>JAKSZU010000001.1:106522281-107122281 GCA_026018925.1 Tupaia tana
CATCCCCCCTGGGGGGTGATTTTCTCTCTGGCGAGCGCACGCACCCTATAGCAAAAACCTCTCCAAAAAAAAAAAAAAAGAATTATGTATATATATATATAATATGTATATTTCTAAAGAGTAAATATTTATTTCCTTATACCATGACTTGAAAAAAGAAAATTCATTTTAAACAATTAATTACATGCATGACTACATTTTTTATCCAAAAAGGAAAGATATAATGGTAATCATACTCTTATTTCTAAAAGTGGTCGTGGTCCCCAAGTTCTTTTAGCCATGCTCTGGGTAGCACATTTAAGAATTGTTCATGAAAGCATTGACGGATGAATGTATGTGACCTGGAATTAATGTTTATTATTGAATTAACTATATAATGCATACCATGCTACTATACACAATCTGCCAGGCATTGATTGTTCCTTGCCAAGGGTTCAAGAAGCTTTATATAAGAATCAATATTGATTTTTTTCAGGTGCAATCCAGAGGAAATTTCTTGATTGTGGAAGACTATTTTTCAAAGTGGCTCACAAAGCTCTAGTTTCATATAATATATTGGGGGCAATAATCTCATCTCAGTACCGGTTATTTGTAGAACACTGGCTGCCAGAGTGTAGCTTCTGACAGTGAGTCTGCATTTATCTTAGTTTTGTTTAAAATACCTGTGAACTGGAAATTTATTTATACTATCAATGCCCATCAATTAAATGACCAATCCAGAAAGGTAGGGTAGATTACTAAGAATGACGTAAAATGGATTCATGAAGGAAAGATTGACCAGCATTTGCTATATTTATAGTGCTAACATGTCACTTCATAGTCAAATAGAGGAGCAAATCCTATTAAATTACTAATGAGGTGTCTTAACTATCTTCTCTTGGATATATATGTGTATACTCCAATTGGCAAAAAGTAGGAACTTCATATCTTTTCACCTTTGAATACTTGGTCATGACAAGCAACTAGCCCAATGGTGGTTTTATCTGTTAAAATAAAAGTCATGTGATAGAATACATGAAATGGAATGTAAGATTTAGGCCACAGATGGACATGTGTGCTGTTCTACCAATGGAAAAATATACTTCTGAGAGCTTCTTTATAATGAAGTTCAGCTACCTCAGCTCTAAATCCATTACTATCACAATCCAAAGAAAACAACTGTAACCCTTACAAACCCAAGTTATACCTAAAGAGGATAATAAATTGATGTGAATAGTAAACATTTAATAATGTTTTGAATGCTAAGCCCCAATACTGTGGAATTTCTCTTATACAAATCACATCACAAATTTTTCTTTTCCTTGATCAGAAAACTTGGAAGATGCACATATTCTTTTGACTATAATAATGATTACCTTCCTTTTATGTTTTTATCATATGCCAAGCATTCTACCAAAAGCCTACATAGCATTTAATCTACACAGAAACTCTAAGGTATATTTTCTCCTACCATCCTTGTTTCATAAGAAAGAAAAATTGAAGATTCAAGAGATGACGTAGTCTCGGAATAGGAAATAATAAAACTGTAACTCAAGACAGATTATTTTTTAAATTTTCTTTTTTTTTTTTTTCAGTAAAGAGCATGTGTGCATGCACCAAGAGGAAGGGAGAGAAAGAGACACCCTTGACCTGAGCTCTCTACACCTCAAACCCTCCACCAGCAGCCCTCATTAGAATACTAAGCACAGTTGCGTGTGTATACCTGAAATATTTCAGGGCAACCTGGGGGTACAAACCTGTGGTCATCATGTGATTTCCAGAACTGCAGTCCACCTTGCTACCAACTGTGCCACCATGTTGAGCCTCAAAACTGATCCTTAACCCTTTTTAATATGTTACTTTTTAGAAATTTTAGATTTACTTAAAAATGAGAAGTTAGTACAGGGAATCTTCATATATCCCTTTCCCAATTTCCTCTATTCTTAATACCTTACATTAATATGACATGTATTTCTTATAATTAACAAACCTATATGGTTTATTTAGATTCCTATATTGTCTACATAGTGCACTTTTTTTGTTGTCATTGTCCCAAAACCCTATCCAAGATACCAATTACTTTTAGTCATCACGTCTCCTTAGATGCCTCCTGACTGTGGCCATTTCTCAGGCCTGCCTTGCTTTGTGATGGCTTAGACAGTTTTGAGGAGTACTCAGTCAAGTATTTGTTGAATGTCCTTCAAATGGGAATTGTCTGGTGGTTTTTATTTTATTTTATTTTCCACATAACAATGGTGAGGCTATTGGTAGTTTAGAGGAAGTCCACAGATGTGAATTGCCATATTCATCACATCATATTAAACCTGCATACCGTCAACAGGATTTACGAATATGGATATTGTCTTGATTACCTGGCTGAAGAAGAGTTGTCAGATTTTCAACTGTAAAGTGCCTTTTGTTTTCCCCCTTTTCACTACCCTACACTTGGGAAGAAATTCACTACAGAGGTTAGCCCATGGCATGCTGGTTAAGGAGGCTGGATCTCATATGACTGAGTATGAAGTTAGAATTCCAGACCCAGTGGCTTAGGAAACACACCAGGCAAAAAAATCCTGAATGGAGAGAGAAATGGAAGAATCACCCGTGGGGGTGGTTTCTCTTACTCTCTCCTTCTCTCTTCCTCTCCAGTGAAAGGAAAGAAGAAATGAAAGAAAGGAGGATAAAAGTCACTATTCACAGTCCACAAAAAGGAATGAAGAGTTATGGTTATTTCCCGTAAGGGCAGAGTATTTATATAAATTATTTGGAATTCTACATGGGACTTTTATGTCTCTTCCCCGTTCATTAACTTATCCAATCACTGGGGCCAGGTGGTGGTGCTGTGTTAAAACTCAGTGCTCAGTTAGCTTTGGGAGAGTTCCTAGTTCAAGTCCAGAGACCTGCTTGAGTATATTGGCTATGTGTGCCCATGATTGAGACTGGCTGGTGATGGAGGTGGCTTGCAGCACCAGGACACTGTTGGGGGTGCTCTCTCTCTCTTTCTGTATCCATGTCTGTCTCTCTCTACCTCTCTTTGTGACAGAAGGAATAACTAAACTTTAAAGAAAGTATTATCGGTTATGTTAGCTGTAGGTTTATTATAGACATTATTTATCTACTTGAGGATTTCCCCCTGCAATCCTAGTTATATTAATTCATTTTGAAATGAACCAGCCACACATTCTTGGAATAACTTCTGTGTGGTTGTGTTATATAATTCCTTTTTATACATTGTTGGATTCAGCATGCTAACATTTTGTTACATAGTACATGTTCATGAGAAATATTGTCTATAACTTTCCATGTGTGTTAGGTTTTGTTTTGTGTTTTAGAAATTTTAGATTTAAAAAAATCTGATTTGGGTTTTAGGGTAATGCTAGTTTCAAGAAAGGAAAGTTATATTACCTCTACTTTTATTTACTGGAAGATGTTACAGAGAACTGATATTATTTTGTCCTTCACTGGTAGAATTCTCTACTGAAATTGTCTGAGTCTGGTGCTTTCTTTGATAGAGGATTTTTGTTGATTCAATTTCTTTAATAGATTATTTTTTCCCTTACATGAGTTTGGTAGTTTGTATATTTCAAGAAATTGGTCCATTTAGGACTAATAGGCCCCATAGTCTGGTAGTTGGAGGAGTCAGACTCCACATGGTCGACTGTGGTTCAAGGTCCAGCTCCAGTGGCTTGAAAAACAAGCTAAGCGTGTGTGTGTGTGCATGCTCCAAATCCCAACAGATTGGAAAAATGGAGGAAGGATTACAGTGTGACTGTGCCCCATTGGGCATTCATTGCTTTCATTTTATCTAAGTTATCAAATTTTGTGGGCATGTATTTTTATTTATTTATTTTTTATAACATTAGTTCACCATTCTTTTAATATTCATGGAAGCAGTAATGATTGCCCCTTCCTCATTTATGAAATTAAGTAATTAAGTAACTTGTGTCCCTTTTTATTTTCTTTTTTTGGAATGGTTTATTTTGCAATAGGGTGCGTGTGCTTGCCAGAAAGACAGAGACAGATGGAGAGACAGAAAGCGAGAAATCACCCCCCAGGGGGGATGGCCACACCGCGATCCCTTCTCCTCCATTCTCCTCTCGGGATCTTGGGCACACACACACATGCACCCAGCATGATTTTAAGGTACTGGGTCCGGGACTCGAACCATGATTGAATACATGGGAGTTCAGCGACAAAGCCATTATACTAACTGCTGGTTCCTTGTGTCCCTTTTTTAGTAAACCCATAGAGGTTTATCAGTTTTGTTTTCCTATTTTCAATATCATCAATTTCTTCTCTAATAATTCTTCTCTTCTACTTTAGGCTTAAATTGCTCTTTTTCCTCTAATTTCCTAAAACTGACTTTCAGCGTATTGATTTTTGAGCCTTCTTTAATATTATATGCATTTAATTCAATCAATTCCCTATAAGCACAGTTTTTATTACATCTCAACTTGGTAAGTTTTATTTTTATTGTTGTTAACTCAAAATATTTTAAAACTTCTCTGGAGTCTTCTCCTTTAAACTATGTTTTAGTTTGTTACTTAATCTTCAAATGTTAGGAGCTTTTCTGCTTGTCTGTTTCATTTCTGGTTTAGTTCTGTTTAGTCTGAGAAAATGCTTTCTCACTTATATTCTTTTAGATTTGTTCAAGCATGTCTTATGGTCTATATCATGGTCTATCTCAGTAAATGTTTCATGTGAGCTTGAAAAGGATGTGTATTCTGCAATTGTTGAAATAGTCTATTAACATCCAATAAATGAAGCTGATTGATGGTGCTGTTCAGGTCAGCTACATCCTCAGTGATTTTCTGACTTCTTGACTCATCAATTACTGAAAAAGAAGTACTGAAATCTCCAATTATAATACTAAATTGATCTCTTTTTCTTTGCATTTCTCTCAGTTTTTTTCTCATGTAGTTCTGTCCTTACATGCATATACATTAAGGATGGTTGTGACTTCTTGGATATTTAATCCTTACATCACTATGTAATGAGCCTCTGTATCCCAATAATGTTCCTTGTTCTAGAGTATGCCATGTCTGAGATTAATAAAGATATTCCAGCTTTTTATAATTAGCTTTAACATTGTATATGTTTCTCAACTGCTTTATTTTTTATTTTAATCCACTTTGATAGTCTCCGTCTTTTAGTTGTTATATTTAGATCATTCACATTTAAAGTGATTATTGATACTATGTATTTAATATCTGCCATGTGTGTCTTTGTCTTTTATTTGATACATTTATTCTTTGTTTATTTTTTTCTCTCATTTTCTGGCCTCCTCAAATTTTAATAAGACTTTTTACGTAATGCCATTTTTTTCCTCACCTAGAATTTTGTTTTAGAGAGACAGAAAGACAGAAAGTGAGAAATAAGCCCTCCTAGGGAGGATGGTCATGCTGCAATTCTTTCTCTTCCATTCTCTTCTTGGGATTTTGGACACAAACGTACCTGTGTCTGGCATGCATTTTAAGCAGCTAGGTCTTGGACTTAAACCACAGTTGGCTATCTGGGAGTCCAGAGATGTAACCATTATGTCATCTGCTGGTCCCCTCTCCTGAGATATTAATTATATTTCCTCTTATATTTTTTAGTGTTTGTCTTCTAGTTTTTAATACATACTTACAATTAATCTAAGTATATTCTCAAATTATACCATACTAATTCAGGGGTAGTACAGTCTTCTTATAACAGAGTTTTTCAAATTCCTTCCTCACATTCTTAAGACAATGTTGCAATTTATTTTATTAATACTTATCTATAGGCTACAATAATACAATACATTTTTCTTATTTTTAAGAATAAGTAAAATTAAACACATTAATCTAAATGATTCCTTTTTTGACACTCTTACTTTTCATTATAGGTCTGAATTTCTGACATTTTTCTTTTTCTTTCCCTCTGAAGAGAACCTTTATTAACATTTTTTGGGGGGTAGGGCATGTTTATCTACTCTTTATAAAGTGCCTCAATTTCTATTTCTTTGAAAATATTTTAATTATAATTTTGAAGTAAAATTTCACTGGACATAGATTTTAAGTTGATAGGCTTTTCTTCTAATATATTAAATATTTCACACATCCTTCTAATTTTACTTGCATGGTATGAGAAATTCAATGTTAATTTTATCTTTGTTCTTCTATAGGTAAAAATTTATTTTATTCATTTATTTATTGTATTTAGCTGTTTTAAGATTTTCTCATTGTGTTTGACTTCCTATAGTTTAAATTCATTATGCCTTGGTGTAGATATCTTATTATTAATTCTGCTCGGTGTTCTCTGAGCTTCCTGGATCTATGGTTTTGTGTCCAACATTAATTTTAAAAGATTCCCAGCCATTATAGTTGCCAACATTTCTACTGCTCTGTTATCTCTTATTTTTCATTTATTCTTCAATAATGTATCTATTTTTTCAATTAAAAATTTTCCACAGTTACTGAATATTCTAGTCATAGTTATTATTATTGTTCATTTTAGTGCTTGCATTTTAACTTGATGAATTACTGTTGACATTTTTTTTTTTTTGGAGAGGTTTTTTTTTCGCTATAGGGCATGTGCGCTCGCCAGACAGAGAGAGAGAGACACAGAGACAGAAAGCGAGAAATCACCCCCCAGGGGGGATGGTCACGCCGCAATCCCTTCTCCTCCATTCTCCTCTCGGGATCTTGGGTACGCACGCACACGCGCCGGCGTGAGTTGTAAGCCACCGGGTCCGAGACGCAAACCACGGTCGACTACGTGGGAGTCCAGCGACATAGCCATTACGCTAACTGCTGGTTCCCTGTTGACATATTTTAAAGTTCACTGATTATTCCCTCAGAACTGTCTAGTGTGCTGACCTAGTCTCCTACTCTAGTCTTCAAAGGCTGTCTTTATTTGTATTACAGTGTTTTTTATTTAATTTCTACTGTTTCTCTGTTTTCCTATTTCTTTTTTTAAAATGTTTTTCTCATAGCTTCTATTGTTCTGCTTATATCACCTATCTGTTCTTGATTGCTATCTACTCTTTTCATTTGAGACTTTAACTTAAAAATCACTATAATCATAAACTCTCAGCCCAGTTTGAAAATTTCTGCCACATTGTAGTCTGACTCTTATGCATTTTATTTCTCTAGAACATTCTTGCCTTTTAGCATGCCTTACAAATTTTACTGAAAGCTAGACTTAATGTATCCAGTATGGGAACAAAGATAGATTGACATTTAGTGTGAGGTATTATGTTAGTCTTGAGAGGAGTTGAGCTAGGTTTAATGTTGCCATAGTGTTAGGTAATTTGAGTTTCAGTTTCCTCTGGGGTCATCATTTTTGTCTCTTCCAATGTGTTAGAATTTCCTTAAAAACTACTTCTTAAATAGATTGAGGCTTGTAGCTCATTCAGATGTTTAAACTACATTCTTACTCCACTATTATTATACTTGATCCCTGTTGATGTAATAGCAAGGATTGGGGGAGAAAAGGAAGCAGTCCCTGATGAACTTCTGTTCTAAGACTCTGCCTTTCCTAAGTGTTCCTCAACCTCTCCCCCAACCCTGCAGTTGAGATAGGAAAGCTAGAAGAGAAGGAGTTGGGCAATTTTTCATTCTCTGCATAAGATTTGACTCTAGAAAAGTCTTTTCTTTTGAGCAGGTCTTTGTAATTGAAAATTCTCTGAGTTTATAGCTTAATTTTTATCTTTATTTGTATTTATTTATTTAAAGTTAATGTATTGATAGAGTAAGAGAGAGTCTGTGTAATAGATGTCCTCAGCAGGGTCTTGCCATGCTGTGAGCACTCTTCCCACTCCCTCACCTTCAAGCCAGCCAGGATCACAGGCATACCCATGGGTGTAGCTGGAGTATTTAGGTCAACCCGTGATTCAAATATGGTTCTTACCATATGGCTCCAGTTTCAGGAAACAATATCTTACCAATTGAACCACTGTGCTTGGGATTATTTTTATTTACTTATTTTACTTTCCCACTTCCCCTGTCAGAAACAGGAGAGTTTTCCTTGTTCTTCAAGATGTGGTGGAATTCCTGGAAGTAAAATCCACATCAGTGTGGTAATCCCTGATACTGCAGGTTGATAGAGTTTCTCACTTTTTCTCGGGCCTACAGTCCAACTCCGCTATTCATCAAAGTTACTGTTGAAGTACTCCTGTCTGCTTGTAGCTCCAGTGGCTGCAACTTGTAATAAGCCAACCTTGGTTATGATGTCTGTATTTGCCTTTCTCTCCAGATTTCAGAGTGGTGGTTTGCCTCATGATTTTAGTTTTCTGTCCTGTGCAAGAAAAATTGATTTTTAGTTACTTCACCATTTTTTTCTTAATTGTAAAGAAAGGAATTTTGGTTTTCAAGTTCTCTATATGTTCGAGCTGAAACTCAAAGTGTGATCCTTTACTCATTGTGCTTTCCTATAGTAGTTCATAAAATTTATCATGCACTACAGTTTCCTAAAGAACCTGTATAATTCAGATATCTGGGCACCACACCTAAACTTTCTAATTAAGTCATTTTAAGATAGAGTCCGAGAATTTGTATTTCTTAGAAGTTCTCAATGATGCTGCTGGACCATGGTCTACCCTATCAGAGCCATTGCTTATTTATTTTGGTAGTTTTTCTTCATTGAGTTCTTCTCATGAGTCAAATAACCAGGAAAACTGATGGCCCAACCAACTGGCTTCTTGAATTTGACTATGCTATTATTGCATGTTGATATCATCCCTATTTCTGTGCTATCTGGACCATTTCCTATTAGTGAAGGTTTTGCTAAAGTGAAGAAATTTTTAGCACACCTTGTGTTTCTATTACTACACTGATGTTTTATGTATAAATATGTTAACTGTTAAAATAAAATACAAATATCCAAGAAGGATTTATGATAAGTCCCAATGCCATTCCAGAGAGTTAATATGGCTGTAATTTTCCATGCATACTGAGTTATATACAAGGGGACTTCAAAAAGTTTATGAAAAATGAAATTAAAATATGAGTTTATATAAAAAATCCATGCATAGTTTTTCACAATATGCCTTTTTCATAAACTTTTGAAAGACCCTTCATTTATGGGTGTGTGCTCATAAGAGATAGATTAAGTTTACATCTATGTGTAATCCTGAAGCTTTCTTTTTAAACTGAAATTGTCATGACACTATATTTTATATCATTATGAATGAACTATTTTGTTCTTTAGTCAACTATATAGTACTTCATTTATGAATATGCCATAATTTAGTTAATATATTTTTATGTAGGGGGGCTTAGGCTATTTAAAATACTTTTATATTACAAAAATGTAACACAAGATATGCATATACACAAGTCTTATTTCTGTACTGGTAGTTATTGTGGTATAAATTCCTAGAAGTACAATTTTGAATCACTTGTTTTTATTACTTAAGTAACCATATAAATTATTCTATGAGAGTAAGACCAGGTCCATATATTATTGTAAAGCCATGATGTCATCAAGTTTTGTTAAACTTGCAAATGAGCATTTATAGTATAGGTAAATGGAGTTGAAGAGTTTGAGTAGGCATAATTTTTAAGACTGAAGACTAATATTTTACTAGCTGTCCTCTGTGGGCCAAATCCAATCCCCATGCTGGCAAGATGTGAAAGAGTAGGCTTCATTGTGAAGGCAGAACCTTACATCTAACCTTTGCTAGTGTCCTGGGTTTCACAGTTGTATGTTGACATACAATTCTTAATG
This sequence comes from Tupaia tana, assembly GCA_026018925.1. Lineage (NCBI taxonomy): Eukaryota > Metazoa > Chordata > Mammalia > Scandentia > Tupaiidae > Tupaia > Tupaia tana. Next base: position 106,531,954 of record JAKSZU010000001.1, read on the forward strand.
GAGAGTGCTTAGAAACTGCTTGATATCTCTTTCTTTTAGTTTGCCAAGGCTGATACTTTGTAGCCACTGCTTGAAAACTACTCAGATTGGGACTTTCTGCCCTGACAGGTGCACAATTGAGTCTCAGCTCATTTAAATTTTAGAGCACAGGCAGATAAGCCTAGTTTATCAGAGTTATTTTTCTTTCCATCTGTTTGCCCTCTAGTGCTCATCTGATTTCATATCTATATACATGACTTTGTTAACAGTGGCAAAGAGAATCTTAAGCATATTGGCTTCATTTTTTTTTCCACTTATTTTGGAGCTATGGTTGGCAGGTTTTCCTTTCCCATGTGTATATAATAAATTAAGCTGGTAACAATTTGCCTATTTTTGCCTTGTTGTCACTCATATTCAAATTTCTTTTACTAAGCCAATGTCATATTTTAAATTTCATTGTTGAAGTACCTCTAGTCCAAAAAGGTAGCTAGAACTCAGTTTCATATCCATATTATAGCTCAGGATCAGAAACTTCATGGACTTCTTGTCAAAGAGTGATAGGATCCATTGAGCCCTTGGGGCTGCAGGACAGTCTAGCTCTACTTTGTGGATCTGTCGAACTTGGCCATCCTTCAGAAGCTGTATCACAGTAGCTGTAAAGCAGAAGCCTTGCCAAGATTGATATCCATACACTACACATTTTAAAATTGTTCTCATAGTTTCTTCATTAAATCGTAGGAGGTCTTTATATGATTTAGATCGTCATTAATCCTTTGTTCAATACTTTGGTTATATATATTTTTCCAATATGTTAGCTGTTAATTATTTTTATTTTTTTAATACCAGAAGTTCTTAATATTTCTGTATTCAGTTCTGTACTCTTTACGTATCTATAATGAGTCTTAGAATAACTTTTACTTTTCTTTTTGATTTTTTATTTCATTTATTTTAATAGACTTTATTTTTTAGAAATGGTCTAGTTTCACAGCAAAACTGCACAGAAGTTACAGAGAATTCCTGTCTGACCCCTGTTCCCACACATGCACAATCTTCCCCACCATCAACAACCTGCACCAGAGTGGTGCATTTATTATGACAAATGGACCTACCCTGACATATCATTATTACCCAAAGCCTAGAGTTTGCACTAAGGGTTACTATTGGTGTAGTATATCCCACTGGTCTAAATAAATGTATTTACCATTGTAGTACCATACAGAATAGTATCAATGTACTAAAATTCATCTTTTCTCTTACTTTTTGTACTTTCCTCCTTCCTAATTTTTGGACATCACTGATCTTTTTACTATCTCTAGTATTTTCATAGAATGTTCCATATGGAATTGTATAGTACACAGCCTTTGCAGTTGGCTTCTTTTACTTAGTAATACATGTTTAGGTTTACTAAATAGTTCATTTATTTTTAGCACTAACTAATATCATTGACTGGATTATCACCGTTTATTTATCCATTTATCTACTGAGGGACATTTTGATCGCTTCCAAGCTTGGGTGATTATCAGTAAAGTTGTTATAAACACTCACGTGTAGGTTTCATGAAGAAATAAGTTTTGAAATCCTTTGAATAATTACCAAGAAGTGTAATTACTGTACCTTATGGTAAGAGTATATTTAGTTTGGTAAGAAAGGGTCAAATGGTCTTCCAAGGTGGCTGAACGTTTTGTATTCACATCAGCAGTGAATGAAGAGTTCCTGTTGCTCCACATCCCTGCCAACACCTGATGTTAGTGTTTTGAGTTTTAAGATAGTCTAACAAGTGTGTAATGATATTAGTTGTTTTAATTTGTAACTCCATAATGACATATTCTATCGAAGAACTTTTCAGAGTTTTATGTACCATGTGTATATTTTCTTTGGTGTGGTGTCTGTTAAGGTCTTTTACTCATTTTTTTTTTAAAGCAGGTTGCTTATTTTTCTATTGTTAAGTTGTAAGAGTTCTTTGTATATTTTGGATAACTATCCTTTATCAATGTGTCTTTGTAAACATTTTCTCTCAGTCTGTGGCATATCTTCTCATTCTCTTGAAATGTCAAAAAGCAGGTTTTTAAGTTTGATTGGAGTCCAGCTTAATTAATAATGCACTTCATGGATTATGTCTTCGGTGTTATCTTTCTTTATTTTTAAAAATTATTATCATGCTCCTTTGTCTTAGTGTGTACACACTAGTTTCAAAATATATCCCACCTCTGATCATTTCTCACTATCGCCATCAATTTCAAGTCAGTCCAAGCATCTTCATCTCTCTCAGTTTACCGCAAAAGCTTTCCAGGTGGCCTGCTTCTACGCTATCCCCAAACCATGAGGTTGTTAAAATGACGAACAGCACAATTGCATACACTCAGGTCAGAACCTTCCAACACTGTCTTATCTTATTCCTTCATAGCCCTGCATGTACCACTCTTACTCTCATTTCTTATCACTTACTTTTATATTATTTCTTTTCTAGCTAGTGGCCTTTTTGTTCTGTGCATACCTCAACTGCTCTCATTTTAGAGCTTTCGTATATGCTATTTCTTTTGCTTAGAATATCCTACCATGAGAACTGATAATCTTCCTCTTCTTTCTTTCATGTCCTAAGAAAGGCCTTTTTTTTAATCATCCTATTTTAAAGAGTACTTATTTGCTAGCATTTCATATACATTTTTATGTCCAAAATTGTATATATTCATTTGTTGTCTATCTTTCTTCATATAGAATATAAACTCTGGAACCGAGGTTTGGTTTCTTGTCAATGGCTTCATCTCTAGTCCCTTTAAGAACTTGGTACATATGTATCAAGTGGAACACTACTCGGAGATAAGTACCTCGTAACCATCTCAAAGATATTAATCTGGGTTAGGGATGGGAGCGTGCTGAGACAGATTTGCTAGATCAATTATAGTTAAGGAGTGTCGTCCTGTTGTGCTAGAAAAATAATGACTGATTGTCAAGTACAAGTAGCATGGTAAACTGGTAAATAGTACTGCAGTACCACGCCAGGGTAATGGATAAATGTTTAATTTATAAAGTGAAGACGAATGCGGTGCATGAACGAGCTTCAGGACTCAAAACCAAAGTCTCGGTGACATGGTAAATAATGCCTGTTTACCTTAAGGATAGAGCTGAAGCTTAAACCTTGCGGGTACTGATTATCTTTCTAGAAACTTGGTCTAAATTCCTCTGATATTGAGTAAAAAGATTGGAAATTGTTCCAGGGATTTATTTCTTTTTGACAGCAGCAACCTTTGTAATGGGTTCAATCATATCTAAGTTCAATTGGCTGAGAATTGCATTGTCGTATTTACAATTTAGCTTTCCAACAGAGTCAAAGAGCTTTGCATTTGGCTTAGACTGGAACTAGTTTCTAAAACCTTTTTTTTCTTTGGGGGGATGGGGATAGCAGATGACATAGTGGTTAAAGTACTGACTCCCACGTGACCAGCCAAGGTTTGAATACTGAACCTGGTGGCTTGAAAATCATGCTGGGTACATGTGCATGCTGGCCCCAAATCCTGAGAGGATAATGGAGGAGAAGGGAATATAGTGTGACTTCCCCCCACTTGGGGGGTGTGAATACTCACTTTTCCTTTCACTGTCTCTCTCTCTCCAGTGAGCACACATGCCATGTAGCAAAAACCTTTAAACAAGTTTTTGAATGTGTGAGTTTTTAAAGGGAACCCAGAAAAAATAGTTTTTTTAGCTCCGATAAAATAATAGGTTTTCTATAATAGCCAAATATATTAAATGGCTTGTAAATGTTGACTTCTTTTTAGTTATTTTGACCTTTTCTGAGCTGTATACTTTTCCTGTAATGTGTCTCAATAAGTATTTATTAAATTTTTATCTAGTCTCCTAGGAAAAAAATAATCTATTTTTTTAAAAGGAAAGTTCATTTAAAGCTTTTCTACAAAATTCTACTCTTGATTTTCTTTTTTTTTTTCTTTTTCGGGGGAGGTTTTTGCTATAGGGCGCATGCGCTCGCCAGACAGGCAGAGAGAGACAGAGAGATAGAAAGCGAGAAATCATCCCCCAGGGGGGATGGCCACGCCGCAATCCATTCTCCTCTATTCTCCTCTCAGGATCTTGGGCATGCGCACACGCGCCCGGCGTGAGTTTTATGCCACCGGGTCTGGGACATAAACCGCGGTCGACTACGTGGGAGTCTAGCGACATAGCCATTACGCTAACTGCTGGTCCCTACTCTTGATTTTCTTAAGGAGGAAAATTTTATTGCTCGAAGAGTTATTACTTTATTCAAAGCAATTATTGTAAACATTAAAAAAATATTACTAGGATGTGTACACTTGCTGGAGAAAAAGAGAGTGGGAAGAATAAAGTGAAAAAGTATCCCCCATGGAGGATGGCTATATTGCAATATCTTCTACATGTTTTTCCTTTTGGGATCTTGGACAGACACCTACATATGCCAGATAATGTTTTTCAAGTCATTGGATCCAGAACTCAAACTGCACAGCCTGCCATGTGGGATCCAGCTGCTTTAAATACCATGTAACTGGATGATCTAAGTAGATATTTTAAATAGATCTGTAAGTAAAAGCAAATTGGTAGTGAAGAAAAAAAAAAAAAAAAAAAAAGATCAGATGATCAGAGGTCATTGATGTGTAGAACTATCTGGCCACACAATGTAACTGAAGATGTAGAATTTGAAAATCAGAAACCTGGAAAGGACGAAGTGGAAACTGACCCGAGCTTAAACACTAGCTCCTTGGCACTGTGTCTCACCCCTTCTTCTGTCTTTTATGGAACACACTGTAAGGCCATATTTTAAACATATATTGATTGTTTTAGTATGAAACCTTTTGCACATCTCATTTTCTTCATGTTTGACTTGAAGGATTTGATTACTGATGCCTTAAAATCAGAAGGCAAGCATTTTGAAGTACTTTCAAGATACAGTTAGCAATTAAGGATAGTCAGGTTAAATGTGGGCAGTGGTTAACACGTTCTCAGAATTAAGGTGCTCCTTAAAATCTGATACGATTTTAGGAGTATTACCTAATACAGGACTGATTAGGCAATCAAACTCCAGGCGAGTTTCAGAGCAAAATGTTAGCCATTCTGCCACTCATTCTTCCTTTATTGCACCTCATTATTGTCTCTTTAGATTCTTTCTTTCAGTTCCAAATGATTTCCTGCCTTATGGTCATCTAAGGAACATAGTGGAAGGGTAAAGAATTAATTAAAGTTCTAATGGTGCAATTAGTATTAAGTATGAACTGTTAAAGCATTTCCTCAGATGTTTTATAGCCTGTGAGACATCATCTTCACCTCAGCTATGGAATACTGACCACCTGTTATCTATTACCATAACATTATACAAGCTGACTGACAAAACAATTTGGTCTCCAGTGATTGGACTACTAAAGCAATTGACAGGCAGTTTCCACAAAGGTAAACTAGGAAAGCTAAGTGAGATGATAAACAGAAACTCAGGCAGGTGTTTAATGGAGAAGTATTATTGAAACAACCAGAAATTCTAAAACAAATGCATAGTTTATACATATTTTTATGGTATTCACTTTGTTTCAATGTTTGAGACAGTAACTTTAAAACCAATATTATATAGCATGCATTTGTAATTACCTGTATGAGCTTTTATCTTGTGTCAAATAGAATATTATACTTGGTACAGAAAGTTTGTTATAAAATAAGTTTGTTGACGCTAAACTAGTCTTAGTCATGTAAAAGTAAGTTGTAATGCTTTGTAGTAAATTGATACTTTCTCTTAAACCAGATGAAGTAAGTGAGCTTCAAGAGCAAATACATTTCTTTAGAAGGAAAAGCATGAATTAGCAGATTTCATTGTATCCAGACTATTTGTTGCTATGTACTTTCTTATGTCCTACATGATTTCTTCTGGGTGCTGAATAACACTGAATTTCTAATATAACTTCTTCAATTATTGATTTGTTGCTTGTCTGTTCTCTAGGAAAGTCAGATGAAGATCAGCATGACAGTATTTATAGGTTGCATCTCATCTGTGGGATGTAATCCATCTTCGTTAAGTTCAGTAAAAGTGATGAATGGCATTTGGCAGTGTAATGATGTGATCACTCTACCAACGCCTCTTTAAATCATAAGCTGTTGCTTTCTGTTGTGTAGATATTTAATCAGTTATACACCCCATTACTGATTTAATTCAGAATGTCAGTGGCAGGTGAATAATGTATTTGTATATTAATATCATATTGTATTAATGCTCCCTTCATTTAAGTGTGCTATTCATTTGAAAATCATAAACTGTTGCTTCATGGATAGAATAAATTTAATCGTGGTGGTAGGCATCTCATACCTTCAGTGTGTTAATCAGTGGGTCAGAGAAAAAATGTGTTTCTATCTGTCCATTCTTCCTTGATTCAGTGGATTGTTTGACAATATCAGTATTTTCTCTCAGTAGTAAAAGAAAAAAAATATTAATTTATGCCCCATGTTTATGTACATTATTTTCAGATTATAATAAATGAATGGAACTTAAACAAAATAACAAATCAACATGTTTTAATATCAAAAAGAGAAAACTCAAAAACTGTTTAATAGAGATCTATTAATAAAACAATCTCAGGGGCTGGCAGGAGGCATGGTGGTTAAAGGTGCTGGACTCCCACATGGCTGACCATGGTTCAAGTCCTGGACTTGGTGGCTGGCTTTCTCACTTTCCTTTCTCTCTCTCTTACCCCTGTCCTTCTCTGTTAAAATTAAAAAATAAATAAATAAATAAAGTTAAATAAAATAATTCCTTAAAAAAAATCTCAGAAATTCATAAGCCTTCCTATTTTTTCCTTTTAATTTTATGTTAGAGTACAGGATATTTATGTATGTAAAAATATCTGGTTCCTTATATTCTAATCTGATTTTTGGGGCTGAAATATTTAACAACTACTTATTCATACTTCACGTTTCAAAAATCAAATGCATTATTTGTACTTTACAACACAAAAATATTTGCAATTAAAAAACTATTTTTGAAATGTGTGGCATCACTTTCTTTGAAGACCTTTAACCTTTCATATTGATTATAACACTTAGAAACTTAAACTATACTATCATAGAGAAATTTGAACATACTTTTATTTTTAAAATTTATATATATATAAATATATGTTTTAATATTTTTTATTTCAATTTATTCTGTACATTCAATCATGTAATGTCACTTAGCTTGCAAAATGAATATTCCAACATGTATATATATTTCTCACCAGTCCAGCTAAGGTGTAATGATTCTATGGATTAGTTGAAGCAAATATTCATTTAGTTTAGAAGTAGATTAATGTTCGGACCAGCAGTTAGCATAATGGCTATGTCACTGGACTCCCACGTAGTCGACGGCAGTTCAAGTCCCGGACCCAGTGGCTTAAAACTCACGCCGGGCGCATGTGCGTGTGTGCCCAAGATCCCGAGAGGAGAATGGAGGAGAAGAGATTGTGGCATGGCCATCCCCCCTGGGGGGTGATTTCCTGCTTTCTGTCTCTCTGTCCCTCTCTGTCTGTCTGGCGAGCGCATGCGCCCTATAGCAAAAACCTCTCCAAAAAAAGAAAAAAAAAAAAAAAGAAGTAGATTAATGTACCCTTTCTCTTAATTACTTTGTTGTAGATCTTTAAGAAAGGAGATAACTATAACATTTGCTAAAAACATACCTACAGTCCTTCTGGGAAATGTCTTCTGGAAGTAGGTGTGACTTGTTCAGTTCTCTGTATGCAGTAGTTGTACGTACTTGACACTGACTGACAGATGAAACAAATTCCAATCTAGTATCACTGAAGTTTGCAGCCCTCATTCCATGTGCATCTCTCTTAACCACTTGGATAACTGTCATTTTTGTGTTACCACATCCAGATTGGCTTGGAATGGAATGGCCTTGCACTGTTAATGTGACAGGCTACCTTTATGTCCGTATTCACCCATGTTTAAAATAAAATCTTGATCCTTACACTTAGAGTGGATAGATCTACTGTGATGACTTTGTTAGATTTCAAGAAGCAAAGTGAAATAAGGAAAAGAAGGAGAAAGAAAACTATGTATTTTGTTGGATTTTTAAATTATAGGAAACATTTATAATAATTAGAAATACCTACATCAAAGGCATACAGTAGTTATTTAATTAATCCATCAATCCATATATTTGTTTGACACTTGTTCTAGTTTCTTTTTTCTTGTGGGGAGGGGAGATTATTTTGCTATAGTGCATTAGGGGACGTGCACTCACTAGAGAGAGAGAAAGAGAGAGATAGAAACCAAGAAATCACTACCCAGGGGGTATGGCCATGCTGCAGTCCCTTCTCCTCCATTCTCCCCTTGGAATTCTGGGCACAAACGTACAGGCGCCCGGCATAAGTTTTAAGCCCCCAGGTCAAGGACTCAAACTGTGGTCAAGAACATGAGAATCCAGTGACATAACCATTCTGCCACCTGGTGGTCCCTCTAAGCCCTTCTTTTGTTAATAATAAAAAACCTAAGTGTGGGTAATTTAAGGAAATAGACGCTTATTCAACTCATGGTTTGGAGGTCCAAGTTCCAGGGGTTGTATGTGTTAAAGACCTTCTTCCTAGTGGGTAACATGATGGTAGGAATTACATAAGGACAGGAGGACTGTAAATCTCTGTCCATGTATCTGGTCTCTCCTCACCCTATAAAACTGCTAGTACTTAGGTGAAGGACTGTATCCCTTATAACCTTATCCAATCCTAATCACCTCTTGAAGGCTTCACCTCTTAACCTTGTGACTGGATAAATACTCTCCCTCCCAAATATTTTCATGTGGCTCAACAAATTCTAACATATGAATTTGGGAGAGATATATTCAAACCATAGCAATATATTTCTGCTGTAGTAAGAAACTTTCTTATTTTTATTTTAAATATTTCAATGTCTTCATTTTCTCTGAGATGCTTTTGTAATCTTTAGAGTTACAAAAAGGTAGAATATTATTTCATTTTGCTTGAATATATTGCAAGACTGCATTGCCATAGTAATGCCAACATTTATTTTCATAGTACTTCTTTCTAACAAACCATAAGCTTTACATAGAAATGATCACATTTATCTTCATAACACCTAGAGCAGTTAAGGAACTGTTGGTTATTAACTGTTTTATAAATGAGAAACAAGATGATATGAGGATCCCTTTCTGGCCACTTAGTCAGCCAATCCACTGATTGGATTAAAATTAGTTTCCAATTTCTGCTCAAGACTGACAGCCCTGAAGTTGTTATGGTTCTGTGTAAGATATTTTCAGGCATTTTATTCCACTATGCATCTTTGCCATTTTTGTGATTAATTTACAACTCTCCACCCTAATAAAAAGAATTTGTGTGTGTATGTGTGTGTGTGTGTGTGTAACACATATACATACTATCAGATTCTAAATTGTTATCAGTATTTTTTTCTGATATGCAAAACCAATCCATGCTATAATTATAAAATATTCAGTCTTCATATACTTGAAGTGATACATGGTATGTGTAGAAATTAGAGGTCACTATATCTAATAGGTTTTCATGCCCATTTCTATCAGACTAGCTATTTGTATGTCTTAAGATAGTTTTTTTTACAAACATAAAATCATTATTTTTCTAGTCACATTGTCGTATCTTTTTAGATTTTCGTTTGGTTGAGATCTTTAAGCTCTATCTGTTCTTAATTCTAACCCAAAAGTATATGATTGCCATTTCAATCTTATTTGAGGAGACTGGCTAATACAAGAAGGTCTTCAAAAAGTTCAAAGCATATATGTATTATGAAAAAACTATGTATATACTTCAATTTTCTTTCACTCAAATACATTAGTACTTTAATTGCATTTTTCATGACTGTTTGGAAGTCCTCATTTTTCTGCCACCTTTCCAGCTCCCTTGACCTCAGGCTCATCAACAAGGAAATGAATTTCTACAAATCTGTTGTGAAAATAAACTACTCTGGCCATGGCAAGGTTGAGAATTTTGTCTAAGTTCTTAATTCCTGTCCTTAATATAAAAAAGGTGTTTTATTCTTCATAGTTTTTCTGATTTTTCTAACTTATTTTGTCCTGGCATGAACAAATAATTTTTTCTCTCCTCAAACTATATTTTAATTTTAAACATATTTCATTAACTTTATGCCTAGTGAAGTAAAGGATTATTAAATTTTCAACTATATTTATTTCTTGTCAAATATTCTTTCAACTCTCACTCAAAAGTCTTGAATTTTTCTATATATTTTGCATTTTTAAGAATTATTTTAACTTTATTTTATTTATTTTTATTTAATTTTATTTATTCATTCATTTATTTTAATTTGACCATGGAAAGAGAGACACACAGAGAGAGAGGGAAAGTGAGAAAGCAAGTCACCAAGTCCAGGACTTGAACCATGGTCAGCCATGTGGGACTGTCCAGCACCTTAACCATCATGCCACCTGCTAGTCCCTATATTTTGCATTTTATATGTATATAAAAAATCCAGTGAAAGTTAAATCTTGTGCCATCTTGTTTCTTTGAAAGATCTGGTATTTGTGACTTTTCCCCATTATTATTTCCTTATTATTTCCCCATTATTATTATTATTTTCATAAATTATGAAATTATGAAAAATAATGAAATAATGAAATTATGAATTATTAAAAGCTTCTCTGAAATGTTATTTATTTTTTAATTTGTATTTTCTCCCATTTTGTGTTAGCTTATCTTTTTTTCAAACGCCCTTTCCTCAAGTATTAAAATAAAAATAAATAAGATTTTTTTCTAATATTGAGAGTGATTTAGAAAGATTAAGGCAAACGCAAGAATTTAATTCAAAAGATTTCCTATCCTCGAAATGTACTTTTATCCTATTCTCAATACTTATTTGTTTTTTTTTCCATATTTAAATAATAAAAAGAGAATCATCAACAATTTAAAATTATTCCTACTTAATTAAGATTTTGGAGGGTCTGATGGTTAATTCAAGGAAACAAATTGGAGAAATGTGAATTTCTCAAGAGAAATTTACTTTCTAAGATTTTACAAAGAGTAATTATATTTTTTTTTTTTTTTTGAAAATGTAAGTGTTGACTGATTATCAAGCCATGAATGGAAAGTCTTTTACCCTTTTAAAAACTGTGTTTGGTAAGGCAGCATAGTTCTGAAGAATCAAAAGATTGTCTTAAATTCTTTTTTTAAATTTTTGTTGTCACTTAAAATGCAAACTTGACCTCAAGAAAGAGAAAAGGGGGACCAGCAGTTAGCATAATGGCTATGTCACTAGACTCCCATGTAGTCGACCGAGGTTTGATTCCTGGACCCAGTGGCTTAAACTCATGCCAGGCATGCATGTGTGCGTGCCCAAGATCCTGAGAGGAGAATGGAGGAGAAGGGACTGCAGTGTGGCCATCCCCCCAGGGGGGTGATTTCTCACTTTCTGTATCTCTCTGTCTTTCTGGTGAGCGCATGCGCCTTATAGCAAAAACCTAAAACCTCTCAAAAAAAAAAAAAAAAAAAAAAAAGAAAGAAAGAAAGAAAGAAAGAAAGAAAGAAAGAAAGAGAAAAGGGCCAGTCCCTGATTTCAGTGACTAGGCACCGTGCAGAGTAAGCCACATCGCACATGACCAAACATGGTTCAGTTCCTGTAGGCTGCCAAGGTGGTGGGCCCCTGTGCCCATGACAGCTGGGCTTGACCAGGGCCCATTGAGAGGTGCATGCTCCATTTCTCTCTCTCTCTGTCTTCTCTCTCTCTCTCTCTCTTTCATGCAAGCATGCACATCTTCTGGCATAAGAAAAACTAAGAGAAAATATCAGAAAGAAAAATTTATACCAGTATAATTATCTCTTCTGCTATTGAAAATAGTTTTTGAGAAAAAAATATTGAGGTTAGAGCATATTGACACACTGATTTTATTTCCATATTAGATCTATTTAGTAGCAAGGTTGTTATTAAGTATTCTATTGCTAATTTAACAAAAATTTCCCCTAAATTTTCATTTTTATCATTTTACCTTATGTGTGAATAAAGGTCCAGAGATCTGTGTGTATTCTTCAGAGTAACATAAGACTTAAGATATCTGCAATCTGCCTTTGTGTCAAGGAATTTGAGATAAATGAAAGACAATACTTGTACAGTTAGAATAAAAGTAACAAAAAGAGAGTTTAAAAAGCAAATTCTTGAGTACTGAGATTAAATAATTCAAATTCTATAAATAATACTGAACACATAAATGCCTAAAACTCAATAAACACTATTAATTAGATATATTTGGTAAGTCTCATGGCTTCTGAGTCTTTACCCCAATAACCCGTGAGGTAACTAAGAATTAGAACATGCATAGCCCCATTAAACATTATAAATTTTAGCCATTATTGCTTTTTGAACATGGTAGAGAGGAAATAATATTGCTACTATTTGCAAATTTCAGAATAATTTAATGGGACAAATGACATTCAAGATTTGTAACCACTGAGCAATAAAAGAAATCAAATAGAACATAGTATGTATGACATGAACCGATAGTACAAACAGAAGATAAAAATTGTTGACTTCATTTCGGAAACTGTTAGGAATTTTTTTCCCTAAAAATGTTCAATGTAGCTTGGTATAATAATTTTTCTAGCAGCACATCTTTAAATAATAGTTAACAAATATTTAAGTAATAGTATCTTGGTATAGTAATTTTTCTGCAAGCAAGTATTTAAAAAATAATTAAAATTTATATCAGAATGGTTTATGAGTTTTATATATGTAGTCTTTAAAAGTCAAAAAACATGCTCTTTTCCATTTACAAGATTAATGGAGAGACAGCTGAGAAACCAGATACTAAGGAGAAGAAACCTGAAGCCAAGAAGGCTGATGGTGGCAAGGTTAAAAAGGGTGACCCCAAGGCTAAAAAGCCCAAGAAGCAGAAGCACTATGGCAGCTGAAACCTGGTCCCAGTTTGTGAAATCAGCAGATACTCTCAGTCTGCCATGTATTCCAGGAAGACCATCCTCCAAAAGAAATACTCATCACTAAATTCAGAATCAAAAAGAAAAAGGTTCTTGCCACTATCATAAAACTAGTTGGTGATGACAAGAATGGTGGTACCTGGGTGGTTAAACTTTGCAACATGCCTAGGTGTTATCCTACTGAAGATGTGCCTTGGAAGTTGTTGAGCTACAGCAAAAACCCCTTCAGTCAGCATCTGAAAAAGCTATGAGCCAGCATCACTCCTGGGACCTTTCTGATCATCCTCACTGGACGCCACAGAGGCAAGAGACTAGTTTTCCTGAAACAGCTGAGCAGTGCCTTGCTACTTGTGATTGGACCTCTGGTCCTCAATTGATTTCTACTGTGTAGAGCACGCTAAAATTTGTCATCACCATCTCCACAAAAATTGATAGTACCGAGGTAAACATCCCAAAACACCTTACTGATGCTTACTTCAAGAAAAAAGAAGCTACAGAAACCCAGAGATCAGGAAGTTGAGATCTTTGACACAGAAGAGGAGAAATACGAGATTACAGAGCAGTGTAAGGTTGATCAGAAAGCTGTGGACTTGCAAATTTTGCCAAAAACATGTTGTTGGTTATCCTAACCAATTAGTGTCTAAATTTATTGCCAAGAATCTAATTAAATAACTAATATATATATACACACACACACACACACACACACACACACATATATATATATATTTTTTTAAAAAAAAAAGCCCGCAACATCTATCTTTTTTTAAAAAAAAGTTTATTATTTCCTCCCTGATTGAGAGAGATAGCACCCCTGTTAGGGTCTTGACACTGTGATACCCCCACAGATTCAGCCAACCCTGGATCACGGGCATGAGCGTGTCCTGCCTACTTAGGGAAGTCTGTGGTGTGAACACAGGACCCAGAACCTTCACATGTGGGTCAGCCTTGCAGAACAATTGTATTTTATGACTGTGTCACCTCCCACCCCATCTTGAAAGTATGCACATCTTGAAAGCACATTAACGCGCCCGGCGTGAGTTTCACTTATTAAATGGACATAGCCATTGTGAAAATAAATCTTTAGGTTTCAGTTTGTGCAGTCTTAACTATTGACCACTTGAGTATATGTATAATTTCAAAGCAGAATCTTGGGGTTAAAATGATTTTTAAGGAATGAATACTCTCAAGCTAACAACTGGAGCAAAGAAACTATTTAAAAGGACAGTATAAGACCATGAAAATTTTGTATAATAACATTTAAAATTGGTTATACAGTGATTGTCAATAGCTCTATTTTAGTAACAATCTTAAGAAATTCTGTCCATAGCATAATTTCACATTGCTTTCTTCCAAAATCATTCACATTTTAAAGAGGAGTGTGTCTGAATATAAGAGCATATTACTGACTTTTTATGTCAGAAGGGGAAGAAATGGTCTCAAAGAAATGGTGCTATTAAAACCTCTCTCATATTAATTAATAATGAGTTATTTTAGTATATTTCATAGTAAAGAAGAAACTTAAAATTCAGATATCTGTAGCCCTCCCACTCCCAGTTGAGTTGCTCTATACTTAAGTGGATTTTTTTAATCTTTTTTTTATTATTATCATCATAATCTTGTTTATATTACATTGGATTGCATATAACTTTACAGTGTATTACATTGCTTTTTCAAAAGGGGATGCCATGCATGTCAGTCAATACAGAGACATTAATCTCCCCACTTCATCATTCAATATCTTTTCAATGTTTTTCCCAATTATCATTATTATTATTATTATTCTAATTATTTTTTAAACAGTCAGTCACTATTTCTCATTTTGCTTGTAAAAAGGCTTTACCCAACATGAAATACTTAATTTTGAGAATTTTATTTGAGAATTGAAAAAACTTGAGACATAGTCACTACCTATCACCAAATGTTAGGCAATAGAGACAGATAGGCATTGTTTTCTGTATTTTAAGAGGTCAGACTCAGAAAAACAGTGCTTTTGCAAATAAGTATAGACTCTTCAAGGAGCTTGTGAAATATTTGGCAAAGAGATATGAAAGTAATTATGATGTAGTTTAATAAGTATTAAAACTGAAGTGTAATTAAATTGTTACTGTATATAGAGGAGTGTAAAAAGATGAGAGGATAAAGAAAGCATCTTGCTTTATTTTAGTTTCCCAGAGGGCATATGCTCTTTAAGGTTAGAGAGAGAGAGCAGAGAGCCAGCAAGAAAGCCCCCCACCCCCCACACACACCTTGGGAATGGTCACACTGCAATCCTTTCTCCTTAATTTCTCTCTCTTTTAGGGGTTTTAGGCATGCAAACACAGGCATCTGGTGCGTTTCTCAAGCCACATGACCCAGGACTCAACCTTCACAGTCAGCCATGTGGAATCCATCTCACATAAGCCAATACGGCATAAGCTGACCCACATCTTTTTTTTTTTTTTTTCCCCCCTCCAAGTTTTTTCTTTCTTTCCTGAGAAAGGGCGGGAAAGAGATAGAGAGAGAGACCTCTTTAGCAGGGTTTAACACCGTGATCCTTCCTCTAGCCTTCCAGCCAGCCAGGGTCACAAACACAAATATATACACCCAAAGTGTGCAGGTCAATGGAGGAACACAATTTTCCACATGGGTCTGACAACGTGGCTTGGTGCATTACTATTGCACCATCAAGGCTGACCATAGAATGCATCATGACAAGGTATTTCTCTGAAGGTACTCATTCAAGAGAAATAGAATTTCAGTGAGTGGAGGGATCAGAGAGAACATTATGTTATTTTATTTTACTTGATAGGTAAGAGAACAGTTTAGTGCAACAATGGATCTGTGTCATCCTTTTTTGCACTGCATGACAAGAGAACATGCACTAACCATCTAACCATAACCCAAAATGCTGAGTTTAACAGGCACAGCTTCAGGCTCTTTCCCTGGGTCTCCCTTGAGGCTGCATCTGTAGCAAGGTTTCCAGTAAACAAGCTTATAAGAAGTGGATATTATATGTCAGATTCCATGGAATGATGCTAAGGGAGGGTTTTATTGAAGACACAGCAAATTTACAATTAAATCTCTATGTTTCTCTCCTCAGATTTTTCCCTCCAAGCATAATCTCATAATTTCTTTTATATCGCAAAGCACTGAAAAATCTACCTTATTTTCCCATGCAATTCACTGCTTACACTCTGCTCTTATTTTGACAAAGAAAAACAAAAATTCTGATATTTAGACAATCTATGTTCCTTCAAATATTCTCCTTAGGAAAATTCCATTTCTTTCTCATGTGGCTTATCTAATTACTTAATTTTAAGAAATAATTCTTCTGAAGGATAACTTATACTACTATGAAGAAAATTATTCACTTCATAAAGCTAATAATCTTAAGTCTCCCAAATTTTATTCTGAGAATGGAATTAGAGAGAGGGCTATAACATTTGTTATAGGGGGTTAACACCTACAAAGTACATGATAAATAATGCTGGACAGTAGTACTGGTAAGGACCTATTTCTGATCAGTAATAGATTATTACAATAAAGAAGAGAGTCCAGCATTAATTAAATCCAACTTTCATTGAGTTGTTGAGTGACTGAAGGATTCAAACAGAGAATGAGGAATTAGGAAGTGGACCAGCTCAGTGGAGTCATGGAAGTGAAAAATTACAAAAGCTGATACTGTAAATGTGATTAGTTTGCTCTGTCTTCCAGTGGCATTTACCAAAGTTAGGATTCTAGCCTCTCAAAGAGCTTGGGAGATAGAGGTTCTATTTTTCCTGATAATTACATTCTGAAAGAATGGCTCTCATGGCTTTGAAATAAATACTTCTGAGTTGTAGAAGAGACATATGGATCGCAACTAGGGAGAAAAAGAATTTATAATTGTAAGTTTTTTTCTAATATGTGCTATAAGAAAGGGTGGTTGAGGCATATCATTAGGTGCTGGTAAACAATAAATTATTCCGGTAGCATTAGCTTTCTCAGGAATTTAATTTTACTATTTATTTATTATTTTTTATTTTGGGATTTTTGCCATTGGTCCCTTGCACTCACCAGAGAGAGAGAGGCAGGAAATCCTGCCTTCCTTTTGTACATCCTAAAGAGAAGTACGAAAAGTAAATTTAGGAATGATCTAGAATCAGGAGAATGATGATGAGAGGTATAGAGAGGCATGCTATTTGAGGCCAGTAGTAAGGATATCATTAAAACTAACTTTGTCTAGTTTTCAGTAAGCCATCTATGGATCATAGCCTGAGCATGGTAATTATCACATGAGTAAAGTTAGATCACCTCTAACACTGAGGTGCCACCAGAAATCAAATTCAGAATAATGAAAATGCAAAAAAAAAAAAAAAAAAAAAATAGTAAGGGATGGGAGAGGTTGTGAACAAGGCTTAAACCTAGAGAAAGCATGACTGACCTATGTCTCTTATGGAATACAGGAGTTTCTAACAGGTGAGAAATGCTAAGCATAAATAAATAAAAGTACTGAAAAATAAAATTTCAATTTAAGAATTATGGGGATGGATGGGGGACCAGAGGGTGGCGTGGTGGTTAAGGCGCTGGACACTACCACATGGCCGACCAGGGTTCAAGTCCTGACCTGGTGGCTTGCTTTCTCACTTCCTCTCTCTCTCACCCTCTGTCTCTCTCTAGTCAAATTAAAAAATCAATGAATGAATAAATAAAAAATAAAATAAATAATTATTAATAAAAAGAATTATGGGGATGGAAACAAAGGAAGGAAATAGCAAGATTAAACAAATTTGTTTAGAAACGAATGTAGAAATTAGTGCTGGTGAGAAATTAAAATTTAAAATTGGGGTTTTTAGATTCAAAGGGCTGGAATTTGAGAATAAGTGGATATTTGAAGATATTTTAATAAGAATTCCTGTGAGATTGTAGTTGGGGCCAGCAGTTGGCATAATCGCTATGTCTCTGGACTCCCATGTAGTCGACCACGGTTGGAGTCCCAGACCCAGTGGCTTAAATTCATGCCGGGTGCTTGTGTGTGCATACCCAAGATCCGAGAGGAGAATGGAGGAGAGGGGATTGTAGCGTGGCCAACCCCCCTGGGGGCTGATTTCTCACTTTCTATCTCTCTCTGTCTTTCTGGCAAGTGGATGTGCCCTATAGCAAAAACGTCTCCAAAAAATAATGAAGTAAATATAGTGATATACGTCTTTTTAGAACAACATATGTTTCTCTGAATTATTACACCTTTTAAAATCTGTATCACATAATTTGGCACATGGTGAATACAATTGCAGTGAAAAATATGGCTTTTACTTCTAGTAGAGTCTAGAGTTCTCCTTTTAGTGTATCTCTTTCTTTTCACAGCACTAAGAACACAGTAGTACTCAATGATTAATTTTCATTATAATTACTAGTCATCAGATATTTTCAAGGATTTAACACTGACAAAATTAAATACTTTATCAAATTTTTAAAATTTTGTTTTAAACAATTAGCTAAATGTAGTGTTTACATTTACACACTTCACAAACCATTTAAACATCTACAAAGTCTATTTTGTTTACTTAAATCACAATTCATGGAGGAATCTTTTATAAGGCAAGTCTTTCTTTTTCTTATTGATATTTTCAGTGGGTAGACCAAATGACATTTTTTATATTAGGGTGTTTTAATATTGTGCAATATGCAATATCCGTTTTTGTTACATGTTTTCTGTATGTGTAATAAACATGAAGTTCTGATTATAACATAACACTTTTTATTTTTTCAGAATTTTTGCCATACATGTGCACTTGCTGGAGAGAGACAATTGTCCCATTGCCCCTTCATTCTTCTCTCGGGATTTTTAAGCATGCATGCATATGTGCCTAGTGTGTTTTTCAGGCTGCTGGGTTCAGGATCTGAACAGCTGAGTCAGTCATATGGGATCCAGTGTCTTAGCCTCCACACCATCCACTGACCCTCTCACATGATTTTTTAAAAATATTTGTAAATAAATTTAATTTTGGATTGCAGAGTGGCATAATGGTAAAATGCAATGCTCCATAGGGGTTACCTACATGGAAAGATTTCTAGTCTGTATCTAGAGATTTCTTGAGTGTAATATGCCCACACATGCTTATGATCCAGGGCTGTCCTATGATGGCAAAGAACTGTGGTCCCAAGACCCAGTTGGGAGTGCTGTCTATTTCTGTCAGTTTCTATGTCCCTCTCTGTTTCTCTTGTTCATGAAAAAAGGAAATAAACTCAAAAAAGTAAAAGGAAAACAATATTTTATTCAAATAAAATGTTTAGCATCTTTGCCATAGTGAGTTGAATGTCAAAGCAAACTATTTCCTAGAAACTAAATGTTTCTATTCCTCTTTCATATTTCAATTTTCAGAATTAGTCTCCAATCTTTTTCTTTGCAAAACTTTTCCGTAGAGAATCAAGCCTTATTTTCTGGTTCCTACCATCTGGAATAGCCTTTTTCTATTTTTCTGCTCCATTAACTTCGATCTCTTTTAAAAAATCACTTTGATTCCCATCTTTACTTTCCTCCCTGGGCCTTCATATTCTTGTTCCTTTCACAATGTTATCAAATCTTGATATTTTCCAATATTTTAATTTTCTAGTAGTCCCTCCACTTTTCTACCTGGAAGATCATTAATTACATTACCATCCCATAAATTATACTGAAACTTAAAGACACAGTAAATGGTTCAAATGGCTACATTTATTCTAAAGGATGAAGAATAAGCTAAAGCCTAACCTCTTATAATAAAAAGGTAATTATATTTATACATGCAGATTATAGCCACTTAGAGTGTAGGAACCCACTCATATAATTGATATTCTCTCTAGTATTCTACATTTGAAAAAATAGGCAATAATTTATCTAAGAGTGCATCAGTTATATCAAAGATAATTGCCTCGAGCCTTCTACAGAGCAATGCAATAATAATAACAAAAATGGTGAAGTACATTGAAGCCTTTTATTTTGTACTAGGTACTGTTCTAAATATTTACATCAGTTAACTATATAATCATTGCAAAATGCTATATGAATTTGGTACTGTTACCCGATATTACAGGCAAGAAAATAAAAACACACAGAGAGGCTCTAAATGGATTTGTCTATGGCCATATAACTAGTGAAGTGATAGTACATGTATTCAAAAACATAATTTGAGTACAGTTTGTGCTCCCTTTACCCTATATGCCTCGCCAATATTGTAGGTCTTAGATAAGAATTAAAGCATAAATATACAGACCTTGCCATCAATGTATTTAAAAATTTGTGTTATAGGGCCAGCAGGTGGCATAGTGGTTAAGGTGCTAGACTCTCACTTGCCCAACTTGTTCAAGTCCTGAACCTGGTGGCTTGAAAAATCACAACAGGCATGTGTGTGTGCATGCCCAGAATCCCAGGAGAAAAATGAAGGAGAGGGGATTGTGGCATGGCCATCCCCCTCAAGGGATGATTTCTCACTTTCCCTCTCTTGCTCTGTCTCTCTCTCATAAGCACATGCATCCTATGGTAAAAGACCTTGAAGAAAAACATAATAAACTTCATATCAGTTCATTCCACACACAATTTAAGTTGCTTGTTCTTTATTTGAAGCTTTGCTCACTGTTAGAAATACACCTGAGAGAAACCAGCAGTTAGCGTAATGGCTATGTCACTGGATTCCCATGTAGTCAACCGTGGTAGAGTCCCGAACCTGGTGGATTAAACTCAAGCTGGGTGCGTGTGCACGAGTGCCCAAGATCCGAGAGGAGAATAGAGAAGATGGGATTGTGGCGTGGCCATCCCCCCGGGGGGGGGGGGGTGATTTCTTGTTTTCTGTCTCTCTGTCTCTCTCTGTCTTTCTGGTGAGCGCATGCACCATTTTGCAAAAACCTCTAAAAAATTAAAAATAAAAAAAAAGAAATACACCTGAGAACAAGACAGTGTTATCTGCCCCTCAATCTAGTGGATGAGGCAGGCAAAAACAACATGAACAACAAATATTATTCTAGTAGATAATGAGGGAAATAAACAAGGGGCAGAGAGAAAGAATTAAGTGCAGAGGATGGGCAATTCTGGAATCAAGAAATGTCAGACCTGAAGAGAAAAATGCAGCTAAAACAAAATGTGCCAAGAATAAAATGCTAAGTTTCTGTAGATATAACCCCCTAAAAAAAAATCTCTGTGGCCAGAGAATAATAAATGAAGTGGAGAGAGTACCCTAACATGAGGTTGGAGAGGCAAGAAGGAACTAAATCAAATTTTATTCTAAATGTGGTAGAATAGCATCAAAAGAATCTAAACAGGGTGGATATATAGTACATACTTTAAAACCATCTAGAGTAGCTAGAAGAACAGATTGATTCAATAAGAATGACACTCAGAAACTAGTGAGAGATATAAATTTGAAAATAAGGTAATGACAATGAACATAGTGAAAATGTAGAACAAAATAGAAGTAATCAAGATATGCTTTGGCCATAAAATTAAAAGTATTTACCAATAGATTATATGCAAAAAGTAAGGGACAGAGAAGATGAAAAGATAATTGCTAAAAGCTTTTTTGCAACAGGTTGCTGCCAGAACACAGGTGTCCTGGAAACCACCACTAAATGAAAGTCAAAATGGGAAAGGTGAAGAGACTCACATCAACATTGTTGTCATTGGACATGTTGATTCTGGCAAGTCTACCACTGCTGGCCATCTGATCCACAAATATGGTGGGATCAACAAAAGAACCATTGAAAATTTTGACAGTGAGGCTGCTCAATGGGAAAGGGCTCCTTCAAGTATGCTTGGCTCTTGGATAAACTGAAAGCTTCATGTGAGCGTGATACCTCCACTGGTATCTCCCTATAGAAATTTGAGTCTACCAAGAATCTTGTAACTATAACTGATGCCCCAGGGTACAGAGACTTTATCAAAAATAAAATTACAGGCACATCTCAGGCCAACTATGTTGTATTGATTGTTGCTATCAGTGTTGGTGAATTTGAAGCTGGCATTTTCAAGAACAGGTAGACCTGTGAGCATGCCTTTTTGCTTACACATTGGGTGTGAAGCAACTAATAATTGATGTTAACAAAATGGACTCTACTAAGCCACCCTACAATCCAAAGAGATAGGAGAAAATTAAGGAAGTCAGTACCTACATTAAACAAATTAGCCACAACCCTAACACAGTAGCATTCATGCCAATTTGGGTCAGAAGAGTGACAACATGCTGGAGTAAATACTAAAATATCATGGTTCAGAGATGGAAAGTCGCCTGTAAAGATGGCAATGCCAGTCAAACTACTCTACTTAAAGCTCTGGATTGAATCCTACCACTAACTCATCCAACTGACAAGGCTTTGTGTCTGCCTCTTCAGGGCATATACAAAGTTGGTGGTATTAGCACTGTTTCTGTGGGTCAAGTGGAGACTGGTATTCTCAAACCTGGTAAGGTGATCACCTTTGCCAGTCAATGTGACAACTGAAGTAAAGTCTGTTGAAATACACCATGAAGCTTTGAGTGAAGCTCTTCCTGGCAACAGTGTGGCCTTCAGTGTCAAGACATGTCTGTCAAAAATGTTTGGCACAGTAATGCTGCTGGTGACATCAAAAATGACTCACCAGTGGAAGCAGCTGGCTTCACTGCTCGGGTGATTGTCCTGAACCATCCAAGCCAAATAAGTTCTGGCTATGTCCCTGCACTGAATTGTCACATTGCTCATGTTACTTGCAAGTTTCCTGAGCTGAAGGAAAAGATTGATTGTTGTTTTGGTAAAAAGCTGAAGACTGCCCTAAATTCTTGAAATCTGGTGATGCTGCCATTGTTATGGTTCTTGGCAAGCCCGTGTTTGTTGAAAGCTTCTCTGACTATCTTCCTCTGGGTCATTTTGCTTTTGTGATATGAGACAGACTGTTGCTGTGAGTGTCATCAGAGCAGTGGACAAGAAGGTTGCTGGAGCTAGCAAGGCCACCAAGAATGCCAGAAAAAACCCTCAGAAGGCTAAATGAATATCCCTAATTCTGGTACTCCAGTCTTAATCAGTGGTAAAAGAGTAGTCTCAGAATTATTTGGCTAAACTGGCCATTTAAGTTTAATAGTAAAAGGGTGGTTAATGGTAGCAATGCATTGTAAAACTTTCAGAAGGAAGAGAAAATGTTTTGTGAATTTTTCTTTGTTGTTGTTTTTGGCATGTGTAAGCTGTTTTAAGTTAGGAGGTTTTTTTGTTTAAAATATATTTTGTTTAAATTTATTTATTTTACATTTACTGATTGTATATCATTCCAGCATACAAAATGAATTTTTCCATCAAAAATACACTGTGTATTGGCTCAGTCAAAGATATTACCATACATACTATCTTCAACAGATTATTTTCCATCTTGTGTTTGTTAAAGTTTTACTTCTTTCTTTTCTTCCTTAATTCCCTCCCTCTCACCCTCTTCCATTTCCCACCTTCCTCTCACACTGTCTCTGGTATCCATAATTGCTCTCCACGCCTTTATGCAACCAATATTTCAGTTTCTGCCATAGAGTACAGACATTTGGTATATATTAAGTGGGGACATACAATGCCTCTCTTTCATAGTCTGACTTGTTTCACTTAATTATGAGTTTTTAAAATCAGTACTTTTTAATGGAAACAACTTGGCCAAAAAGCTGTTACAGAATTTTGAGACTCATTGAAACAAAGTTTATTGAGGAAAACAAAAAGATAATTGCTAGGTTTTTAGTTTAAGTAACTTGGTGAATACTATTTATTTAGATAATTAAGGCTGGTAGGAAAATTTTGTTTCTATTTACATGTTTTCTATTGAGATGCCAGTGACACACCCATAGATATATTCATTGATGATTATATATAAATACATAATTTTGATTAGAAGTATTACCAGAAGTAAAAGCATGTATTTGATACATGATATACATAATACCACTGGGATGGAAGAGGTCTTTATGGAAGAGAGTAGAAAAGGAAGACCCTAAATGAAACCTGAAGTCATATTTGCATTTAGAGGTTGAATAAGGAGCAAAGAATATCTGGAAAGAGACACCAGTGTGATCAGAGAAAAATGGAAGAGAATAGTCAAAAAGGCAAAAACAATGCTTGAAAGAGTTTTAAAAAGGAGTTAGCCAAAAGCGGTTAAGTAACTAAGTAAGGCGAAGAAAACATGCTATAGATTTAGTAATAGAGAAATTACTAAATCATTATTATTGCTAATTGCTAATTATTATGTTACCTTGAGAAGTTTCAATGTAATTGCTGAGAAAAAAGTCAGACAATAGAGGATTGAAGTTGAATGAGAAATAAAGAGAGAATATATAATAACTCTTTTGATACTGTGATTGAAACAAGTCAAGAATGGAGTAGTAGCTAGAAGGGGTTGTAAGGAATCAGAGAAACTGTAACTGTGTATTTTAAAGATGATCTAGTAATATGGGAGATAACTTTGATGTAGGAAACAAAAGGACAAATGTCCTTGGGAAGGATAGAGAGGACAAAATAAGCCAGAGCACAGTTAGAGGATTTCCCTGTTAGAGGAAGACAGACATTTTCTTCTCCTAAAAGGAAAGAGAAAGAAACAGTAGAGTTTGATTTGTAGGTTTGATGGGAAGGTGAGTATATGTCTACCAACCAATTTTAAATCAGTAAAAATTATTCCAGAAAAACTGTAAATAATTTATTTGGTTAATAATTTTATTTTTTAGTTAACTTTGTTTCTTTTAAAAACAATTAGTATCTGTTTAAAATACAAGGAGTCTTCAAAAAGTTCGTGGAAAATTCATACTATCAAAAAAAAAAGGCATGGATTTCAAAGATTTTGCCCAAACTAAATTTGTACTTCAATTTCATTTTCCACTTTTTGCAGTCCCTCTGTATTAATAATGGAAACAACTAAGTTAAAATTATGAAATGAAGGCTCAGCTGGTGGCATAATTGTTAAGGCACTGGACTCCCATGTGGTTGAATACAGTTTGAGTCCTGGACCCAGTTGCTTGAAACTCACAGTGGGCATGTATATGTGTGTCCAAAGTCCTGAGAGGAGAATGTAAAAGGGATTGTGTCATGGCCATCTCACTGAGAGGATTATTTTTTGCTTTCTGTCTCTCTCTCTCTTTCTGTCTCTCTGGTGAGTGTATATGCCCTTTAGCAATAATCTCTTAAAAAAACTATGAAATGGTAAGGTTATTATGACATTCATTCTTTAAATTTATTTACCTGGTAAATAAATTTATACTCACTGTTGGTTAATATTTTAAGCAATCTACAATTTTTATGATTAAACATTTAAATTATTCCTATTTTTGAAAGAATAATCTCATCAGTTACCTCATTAGTACCTTCTTTGGTTCTTGATAATAAAAGCTCTAAAATCTAAAGACAGGTAGCTATACAAAATTGTATTATTCTATAAAACATTGTACTCTAAATTAATAATGAAAAAGTATCACATCAAAAAGACATGTTACTTTATACTTTAGTTTTTTTTGTAGTTTTAACAAATGACTACTTCAGCTTTTCTGGAGAGGATAATCTACAATATATGAAATGCCTTTAAAAAGTTAGACTTAAAATCTAAACACTAATATGATTTGTTATTATTCTTGATTTGTGAAGTTATCAAAAGAACTAATTAGTTGCTTGAACTTAATTGTTCTAAGTGTTGAACTGATTTAGAAAAGAAGTACAATTTAATCTGAATTAAGTATTTGTTGCTTAAAAACATACATATTGGACAAAGTTATTTATATATGATAGTATGTAATAGAATAAATCTGACACTAATTAATGAAAGATTAAATCTATTGAGGCTATTAAGCTCAAAACTAGTCAGCTGATTCAATAGCTTCATCATGCCAAGAACTGGCAAACTGCAAAGGGATACCTGGGATAATATTCTCTACTCCAGTCTACTCTATTGATAAAAATCTGCCTATGGATAGGAACCTATCAATAGGAGGGGGCAAAGAAACTAGAGCAGATACTTTTGCTGAAGAAGGATGGCAAGGAATGGATAACACGGACTCAGTTCAGAGTGAAATTGAGGTCTGATATAAAGAACTTAAGGGTTATTTACAAAAAGTTATTCATAATTGCAAAAGTAGACAAAAGACAATGGCTGATGAACATGGAGAAAGACTGAAGGAGCAACTGTGACCTCCCCAAAATCAGAACAAAATAACAGAAAAAATAATGGCTACTGGTTATGCTAGGACAAATGTCTGGAAAGGAGAGGGCAGAATTAAAAGGAGGAAATAAAGAAATTCATAAATTAATCACTGGATAAAATATGAGGGTTCTTTAAAAAGTTCATGGAAAATGCCTATACTGAGGGACCAGCAGTTGGCACAGTGGCTAGGTTGCTGGATTCTCATGTAGTCGACCGCAGATCGAGTCCCGGACCTGGTAGCTTAAACTCACGCTGGGCACATGTGCGTGCGTGCCCAAGATCCTGAGAGGAGAATGGAGGAGAAGGGATTGCAGCGTGGCCATCCCCTCTGGGAGTTGATTTCTCACTTTCTGTCTCTCTGTCTCTGTCTTTCTGGTGAGCACATGTGCCCTATACCAAAAACCTCAAAAAATAAAAAAAAGGAAATGCATATACTGAAAAAATTATGCATGGATTTAAAAAAATTTTGCACTAAAATAAACTCAGAATTCCATTTTTTTCTTTTTTTTACAAACATGTTGAAGTCCTTTTTTACTGTGCTTTTCATACAGAAGTCAACATTGTGACTGCACCTGAATACATTCAATGTAAAGGACTCTTGTCCATTCTGGGATGGGACTCATAAGGGCACAGAAACATAATTGCAACTGAAGCTACACAGATAGTATCTTTCCAATTGTGTTTATTTCATCCGTTATAGAACTAAAGATCTAGAATTGGAAAATCAACAGCAAGTACATTTTTCTTGACATGACTAGGTTAACACCAGGGAATAGCATACAATGCTGCACTTCTTTTCAGAGTCCATACGTACTTGTACTATTTCTAGATCCCCAAAGCCCTCATTTCTTTTCCTTTCTCAAGACTGTGGTTTTAAATGTTTTTTTTTTTTCTTTTTCTGCAAGAAGTTCCCACATATTATGCCCCATTAAAAGTAATAGAATACAGAACACATAATAAAGCATCAATCATTAGGAACTCTGTAAGTTATCCTCTAAAGAGTATTATTTACTAAGATAATTTAAGCAAAGGATACTTGGTGACAATCTTTAACAAGGAAAGATATACCTAAGAGAGGAAATTGAGAAGGAGCACTTGGGTCATATTTTGATTAATGAAGTCATCACAGTTTCTCTCAAAGCACACTGTGAGGTTATCATCTATTCTGTTTCTGTGAATCTCCGTTGAGATTGTCTTTGATCATATACATTGATTAAAATAATGGATCTTTTAGACATCTGGAAATGAGTGGATACCTCTTTCTCATAACGTTCTGATTAATGACTTTAGTTTAAAGTTTACTTAATGTTCTATGAAGGAAACAAAGATGGATTCTCAAAGAGTGAGTGTATATATCTGGTCTCCTAGCCTTTCCCTGTAAGGCAAAGTATGCCATACCTAGGGTTTTGGGGGCCATGGTTCCTGTACTCTTCTCTGAAAGCTGTGGACACTCCAATGCATAGAAAATGCATTTACTGAAAATGCATATTTCTGGTTACTGGGGAAGGACTGACACAGCAATAATCATCATGTACTCAATATGGTTATGACTTATATTTCTTTGTTTCCAGTAGTAGTGACACAAGATAGAAGCAATCATTGAGACATGTCTGAGTCCATACAATTTTCAGTTGAGTATTCAGCCCTGGATAAAACTTAGATTGTAAATATTTTTGAACCTGAAAACAAACAAACACTGGGTAAGAAAAAAAAAATCACTGTCATTTAAAAACTTCAAGCTGTTACAATCTGCTTCAGTAATCTTTTAGGACAAACTATTTCTTTGTTCTAGGAAAATAAAAAAAAATAAATAAATAAATAAATAAAAGGCTATTTTGTTTTACAATTTAAAGCAAAGACTCTGACATGAAAATATTTGAGATACACTGATTCAAGGGCTTTAAAACTGCTTGGGGATGGTAATAAAAGCTTTTCTTTGTTAATGATAGAATTGCATCTCTGCAAACAAGTTAGGTCTTGGAAAAAAATGTGTCTTAGTAAGTAGGATAATAAAAACAAAAGAGAGAATAATTATTCTCTACTCAAAACTGTTGCAAGGGTTAGATCTCTTCTTGATAGATGAATGAGAGCTCCGAATCAGTGGAACCGCATTCATGAAAGGTAGCCCTGTAGCAATACTTTAACCTCAAGAAGATACAAAATGAAGTGTTTAAGAGTGTTGTAATTTTTAGATTCATCCACTTACTGGAATCTACAGGGTTAGTTACTTGAATTAACATCCTCTTTTTGGGACCAGCAGTTAGTGTAATGGCTATGTCACTGGACTTCCATGTAGTCGACTGCGGTTTGAGTCCCGGACCCGGTGGCTTAAACTCACACCGAGCGCGTGTGTGTGCATGCCCAAGATCCCGAGAGGAGAAAGGAGAAGGGGTTGCGGCATGGCCATCCCCCCTGGGGGGGGGGGGTGATTTCTTACTTCCTGTCTCTATGTCTCTCTCTGTCTTTCTGGCAAGCACATGCACCCTATAGCAAAAACCTCTCAAAAAAAAAAAAAAAAATCCTCTTTTCATTATGTATATCCTAACTGGATTTATTTTGTACATCACTATCTGATTTTGATTGATTTATATGTCGTCTTCCATCTTACTGGACTTGAGTTTTTCAGCAGATTCTCTATATTTTCCAAGTATTCACACACAATAATAATAATAATAATAATAATTTCCTTAGTTTTAGTAAATTATACTAATAAAAAATGCTAAGCTTTTTATAGTTAAAGATTTAAGAACAGTGAGATTAGGGCAACATGTCTAGATGTAAAACTATTGCTATGGCTTAGGTGTAATATTGATTGACACTTCAAATATTTTGACAGCCAGTACTAGGCTTTCTGCATTCATAATGGAGAGCAAATTGTTCAGATTATATGCTTTTCAGTACCCTCTACTCTAGCATCAGTCCTGGTATGGGATTTGCTGATTGTTTCAAATAATTTGAAGAGGGTCCAGCAAGTGGTGTGGTGGTTAAGGTGCTGAATCCAATATGGCTGACCATGATTTGAGTCCCAGACCTGGAAACTTGTAAACCACACTGGGCACATGTGTGTGCATGCCCACAACCCTGAGAGGAAATTGAAGGATAAGGTATTGTGGTATGGCCATCCCCCCTCTGGAGTGATTTATCATTTTCTCTCTCTCTCTCTCTTGCTCTCTCTCCCACATGGCAAAAACCTAGAAAAACTATATAATCTGAGGAAATAAAAATGAAAGCCCATATCTGAAAGATAGTTTAGATAACAATTTGATTATATGTATTAATGTATTCACTGATAGGGGGAGAAAATTACTAAGCCTTCAAACCAGAGGGATGGTGATATAATTCATAGTAAGTAATAAACATTGAACTATACTACAGTCTGTTCATCAGTTGAATAGTTAGAAAATGGATGATATTCCATTTAATTCCTTATGAAGCATTCTAATATGGTAGACAAAGAGGAAGTACCAAGTATATAAATTTCCTACAATGTCTTCATTGGCTAACAACTAAATGATATCCACATATTGAAATACCTTAAAATAATGTTCTATAGTGCTGTGCAGTATGTAGATACATAGAGAAAGGGTGTGGAGAAATCTTTTTTGAGTTTACCAAAGCTCTGAGGCTAGACTCATGGTAGACATAACCATTATTTATCAAATTAGAACTTAAATTTGCCCAATTCTTTGATGCTTTTTCTAACATTATTTTATTTACTTCCATCAGGACAGGTCCAGATCTACCTTACTGAAATATAATTCACAAAACATATAATTCAACCAGTTAAAGAACCCAGTTCAGGCCCAACCTAGGTGGCATGGTCTGTGGCATACTGGATTCTAGTGCTAGATGTCAGCTGGCCTGCTGCAGTTTCAGATTACCAGATCAGCCTAAAACATATCAGATGCATGCAAAGGTGCTCAAGATCCCGACAAGCTAGAGGGTCTGGGAAAGGTTATCATAACTTGAGGAGACCCTGTTGAGGGTGCTTCTCTCTCTCCCCCATGTGCACATGCACATACTATCTATCAGAAAATATAAAGTACTCAATTCAATGATGTTTAGTATATTTATAGAGTTATTTAACTATCACAATCTTCAATTTAAGAAATTTTTATTACCCTCTGCACCATTAAAATAATCCTAGTTAGCAATCCCTTCCTATTCCACCCACCCCACCTGCATGCTCACCAAACACAGACCAACTACTCCTCTACTTTCTGTCTTCAGAGATTTGTTGATTTGGGGTATAGACTGCAGTGCTATGGTAAAAGTTGAAACTCTACAGCTGGCCCACATGGAAAAGTTCTAGGTTTATGTCTGGAAACTTTTTTTGTTTGGGTTATTTGTTACTTTATTGTTGAGTTACAAGAATACTTTAGGTATTCAGGACACAAGTCTATTAGCACATCTATGATTTGCAGATATTTTTCTCCATCTTGTGAAATGGCTTTTTATTTTCTTTTTGGATACTTTAGAAGCATAAAGTTTTAAATTTTGATAAAATCCAACTTTTCTATGCTTTTTTCTGTTGTTATTTATGTTTTGGTCTCATATTTAAGCAAGTGTTGCCTATCTCAAGGTTTTGAATAATTACTCTTGTATTTTATTATAATAGTTTTATAGTTTCCTTCTATATTTAGGTCCAAGATAAAGTTTGAGTGTGTATATATGGCATGAGTAAGGAGCTCCACATCCTTGTTTTTTCTATTTCTTTCTTTCTTTTCTCTCTCCTCTCTTTCTTTCTCACTTTTTTGTCCCCTCCCTCCTTCCTCCCTTCCTTCCCTCTTTCCTCTCTTTCCCCAATTACCCTAGCTAGAGTCTCCTGTACATGTTTAATAGATGGTGAAGCATGCATATTCTTACCTTGTTCCCAGTCATTGGGGGAAAATATTAACCTTTTATCACTACTAAATATGATAGAAATCTTCAGTTTTTATATTTTCTTTGTCTTAGTTGAGGAATTTCTATTCAATTTCTAAATATGTTGAATATTTTTATGATAAAAAGTATTGCCCTTTTAAAAAATAAACCTCTAGATTAAATGTGTGACACTATTTACTTGCTGCAATGAGGAAGACCATACACTAGGAGAGCCATGACATGTATTACAAAATATAAAAATTTTAAAAAAGAAAGAAAAAGGAAGAATGGAAGAAAAGGAAAGAAAAAGTTAGAAAAGAAAGAAGGCAAGAAGAGAGAATTATTAGGGGATTAGTACAGAAGAGTAAAGGTTATGCCAAATTAATGGAACAGTGTTTTGCTAGACTTAAAGCAAAGCACATTTATGCATCCTCTGTACACAGTTTAACTTCAATTCTGAATCATGATGTGGACCCAGAGTCCTGTTTCCTTGGAAATTGCAGCGTTACAATAGATGTGGGCTGTTGTGTCCAGAAGCAGCTCAAGTGACTGAGATTCTTCAGATAAGATTGGGACCTCATACTATTGATAGTATTTCAGACTGCACAGTCTGATACTCTGTGTCTTTGGAGAACAAGTCATTGAGCAAGAAAGCAGTGCACATTCAACAGAAGGCCATTATGACATGACAGTTGTCTCGTGACCTTGACAGAAGTATTTTCTGTTAAATTTGCAAATAACTTTATCTCTGACCATAATTCCAGCCAGTTAAATACCAGCATTTTACATATGTGGCTCCCTAATAAGGGCATTCTTCTGACTTTCAGTCACCTTTTGTGACTCTTTGTCACAAACTGTGACTCTCCCATTAGTAGAGAGTCACCTGAAATGCACAGAAAGAAATACTCAAGACACAGTATGTTGAGTAGAGAGTGAGAGGGAGAAGCCACTAGAGAAGTAACTTCCCGAGGTGAGTTTTTCCCCCCCGTACTTGTTTATAGAGGGAAAAAGGAACACACTGGTTCATTGTTTTCAGAAGTTGCCAGGTATTAAAGCTAATTGCATTAGCAACTCAGGGTGAGATAGAGGACACAATGTAGTGTCCTCACAAAGATCATTCTCACTGGGGCTAGGTCTGGGGATAACGGGAGGAATGTCCAGGGCTAAGAGGATAGCACCAATCATACCGTCACCGGTCATTTGTGAGTCAGTACAAGAAATTACATTCACTCGGGAACCTGCTGCTTTTTACAAGCAGAAAGCAAAAGCAACATTCATTCACCAGCATTTGCGCCTCATCTTTTACAGCACACTGGCCTTGGACAGTTCCTTCCTACCAGAGTCCTTCAAGGGATATATAAAAAATTGTTTATCTATATAATTTCATAAGTGATATATATTTTCATTAACCCTGGACATGTCCTTTCTCA
Source organism: Tupaia tana (assembly GCA_026018925.1). Classification (NCBI taxonomy): domain Eukaryota; kingdom Metazoa; phylum Chordata; class Mammalia; order Scandentia; family Tupaiidae; genus Tupaia; species Tupaia tana. The sequence goes on from JAKSZU010000001.1 coordinate 106,564,251, forward strand.
CTAAACTGGAGCTACCAAAGGGACACAGAAATTATTTATCCATTTTTATAAGCAAGAGTTAAGTTGTCCTCCCACACATCCCCACCACCTTTTCCAATTAATAAGACCTTATTCTCAGGACCAGCAGTTGGCATAATGGCTATGTTGCTGGATTCTCAAGTAGTCGACCACAGTTTGAGTCCCAGACCGGTAGCTTAAACTCACGCTGGGTGCATGTGTGTGCGTGCCCAAGATCGCAAGAACAAAATGGAGGAGAAGGGATTGCGGCGTGGCCATCCCCCCTGGGGAGTGATTTCTCACTTTCTATCTCTCTGTCTCTCTCTGTCTTTTCTGGCGAGTGCACATACCCTATAGCAAATACCTCTCAAAAAAAAAAAAAAAAAAAAATCTTATTTTGACCTTAGAACACCAGGAAGAGGCTTTTATCCTCTCTTCAGTGGTAAGATGAAAGTGTATTCTCTGTGAAGTAGAGTCCTTTGGGTAGCTGTTGGAGTACTGGTTGGCTTCTCTTTGCTGAGCCGTTAGTATCAATTTCCCAACTGTTCCTGTGGAAATTAAGACTCTGGAAAGTAGTGTACAGCCATGGTTCTGAGTTATTTGCCTGAACTTTCCTGACCCAGGGAGACAGTCGAGCAGGTTTCCTGAGGGAAGGAGTGAGAGCCAGGACAAGCGGCGCAGTGTTACAACACGGAGATGACACAGTGTCTTCATGGTCGTCCGCTTATTGTGGGCAGCATGGTACAGCACGGAGACGATGCAGTGTTACAACTCTTCAGGGTCGTGTTGTCTATTGTGAGCAGCACAGAGACGACACGGTGTCACAACTCTTCAGGGTCTTCCAGAGCCGATGCAGTGTTACAACTCTTCAGGGTCTTCTGGGTCGTTTGGAGACGGTGTGGTGTCAGCTCTTCAGGGTCTTCAGTGTTGTCTAGCGATTGTGAGCCAGGCATCATGGTTATATACATGCTGGTTGGCCGTGATTGGTTGTAAAAGGTGGGTTATGATTGGTTGCTTTTGGACCAATCATGAGGGGCCAAATATGCAAATCTGAGGGATTCTAGTGGCCAATCAGAGCAAGGTTTTGAAGGTCAGGTTTTTTGAAGGGAACCAATCATGGCAATTGTTTGCTCTCTGAGAAACCTCGGCAGACTCGCTGGTGCGCAGCCTCCCACACTGACCTATATTTTTTTCGATAAGCTTAGTTTGCCTCCTTATTTCTACAAAAAGACATCAGGACCTTACTTGTGCTTAGCCAAACCCAATTCTTTCTTCAAAGGTGGGTAAGAAAGAGGATACTTACTATTTTTATTCTTATTCTTATTTGTAAAGGGCATAGGTCAGGAGATTATATTCTTCTCACTATGCATCACATTTTCAATATAATTATTTTTTCTGGAGTGAAAGTATGAGACAATTGGAATAGCACTGTTATATCCTTAATTATTTCTATTCTACATTCTGATTTCCAAGGATGCCTAATTCTGTATTGATTTATTTTACTCAATATTTAAGTTCTGTTTGACTGTATAGAAATGTATTTTACTTTCATTTTTAAACTAAATAATTGTCTGCTTAAACAAGTACTTCAAAGTTCTTGTTCTGACTGTTCAACTGGTTAAGCAATCCCATGGTTCAAAAGCACATATTTGTGCACATTCACACAAACATGTGCCGCATTCCACACATTGCTATTAAATAATCATACAATGGAGGAAAATGTCTATATTATCTCAACCAAAATATTTTTCATTATTTTAAAATTTAGTATGCAGCAGTTCTCCTATTAGTGAAGGATAGAACCCAAGACCACCAGTGGATGTCCATAACTGCGGATACTACCAAATCTTACATGTACTATCTGTTTCCCTATAGATGCTTATGATAAAATTTAATTCACAAATGAGGTATCATAAGAGATTAACAGTCATAACTCATAATAAAGTAGAACAATTATAATATATATTGGAATAAGAGTTTTCTCTCTCTCAAAATATCTTGTACTGTAAAGTCCTCACCTGTTTTGAGACTGCAGCTTACTGCAGGTGACTGAAACCACAGAAAGCAAAATCCCAGAGAAGGGGAATGGATTTAATTGCATTTTTAAAATTAATAACGGATACGATTTTTATGATATTAAATACCTTTCAAGGAAATAAACAGATTACTAAAATATTTTTAAAAGGTAGCACTAGATTGGGATTAATTGTGCTGTCTGATTATTATCAATTAAAAAATAAAAAGAGATTATACTGAACAGAGATATGTGTTATGTACTCTATTAACCCTGGAATTGCGTCAACCATAGAGAAAAAGCATCTGCTTCATCTCAGTGGTGATACCAAGTGGTTTCTTCCTGATTTGGGAGGAGAAAGTGGCTAGGAGTAAGATCTGTCCAAGTCACTAGAAAGGGACATTGCAGAAAGAGGATGAATTAATGATTATTTTCTAAAACTTTTTCAGAGCAATGCCATTTTTCATTTTATTTGTGATGAAGGACTGTAAAGTTGCAAATACTGCTAATAGAGTTAACTGAATTTTTCAAATGATTCAACAGTGCAAAAAGAAATGCACTAGAATGGATGATTTATTAAATAACTTAAACATCGTTAACTATTTTCAGACATTAATCCACTCACCCCAAATATGAGAACCATATACATCACATGAAATTAACTTCACAGATTTTATTGTAATTGTGTTTTATAATTGTTCTTCCATCATCTCTGTCCTTGGTTTCCGTACTCATCATCTGCATTAACTTCTTGTAAATATTGTTTACTTGACTGTATGAGAGGAGGCTAACCAAGGTAAATTACTAGTTATAGAATTCTTCCAGTACCACACAGGTTGGAATTAATGAACATTCAGATTGGCATAGATTGAGAATAAATAATAGATGCTATAAACCCCCAGGTAGTGATGCTGTTAAGAACACAGGCTTCTGGAAGGAGACAGGATGGGGTAAAACTCTTGCTCTGACACTATCTGCCCAGTGACATGTGTTTAAGCTTTGTAGGAAAAGAGGAACGGTGAAATAAACTTTGCAGAGTAGATTTATATATAAAATGAAATGATGTCTGCAGAGAAATTTACACAATTTCTAGCAGATAGTGCCCAATAAGTAGTAGCCATTAATTTTATTAGTTTTGGAATTTCTGTGTTGGAAGTAAAAAAGTGAGAAAACTGTAATCACATGAAAGAAACCTGGTTCAAAATCTTTAACTATTGTTTTGTACTTCCACAAAATCCTATTGATTCTTCCCTACTTAAAATTTACCCATTTCAAATCTGAAAATAACCCTTTTTTAATCTATTGGTAAGAGTTGAGTAATGCCCTTTTAGAGAGTTCTTGAGAGAAAAAAAAAAAAAAAAAAAACTATTATTATTTCTTAGTATGTCTACAAAATGTGTATTATTCTTTGTTAAATATGCTAAGAATAATTCTGAAAAAAATGAAGGAAAATAGTAATAATTTGTATGTACTTTAAAAAAGTACTCAAATCCTGGGAACCAGCAGTTAGCATAATGGCTATGTCGCTGGACTCCCACGTAGTTGACCGCGGTTCGCGTCCCGGACCCGGTGGCTTAAAACTCACGCCCGGCACGTGTGCGTGCGTGCCTAAGATCCTGAGAAGAGAATGGAGGAGAAGGGATTGCGGCGTGACCATCCCCCCTGTGGGGTGATTTCTCGCTTTCTATCTCTCTGTCTCTCTCTGTCTGTCTGGCGAGCTCACGCGCCCTATAGCGAAAACCTCTCCAAAAAAAACAAATAAATAAATAAAAATACCTAGAAAAAAGTACTCAAATCCTGTCTTTCTCTGTCTCTCTGGTTAACCCACATGTACACTTATAGCAAAAATCTCTCTCAAAAAAATAAAAATACTCAAAGCACGTCTATGACAAATAAAACAACTATGTTATCCTAGTGATTGGGAAAACAATTTTAAGAATTAATTACTCTTGTTTTTCACCTTGTCACTTTCATGTATTAGGATCTTTGTACTACCATTTATCTTTTTCTGACAACATTTAATGCATGCCTTAGATGGTAATTAATTTTATTTTCTCTTGCTTTGTTTTTGTACCACATTAGTTGAATAGAATCAAAGAACTTGCCACATTAACTTATCAAAATGTCACCTACCATTGTTTGACAGTTGCAAGTATAAAGTTTGATATTGACATTTTTATGCTTATGTGTATATTTTTCCTTGACATCTTTATATCCGTAATATCAAGATAAAATTTATTATGATTTTACCTAAATGTCATAATTGATATGATTTTCAGAAATATCTGTACATTTTTGTGCACTAGATACGTTTTGAAGATTGATTATTAAGATCAAAAGAAGAGAAATAGCCATCATTTTTCTAAATAAAACACAATTACTTTATGTGGGAGTTTTTAGATGATAAGATTAAGTCTTTAACGACATGTTTTTACAAAAAAACTGCTCCTATGACAAATACCAGTTTACTGCTATCTCTTCCCATATTTAACCAGCTAACACTCGTAGGTATCATAATTACTATGTTTTCGTTTTGAAGTTTGTGGAAATGTGGTAGATAAAAATAACAGACATACATGTGTATCTTTTTTTTTTTTCTGCCCAGAAGCCAGGTTATTTATTAATAAAAATGCAATGGTCTTTCTTTCATTCCCCCATCAGATGTGGGTTCCGTTGAAGGACTTGCCTATCACAGAGCCTGGGATACCCTGTACTGGACCAGCTCCACTACTTCTTCCATCACCAGACACAGTGTGGACCAGACTCGGCCTGGAGCATTTGACAGGGAAGCAGTTATCACCATGTCAGAGGATGACCACCCACATGTGCTAGCCTTGGATGAATGTCAAAAGTAAGAAACAGTGGATTTTTATTTCTGTATTATAAGTCAACAGAATATGAGAATTATATTAATTTGAAAAAGAACTAACTTTAAAATGGTTTCCCTTGAAAGTCTCATTTTGCAATTCATAAAGCATTCATTTTCTTTCTTTAAATAAAAGCATAGTATTTTTTTTTTAAGAGAGAGATTTTTTTCCAAGGGTGTGTATACTTGGCAGACAGAGACAGAGAGCCAGAAAATGAGAAATCACCCCCTGGGGGGAGGTTGGCCACACCACAATCCTTTCTCTTGCATTCTCCTCTTGGGATTTTTGGGCACACACACACATGCACCTGGCTTGAGTTTTTAGTCACTATGTCTGGGACTCAAACTGTGGTCGACTACCTGATGTAAATGTTATACCATCTGCTGGTCCTGTATTTTTTTTTTTTTTTTAATGAGAGCATTGCAAATGTAAAATCTGATATCTCTAAATGCCAAGTCTCATCTCCATCAGAGATTCAGTAAACTCAAATTTAAATGAAAGGAATGGAGATAAGGTTATGCTGGCAAAGCCACATGAAGGAGACATTAATGCTTAGCTTATTCGAATGGCAATATTAGAAAGAAACCATTAACATAAATGGAAGACTAAAAGGTTTTTTTCAGTTTAATCAGGTAATTTTAACAGCCAGATTCAATTCAAATAGAAAAGAAACAGATAAAAACAAATAAATAAAAAGAAACTTTGTGGGCTGATATGTTTTCTACACTAGGTCCTTTAAAATAGTTGAAGTATTCTATCTGTTTGATGATATATTGTATAGACATTTTAAATAATACTTGTGAGTAATTCATGACAAGATGAAATCCTCAGGCTATATTATTAAGTGAAGAAACAACAAACAAGGAGAAAAAAAGTTTTGTTTTGGGTGTTGAGAGAGAGTGCCATAAATGAAACAACTGTACAGAAAACTGAAGATCAAAACACAGGTTAGGTAGAAAAAATATATGTCTATGGAGTTTCATATCATTTGTTAAGAGGAAACACTTTTCTTAAATAAAAGTCAGACCAATTTGACCTTCACTGAACAGAAATAGAACTCCCTTTAGTGTGTATATCAGTCAGGGTTCAACAGAGAAACAGAACAGGATAAATATATACAAAATAAAGGGTTTGTCAAAGAAATTATCTCATGGATTTAAAAGGTGAAGTCCCACAATAGCCTATCAAACTGGAAAACAACAGAAAGACTCAGAAACAGAAAAGTCAAGAAGCTTCCAGTCTGAGGCTGAATGCTCGCAGGTCCACGTGGTCTCAGGTGGCTGCTGGTACAAGTCAAAATTCTAAAAGTTAAAGAATGTAGAGTCTGGGGACCAGCAGTTTGCGTAATGGCTATGTCGCTGGACTCCCATGTGGTCGACCACAGTTCAAGTTCCGGACCCGGTGGCTTAAACTCACTCCAGGTGCGTGAGCATTCATGCCCAAGATCCCAAGAGGAGAATGGAGAAGGGATTGCGGTGTGGCCATCAACCTGGGAGGTGATTTCTCGCTTTCTGTCTCTCTCTGTCTTTCTGGTGAGCACATGCGCCCTATAGCAAAAAAAAAAAAAAAAAAAAAAAAAAAAAAAAAAAAAAAAAAAAAAAAGAAAAAAAGAATGTAGAGTCTGTCCAAAAGAAGAGAGCAGAGGACCAGCCACTGGAAGGAACCAGATTCAAACGAGGGTAGAACTGTGCAGCAGGAGAGATGTGCAGGCAGCAGAAGTGGGACCCCTATCGTGATCTGGAAGGAAAGTGAGAGAGAGAGAGAGAGAGAGAGAGAGAGCGGGAAACGATTCCCCTAAATCCTCATCTCTCTCACATACCTGGCTGGTTGGATGGTGCCTTCCCATATTGAAGTTAGGTTTAGGTTTTCCTCCCTCTATCCACTGAGTCACCCACCAATCTTATCTGAAAATGATCTCATTGGCACATCCAAGAACAAGACTTCACCGCCATCCAAATGTCTCTCAATCCAATCAAACTGACAACCAAAATTAACTCTCACTTTGAAACTGAAGAACAAAAAGCAATGGCAGTTAATGACAGGCCCTGACCACTTGTCAGAAAAAAGAACTACATAAATTACTTGGAGTGAAAATAGTTGTAAATCTGAACACTTTCAGAGTACGAAGTGAGATGAGATTTAATGCACTTAATTGAGCACTTTTATACATGAAAATTCTGACAGTTGAAAGATATAATGACTCGTCATGCAGCTGGTTGCATGAGTGTTGATTCGGATGGACACAGACACGCTAGTGCTCACACAGAGCTAGCTCGCCCACACCACCGCCCTGGCACAGTACAGCTTGCCGTTAGCTACGTTATCCTGATAGTTCACCAAAAGAATCTCAGGACGATAATAAATGACTTAAGGTAAAGATATGAAGAGGTAGTCAAAAACCTTAAAAGCCAATTTTGAAATAAATATAGGCTGGTCACTCAGGATATATTTGATTAGTTTTACTTTATAAGTGCTTTACCCGGGAACCAGCAGTTAGCGTAATGGCTATGTCGCTGGACTCCCACATAGTCGACTGCGGTTTGCATCCCGGACTTGGAGGCTTAAAACCCACGCCGGACGTGTGTGCGTGCGTGCCCAAGATCCCGAGAGGAGAATGGAGGAGAAGGGATTGTGGCATGACCATCCCCTCTGGGGGGTGATTTCTCACTTTCTGTCTCTATGTCTCTCCTGTCTGTCTGGCGAGTGCACACGCCCTATAGCAAAAAACCTCTCCAAAAATAAATAAATAAATAAATAAGTGCTTTACCCTATATTCATTAAGTAGGCTGAAGTTTATACTTTCATCTTATATATGGTACACCATAAATTAGAGGCAAACACACCAATAATATTTTAATTGGAAAATCATTTGAAATTAAAGTTAAAATGAAAAGAAAGTGTTTAATCATTATATATATTAATTGCTTCCTCCTTTCCTCCCTCAATTTCTTCTTTAGTCTTTTTTTTTTTTTTTCCTTTTATCCTCGGCATCAACAACCTATATTGAGAAACTATTAGGGACAGCTTTATCGTTAAAAGAGTAGAAAGGAACTCATTGAGTAGAAATTGGGCTTGCTTAGTCGGACCATACAGCCTTTCCACTACTCTAGTGACCTCCAAGGGCTTCCATAGAATTGTAAGGCTTTTTCAAAGTATACTTTGACAAACACTGATTTAAAGTGTTCTGTAAACCCTATAATTAACAGATAAAGTTAGAGAGGTTTAGGATTAGAGAGGCACCCCTAGATTTCCAGAAAACACATTGTAATTTATAGAAAATATACCCAGAGGAAAGAAAAAAAAATTAATTTAAAATATAATTGTTTAGTAATTTTGTTTCTCTAAAACATACACAAAGGAGGACACAGAACTTAGAAAACAAACCAAAACTGAAAGGGAGGGAGATTTTAATATCAGCTTTTTTTTTTTTTTTTTTTTTTTTAAGTTGTCAGATAACATGTGTGCTCACCAGAAACAGAAACAGAGATAACCCCTCATAATCAGTAATGTGGAATCCAAGTCCCTCTGTACAGTTCTTACCTGCCATACTACAGTGCCAGACTCAGGTGGCAAAATTTGATTTTCACCCATCAAAAAGGAGATGACCAGTAGATGGTATAATGGTTATGTCACTGGACTGCCATGTAGTTGACTGTGGTCTGAGTCCCCACCCAATGGCTTAAACTCATGCTGGGCATGTGTGCATGTGTGCTCAAAGTCTCTAGGAGAAGGGATTGTGGCATGGTCAACCTCCAGGGGATGATTTTCACTTTCTGTCTCTGTCTTTCTGGGGAGTACACATGCCCTATAGCAAAAATCTAAAAAAAAAAAAAAAAAAAAAAAAGTAAGAGAGAAAAGAAAAAGAAAGAAAAAAGAAAAAAACAGAAGAGATATGGTTAGAATAAGAACATCCAAAATGATCATACTCAATCTGCCAAAATGTGTTGTTAATAAATTAGGGTATATTTGCAGTTCATAGACAACTTAAGGCTTCCATATTTTTGTTAAAATAAATCATCATTGTGCATCAAACTATCTGAATTTAATTAAATTATTATATGATAGACTGTATAAGAACATTGTTTTTCAGTTATAGGTCCCAAGTTTTATTTAAAAACCTGGGAAAATATATATGCAAATATAATATCCATATCTCTTATTATTATCTAGACTTCCCTAAGGGTCTTAGAATATTAGGCAAATAATTTTGCTTCTTTTTAAATAGTTCAGTGTTACCATGTTTCTATGGTTTTACCCTTAATGAAATTTTAATTTATTATATATAATTTTCATTTTAACTAGCTTAATGTTTTGGACCAACTGGAATGAACAGCATCCAAGCATCATGAGATCTACCCTGACCGGGAAAAATGCTCAAGTGGTGGTTAGTACAGACATACTCACTCCGAACGGACTCACCATCGACCACCGCGCAGAGAAGCTGTACTTCTCAGATGGCAGCCTAGGAAAAATAGAAAGATGTGAATATGATGGATCCCAGAGATACGTAAGTTAATCAAGGATTTTTAGACTGTAGATTTCTACATTAACACATTGGAAAATGTGCTTTTCTAAAGCATATCAAGAAATTTCAAAAAGGCTAATTTTTGAACCAATTCAATTAAACAGCTAGTTTACTCAGTGCAAAAGAGAACTGGATAATGTTTTGAAAACATTGTGCAAGTGTATTTGCCACCATAGAGACAGCTCAGCTCCTAGAAACTTTATTCTGAGAAGACAGTAACTGATTATTCTCCTAGTTATTAATTGAACTGGAACTGTTAGAGTAATTTGCATCTATTTTACTGTTATATATAATTTTTAAACTGTGAAATGAAATTGGTTAGTTGCTTTAAGACAAAAAAGAATACTAGAAAATAATAAAATGATCCTCTGTTTCAGTCCTCAAAGCAACCCAAGAAGCTCTGAGGAAAGGAGCATGGGACCCTTTTCATAGTCAGGCCTACTCTGTTCACTTCACTTTGTCTCTTTTCTCTGGGTTCCAATTGAAATGCTAGTGGGAGCTCTGGGCTCCCTCTGGAGAACCCTTATGACAGATACTTAGTACTGGAGAAATGGTGGAATTCTGATGCCCTTCCTTGTCTTTGAGGAGCAGAAACCCTTGGTGACTGAGGAAGCTTAGCGTTTGGGTGTGTTAATTATGAGTGGAGTGGTTGCCACTGGAGAAGTTCTTACCCCCCCCCATCACTTCCCCAGTGCCTGCATGAAGAATAGAACGATCCCCAGGCTCCTTTCTCCTCCACTGCATTGAAGAAGGTCTGGGGTGTGAAGCAAATATCTTCTTTTAAAAAAATATTTATTTTAATTTAATTAATTAATTATAATGTTTAGTTCAACTGAGAGAGACAGGGAAAGTGAGAGAGAAAGTGAATAACAAGCCGCCAGATCTGGAACTCAAACGATAGTGGGCCGTGTGAGAGTTCAGCCACCATACTACTGCTGACCCTATCAAATATCTTCCTAAAGGGCCAGATGATAAGTATGTGAAGCTTCATGAACCCCATAGTATATAGTCTCTGTCACAAACACAGTGCCATACAGTGCTAAACCAAACATAGAGACTATGTAAGTAATAGACATTGCAGTATTCCAATAAAACTTTATTTATACAAAAAGAACAACCAACTCGCAGACCATAGATTGCTAACCCATAATCCATATTATGAAGGACATTGTTTAGTTCAATTGAATATAGGTGTTTACATGTATGCAAGTGAGATTTCTGAAGAAGGAAGCAGTGCTTTGATTTATATTCTGGCACAGGTACCTCATCTTATTGTGCTGTGACTACTTTGAATAGCACGATACGGGATAGTTGAGTGCTTAAGCAACCTTGAAATAATGGGCTCAGATCTGATGAGCAAAGGCAATAACCTTCATCAAAGAATCATACACATAAATTCTTGGTCTATCTTTTTCAATAAAGTTCATGTGACCTTAGGTAAGATGATCTAACCTTTATAAATTTTCATTTTCTGGTATGCAAATTCTCTGTATCACTTTCAGAATTATTATGAGAGAACAGTGCAAAAACATACGACACAAAGTATAATATCAAAATTCTAAATGAACCTAGGAATAATAAGTTTGAAAAGACAATTAAATCATTGTCCTGAAAATGAGGATAATTTTTATTATGTTTTGACACAGAAAATATTTTATAATCCCTTATGTAAACTATTAATTATTAATTCACTTCAAAATATTTTTGCATTTACTTGTTCTGCCTTTTTATTCTTGGGCCTATGTATATGTTTTCCTTTTACCCCTAATTTGCCAGAGGGTACATGTGCTCACCAGAGAAAAAGAGAGAAGCACATAAAAAAGGAGAGAGATAAAGGACCCCCCCAAAAGGGCATGGCCAGGCTTAAATCCCTTCTCCTCTAAGTCTTTATCCTCTCGGGATTTGAGACATATACACACACATGTAACTGGTGTGTTTTTAAGTCAGCAGGGCCATGATTTGAGCCATACAGTTGGCCATGTATGACATACATGGGATTTAGCTTCCTTATTAACTAAACACAGGCTGGCCCTGCTGATCTATTCTTATGTATGGGAAATTAATTACTCAAGATGGTCCAGTAATTAGAACATTAATATAATTTAAAAGATTTTTTTTGAAATTAAAAAAATACATACGCCCAGTCGTGATTCCAACTCTTTATTTTCCATCCCTGTCCAAATCAGGATAATTTCTGATTGGGCCCCGAAATAGGGAACTATTTCCAAGTTTATTACATTCTTGCATCTATATAATTTTCTCTTTTTCTTTCTATGAGTTCTAATTAATTTAAGGTAAATTAATATTTTGAATAAAAGGAACAATAGATTGTTATAGTTCTTTAATGTTTCTTTCAAATATAGCATAGGGGCTATTCACTGACTGTTTGAAAAACTGTATACTCTCATATTCATATTTTAAGGCTTCTGAGTGTTGTGTTAATCTACTAATCACCATACTAGCTAACAACCATTGAACGCTTGTGGTTCTGTAATGGTTCTGTAGGTACTGTGCTAAGCATTTCAAGGTTCAGATTATTTTATAGTCCTCCCTTGTGATAGGCCTTGGCATGATGATTCCCGTTTTATGAAGAAAATAATGAAGATCAAGGTGACATCAGGTGTATTCCTTTCTGGAAGCACTGTAAGTTTAGTAGACCCGAGAACACCTAGGCACTTTTGTGGCGGAAAGAAGTTTCTTCCCCTGTTGGTCTCCCTCAAGAGCCTGTGCATTTAATTATCATGCTATATTTAAAATCATGTTTATTTTATTTAGAGAAATGAGCCCAGAGTATGGCCACTTCTGCATGCGTTTCAAGTAATAATACATTTGCTTTCTCCATGTTTTTCACATTTCTTCAGAGTGTATACTTGATACACTCTGAAGTGAATCAAGTGAATCAAGTGAATATTTTATTATTGAATATGAGACTGTGCCTAGTTAATTTTGAAATTCTGTGATTTTACTTAACTAACCAATTAGTTTTGTTACTTTAAAAGTGGAATTGATAACTTGCCAACACACATCACATTATTTTGATCTGCATTTTAAGAATCTTAGTGAACTGGTAAGAAAGAAAACAGCATTAAGCTCTAGGTGACACATTGTCCCCTTCAAAATTATACTATAATAAAGATATAGAGCTTCAGCACTTTCTTATGAAAATGCTCTTTACATGGTCTTCTTTATTATCCTAAGACAAGATGATTATTTAAAGGTGGGATAACCAAAGTTCTTTCAAAAAGGAAGATCAGCATTTTATTCTGCCATCAAGACAGGACATTTATCACAACTTTGTGTCTAAAGTTGTTTAATAGGTATGTATCTTACATAATAAAGAGCATGGAGGATTTTTCTCTTTGATTTCAATTAAGGAAATCTTATTCCTAAGTTTCTATCTTCAAGTCTTGATATAGTCATTGTTTACATATGTGTCAAATGGTGAAATTCAAAAAGAAAAACAAATCCCTATTATTCAGATTAATAAATACTATTGATTAAATTGATGAACTCTAATGTTTACTAAACATAAGTTTACAAAATAAATCCTAGAAGAGGATTGGAACTTTGCTGGAACCTTATTTAATTCTTTAAAACACAGACTTTAAATGGAATGATTTAAGACTTCCATTTGACATTAATAAATTGCATGATTACCTAGACTTATAAAGCCCTTATAACTAATTTAGATATAAAAAGAAATGACAGCTCAAATCAGGGCAAATGTATTATTCTCTTATTTTCTACGAATTAGTAGAAATTATGAATTCAAAGAGGTAAAAAAGATGCTCCCTGTCCTGCAGTAGAGTTCAGATAAATGCATGCTCATTCAAAGATGGCTAACATTAAAAAATGAAATGCTGACGTTTCAATAGTAATTCTCAATTGGTCACATGTTATATAGAAAACAAAATTATTCTTACACATTTTAATCCCCCATCTTTCCTTATTCTGAAAGACCCAAAGTTTGACTCAGGCTGTTCTTTTATAAATAGGACCTTCATATACAGTGACATCACTTCATGAGCTGATGCTCAGGTTTGCCTTGGAACTCAGTGATCATTACTTAGCCGAGAAAGGAGAAGCCAATCTACCCACAAGCCAAAAGTCACAGAAATCAGGTGGCTTCCGCTTACTACATAGTATGGGAATGTACTGCTGGCTGGATGGTGGTGCAGTATTAAAATACAATACTCTGTGGAGCTGACCACATAATAAGGTTCCTGGTTTGGGTCACAGTATCAAGATCTTGATGGTGATACTGTATCTTTGTCTCTGTCTCAGTTTTCTCTGTCTCTCATGGAAAATAAAAATAAATAAAATAAGACAGTAATGTCAGTTGTCTTAGTCCATCCAGGCTGCCACAACAAAATATCACTCCTTTTGTTTGTTTGCACTCCTATTTTTTTTCCCTTGGGCAACCATACTAATATAATTTCTATATATCCTTCCATTTATTTTTTTAAATAGATCCAAAAATTAACATTATGAGTTTTATTTTTACTTTTTAGAATGCATTATATATAAGGCACTGTAGAAATACATGATACAAACAAAAACTATAGGGTTAAAAGTAATGATATATAGCAAGTACAAAGTATAGATATCAAGGCTTAAAATTCTATACATAACTCAAAATACTGATGATGAAATATAAGAAGAGATACAAAACATTGTTTGACATATAAAGTCAAAAAATGCTGAAGCAGTACCCTACAAAGGAGTGGCAATGAAGTAATAATTTAAGAAGGGGGTATTTCCTTTGCATAACTATGTATTTCCAACTTTGAATGCAGCAGGTGATAGCACAAAGAAATTGCTAGAGTGGAGAGATCCAGTATCTCCAGGGAGTATACCATCTGAAAAAGAGACTGTATATTGAAATCTGGAATATATGAGAGTGTATTTCTTAAGGAATTATTTTAGTGAACTTTATTCCATTTACTTATGTTAATTTGATCAGAAAGAGACAGAGTAAGAGAAAGAAAGAGAAGAGAGAGAGAAGTGAGAAAGCGAGCCACTGGGTCCAGGACTTAAAACTGCAGGCCATGTGGGAGTCCAGCACCCTTAATCACCACACCATCTGCTGGCTCCTGAGAGTGTATTTTTAATAAAAAGGAAGCAATATATATTAAGTAAAACTGATTTTTAAGATGTAGAGTTTAAGTCTGGGCACATGTGCCTGCAAACTCAGTATAATGCCATGGCTCTACCAAAATGTCTTTGGAGAACAGACCTCTTTTGGAATATCCATAAGAATTAAACTATAGTCAAGCATATTTTCAAACTATGGCTTAAGCAAAGTCTGAAATCCTTAAATATCACATTATGTCTTAAAGCCTTCAATTTGCTTGTGTACGTTGTGAATCTTCAGGATGAAATAGAATGTATCTTTGTTCTCATCAGAAAACCATTTCTATTTAACATGGTGTATCATGGCCTTGGTGTTTGTACACACTTTGCAATATTGCTGATACACTCTTTATAAGTCACTTTGTTTATCATGGGCAGATATAACCCATTACTAATCAGTAGATCATGGAAATTAATCCCTTTAAACCATTGAAAAATTTTAAAATTTGTTCTTAAAGAGAGCGTTTTCTCTTTTAGTTATCTGAAGTTTAATAAGCTCATTCCTGTGTTTATTTTTTTTCTATCAAACTCAGAGTTAGGTTTTATTATTCTATTTTATCTTAAGATGTGTTCAAAATAAAATATAATTCCACTTATGTTAAATCTGATTTTTGTTGATAAAAGTATAATAATTGACTGGGTTTTCCTAATTTTAACACAACATTAACGTGTGTGGTGGCTCTACCTAAATATTTGAGAAACACGTTATCTATTTAGTAATATAGAACCAAGTGTTCTTGGATAATCTAGTTATCAAGGCACAAAAGCAGACAATACTTTCATTCTGTTTCATTTTTATTTCTGTTCAGTATCTGTCATCTCTCTTGTTCCCGTACCTGAAACAATAACTAATGTTGACAGGGGCTAAGACAGGGTGATTATAGCACTTCTCTCTGCAGTTACCCTGTAAGTGTTAATCATTTCTTGGAAGGTATCTGCTACCTGACTGACAGAAAACCTTTCCAAAAGAGATGTTTATGTTCCTAGAAATTGCAATGCTGATGTTGTTTTTTTTTTTTTTTATTTTTTATTTTTTTTTATCTCTTGACATTCTTTTAGAAACTTTGCCCAAAGTTGTTATCAGAGTATACTCCCAGGTAGAAATACTAAGTCCTAAAACTTATCTTTTGAATGAGAAGGATGTAGGATAATCTAGACAAACATAATCTGATGATATGACCTCTTTTGATTAAGAAAGGAACAGTGAGTGAAAAATTAAATAGTTTTTATCACACGTAAGATCAATAACAATGATATGAGATATTCCATCTTTTATGGCACTATATACTTACTTTTTCCTGTATAAAATCAGCTATTAATATTTTATCCCATAAATAAATCAAGAAATCAATGTACCATCTGAATTTAGATATCTATGTATTTATCTGTTTATTATCTCCATCTGTTCATCTATCTTCTCTACCTTCCTATTTGTTAAGTATAGATATACCATCTATTATTTTTAATAATATATTTTTAAGTATCTGTGAGAACTTCAAGGGTCTGAACTTTGAAATGTACAAAATAAGGGGACCATCAGTCGGTGTGGTGGTTGAGGTGCTAGATTCCCATATGGTTGACCGTGGTTGCAGTCCTGGACATGGAGGCTTCAAACTCACACCAAGTGCACATGTGTGAGTGCTCATATCCTGAGAGGAGAATGGAGGAGAAGGGATTGTGGTGGTGTGGCTATCCCCCTGGGGAGTGATTTCTGTTTCTTTCTCTGGTGAAAGTATGTGCCCTAATAACAAAAATCTCTCAAAAAAAATTTTGCAGAATAGGTTTTGGTACCTAGAAAAATGAATTTTCTGACATTAGTTTGAATTGCTTACCCAAGTCAAAGCTTTTTTCTATTACCAAAGAAAGGAGGATATAATTTCAACTCTAAAAGAATATATAAATGTTTGGATTTAAAGTTTTTATTTTTGATTTAAAATTCAAAATTTACATGAGCAGTCACTTGCTAAAAGTTCAGTAAACTGAATATCTTTCCCCCATTAGTTGGAACAATGTTCATATATTAGGAACCTGAGACTCAAAAGAGTGTACTAATGTCTAATGTTTCTAAGTCTAATGTTTAACGCCAGTTATGGTCCTCAATTCTCTATTAGAGTCTATGTCCATTTTTGTATTCAATAAAACATAGCTCGGTTAAATCCTCATTTCTATTTAATTATAACTGTCTTTTTAAAATTATTTTTTTTTGTTCTTATTTGCTATAGGGTGCATGTGCTCACCAGAGAGACAGAGTAAAGGAGAGAGAGAGTGGGAGAGAAAGTTTCAAAGCATCCTCCCAGGTGGGATGTCCAATGCTACGATCCCTTCTTCTCCATTCTCCTCTCAGAATTTTGGGCATGCACACACATTCAGCATGTTTTTCATGTCACTAAGTCTGAGAGTAGAACTGTGTAGTAAGCCGTGTGGGATCCAGCTGTCTTAACCACCACACCACTGGCTAACCCATAAGTATCTTTATAAATAGCTTTTCCAAAGTATTCAAACTACTGTAAATTATGAAGGGAATATATAATGTAATTTATAAGATAGGACACATTCCAATATGTAAATACCCAAAAATAAGGAAGATGGGCTAGTTAGGTGGCAGTGACAGTAATTGCTTAGGTGTTGCTTGATCCCCGTGAATGATAATAGATTTCATTATCTGGTCAACCTGTATGCCTGTGTATGATTCTGGGTGGCTGGGAGATCTGTGGAGTGGATGGCAGTGTCATACCTTGCTGAGGATGCTTCTTTCTCTCTCTATCTATCACACTCATGAAAGAAGAATGGAGGAGAAGAGATTGTGGTGTGGCATTCCACCCTGGAGAGTAATTTCTCGTTTTCTGTCTCTCCGTTTCTCTCTGTCTCTCCGGTGACTGTATGTGCTCTATAGCAAAATCTTCTAAGAAAAAAAAAAAAGATAATTAAATGTACTATAAATATATTAAAATTACGTTTTAAGAATATATTTATCACCATGGAGATATTTACTATATATAAAGGAAACAAATCAAATTACTATGCTGCACCCAAGACTAAACATATAAAAAGTATTTTTTTCTTTTTTATTATTATTATTATTATTATTATTATTATTTGTATATACTTTCAATCACATTGTTTGGCTTACAATGAGCCCATTTCGATATGTGAACATTTCTCCCCAGACCCATTGATCGACATATCTTCAACAGATAACACCACACCTTCCCATCCCGTCAATGCTCTACCTCTGTATCCCTTCTCCAAATGTCTTTCGTTAGGCCCCACTTCTCCACATACACCTTGTCTGACATTCACACCCATCTCTTGTGTTTGTTCAACTGTTAGTCAATCAGTTTCAGACATAGAATGCAGACAGACAGTATATGTTAAGTGGGGACATACAATGTCTCTCCTTCATAGCCTGGCTTGCCTCACTCAGCAGTACATATTCCATATTCTTCCACTTTCCGTCAAGAGCCAGGGCTCTGTTGGTTTTTATGGCTGAGTAGTATTGCATAGAGTATATGTGCCACAGTTTTTCAATCCATTCCTCCATACGAGGGCATTTGGGTTGGTTCCATGACTTTGCAATCGTGAATAGTGCTGCAATAAACATCGATGAGCAAGCTTTTTTTGAATGAAAAAGTGAATACTACTGTATTGTTATAATGTGCTCGGGCTGCCACATTATCATTTCATTTTTCACTTTCAGTAAAGCAATCAGTAATTTATATGAGATATTCCATATTTTATTTTAAAGTAGAATTTGTGTTGGATGATTTTGCCCAATGTAAATATTCTGAGTAAGCTTCAAGTAGGCTAAGCTAAACTAAGCTAAGGTGTTTGCTAAGTTAGGTACATTAAATACACTTTTGATTTAGGATACTTTGAATGTATGATTGATTTATGAGGACATATCCCCCAAATTAGTGGATAAGCACCTGTACTTTCTTAGTTCCACATTTTCTCTCTTCTTTTGAGATTCCTTTTATGTGAACATTAGATCTGTTGTTATAGACCCAAAAGTCATTGAAGGTCTTCTCATTTTGTTTCAGTCTATTTTCTCTCTGTTTTTCAGATGAGTATTTTCTCGTGCTCTATTTTCCCGTTTACTGACATTTCTTCCATTACCTCCATCCTGCTATTATGTTTATCCACTGAAGTTTCATTTCAGTTATTTCACTTTTCACTTCTAAAATTTCCATTTGATTCTGGTTTATAGCTTGTATTCCTTGCTGAGATTTTCAGATTCTTTCCTGAAGTTTTTCAATTTTTTCATATGTTTTAAATGTGCTGGTATTAGCTCATTATAGTATTTTTTTTCTTAAAGTTCTTGCCATGGGGTGTGTGTGCTTGCTGGAGAGAGACAGAGAGAGAGAGAAAGTGAGAAATCACCCCACAGGGGAGATAGTCATGATGCAATCCCCTCTTCAGCATTTTCCTCCTGAGATTTTGGGAATGAATGCATGCATGTTCACCTAGCGTGATTTTCAAGGCTCCAGGTCTGGGATTTGAACCACTGCCAGCAATGTGGGAGTCCAGTGTGTCAATCACCAGGCTACCTGCTGGCTCCTCATGATAGCATTACTTATCAGGGCTGATTTTTTTTTTTTTTTTGAGAGGTTTTTGCTATAGGGTGTGTGCTCTCGCCAGACAGAGAGAGACAGAGAGATAGAAAGTGAGAAATCACTCCCCAGAGGGGATAGCCACACGGCAATCCCTTCTCCTCCATTCTCTTCTTGGGATCTCGGGCACGCACACACACGCGCCTAGCGTGAGCTTTAGCCACCGAGTCTGGGACTCAAACCACAGTCAACTACGTGGGAGTCCAGCAACATAGCCATTACACTAACTGCTGGTCCCATCAGGGCTGATTTAAAATCTTTAAAATCAGATCATTTTAGCATCCTTGTCAGCTGTGTGTCCGGCATTTCTTGGTTGTGTTTTCATTGTACTCTTTGAACTCTTCCTGTTCCTGTATGGTGAGTTATTCTTTGTTGAACTTGGATATTGCATACAACTCCTAGATCTGGCTTTCTCCGACATCACTCTAGTAGTGGAAGGTGAGGAGTGCAACCATGTTACTGTCAGATGGGTCCTCCATTCAGCCTCCATTGACACCTGAGTCAGAATCAGACTCCTCTGTACTTCAGGATGGGAAATGGAAGTGGAGGGTCCCATATCGTCTCCATGCTGTCACCGCAGTTGATGATGGTGAAAGTCTGACTGCTCCTCTGACTTCTTCTGACCTCTGCTCCAACAGGGAAGGGCAGGGGCAGGGTACCTCATTTTTGCAAACTGGGTGGAAGCCACAGATTCTTTTCTGTGTTTTTTGGCTAGAGTAGAGAAGTTAATCATCTAAAGTGTTTTCTTATGTTGTCTCTTCTCTAGTTTTCTGGCTAGAAAAAGTATATTTTTGTTGTTGGTCCTGGGTTTGTTTTTGTTTTGCATTAGTCTTTGTACATTGGCATTTCAGGAGTGCTGGCTGAGATATACTGGACAAAAATAAAACCCAGGGAACACACCGAAATGGCATTGCTTGTTTCCAAGACACCTTCTTCTCTACCTTTCACAGTGCTCTTGTGTTTGTTTCAAATATAATTTCAGCAAAAGTATATCAGCTTCGTCTCCCCAGAAGCAGAAGTTGGGTGCACATCAATTTTTAGAAACTCAGAATAGGAAAAAGGAAATGCCTTATGTGTGTTGTTTTGTAAAATGCTTTTAAAGTATAAACTTATTATGTTCTATCAGTATCTAAAAGAGAATGTCTATATATTACCAATGCATTCAAATTAGGATAAGGCTTCTCAAAGGACACATAATATAGTGTTATTTCCTAGAACCCAAAGACACAGAAACATTGAACTTCCACCTGACAGAAATAAAGACTGTGGGAATAAAGGCACTGAATTGTGTGTCTAAATTTTTTCATCTGTAAATATAATGTATAGATCTAAAGATAGAGTATTCAAAAGTTTACATGAGTGATCAGAAGGTGCTGTGGTATTTAAGATGCTCAACTCCACATGGCTGACTGCAGTTTGAGTTCCAGACCTGGAAATCATGCTGGGTGTGTATGTGTATGTGCCCAAAATCCTCAGAGAAGAAGAGATTGTGGGGTGCTCATCTACATCCTGAGAGAGGGGTGATTTCTCAGTTTCCCTCTCTCTGTCTCTCTCTGGTAAGCACATACACCCTATAGCAAAAAGATAAAAAAAAGAGTTTACATGAATATATGACCTTCTAAATATAAGTGACTGGCTCAGAATAAGTAAGGTGTGATAACCTGATATTGATGTTAGAGGACCTTGGTCTTAAAGAGCTGTGTGATCCTTGAGCAATTAACCTTTTTGAATCTCAAATTTGGCATTTTGAGCTATATTTTAAATTTTCTTCCTACACTTACTTTTTATAACTCTCCCTTTGATTATGTAGAACTTCACCAGACCAGTCATTGGATACATCTTTTATATGATAATATATTAATGTACTTAATAAGATGCTGCTACATGTTGGTTATTTTAGTCATGGAGGCAGTCTTAGCAGTAAAATAACACATACTACTTTTCAGGAAACAGGAGAATGTGACAGAAATTAATGAGCTTAGACTGTAGAGATAGTCATGGATTTCACATTTGAATTCTATTGTTTGGTAAACCTGGGACATTTCTTAATCTGTCTTGGTTTCTTTTGTAAAATATAGCTAATACGGTGGCTAATAGAATCTATTTTGAGGAGATAAAGAAACTATCATATGCAACCTGGTACCTGATAATAGTTAACAAAGAATGTTGATTCTCCTAAATCCTCCCTTGAATTATGCAAATTTAAAACTAAGCCAAATTTAAAACTTTGTAACTATATTCACTGCACACATATACATTTGCATGAACAATAATTATATCAATTACAATAAAATAACCTCATTGTCTCATTCAGGGGATTACCAGCATCTGAAAAAAGACTATTTTTTTCTTTGTGTATCCAAAAGCAAGTATCCTAAAGTGTAGCGCATTGCTGTTTTCAGCAATATTGCTGAAGGAATGAACAAATGAGCAGATAAACGAAAACAGGAATTATAAAAATATGTCCCTGAATAAAATGAAAAAGTAAACAGCTTAAAAAAGAGGCCAAAATCCGAGCTTAGCTATTTTGATAACCTCAGCTATCCTGTGTAATTTCCTGGCATCTGTACAATTGATATTCCTATTTGGCAAAATAAGAATGATATTGCACCAGGGTTAATGGTGTTTATTTCTAACACAATCCCTTTGATTTAAATCCACATACACTCAGTGATGGTTCAGCCTGGATAGTCGTGCAAATTAAAGTATAGCTGGAGCTGAATTCTCTCAAAAGAGATGTGTTCCTGGTGAAGAATAATGGTCAGTATCCAGGGCAACTAGTGAATTCACCCAGAAAATAACTGGCATCCATTCAGCGTGAGATACTGATACTGATGGATTGATTTAATATTTCTTGGAAGCTTTCAATTTGTTAGGAATCAGATAGAATTTTCAAAGACCAGAATCCATCTGTCCTACCTGTCTTATTGTAGAAATTCCTATACACAGGTTAAAAGAACAGATAGCCAAGGAAAGCTACTCATATGTGTGTGTGTGTGTACACACACACACACACACACACACACATACACATACACATTTCTTCCAGATTAATTTTGCATTTAAACTGAACAGAGGGATAAGCATATAAATAAGTTGAAAAATATTCTCTTTGGTAATATAATTTAGCAAATAAAGAAAAAGTAGGTGACTGAAAACTTCCCTATTTGAAGTCAAGAAATTCTAAATTAACTCACATGAATTGTTCTCTGAATTTCCGATTTTTTGTATTGTTTTCCAGCTAATTTTGATATATTTATTGGTAGTTTTGCTACAAGAAAACTAACATGAATTTATTTAAGCTTGAGGAAATACTCTGCATTTCACACTCTAACAATATTTAGAGTTACAGCAAACTGATTAAAGTTAATTGCATAATTATTATTTCAACTATTTCAAAATATGATTGAATTAGTTTATAATAAAAGCTCAGGTATAATATGACTGCATTGAATAAAATGAGCTTATGTTTACTCCTAAACTTCTCATCACCCAAGACATTAGGTGTAACCTGTTAATGTATTCAGTATTTTAATTTGGTAGAAGAGAACAAAACTATATAGCATGAAAGATAGATATTTTCTGTAGCCTTTAGATTTTAATAGGTTATTGTAAACAGATCTTGTATTTACTTAAGACCTTTGAGAATATTAAAAAAACTAATAAAAAGAAAAATACTAAATTATTTCCACTAGCACATACTAATAAATAAATCATCAACCTAAATATGGTTATGCACCAACTTATAAAATACATTTAATAATTTTCAATTAGATCATTAAATTACTGAAAGCATCAGCTACCATTAAAAACTAGTTTGTAAGGTATATGAATATAATTATAAAAGGTTAAGTAACAATAATTGATAATGGAGAGAAATGTAAATAATATTAACTAAAAGCTGTATCTTAGAAGAAAGAAAAACTACTTATACATATATATGGAAGAAATTTTAATAACAAGCAGTACTGCAGACTCTTAAGTTAACATTTCCACCAAAATCTAAACAGAATTCTGTGACCACTGTTGTGGAAATAGCAAATTCTCACAAACTGTAGTTTATCCTGCTGCAATAAAATGATATACCCATTCATTGAGGGCCAGAGTACTCTGTTGTCTCTTTCTGGGATTGGGAGCAGGAGCTGAACATAGAGAGGAAAAGAGGGTGGAGTCACTATAACTAGTTTTATTGGCAACCTAGACAAACTCAGCATAACTGATTGGCCAACCTACCTGTGTATGAGGTTGCTGAATGGAAGGGGCAATAAGGAACTTATTAGTTGAATGAAAAATAAATGTGTGCATGCCCATAATCCTGAGAGGAGAATGGAAGAGAAAGGATTGTGGTGTGGCCACCTGACTCCTGCTCCCAGAGGAGTGATGTCTTGCTTTCTACCTCTCTGTCTCTCCAGTGAGCACACACACCCTATAGCAAAAAACAACCAAAACAACAACAAAACTCTCTTAAAGAAAATCTGAGACTGGATAATTTATAAACACTATTAAGTGTATTTTTCACTGCTCTGAAGGCTGGGAAGTCCAAGATCAAGTCCAACAGCAATGTAGTGTCTGACAAGAAGTTCATTTCTCATTGATGGCCCCTTGCTGTCGCATCCTTCATGACAGAAAGGCGTAAGAAAATAAGCCTGATTTTATTCTTAAAAATTAATTTTTATTATTATTTTATACATTCAATTACATATACATCATGTAGCTTGTAAAGAGGATTTACTCAACATGAAATACACTCATACCAGTCCAGTGAGAATACTATACATGTTTTCATCAACAGGTAACAAATCATTTCTGTGTCCCACAAATGTCTAACCTCTCCATTTTGTCCCCTAATTTCTTTCCCTGTACTCTTCCTCTTTCCCACCCTACTTTCCCACTGTCTCCAGTGTCCATAACTGTTCTCAATGCTTTTATATCTTCCAGTCTTTCATTCTCTAGCATAGAATGTGACTGTCACATTCTATGTTAAGTGGAGACACACTTTCCCTGTAAAGTCCAAATAAATAATCACACCAATGTCAATTTCCTGGTTTGGTATTATTAGGACGTTACCATTGGAGGAAACTGAGGGAAGGGTACACAGGTCCAAGGGTTCCCAGCTTCCTCTGAGGTTATATTTCAAAATAAGAAAATTCAAACAAAATTTTTTTATAATTATTATTTTAATTTAACTTTATTTATTTATTTTTAAATTGTGACCAGAGAGAGACAGACCAAGAGAGCGAGAGAGAGAGAGAAAGAGAGGTAAAGTGAGAAAGGAAGCTGCGAGATTTGGGACTCAAACCACAGTCAGCCATGTGGGAATCCAGTGCCCTTAGCCACCAGCCCACCTGCAGGCCCCGAAACAAAAATATTATTCATAAAATGAGAGAGAATAGGTCCAGCCTCTGTGGTGCAGTTGGTCACACATGCACCAGTCTGGCTGGACTGAGAACATGCCCGGTACACAGGCATGGCCAGGATCTTGATGAACGGAAGGAAGATTGTCCAGACCCTGTGGAGGGTGCTTGTGTGCATGTGTGTGTGTGTGTGTGTGTGTGTGTGTGTATCTCTCTCTTTGATACACAAGTGCACTCTGTATCATGAGAGAGAAAATAAACAAGTAAAAACATTTCAGACTGGGCCAGCAAGTGACATGGCAGTTAAGGTGCTGGACACTCCTACATGGCCGACAATGGGTCAAGTCCCAGACCTGGTCTCTTTTTCATAGCCTAACTAGTTTCACTCAGCAATAAATCTTCCATATTTTTCCACTTTTTATCAAATACCAGGGTCTTGTTTTTTATAAATCTGATTTTGCAAAACCTTTTAAAAGGGACTTAATTTCATTACAAGTACTCTGTCCTCAAGACTTAATCACCTTCTAAAGATTCTAACTCTCACATTGGCAACAAAGTTTCAGCACATGAAATTTGGAGAACATTCAGACTGTAGCACTAAATACACTAGCTTGGGTAGAGAGGAGAGCATACTTAATTCGTGCATGATCTTTTCAGAAGGGCAGAACAGTTTTGTTATTGTTTTTGTGTTATAGTTTTTGCCAGGTGGTTAGTGTACTGGTTGGAGGAACAGAGGGAGAGAGGGAAAGTGAAAAATGCCTCCATAGGAAATCGTCATACTGCAATCCCTTCTTCACCTCTTCCTCTTTTGGGGATCTGGGCATTTGCAAACACATGCCAGTATTTCTCAAGCCACCAGGACTGGGACTTGAACTGCAGTTGGCCATGTGAATCTAACTGCCTTAACCAGTAAGCACAGAGCAGGTCCTGGAGGAGATTTCTAAGATGGAATGTACATTAATATCCTCAGGGAACGGACCAGCAGATGGCATAATGGTTATGTCACTGGAGTCCCATGTAGTTGAATACAGTTCAAGTCCTAGACCCAGCGGCTCAAAACTATATGCATGTGTGCCCAAGATCCTGAGATGAGAATGGAGAAGAGATTGCAGCATGATCATTCCCCCCTCCCCCCGTGGGGTGATTTCTCACTTTCTATCTCTCTTTCTCACTGTCTCTCTGGTGAGCACATATACGCTATAGCAAAAAATCTCCCTAAAGAAAAAATATTCCCTAGGAAAGTTTTTCTGATGTACTAGCAATGCTTGAGCACCACTCAAGAACAATTAAATAAAAGTTCCCAGATGAAGGATGATTCTCATTTTTCAAAGCTCCCCCTAGATATTTTTTCTCATACTCAAAGTTGGAATTCACCATTATAGGCTATTATAGACATAAAGGAATTTACTCAAGATGCAATTAAATACATAGTATATGAGAATGTCATTTTTAAAAAATTACAGTTTGGGCAGACCTAAACTAGGTAAAACAGAGTAGAAATGTTATCGCTATATTCTTTTACTTTATTCAGATTTTCTGAAAAAGTCTGTGTGAAACTTTTATGATCATGGCCTTCCACGTTGATTAGCACATTTTCTCCAAGATATGGGCTCATATCACTGAGATTAGAGGGTACATAGAAACAGCATCAATTTAAACGACATGATGAAGTATGAAAAATTATTCTATTCTTAATGCTTTTTTAATTCTCTTATAGACTCAGGAAGGAAGTTTAAGTTTATTGCTAAGTGTGTATTTTGTACTTCAGTGACACTTAGTCAATGAAAGAGAGAGATTAGAAAAGAGAGAACAGAGAAAAACAGACATAGTGAGACAAAGAGAAAGACTAACTTCTGATGAGCTATACTATTTAGTTATAATTTGATAACATTTCGGTTTCATTGTGGATATTTTTAGAGATGTCTTCTATTTGTTCTAATACTGAATTTCACTTAGGGTGCTAAGCTGATTAAAGAAAATGTAAATGATAGTAGAAATTGTTTCTTAGATAAGGACAATGTGAAGACATTTATCTCAGTTCAGATTTATAAAAAAATAAAAAGTAAAATGAAAAACAAGAGTCTGCAACAAAAGTCTATGTTCTGCTTTCCTATTAGGTTTGCAATCTCAGAAAATAGGAATGAGTGGGAAGCAGGATGGGCTGAGGAGGAGGAAGAGCGTAAGAGAAGAGGTTTGCTGCAAAGTTGGCTACCTCTTGGTATCAAGTGTGATTGCTGCATCTCCTGAGGCTGTCCTCAGGGAAGACATAGGAAATTTGTACCTTTGAACAGGAAATGGGGGCGGGCAGCAGGTGGGAGTGAGGGCAATGGGACAGGCAGCATAATGGTTAAGGCATAGTACTCTCCTATGGCTGACTGTCGTTCAAGTTCTGGACCTGGCAGCTTGAAACTCATGCCAGGCACGTGTGCATGCATGCCCCAAATCCCGAGAGAAGAATGGAGGAGAAGGATTGTGGCATATCCATTTCCCCTGGAAAGTGACTTCTCACTTTCTCTCTCAGTCTCTCCAATGAATGCAAGTGCTCTATAGCAAAAATCTCTCTCAAAAAATAATTAATTAATTTAATTTAATTAAAATTTAAAATACTCCATAGGGGATTCGTATGGAGAAGAGGAGACAAATATTTCTCTTTTATTTCTTTTGGCTAAAGACTTGACTCATAGGCCATTATTTTTCCACATACGTTGAGGTTTCCCATGTGAGTACAAAGTAGGTCTTCTAGAATCTTATACTGGAGGCAAAAGGAGAACTATCCTGCAGGGAGGAAAGAAGTTCTAGGCACACAGAGCCATAAGAGAAAGCCCTGTACACACATAATGTTAGTCGTTTCAGCAACTGTCGTGGGAAAACAGTGGCCCTGGGTTCTAGAGGTGGGTGTGTCTGAGGTGTCATATAAGGCATGTCTAATATGGTGGCATTCACATAGCTAAAATTTGGGAGAATTTACTCTAACAAAAACTGCTTGTTCTGGACAAGTATGCCTCTCCAAACATTTGCTCATTTTAATAATAGTACTCTTGTGTATTTGAGTTATTTCATGAAAGTTTTTAATAATAGCTACCATCTGGTGGCTGCCTCACTGTCTTAGCCTGCGCTTGATAGAGTTATCTGCACACTGTTATTTTCAGTATTGTCAGTGACAAGGTAGACCTGCTGAATGTCTTGCTAACTTGAGATAACCGAGTTGGTAGAGTCAGAAATCAAGCCACACTCACAGGACATAAAGGCCCAAATCCTTTCATCTATAACACATCATCTTACAAGTCGATAATCTTTCCCAAAGTGAGTGCATGTTTGCTCTCTTTTTTTCATAAACAATTTTGACATTATGAAAGCATTGGCATTTTTAGCATGGTTTAAATTGGCTGATCTTTTTAGAACTAAAAACACACTAAGTCTAAGATAGGGAGAATATGTTACTTAATAAAACAATGCTTCTTAAACTTTAGTTAAACATAAATCAACTTGGGATCTTGTTAAAATGCAGATTCTTCTTCAGTAAGTCTGATTGGAGGCAGGGATTATGTATTCCTAAGAAATTCTCACCATTTTAGTAGCAAGAGTATGAATGTTATTGACTACAAAATGTTTTACTGAATTATAGATATGCGTAATATAAAATACAAGTAGTGAGAGAGTCCTCAGACATTATACGGCAAAAACTTCTTTGAAATATATCAAATTTGTTTAAATCTTGGCACCAGGAGGACATAGTGATACAGGTGATGGGGGGGGGGGAGTTAGGAGAGCCAATGGAGGACAGGGTTCAGCTACAAAATATCCTTTGCTATAAAAAAGACCCACATTAATAGTGAGATGTTAGGATTAGTCAATCAAGTAATTTTTTATCTATCACGATAAATGTTTACTGAATGAAAGCTGGAATTATCAGTAATTACCATAGAGGAGGAGGTCATAGGAAAATAGTAGACCTGTTAAAATGAAGATAAAATTTTACGAAGCAAGTGATTTACTCAGGAAAGGCGTTGGGACATGACAGTGATGCAGTAAGTAAGGCTGACTCCAGGGCCTCATACACCTCCCTGATCACACAGGGAATATGCATGGACTGGCTGAAGCTGGAGATGGATCGTGGCACCAAGGCCAGGGTGGGGATGCTGTCTTTCTACCTTCCTTCCACCCCTGTCTCTCTCACTCATGGAAGAAAAAAAAATAAACTTATATTCCTCATTCCATTAAAAACATTTAAAGGAATATTTATTTATTCATTTCCATTTATTTTTTTTTTTAAATTTGACCAGAGAGAGATAGAGAGAGAAAGGAAGAAAGCAAGCTGCTTGCTCTGGGACTCAGACCATGGTTGGCCATGTGGGAATCCAGCTCCTTTAACCACCATGCCACCTGCTAGCCCCATTTGCCATATGCTGGGTGTGCTTGCTGGAGAGAAAGAGTGACAGACAGTGAGAGTGAAAGTGAGAAATCCCCCTGCTTCCAGGGGAGTAGGGTCACACTGCAATCCTTTCTCCTC
This sequence comes from Tupaia tana, assembly GCA_026018925.1. Classification (NCBI taxonomy): domain Eukaryota; kingdom Metazoa; phylum Chordata; class Mammalia; order Scandentia; family Tupaiidae; genus Tupaia; species Tupaia tana. The sequence goes on from JAKSZU010000001.1 coordinate 106,593,261, forward strand.
CACTCTCCTTCTGGAATCTTAGGCATGCACACGCAGGCGCCCAGCATGATTTTCAAGCTACCAGGTATAGGACTCAAAACTCAGTCGGCCATGTGGGAGTTCAGTGATGTAATTGCTTTGTCACCTGTTGACCCCAGTCTGCTAAAATATTAAGGCAGGGAAATCATCAAATAAGAAATGCAAAATACATAGAATTCCCTCATATCAGAATAGTTCAGTATGTTGTTATTGTAGGGAAATATTAAAAAAAAAAAGAGAGAGAAAAGGCTTAAATGATCAAACTGATCACCATTATCAATATTTAACAGATAATATTTAAGGCTTTTTAAAACTATTTTCTTGATTTGCAGAAATTGTAAATCAAAGGTCAGAGGTTTTAATGATTTTATCTTGTGTTAGATGTCTAAAGCCACTTCAGCAATTAAGCAAAAGAAGCCGTCCATTCCAACTGCAGGTCCTCCCACTCTGTCTTCCCATATCACACTTAAACAGAGGAAGTAAATAAAAGCAAGGATGTAAGCTTCGTGTGTGTGACTCACGCTCCTGGAGGCCTCACCCTGCTGATAGACTGCGGTAATAAATTACACCACTAGTGCAGTTGTTTTGATTTATTACTGCAATAGATCATGAGCGTGATGACTGACATCAACATGTGTCCCACAGACAGCTGGGCTTCACGATACTTTATTTCTCTTTCCTCATTTCCAAGTGTTTAGTTTGGAAAATAAGAAAGAAAACAAATTGACAAATATAGGAAGATATTTCTGGAGCAGCCCTCCCTCTAGACTGTTGAAGTAATAGCTTTTAAATTGAGATGTCCCCATGCTCTTCTCTGTCTTTATTCCCTCCCAAAGGACTGCTTTAAAAAGATAAAAAACGATGAACTCATATGAATTAGCTTTTGTGAAATCAGGCTGTAGTTTTTCTTTCTCTTTCTTTTTTTTTTTGACTGTATAAATACATAATGACAGACTTCATCTGCATTTCCTCATTCTTTCTCTGAGCTATTATGAGCTATCATGGAAATTGGAATTATAGACATTTAAAATCAAAGTAATTACCTAATAAGCTGTTATATCCCTACTTTAAAAAAAAGGAAAACATTCACTGTCACAAGTCCTCTATCACAAGCCCATTTTTTTAAACTTAGGATTTATGCTGAAGTGTAAATTTTCTTTTTACTTCATGGTTAAAATTGTGCTTTTTGATGCCTCCCTAAACCCTTTCGGCAGTTAGGAACATAATTGGATCACAATAACGTATGTGGTCATCCATTCTCTGTTCTTTCTAGCCATCTGAGGAGCTGTGTGGAATGCGTATTTGATAACAAGAATTACTTCGTGTCTCACCAGTGTTTAGTATTTCCAGATTTTATATCTGTTTGATTAAGAACTGTGAAAGAGGGGCTGGACAGGGCCCGAGTGGTAAAGCCCGATGTTCTGGCTGCTGACTCACCCAGGAAAGCTCCAAGTTCTTGTCTGGAGACCGCCTTGAGTCTGGGCACACAAGAGCCAACGATCTGGGCCTGGCTAAGGTGGGGTATGGGTCGCAGCCTTGAGACCCTGATGGGGTCTGTCTCTCTGTCTGTGTTCTTCTCTCTTCTTCACCCTGTCTCCCTTACTTTGGGAAGAAAAAATAAATAAATTTAGGAAAAAAAATGTCTGAATGGCCCGAGATATTCCCCTACTTGCCCAGTTAATGTACATTTTATGGATGAATATCGCAGAACCAAGAATCGTTCTTTACTCATCGACAGTCAGAGAAAAAAGGAGACATTGATTTCCAACATCTGGATTTGCCATAATGTGATGAGAGCTGATGAAATTTTTGAAAATGGGTGATGAATTATCTCACATGAATGGGAACAGAGAACAACAGAGTTTCTCCATTTTATATAGGACAGAGACAGGATCACCTTCCTGTCCCAAGAAGAGAGAAGGACTACAAAAATGTTAACTTTTTTCTTTTATTTTAGAGATTTTTTTTCTTCTTTTGCTATAGGGTGTGTGTGCTCACTAGACAGACAGAAAATAGAGAGAAAGTGAGAAATCATACCCCAGGCGTAGAGTCATAACTTCTCTTCCATTCTCTCAGGATTTGGGGCACACACACTTGCCCAGTGTGAGTTTTAAGCCACCAGGTCCAGGACTCAAACCAGAGTAGACTACGTGTCCAGCAATGTAACCATTAGACCATCTGCTGGCCCCACTGTTTATTCTTTTGAGAATGATAGAAGTGGTCCTCAGTTGTCATTTCAAGATTTTGTAGTATAAATATGTCTTTCCAGGAGCCAGAAAACCTCAGGAATCTTAAGCTTTTAAGACCCAGAGATGTGGGACCAGCAGCTGGTGTAGTAGTTTATGTCACTGGTTCCCAGATGACCGTGGTTCAAGTTCCAGTTTTGGTAATTTGAAAATTATTCTGGGCATGTGTGGATGTGGGTCCAAGATCCTGGGAGGGGATGGAAGAGGGATTGCGGCATGGCCATCCTCCCAAGGGGGCAATTTCTCACTTTCCCTCTCTCTGTCTCTTTCTCTCTTTCCCCTACCCCCAGCGAGTACACACACCCTAAGACAAACACTTCTGAAAGAAAAAAAAAAAAAAAAAAAAAGATCCAGTGATGTATATAGATTACATTATTTTATTTTATTTTATTTTTCGTCTCCCTGGTACCTTGTGACTTTATCTAAGGACCTAGTCCAGCTGCCATTGGGTACGTGTTGTACTTTCCTTTCAGATCAAAGAATTCAAAAATTACTATTGATATAATTTTCATAATGTGATGATGTATGAAAATACAGTCTTTCTGAGGAACTTGAATGCAAATATTCTCTATCTTTGTAGCATATACATCTCTGTGTCTGATGAGGCTAGAACTTTTAGCACTCTGAGAAATCTGAGGAGAGATTTTATTTCTTCACAGTGTTATATTGTGTATTTAAAAAAAAATGCCAGAGGGTGTGTGCACTCACCAGACAGAAAGAGAGAGGAAGAGAACCTAAAAGCACCCCCTATGGGAGTGATTGTGTCATAGTTCTTTTTCCCCTATTTCTTCCTATTTCTGTGATTTCAAAACACAGACAAAAGCGCCTGACCTGTTTTTGCGCTCCTCCCTCCGGGATTTGAACTGTGGGGTTGGGTATGTGGGGCTCAGCTCACGTAACTATCTGGCCATGTACTGGCCTGCTATTATGCAATATTTTAATCTATGCTAAAAAGTTGAACATTTTCTTTCTCCTTCTTTGTTTCCCTTCTTCTTTCTCCATTTTTCTGCCCCTCACCCCCATGAAACTTCCCTTTTTTTGCAATTGCCTTTTTTTCACCCATAAAGAAAAATGGACAAAACACAAAGATCCTTGCCCTCATAGGAGATTATATGCTAGTTGGAAGGGATGCATTAAGCAAGATAAGTAAATACATACTAAATTAGATCCTGATAAGTACTAAGAAAAATATCTAATGGAAAAAGGGTTTGGTATTTCTTTTTTTTTTTTTGGAGAGGTTTTTGCTATAGGGCGCATGCACTCGCCAGACAGACACAGAGAGACAGAGAGACAGAAAGCGAGAAATCACCCCCCCCAGGGGGGATGGCCACACGGCAATCCCTTCTCCTCCATTCTCCTCTCGGGATCTTGGGCATGCACGCACACGTGCCTGGCATGAGTTTAAGCCACCGGATCCGTGACTCGAACTGCGGTCGACTACGTGGGAGTCCAGCGACATAGCCATTACGCCAACTGCTGGTCCCAGGGTTTTGTATTTCTGAAAGAATGGTTGGGAAGACTTCAAGAAGAAGACGGCTCAAGTATTTCTGAAGGGCATGAGAGTAACTGTGGGTACTTGGTGGGGGGTGTTCTAGGCAGAGAGCTCTGCAAACGCACTGGCACTGATGAGGGGTCATAACGAAGAGGAAGAGGAGGCTGGCGTGGCTGGAGGGCGAGTGAAAGAGGAGAGCAGTAAGATATTTATTGTCTTACTCATTACAAGGGGTCTTTAAAAAGTTCATGAAAAAAACATATTATGGGAAAACTATGCATACATTTAAATTTTTTTCTGCACCAAATCCATACTTTAATTACATTTTCCATAAAATTTCTGAAGTCCTTCATACTTTCTTCCTTTGCCATTCTGATATAATACCTTTCATTGTACTATGTTGCCTATAAAGCACCAATACTGTATGAATTTCATTTTTTAAAAAAAGGTTAAACTCATCTCTCCCCACCTACAGTTATGTTTTTGTAAGTGAGAATGAAAGTGAAAAAAAAAAAAATTCAATGAATTTTAGCTTTAACATAGACTAAGCTTCCATAGAAAAATTTAAATCACATAATTATGATCTGTCAACTTGTGTTTTTTTCTATACAATTTGACACCTAAAATTTGTTCATTTTTGCCCTGATCAAAGGAGTAGGTTCACTGGTAATTTTCATAGACCAAATTGGAAATTAGAAATACTCATCATGAAAGTTTAAGCTGTCATGACTCTTTTTATGTTAAAGTTTTAAATTGTCATTCTTCCTCATTTTGATGATAGTTTTTATGATTGGATTATTATTTTTGAATTGACAGGGGATGTGTTTGCTTGTCAGAGAGAGAGTGAAAGAGAGACACAGACATAGAGAAAAGAAGAGAGAGAGGGAGGGAGAGGGAGAAAGCGCCCTCCCAATGGGAAATGGGACGAGATCACATCACAATCTCTTCCTCCATCTCTATCCTATTAGGATTTAGGGTACACATTCACAAGTCCCACCACGTTTTCAAAGGTGTCAGGACCAGGATTTAAAACCATAGTCAGCATGTATGATCTGGTTCCCTTAACTAGGAGGCCATGGGGCTGGTGCAAATTAGATTATAAACATGATGTGTTTTGGGTGAGATTATATTGGGTGGTCAGAAAAGTCTTTATGTGTGGCAGGCAGGTGGCATGGTGGTTAAGGTTCTGGACTACCACATGGCCAACCATGGTTTGGGTCCCAGACCTGGCAACTTGCTTTCTCATTTTCCCTTTCTCTCTTTCTCTGTCTCTCCCTGGTGAAATTTGAAAAAAATAAATAAAAAAAATAAAATAAAATAAAATAAAATAAAATAATTTTTTTTCTTTTTCTTTTTTTTCGAGAGGTTTTTGCTATAGGGCACATGCACTCACCAGAAAGACAGAGAGAGACAGAGAGACAGAAAGCAAGAAATCACCCCCTAAGGGGGATGGCGACCCAGCAATCCCTTCTCCTCCATTCTCTTCTCGGGATCTTGGGCATGCACGCACATGCGCCCCACGTGAGTTTAAGCCTCCGAGTCCAGGACTCAAACTTCAGTCAACTACATGGGAGTCCAGCAACATAGGCATTATTCTAACTGCTGGTCTCAAATAAATAATTCTTTTAAAAAAAAGTCTTGATGTATTTTAACATAGAAAAATATGTCTTGACTTTTCTGATGACTCAAGAGAAGAAAGTGTAAAAAAAATATTTTAAAATGATTAAATCATATTTGTATTGATTTTAAAAATTAATGTAATTATGATAAATTGTATCTTTATTTTTCTACTACTACATTTGACTCAAACTTGAAGGCTATGAAGTGATTTGTATCAAATCTCAGAAACAAAGCACTTAATAGATCAAGTAATCATGAATTTAGCAAATCCTAAAGTCTATAACAGTAAAGTTGTATAGTACAAACAAAAGTGTGTCATGACAGAAATGTTACAAAATGTATTGTTAGGCTTATTACCCTTAGAGACAGTACTGAAATGCAAACTAATTTAAAAAGTTTACATAGGTGGATCAATGTCAAAAGTATCTGAATTCTTAGTGTTGTGTTGTGCTTAAATTTTAAAACTGATTTCTCAGTAGACTTTTATACTTTCTAATGGTAAATTTCTAATAGTAACAGGCTGAGATGAAATCTGAACTGAATTTCCATGGCAATGCTTTTATTTCTAATGGACAACATCTTTTGTCCATTCAATACCAATTGCATATTATTCAAAAACAGAAAACTCATGCATTGAAAAGAAATAAAACACTAAGTTTAATTAAATGGAATACAACAGTCTAAATTAAAAATATATGGACTGGGGACCAGCAGATGGTGTAATTGCTATGTCTCTGGACTCCCACAGAGTCGACCACGGCTCGAGTCCTGGACCCGGTGGTTTAAACTCATGCTGGATGCATGTGCATCTGTGCCCAAGATTTCAAGAGGAAAATGGAAGAGAAGTGTTTGTGGTGTAGCCATCTCCCCTGGGGGTGATTTCTCTCTCTGTCTCTTTGTCTTTCTGGTGAGCCCATGTACCCTGTAGGAAAAACCTCTCAAGAAACAAAAACAAAAACAAACAAACAAACAAAAAAAAAACATAGACTGGATGAAGCAAATAAACATTAATAGGAGTTTGTAACACAGGAGAAAGATTTTGGGAAACCAAATAATGAAGTGTCTAACATCAATCAAGGGCCAGCAGGTGGCGTAGTGGTTATAGTACTGAAGTCCCACATGGCCAACTGCAGTTTGAGTCCCAATCCTGGTGGCATGAAGGTCACGCTGGGCACATGTACATGCATGCCCAGAGTCACAGGAGGAGAAGGGATTGCATCATGACCAGCCCTCCTAGAGGGTGATTTCTCAATTCCCCTCTCACTGCTCTGTTTCTCTCCAGCAACTGCACATGCCCTACCAACTAACTAACTAAATAAATAAAAATGTAAAAAGCCATGATTGAAGAGAAGATCTGGCTAAAATGGATTCAAGAAAAAGAAGTCAGTCCCTTCAGCTGTACACCACATTTAGGGAATGATATTATATTTAAAAAAAAATGTACTGAACTATAATTGGGTGTGAAGAATGTTGGCCAACTCCTTTCTGTGGAATATCAGGGCAGGAAGTAAGAAGGGTTTGTTTGAAGAGATGGTCACAGAAGCTGATATTAAAATATAAATGATTAAAAAATTGTTCTAAACACTTAACTTCAAGAATGATGGGTTCTGACCATCCTGTACCTTTTGGTATCATGGTTAAATTTTCTGAACCCATACTCATCCACATCTAAATAACTATGGTCTGGGAATGATACACGTATTTCTTCTGATAACATTTTTGGATTGGCTTCTATGACTAGCAACTGTGTTGACTGGTTTCATTTTTCCATTCTCTAACTCAGATCTTCCAAAGGATGTAAAAGATTCCCCAAAGGGAATAGAAAGAAGGGCTTGAGAGTCAATGCATTGTCTGCAAAAACGAAAATTTTTGGGGAGCATAGTATACAGTGAGGAGGTGTGCCCTCATCTTCTGAGCTAAAGCTATTATCACAAAAGCTTGTGTAGCCACAAACGTGGGACAATGGCTTTTAAATCTCCCATATAATATGATGGAAGCATTGCCCTGGGTCAGTTTCAGTGTAGGAAGTGTGGAGTCCTATAGAAGTTTACATGTACTGTTGGTTTAGCACAAGGACTTCTTTTCAAAAGATCAAGCCTCGTTCATTCTTGTGAAGCTTTCCCTAATGTCCCCTTCCAGCTTTGCTGCATTCTTTGATTTTTAGCCTTTTCTCTGGGATGATAACTATTCCTTTACTGTTTTGCTTCCTTTTTCCTTGAAATTTATAGAGAATATTGAAAGTAACCAATTATGACATATCTGGAACTAGAAATAAGATGTACGTGAATATGAGAAGTTATGTATGATTTGCATAAATGCTATTAAATCTATTGAAAAACATACGTGAATGAAAAATATAATGTAATATGAGCACACGGGCATTAATTTATTTAAGTTAATCATGACTGGACTTCTCATGTCTGAGAAATTAGAAAGACAATGTAAGACCCTACATATGTTTACAGGAGTTATATTTAATTTGTGTATTACAGCTATTAGAGCTATCTCAGAGAATGTCCAAATGACTCTTTTCTTCTCTGAAATTTATAACTGACTTATAGTTGTAGAAGTAGTTTCACCTAGCCCATACCCCTCTCCTCCACATACCCACAACTCCCTAGGATCTACACATTTAGTTCAGGACCTGTTTAGGTTCTTCACAGGATCTGTAAGACCTTTTATGAACGAGTCATGAAGGCCAGTTATACAATGGATCTGTCTAGAGGTAATCCTTAGGACTAAGGTCAAAAGTTGAAAGTTATGTTACAAAGTGTCACAGTATAGTAATTTGTCATAAGTATTTAAAGAAGCTTCTTTTTTATTTATATGTAAGGGCAAGCTACCACCAAATCATTTGCTATGAATGCTAAATGTCCCTTTTATATTGTATGTTATACATAATGCTTCAAAATGTATTTATTGAGAAATATTGCTTGTTCAATGTCTTTTTTTTTTTAGTGTTACTAAGATTGACATTAACATTTGGGTGATACTAAAGAAACCAGTTAGTTATCCAAATTCAATTAAAGAAAGAAAGTTTTATTATCCACCGTGACTAACAAAATGCCAGAAGGTGATTTATGCAGTGTAGTTCAAAGCATGTCCTTGAACAATTGTAGCTGCTTGTTTTTTGTCATCTTTCTGGCAGCTGCCAAACTGTAATGCTTAATGATTCAACTTAAATTAAGTAAAATGAATCCTTGTGGAAATATATAATACCTGCCTACTATGAGGAAGCTGATTATATTGCCTTCATTTGTACAGAAGTAATTCATAATTCACTGAAACCCTTTCATTACTAAGTTATAAGTATTTTTTTTTATTCTGAGCAAATGGAAAAATACAGCTTTGTGCAGGTGCTCATGCCGTTTATGCCATATTGAATGGAATGGTCAAAATACTGCTGGTATTTGATGGGCACAACCAAATACAGTTTAAATCACTAACCAAAGTCCATGGCATTTTGAAGATACATTACCTGTTTCCTTTCCAAACAGCCTATCTCCAAACATTTATCTTTAATACGATTTTTAGTTGGTATCTTAAAATGTGTGGGAAATTTTATGAAGAAATAATGACTTATGGCACTGTTCAGTTAGAGTCAAGCATGCCATTTTATAGAATATTTAAATGCTATATATTTTTTTAAATCCTTTATTAATTCAATTACAGGAAAGTAGATGCAAAATGTCAGTGTTTGAAATGTAGATCAATGTATATTAACATGTAGGGAGAGTTAAAGCTTTGAATTTTAAATTAACTACAAAAATGGAAATCATTCTCTTTATTCTCACATTTTTCTTCTTTTCTATTATAAAATATCTCATTTATGGGCTATAAGCAGCATAGTAGTAAAGCTATTTCTAATGTGTATCTTAATTATTTTTACTCTAATCAGTCCTTGGGCAGAATATTTCCAAGTGTGAGAATTGTGTTAGTCCAAGAGTGTCTGAGTTGGAATGCCTATTCAAAAAATCACAGGAGTAAGAATTACTGAACTGGGTAATCATTTCATTGTTTTCGTTTTTAATTTGTTACAATGCCTGTGTGCTTGCCAGAGAAAGATGGGGGAGAAAGGGGGGCTGGTAGGTGGGGAAGGTGGGGGGCTGGAGGGAGTGAGAAAGCAGCTCTACGGTGGGGATGGCCCCTCCACTATCCCTCTACATTCTTCTCTCAGGATTTTGGAGAAGCACGCGCATGCACTCTGTGTGTTTTTCAAGCCACCCGCCTGTGCAGTCGTCCATGTGGAATCCATCCACCTTAAACACCATGCCTCTTGGCTGGCCTGGGTAATCATTTTAGCAGCAAAAACAGGCTACTAAGATGGTTTTAATAAGACACTTTGACAGGGAAACAGTTCACTTCGTTATTCCATGTAGATTCTGTCGTCTTTTTCTTTCTTTTTTGAGAGAGATGATTTACTATATGGTGTGTGTACTTAACAATGAGACAGAGAGAAATGGACAGAAGGCAAGAAAGTATCCTCTCCCCCGGGAGGATGGCCACACTGCAATCCCTTCTCCTCTAAGGATTTTGGGCATGCACACAAACATGCCTGGCCTGAGTTTTAATTCACTGGATCTAGGACTCAAATCACATTGACTATGTGGGAGTCCAGAAACTTAACCAGTTCACCATATGCTGGTTCCAGATTCTGTTTCTTTTTAATTCTAAAAGAAAACATTACTGGGACTGTCTTTCCTTCTGTGTAGTAAGTTTCGTCACATTCAGATAGCCAGCCTAGAATGGAATAAGAACTCAGGAACTTTATCATTTTTAGTGAGAAAATTTAACCAATCTTATTGATAACTTTCTTTAATTTACACATTTTCAGTGATCAGTTGTTGTGTAAGGGATTTGAACAGCCTTAAGTCCTTTGATCTCAGGATCATAAACATTGAGAAGTAATTCTTTTTGTGAAGACATTAAGACTGGTTACTAATTTTAACCCTAAGTTTATTTGCTATTATTTATTTATTTATTTTTTGGAGAGGTTTTTGCTATAGGGCGTGTGTGCTCTCCAGAAAGACAGAGAGAGACAGAGAGACAGAGAGACAGAAAGAAAGAAATCACCCCCCGGGGGGAAGGCCACGCCGCAATCCCTTCTCCTCCATTCTCCTCTCGGGATCTTGGGCACGCATGCACGCGTGCCCGACGTGAGTTTAAGCCACTGGGTCCAGGACTTGAACCACAGTCGACTACATGGGAGTCCAGCGATATAGCCATTACGCTAACTGCTGGTCCCTGAAAATGAAAACTTCTATGTGAAAATATTATTTCTTTTTAAATAAATGCACTGTGACATATTACAAAGTAAAATTTTGCTTGTATAGTAAGATGTTCAGTAAATTTGCATCATTTCTTTTTTTTTAGTTGTTGATGTTAAAAAAAGACATTTCTAAGTGTAATATAATTATTACTACTTGAAAAAAGTTATAAAATAGAAGCACCTTAAATTCTCAGGACTAGCAGATGGCATAATGTTTACATCACTGGACTCCCATATAGTGGACCATGGTTTGAGTTCCTGACTTGGTGGCTTTGTGCATGCATGCCCAAAATCCCAAGAGGAGAATGGAAGAGAAGGGATTGTGACATGGCCATCTCCCCTGGGGGGGCTGATTTCTCCCTTTCCGTCTCTCTGGCAAGCACATGTGCTCTATAGAAAAAAGTCTATACAAAAAAAAAAAAAAAGAAGAAGAAGAAGAAGACACACCTCCTTAAATTCTCATTTTCAAGTATTTAATTATTACATGGATGAAAATATGTTGTAGGTCATAATATAGTCCTCAAAATTTTTAATTCAGAAAAAATAAAATAAAAATAAAATATTTATTATAAGAGAAAAAATATTTATAAATTAATATATAAAATATCATTATTGTGTGTGCTTGTATATATGAAAGAAAGAGTGAGGAGTCTTAAAAATTTATAGAAATTGTGTATTATCAACACTATAAAAGCTACATGTAGATTTCAATTTTTTAATCAAAATAAACTTGCACTGTAATTTCCATTTTCCATGAACTTTTTGATACCCTCTCGTATATAATAGAAATATATATGCATTAGTACATACATGATAAATAATTAGAGTGAAAGGGGCTATGTTTACTATATGCTTCTACCTCCTCCTTTCTCATCTATAGCCTGGGGTAAAAAACAAAATCTGCTTTCTTCTTTGTCTCAGTTTTTCCTCTGAAAATGAAATATAAAAACACCAGAGTGAAACTGTTTTCTTATACTACAGCTATAGCAGAAAAATTAAATACAGCCACACAGCTATCAGACTTCAAAAACTAAGAAAATGGCCAACTAAATCGTGGGGACAAGTCTGGAGTTGAATGTTATATCCCAGAATTTAATTGGGAAAATTGAATCACAATGAAAGATAAAGTACATGAGACTGAACCAGTGAAATAGAATTTTATGACTTTTGACTAAAACATTGTTGATTTTTTTCTAGACTTTGTTTTCTAATTTTAAGGATTTTTGTCTTGTCTTGAGCTGCTGATAGGTTCATGTACCTACTATTTGAACAGAATTCCAACCTGTTTCCTGGTTTCAAGTTTTAAGCATATTTCCTTAGCATTTCTTTGATTTATTAAAGTTAAATCTGCTTTTCTTGAAATTGAAAAATATAGAAAAATTACATAATTAATGACCATAGTAAACTATATAGTATCAGCTAGGTGCTACCTTATAGTATATTGATTCTACTCAGAGATTCATGCCTTACGTCAGACATATATTCATAGATATGTATATATCAGCAGAGCTTGCTATTAAAAGTAGTTAGATTATTTAAGAAAGTTTGTGAATCAATAAAATGTGGGTGGAAAAAGAAATGTAAAACAACTGTGGACACCTGAGATAGTGTTGGAGGAGCATGGGAAATGGCAGAGGGTGAGAAATAGGGGGAAAAATATATATATACATATATAAAACTAGAAATGGAAAATTATTGACATAATATGTATGATTAAGCAACTATGCAGTATCCTCTGGATGGGAAATTACATTTTGTATGCTGTGACAATGCTCAGTGAATAATGTAAATTAATTAATTAAAACAAAAAGAAATAAAAAAGATGAAAAAATACAATAAATTACATCACTCTTTTTAAAATGATACCCTTTAAAATATATGCAACTAAATCTTTCAGCTAAACAGTGTTTCTGAAACATTTACTATGATTGGTCCTTTGAGACTGAAAAGTTCAGACTTCGATTTCCCTTATGCAGCCATCCAACTTTCATTTGAAAACCTATAATGAAGAGGTTGTCTCAGAGTCAATTTCATGGCTTTCTTTTTTTATACAATTAAACTATACACATGACAAGAACTGCGAGGAATCTTAAAAATTTTATGGAAAATATGTATTATGAAATAGATATGATAGACACAAAAATGAAAAGTTGTCTACTAACAATAATGTATATGGTAATGTCTTTGACTTGACTAATATCCACTGTATTCATGCTGGGAAAAAAACATGTTGTACGCTGTAAAGATATACAGTGTTTACATGTAAGGGCTGGCAGGTGAAGCGGTGGTTAAGGCACCAGACTCTACATGGTCAACTGTGGGTCAAATCCTGACCCAGCAGCTGCTTTCTCACTTTCCCTTTTTCTCTCTCTGTCTCTCTGGTCTTATTAAAAAATAATAATATTAATAAGATTAAATATCAAAAATGTACATTTAAAATAATCATAATAAACTATTTAAAAAAGAAAAACTGTGCATAAATGTAAAATTTTGTTGCATTAAATAAATTTTTACTTTAATTTTTCCACAAACTCTTTGAAGTACTCATATATTTGATTCTCCATATGTCTGTATTTCAATCTTCAAAAATTTTACTCTTTGAGAAAGAGCCACTGTGATTGGAATATGAGGACCTCAGTTTTTATGCTGTAATGGTAAAATGTTTTTGGAGGATTGTAAAGATCTCTTAGTAGTAAATATCAAGCATTTTTCAGTGACTTTTTTTCTCCCCACATGGAATACAGATTTCTTACTGACTATATGAATGTTTGCTTTTTGAATTTTATACACAGTATTTTGAAAGAGAATTTGATAAATGCGTGTTGAAAATTCTTGTATCATTTGGAGAGAGTAGTTATGACTTATTTGACGTAAATGATTTGAAATTCTAATAGCAAGTCAAAGAAAATTCTAATCCTACAAAAGGACATATTTTAACACTGCAATGCTGTGTGTGAAAACAATATATATTGTTAAAGTAAATCCCTAAAGGATTACTTTAAAATTGCTTATTGTTTGAATAAAATATGAATTAGCTCTGTATTTGACTATTTGACAAGTAAATTGTTATACAACATTCGCAGCTGCTTTCCCTATGTTAGTTGCACTATCCACTCCTCTCTCTCAAAGCTTTATACTCATACTAGTCACGAAGAAGCATCTGAGTTATTACTACATTAAAAAGACAACAGACCAAAGTCTTCTGACACTTAAATTCTTCTGTTCATTTTTCTCACTTCTTCTGTGCCTTTTGATAAAATATAGATAAAGCATGTACTTCATTATTTAAAAGATACTTGTTCTGGATTCAGAGATGGCAATTGGTCACAATAGCTCCAAAACTCTTCTGAATGTTTTCTTTTGAACATAATTCTAGATACACCTAACATAGAAAACAGTACTTTTAATATTAAAACCCGATTGAACATGCTGTAAACTGTTGGTGTGATGAGTTATTTTTCTCATGAAATCTCTTTGATAAGATCATTCCATTTTCTGTACAGCATCTCATTCTGTAGGTTTAAATCAATAATGTGACACCAGCAGACAGAAAAGTGGCGGCAGCATTAGAAGACAGTAGCTAATGTCTTCCCAAGGTTGAGTTGTATAATTGTGAACTGTCAGACAGCTTTATTTTTCAGACAGCTTTTGCTTTCTAAAATATTTCACTGGAAATTTAAAAAATATATATCCTGTCAGGTAAATCAAAAAGAGTATTTAGATAACTTTAAGTAATAGCTAAATGAATTAGAAAATATGAAGTTTTATTTCATGGAAGCCATACTTACTAATGAGTTCTAAGACCTTTCCACCTATTCTTTTGATAATTTTCACTGGAATATTAATTAGTCTGCATCTGTTGCCTCACAGTTGTGTGAATGTGTGTTTGTGAGAGAGATACCAGTGCTTTTAAGGAATCATAGATATGATAGGAAAAACTGGTTGTTAAAAATACAACTCTACATTATTTCTTCTACATTTTTTATTTTGTTTTATTTTACTTTTCTTTTTTTGTTTTTAAGAGATTCTTCTCGTAGGGTACATGAGCTCAATAGGGAAAGAGAGAGACAGAGACTGTAAGAGGGAAAGTGAGAAGTCACTCCCCAGGAGGAATGACCATACCACAATCCCACTGGTAGTGTATGGGGATTCCACCCCTCTATATCTTATCCAACACTTGTTATTGTCTTTTTTTTTTTTTTTTTCTTAATAGCTCTCTCATTGGATATGAGGTTGTATCTCGTTTAGATTTAATATTGATTTCTCTAAGGGCTAATTGCTTCAGATTCCTAGTCTTGTAGAACTTGTGTTCTAGCAGGGGAAGATAGATAATAAAAAATAAATGTCATGAACACAAAGTGGAACAGAATAATGAATTTGAGTGTGATATAATAAAAAGAGGACGTTGCAGTAGGAAACTCAAGATATATGCCTTTCTTATTGAAAACATGGTGTGTGAGCAAAATTTTGAAAGGTTGAATAGTTTGCAATGTGGTTATTTTGGGCAAGAGTCTCTCAGGCATAGAGAACCACCTGTGGGAGGAAAAAGTTGTATCATTGAGAAAATAGATAAGTGCTTCTGAGGAAGAGAACTGTGATATTAGATGGAGTTAGGAGGTCATTAAAATGAGTTAAAACTCACTTTGTATGTAAATTATACTCTAATAAACTTGGTTAAAAAGAAAACTATAGGCATAGTAAGAAATATATGTAAATGGAAATTTAAATATCCATATAGCCAGATTCTCTAGCAGTTTTGATTTTTTTAATTTGAGTTTTAATTTTACAAAATTTGTCTTTCAATTTGAGTAATAAAAAAGTACTTTGGATGATATTATTATGTATCTATATGAAAATTCAAATACATTTTAAAATAGCTCGCTATTTCATGTATATTTTATAAACATTTCCATATTTATTAAAGTAGTCAGTTGGCAGATATAAAATTTAGTTCTGTAGTTAAAAAAAACATTTTGTATATAATAATCTTCAATGACAAAACTTTTTCAGTTTCTCCAAGTGACATTTAAGTAGCCAAATATCTTGTTTTATTTTTCTTGATTTGGCTAGCACTCAATACATTGTTCAGAACAGCTCCAAACAGATGTGGTAGAAAGGTATTTCTTTTCTCAGCCATTTTAAGGTTCATGGCTGAGACCTCTATAACAAAGGAGAGCTTACCAAGAGAAAGATAAACATATATTATTTAATACATTGTATTGGTTCATTGGGAAAGTCATGATGTATTTTTGCATAGATAAACAAAAATAGGTCATGACTTTTCTAATGTTCCTAATATATATTACGTATGTTACATATTTTAAAACTATTTTATATAAATTTCATGTGAAGTCTTTAGAAATGAAGACCCAAGAAATGTACATCTGTGTATTTTTATTCTAACTTTGGTGAAGAAGTTGGTAGTTGTGAAGAAGCATGACTGGAAGCCAAAAAGGTTTGATCTAAGAGTAATAAACTGCATGGAACTTAGCAAGGCTTATTCATATTCTTTTCTGTGTCCCTGTGTGAGATCTTTTCCTCTCAGTATATAGTACATGAGGGTCATGTGACCTACTTCAAAAAAGGCAAGAACATTATTTTATGACTTTCTTCAAAGAAGAAGGGCAAAGTAGGAAAGGAAAAGTAATAGTGACCTCTCTAGTGCTTCTGCTGTTTTCTCAAATGCCAAGAAGCCATATTATGGTGTGGCCTGTCTTGGGACTCCATGCAGACATCCCGCATCCCCCACCCTAGACAACGAACAAACAAAAATCCTTGATTTCCAGACTTGTAAATCTTGTAACGGGTCTGTTTAATTCCACCTACTTGTTTCTCTTACAAGTACCAGTTCCAAGACCGAAGGTAAAAAGGAGCTTTAATATAGCCAGTATCCATGTCCTATGACTTGCTTAATTACAACAGTACTTTTTCATTTGACTAGAAAGCTAGTAAATAGGCATAAATTTTGTAAATTTATAGGCATAACTTTGTAAATAAGTATAACTTTTTTTTCTTTTTGGTAGGTTTTTGCCATAGGTTATGTGCTCTCACCAGAGAAAGACAGACAAAGAGAGAGAGAGAGAAGAAAAGTGAGAAATCACCCCAACTCCCAGAGGGGATGGCCTATAGAGTCCATTCTCCATTCTCCTCTCAGAAAAAAAAAAAAAGAACTTTGGCCACAAATGTACACATATATAGCATAATTTTCAACCTCCCTCCAGGACTTGAACTGCAGTTGGGCATGTGGGAGTCTGCTGCTTTAAGCACTATACCACCTGATGACCCCAGTAGAACTTTATGATTGACATGCCAGCAAGAAAAACTCAACTCAAAGATTTTATCTAAGTTTTGCCACTAAGAGTAAGTTTGATGATGTGTTCATTTCAATTTACAAATGAAAATTCACACTAAAAGTTTGGTTTTTTAGTTGATTTTTAAAAATAATTTGCAACACGTTTAAAGATAGGAATGAGAATGAATGGAAGAGTGTTTACAATTTTTTTTTTTTTGGAGAGGTTTTTTCCTTAGGGCACGTGTGCTCACCACAAAGACAGAGACAGAGAGACAGAAACTGAGAAATCACCCCCCCAGGGGGGATGGCCACGCCACAATCCCTTCTCCTCCATTCTCCTCTCGGGATCTTGGGCACGCACACACTTGCGCCTGGCGTGAGTTTAAGCCGCCGGGTCCGGGACTCAAACCACTGTCGATTACATGGGAGTCCAGTAACATAGCCATTATGCTAACTGCTGGTCCCAAAGAGTGTTTAAGATTTAAAACTACTGGAGCCGACAGGTGGTTAAAGATACTAGACTCCCACATGGCTGACTCAGTTCATGTCCCGGACTTGGCAGCTTGCTTTCTCACTTTCTCTCTCTCTGGTCAAATTAAAATAAATAAATAAATATAAATGAAGTATTTTTTAAAAGAATTAAAGTTACCTATATAAGCTTATTTAACAGCATCCATAACAAAAATAATTATGACTGGGAACCAGGAGTTAGCGTAATGGCTGTGTCGCTGGACTCCCACGTAGTTTCACGTCTCAGACCCGGTGGCTTACAACTCACGCCGGGCGCGTGTGCGTGCGTGCCCAAGATCCCGAGAGGAGAATGGAGGAGAAGGGATTGCGGCATGACCATCCCCCCTGGGGGGTGATTTCTCGCTTTCTATCTCTCTGTCTCTCTCTGTCTGTCTGGCGAGCGCACGCGCCCTATAGCGAAAAACCTCTTTATGACTAATATTTATTGAAAGATTACTATGCTTCCAAGCTAAGTGTTTTATTACTATTATTTATCATATTCTAAAACCCTATGATAAATATTATTTTTACTATATACGAATAAGAGGATTTGCTATGCTAGATAAAAACTCAAACCTTCTCAGTCCAGAGCCCTGATAAGAGAGTTTGGATGTACTTTCTTTTAAAATATATTAAGTGTCAAATTAATTTATTTCTGGCCTTCCCCTTGACACTTCTATTCACACATACACAAACTGAAAAACACATACTTGTGTATTCACACGATTGTCAGACAGTTTTTATCTTCTTACAATCTAGCACCTAAAATAATGTTTTACTTGTGTTTGAATTCTGTGAATCAAAATTTGAAAGATAAGTCTGGCATTTCAGTATGGCATGGAAGTATGAGGTTCTGATTTAATATATACTCCTTTGACTAGTTTTTCATTTTTTTCTACTAAAATATTAAAAACCGGGAGAGTTGTATTTAGACAATGATCTAGAGGGTAACATCATTGAAATATTTATCAGAAGTGTGACTGTGATCCTGAGAAGATTATGTCTATAGTTCTTCAGTAAAATACAAATGTTGATAATGCCATTTTACAAAGGAAAGATTTTATCTTTGTGTACAGAAGAAAATAAAATGCAAAGCTGAGTTAGATGTCTCTCTCTTTCTCTCTCTCTCTCTAATAAAAAAGAAGCAGCAGAAGAATTAACCCATACAACAGAGGAATATTTTTTAATTGCTCACTTATTCACTAACTTATCAATAAATATCAAATGGTAAATATGTTCTAGGGCCAGCCTCACGGTGCAGTAGTTAAATGCCGCGCTTAGGTAGCTGGATTCCATATAGCCATCTGCAGTTCAAATCCCAGCCCCTATGGCTTGAAGAACACATGTGCCCATGACCTACAGTCTGACAAGATAGAGAAATGGAAGAAAAATTATAGTATTAGGACATGGCCATATTGGGGCGTGCTTTCTCTCTGTCTCTGTTTCTCTGTCTCTGTCTCTCTCTCTCCCTCTCCTTCTCCTCTCTCTTTCTATCATGTATGTGCCTTCTGGTTCTAAGCACTTGGGTTACAAAAATAAAAATACAATTTGTGGTTTCAAATATTTTAATCTTGTCAGGAAGATAGAAAAAATAAAACTCTTATTATATCCACTTCTTATAGCATCATTGATGAGTGCTATAATAAATGTGTGTAAAAACAGCTTTGGATAAAAGAGGAGTCATTTTGCTTTGGGCTTCTGGGAACAAATTCCCTAAACAAATCCGTCTTGAAATGGGTGCTACAGTGAATGTGTTTGGAGGGAATTTAAAGCAGAAGCAACTCACTAAAAATATATTATTTATTCACTCTTGATCCATCCTCTGTGGCACAGTGATACTGCAATGTACTTCAAGACTGGAAGCCATATGTTCAATCTCTGGTTTGTGTCCCCAGTTCATATTGCAAACATGCTGGGCACCTGCTTACATTTGTGAACACCTAGGATCCTAAGAAGCTGGAGTTTTGAGAAAAGGAGATCATGACAAAACAAAGCTTTATCAAGGGTTCTCATCTCTCTCTCTCTCTCTCTCTCTCTCTCCCCTCCTCCTTCTCTCCCCCCAGCTTCCTCTCATATGCCCAGTCTTTATTATTAAAAAAAAAATGGATGAATAGAATTAAAGCTAACTTTTAATAATAAGCAATGCCTGTTATTAGTATGCAATTGTCATGAGTACTTTGATTAAACTGTTCTCAAATTATCCTAATTTGGGTGTATCAGCTATTTTATGATTTAACTTTAACTGATAAAATCTCCTGAAAACTAGATTATCTACTGAGAAGTTCAGAGTAACAAAAGATAAGGCAATCATGCTTTCTATTTGAAGGTGAGTTATCTATTGTTAGAAGACTATTTGATAAGATCAATTGAAGAGTCAGTCTGTTAATAAATGTGTTTTTTTTTTTTATTTTAAGAGCACAGTAAGCACAACAGAGTATTTTAAATTATTGCTTTAAATTTTGTCCTTTTAAAATTTTATTAAATATTAATGGCATTTAGATTTCTTCTTTTTTTTTTTTTTGAGAGAGAGATTTTTGCTATGGGGCACGTGCGCTCGCCAGAAAGACAGAGAGAGACAGAGAGACAGAAAGCGAGAAATCACCCCCCAGGAGGGATGGCCATACCGCAATACCTTCTCCTCCATTCTCCTCTCGGGATCTTGGGCACGCACGCACACGTGCCCAGCATGAGTTTAAGCCACTGCGTCCAGGACGCGAACCGCGGTCGACTATGTGGGAGTCCAGCGACATAGCCATCACGCTAACTGCTCGTCTCAAGTGTTTAGATTTCTTCTATTTGTTCTACAAACTCTTTCAAGTGAGTTAAATATACTCATCTATGCTTATGTTACATAGTTCTCATTTTTAAATTACTGATTTATCACATCACCATTCTCTCCAAGGCTAAACCAAGTGCAGTTACTTTTCAGCAATCTGTAACACTCTATCATGCCCAGTCATGGCAAAGGTTAAGTTGTCATTTCTCATAATGATCATTTATGACCTTGTCAGTGAGGCAGAAGGTTTGGGAAGCCTCTCATTTACTTAGCTTTTAAATTTTTTGGTTTACATGTAGCATCTGGGTATTAAAAATAGCACTATCTGGCTTATAAAATAATATTTGTGGGTATTTTTCATTGAGTCAAGGGCTTCCATCCATAAGGTACTAGTGAACTTCCAAGATGCAAAAGGCTTGTGAATGTGAATTCTGACACATAAATTTCAAGTCTGTGTGACGTCTCCAGGACATCAATTTAATTGAGAGTACATATGAGATCAGAAGTGTATTTTCTGAAAGAGAATGTATTTTTTTTTGGTCTCTTTTCTTTTTTTTTGTGGGGGGGAGGTTTGTTTGCTATAGGGCATGTGTGCTTGCCAGAAAGACAGAGACACAGAAAGCAAGAACTCATCACCAGGAAGAATGGCCATGCTACAATTCCTTCTCTTCTATTCTCCTCTCAGGATCTTGGGCACGCATGCACACTCGCCCTGCGTGAGTTTAAGCCACCGGGTCTGGGACTCGAACTATGGTTGACTTTATGGGAGTCCAGCAACACAACCATTATGCCAACTGTTGGTCCCAAACATTTATTATTATTTTGAAGCTTAAGCCTACCTGCAGGCTCATGGTAATAGGCCCTCAAAATTATGCCATAATGGTACTTTAGCATACAACATGATGGAGTGCAATTCAAGATGTCAAAGATTCGGTGCTGAAAATAAAGATATTGATTATGCTTGCAAAGTACAGGATTTGCAACCTTTAGACAAATGTATTTTTTTTCTTTCTTTTAAAAAAAAATTAGAGAGATTTTGCTGCAGGGCATGTGCACTCTCCAGAGAGACAGAGAGATAGAAAGCAAGAAATCACCCCCCATGGTGGATGGCCACACCACAGTCCCTTCTCCTCCATTTTCCTCTTGGGATTTTGGGCACACACGCACATGCATCTGGTGTGACTTTTAAGCTGCCGGTTCTGAGACTTGAACTGCAGTCAAATATGTGGGAGTGCAGCGACATAACCATTACACCATCTGTTGATCCCAAGACAAATGCATTTTAACATGGAGGTGGGAACTTGTAATTTAATGGATTTAACTTCTTTGTTCCACATGGAACTTAAATCCAAAATGAAATGACTGAAGTTAGTTCAGTTCACAGTGTAACCTTTTGGATCTTATAAAGGCAACATGCATTGGGCCAGCAGGTGGTATGACAGTTAAGGTGCTGGGCTTCCACATGGCAGACAGTGGTTCCAGTCCCAGACTGAGGCTTGAAAAAATCACACTGGGCACATGTGTGTGTGTACCCAAGATCTGAGAGGAGACTAAAGAAGGGATTGGGGCATGGCTATCCCCTCTAGGGGGTGATTTTATCACTATTTCTGTCTCTTTCTGGCAAGCACATGTGCCCTATGGCAGAAACATTAAAAAAAAAAAAAAAAAAAGGCAATATGTGTTATAGATTGAGCTTAAATCATTTCTTTTCTCCTTTCTTTATTTCAACAGAAGTAGAGAATTCAACTACTAGATTTAATCAGTGTTAAAATTAATGAAATTGTTACAATGGGCTTAGAGTGAAAACAAAAAAATCATTTTCATGATTATCAAAATAGCTGGATTTTTATGTGTAACTATTAAAATAGTCATTCTTAGTGATGTAACAATGTTTGTTGAATGTATACTTTTGTTCATTTTAACTATGACACTGAGGAAATCAAAGAAAGTACGGTAGTCCTTACTGTGAAGGAGAATAGACTTAGTAGGTGTATAAATATGAGTTTTTCTAGTCCCTAAAAAAAAAATTTCACAGATAAAAATTAATTTAGATCTTGGATGCTTTGAGTTTGAAATAGTGTCAAATCACTCAGTAAATCTGTAACATTAAGCTAATTACATAAACTCTTTGAGCTTCAATCCTCTTTAGCAAAATGTGTTTTAGAATAATATTGACCACGTGTGTTAGTATAAAGACTAAATTATATATTAAACATATAATACATACACATCCTGAACATTTCAAATATTGTAAAATATTAGCTCCTACTGGCAACTTAAAAATGGTGCAAAGATGAACAAATGAATGAATGACAAACCCATAGTTTCTCGTAAAAAGTGAATTAGGGAATTTTTCATTTTTCATTGCTTAAATGTTTGTGTTCTCCTTTACCTTCTCTTTTTCATGATCAAAAATCAAAAGAATCATCAAAAATTAAAAAAAATATATATATATTATCCTTTTCTAACCTAGCCTCTACACCAGAGACAAAATAATCTTTAAAATTTGACACTAGTAATACCTTAAAGTGCTAATAACTGACCATTAATTTCAGAATAAAAAACAGAGCCACAGCCTTGGTTATAGGGAGAAAGGTCCCACATGGCTGCCTTTCTCGCCTGTCTCAGAAGGCTCTTCTTGGAGTGTTCACCCAGATGTCTGAGCAGCCATCACGATCCCGTAGTCTTTGTTCAGTTTGCCAGCATTTCATGCTCCCGTTGCTTTCAGATTTTGTGCCGAGTATTCCCTGTGCTGAAGCTCTTCATTCCTTGTCTCCCCCTACTTGCTTATTCATCCTTCCCTTCCTCAGGACAATCTTACCAGATGGCACACTAGAGCAGTTATCATTTTTACACTCTCATAGCTAGCAATCTGTCTTTCCTCATGCTGACTTTTGAAAAAATATTCATTGAAATTTAAAGCAGATAGAAATCTCAAAGTTTGGCTCTTGTAAGAGGAATGAGTAATACTTGGTCTTAGTTAGCTTGAGCTGCTATATCAAAACACCATGGAATGGGTGGCTTAAGCCACAGACATGCGTTTCTCATGGTTCTGGAGTCTGGGAGGTCTGAGACCGAGGTGCCAGCATGATGAGGTCCCGGAGACTGGTCTTTCCTGGCTCTCAAATGGCTTCCCTTTGGCAGATGGAGGGAATTCTCATCTCTCTTCCTCTTCATATAATGATACTAATGTGTTCGCTGAGACCCCATCCTCACGGTCTTATCTAGACCTAATAAACCCCAAAGATGAATACATTGTAAGTAGTACTTCGACATACGAATTTGGGTGTGGAGAGAGAGCCCAGTATTCAGTCAATCATACTATTTACAGGTGGTTTATCATACTCATAAAATGGTGAATATTTTTAAAGAAATACACTAGAGAGCAATATGACGTTTAACTGGCATACTTACTAAGTATAATTAGTCTTTTTATATTTGCAGTAATATAAAAAATGCTTTTTAGCATTAGCTTTCCAATGTTCCTGTGTGTGTGTGTATGTGTGCATGCACGTGAATGTGGACAAATGTGCATATGTATCTAAAGTGGTGGAAATCATGTAAAGTCGCCATTATGTGAGGAGACCTCAATGAGTTTGTGGAAAGATGTAATGAAAGTACAAGTTTATTTTGGTACAAAAATTTGAAATGTTGCAGTTTTTTTTCCTAATATGCATTTCTATGAACTTCTTTGAAAGAACCCTCATGCAACAGTTTATCCTACACTTAGACTGATAAAAATTTTCTAAGCATAGGAAGACATAAGAAAGAATTCTCCTGTGATTTGTACAGTAGGGAGTTCCTATGTACAGATCAAGGTAGACTATTTTCTTCTTTAAGTAAGTTGAAATTTAGAGTACCATAATTCCTTTTTTTAAGATAAAATTTTGTTTTACTCTTACCTCAGAAAACTTTAGAATCTTTAGTTGCAACCGGACCATGGGGCAGCCATTCAGACTGTGCCCAAGCCTCAAAAATCAGAACTCTGACACTATGGCTGGTGCTTTGCCCCTCTTGGCCTGGATTGGAGGCTCACCTAAAGCAGCCACCAGGACCCCATGGTATTGTCATGAATTTGGCAAACTAATTAGAAACGTAAGAGACATCGAAACTATATCCTTTTAGAGTAAGCAGCAAATGCACATTGAGTGCGTTGTCAACTGTTTGGACAAATATGTGATACCAGGTATAAAGTAGGAGGAAAACTTCATAGTGAAAATAATATTTCATTTTGCTCCCTCCCACTCTCCCTATGCTGCAGCAGAACTTCCTGTGACCATCTTGCTCCTCTTGTTCCTATAACAATGTTACAGTCAGAAAGTGGTAATCAGAGGAGAAGCAGACCAGAGCAGGCCATTATGACCTTGCCACATTTTTGACTGGCAGTAGTTTTCCCATCTACTCAATTTTTTTTTAAGGTTCTCTTTTTTTTTTTTTTTTTTTTTTTTTCGATAGGGTATATGTGCTTACACAGAGAGAGAAAGTGAGAAGTCACCCCTCAGGGAAGATGGCCATTCTGCAATCCCTCAGCCTCCATCCTCCTCTCAGAATTTTGGGTACTCATGCCCATGCACTTGGCATGATTTTCAAGCCACTGGGTTTGGGACTAGAACTTCTGTCAGCCATGTGGGAGTCCAGCACCTTAACTGGCCGAATCTACTCACTTTTAAGTGCATACAGAAGCATACACTATGATACCAATTTGTAAAGTAAAAAGAGAAATATGTATTCTTATCTCAAAATGGTGTATAATTAGTGTGAGGCAAGATTATTATTTCATTTGCATACTCTATTTTATAATATTTGCTATGCAAAGTGGGTCCCCAAATCAGCAGCAGCAGCAGCATACACATGCTTGTTAGAAATGCAGAACCTCAGGTTTCGTCCCTCACCTACTGAATTAGAATCTGACTTCTAACAAAATTTCAAAGCGACTTGCATGCACATTAAAGTTTGAGAAGTATTGTGTATAGGACAGAAATCAGGAAGCTAACATTTTAAATTACTTCATTATGATACACAGTTAGATAGAGTATGGGGAAGAGGAAAGATATTCTCAAAATTGCCTTATCTCCTCATTATCTGCTTTCTTCAAATTATATCAGTTTTAGGTCTATCAATATTTTTTGTTTATTTATGTATGTATGTATGTATGTATGTATTTATTTACTTCTTCCGTAAGAGAGAGAATGAGACATAGACATCACCAATCAGGTCTTCGTGCCACAATTCATCCCCAGCCTCAGCCAGCCTGGATGACAGATATACACATGCCCCAGAGAAGTATAGAAAAGCCTCAGGGCATGAACCTGGGATCTTCTCACGTGGTCTAGAATCACAAAGCATTGTGTTACTTCTGTGCCATTGGCTAGTCTAACACACCTGTCAATAATTTAATTCTAGAATATAAAAATTTCTAAGAAAAGCATTATGTGGCTAAGGAGGGGTTGAGTTTGAAGACAGTATAATATGAGAATCAATATAATCGCTGGGTATAACTTCTCCACTTTCACTGAGTTATTGAATTTTTCTGCACCTATATTGTTTGGGACATATTAAAGCATTATGCCTTTCCAACAGTTTACTAGCAAAACGTTTATATCAGCAACTGGCATATGGCAATCTTTTAGTACTATTTGCTAATTTGAAATTAAACCTTCTATCAGATTCCACCTCCTCCATTAGTTTGGTGTCTTACAATTGGCAAGCTGCACAATTGCTTCCAAGTCTCTCCTTCTGCAACTATGCATAAAGTTTGCAATAGTCTCTGCTTTCTGGGATGATTTAAAGGTTAAATAAAATAATACTTACAAGGATTTACCGAAATCTTCTTTACTTGATCTTAGTCTGAGTGGAACCATGGTCTTTACTTTTAAACTTTTATTGTTAAACACGTACCTCTGGTTTAATCACGCAGGCTGTACACTTCCTTAAGGAAGAAGGTGGGCGCTATGTTTATTTGTATACTAGGTATAGTTCTGAGAATTCTATGAGTATCTGTTATACATACCTATAATTTGTTAATAAACTTAACAAATAATTATTGGTAATCTCAATTAATCTCATATTTTAGGTGTAATCATTTTGGTTTAACATACTAAAAAATAACCCAGTTGTTCATATAAATTACATTATTAAATAGTTGTATTCCAAAATATTAAATCTACTACCAGCACTATGGATCATTATAAAAATATGATAAAACATGTGATAATCATATAATATAATCATTTAGTGACTGTTGTTATGATCACTTTTAAATTTGGCATAGGGTGCAGAAAGAAAAAGAGAGAGAGAGAGAGGGGGAAAGTGAGAAAACACTGCAAAGGAGGGTAGCCATGCCTCAATGCCCTCTCCTCCACTCTCCTTTCAGAATTCTGGGCTTATACACACATGCACACATGCATGCCTGCACACACCTGGCATGTCCTTCAAACCGCCTATCTGGGACTCAAACTGCTTAGTCTGCTGTGTGGGATCCAGCCACCTTAAGCACATCACCTAATGGTCCATGAATGTTACTTTTATCTGATATTTCGTATTGATTATTTCCAACTAATATTTTTAAAAATAATTATTTATTTAATTTAATTTATTATTGTTACTATTTTAATTTGCTATTGAACACACATGCTCAATAGAGAAAAAGAGAAGTCAAGAAAGCATGCTGCCAGGTCTGGGACTCGAACTGTGGTCATTGTGTGGAAATCCAGCACCCTATCCACCAGGCCACCTACTGGCCTAAATCCAACTAATCTTAAACCTCATTTTTTAGAAGCAAAAATAAATGTGTATACACGTATACCTATATTTTCATTGTAAATGGAATAGGATATTTTAATTTATTTCAGATCATTGTCAAATCTGGGCCAGGAACTTTCCTCAGTCTGGCTGTTTATGACAATTACATCTTCTGGTCGGACTGGGGAAGAAGAGCTATCCTACGTTCCAACAAGTACACGGGAGGAGACACAAAAATTCTTCGTTCTGATATTCCACATCAACCCATGGGAATCATAGCTGTTGCCAATGACACCAATAGCTGTAAGTTACAAATAGGAAACAAATTTATTTCCCAGTTATTTAATATGTAATATCTAATCTCTCACAAACTTATCTTTATTTTCTAGTATTATTTAGTTCAGATTTACAATATTTTATTTAACTATTACTACTTTTATTATGACTATAGGCTTTGTTTGCTTAGGGTTCTTGGAGATAGCGTTTAAGACTTTTCAATACAATATATGACATTATCTGAAATGTTTAAGGCAGTTTCTTCAGTGCTAAGTTTATCACCAGCAAGTTCATTTTAAATTATTTGTTTCTGGAATCCTGTTCTACTCTCTCTCCTTATGTCGTGCAAGATTCAAATCAACTTGTTTCCATAAAATGATACTTCCAGATAGATAAACTTTAAATTTATCTTTAAAAATGTTTAATCACTGAAATATCTATAAAATTACAGATTTTACTCTCACTGTGTTTTCTAATGGAGATAAATTTATGATGCCATGGTATCCTTGAGAGTTATGTTAAAAAGATTCAGTGATTTGTGTTGTATTTTATAACGTATGTATCTTTTGAATGCTTGGATTTGGAAAAGTCCTGAAAGTTTCTCATTTATGACACAGCTTTGAGAGATTGATGTAGTCTAACAACTTACTATCAACCTATACCAAACACAGAACAGAAGTTCAACGTAAGCCAATAAAGCCTCTCGTCACAGGTGAACTTTCTCCGTGTGCAGTTCTGAATGGAGGTTGCCATGACCTGTGCCTTCTAACACCTGATGGGAGAGTGAATTGTTCCTGCAGGGGGGATCGGATACTACTAGATGACAACAGATGTGTGAGTAAGTAAAGTGAATTGAAATGCAATGCAACACACCTGCTCAAAATCCCAGGCACAGTCATTGAAATAGTTGTAGTGCGTTCGTAAAGTTATACCTTCTCCAGCATTAACAGTTCAGTTGACTAATCATGTCCTAAAAAGAATTCAGTTTACTCCTATAGCATGGTGTACTCTCTAATGATAACCAACATGATACACCCCCTCTGACTCTGGGCTAGAAGGTGTTGTGGTCAACTAGAGGAGTACCTATACCCAGTGCTATTCTGAAAACCAGTAGTCATAACTTGGAGAATTCAGTCAACAGCAAAATTAATTAAAGCTGAAATAAACTAGCATACAGGCAGTATATCAGTAGCCTTGCAGTAAAACCACTCACAGTCCGTCACAGTATGTAAATGAGAGAGAATGGCTCCTGCAGCTTATTTGTAATCATTTCCAAACCGTTAATTAAGAATGTAACATTGTAGCCTTGCTTGATGTTTATACCTCCCAAAGGCATTACAATCTTTAATTAGTCCCATTACAATGTACACTTATTAACAGCTAAGTTTCCAAACTGTTTTCAAAATAAATAAGGGTTCAAGTGTTCCAATATTGCCATGAAAAATTAACATGCACCATAATAAGTTAGTTTTCCTTTCACATTAAGACCATCAGTATATGAGAAAGCTGGGAAGAGAAGTATCTCATTGGAAATTGGTGAACTCAAATTCAAAATGTATCTATTCTGGACAATTATTTCTCTCCATCTATATTTCCATCTCTTATCACTTCATCTTGGAAAATTCACAGAGCTGGACATGTCTATATTACAAAAATATTTTTATGCATTCAGTCACTGAATTTTTCATTTTCATATTTAGTCCTCTCTTAGTCTTTATTCACCAGGGAGATTTCTTCTTTTATGTTCTCTTTAATACGAATGATTTGACATAATATTCTTTACCCTGAAAACTACTGTATGTAATGCAATGGTATAGACATGCCTTTTCATTTGGCAAGTTAATAAAATAACTCAAAAGAGCACCTCTTGCAAAAGGCGTACATGTTGTGTCATTTACAACTGTGCCAAAGCAAATGAGAGAATAATGCAAGTGGTCAGAACATGCTAAATCCATACTGCCAATTTCAATAATTCAGGACACAAATTCCCATATTTCTTTGTCACCTAACACTTCCCTGAATTACTCAGACAATTGCTTATACTCTCTCTTTTAGTTGGCTTTTTGGTTTCAGCTGTAATGGTCTGGATCTGATGCCATCTGTAATACTGGAGTGTTAGCCATGCATTAGAATCACTCATGTTCCTTTCACAGGTCTCTAAAGGCCAGTAGCAAGGCAATGCCTTTATTCAAAAGAGCAAGACTTATTTGTGTAAACTAGAGACCTGTCCTTACTGCAAAATGATTTAGGTACAACTGTCCCTACTAAGCCATCTGCTTTTCTCTACTGAGAGGGAATAAATCAGATAGAAAACTATGATTTTAAACAAGCATTGTTTATTCACACAGAATTGTGGAGAGATACTGGATTCCTCAGAGCTAACTGTCACAGAGGCAGACAGTATCCACTATGAATTCATGTTAAAATCTTGTGGTTCAGTAGAGCGGTAGGAAAGTAATTCCTGGTTTCTTCTTGTCCAATCCATCTTTGGGAAATGGGAATGTTTCTTACATGTCCATATCAGGGTCGTTTTGCTTAGAGCTGTTAATAAATGTTAACAGCAGCATTAAGGGGGCAAGAGGACATTTCCTCACACCTACTTGAAGACAAAGGAGGGAAAACCATTTGTTGTCTTAACTCATGACAAAAACATTAGGCAGTTCCATTCAACACAGCATCCTTAACCTCATCATCAACTATAATAGAAATAGGATTAGCAAATATAATGAAAGCAATTTGAGGTGTTAGAAAATAAGAGGACAACGGAACTACAATGTTTCTAGAAAGAAGCAGAAAATATTCAATACTCTTTTATTGAATGAACATATCAGAGCAAAAATTGTACTGATAAAATATTTTTTTCATAATGCGAAAAACATATTTATCTGTGAATAGGTTTTTTTTCCCCCTAAAGGCATCATGATTATAAAACACTAGTGTTTAGTGGCATTTTCTATCATAACAATTTTTTTACTAAAAATGAGAAAGTAAATAGTCTGTGTTGAAAATAGACAAGTCAGGAATACAAATAGAATTCTAGTAAGTTGCTACATTTTGTTCAGTTCATGGTCTAAAATAATTGATTGTACTCAGTAATATTAGCACTTTTCTTAATACTTGTTTATTTAAATTTAATAATATTTTTAGGTTTTAAATTCTTTGTTATCGTCTCTAAAACAACATTCTGTCTTAGCAACTGATTGGTTAGTGAAGCTTAGACTACACTAAGGTGGGGGGGAGTTACCTTTAGAAAGTGTTGCTATTATTAAAAGAGTTAAATTAGAAGTCTCAGATAGATGGCTACATATTCTGCTGAAATTAGTTAAAAAAATGAAAGGCTAGAAAATTAAAGTAGTATTAGTAGTTATTTAACTGGATATTTCTGAAACAAAATTAAAAAATCAATTGTAAAATTCAGCTGTTTCCTTCATTAAAGAGATAAACAAATTCTACTTACCTACAACATAATAAATATGACTACATTTGATGTGCAGTTAGTCAATAAGCAATGACGTGATTACATGTGAGCAGACAACACACTCAAAAAACTAGTTTCTAAAAGTTTGCTAGTATCTGTTATTGAAGAATAAAAATAAATCCACTTTCCCCAAGAGGAACCCTTAAAAACAGAGGTCACATACTGTTATCCCAGGGATGAACACTAGCTTTATAAAGAACATTTTATACTTTGTAGCTGTTAGTCTGTGCTCCCAAAACTTGGCAAGAAACATTAAAACTTGGACTTCTACTTAGGAAAATCCTAAGATTCAGAAATGGGACAATAGGACAGTGGTCAGCTGGAGTGTCAGGAGCACATGCTTTCTAGTTTATCACTGGCCTCTCCCAGCCCTCCTCTCAGGTTACTGTGCATTTCAGGGTACTAGTCAAGTCTGGTGGGATGAGGGGTCCCTAGCACCTCCAACATGTGGTGCTGGTAAGGATTGTAGCAATTCAAGTACTTTCAAATGATGGGATTTGCTGCCGAGGAATCATCAGAAAATAGTTGGAGAGGAAGGCCAGGTTGGAGCTGGATAAAAGTAGAGAACGTCTTTTGATTGAGATGATTTCAAAACTGATTAAGATGATTCACAATAAGCAATTAAAAATGTGTACTCTACGTACCATTTCATGGAATATGTTAATGTATTGAAGAATACAAGTGTTTCTCAAAAAGTTAATACAAAATGCTCAACATGAAAAATTAATTTTGTTAAATAAACCAAAAAAAAATGTTTTGCACCAAAATTAATTTGTACTTAAATTTCATTTTCTATAGAGTTTTTGTTTTTGTTTTTAGGTTTTTGTCATAGGACACAATTGGAGAGAGATGGAGAGAGAGAGAGAGGGAAATGAGAAATCACCCTCTGGGGGAATGACCACGTTGTAATGCCTTCTCCTCCATTTTTGGGGGATTTGGGGCATGCACATACACACACTCCTGGCATGATTTTCAAGTTGCCCGGTCTGAGATTCAAACAACAGTTAGCCATGCGAGAATCGTGTGCCGTCACCATACCACTTGCTGGCCCCATCCATGTACTTTTTATGTCCCCTCAGAAATAATCTGATCGGTAAGAAAACAGGAAAGCACTTTCATTATGTACATAGCTCATTTAACTGGCTGCTTATTTTTTTAAATTTATTTTCAAGATAGACTGTTAGTCTATTTTGAAATACATTCATCCAAATTTAAGCTATTCTGTTCCTCCACATACACAGTCACCAAAATATTAATAAGATAAACAAATAGGGGTACAAAAATAAAACCATGCAACTCCAGAATAGTTTACAAAGGGAAGATATGAGCAACAGAAAGCGTTGTTCTTAATTTTTCTAAAGGCATGCCATAACATGGGCCAACCTATGGCCTGGTGATTATAGGAGTTAGATTCCACATGGCCAGTTGTGTAGTTCAAATCCTGGACCCAGTTACTTGAGAAACAATCTGAGTGTGTGAACATGTGTGTCAAAATCCTGAAAGGAGGGAGAAGGAATTGTGGCTTTGCCATACCCCTCAAGGGTTACTTTTTAAACACTTTCCTTCTCCCTCTCTCTACCCATCTCTCTTTGGCAAGCCCAAGTGTCCTCTAGTATATTTATTTTAAGATGCCCTAACTATTGATTTGAACTTATAGTTATATAGATTTTAGTTTGTTTTCATAATTAAGACTAAGGAAAATAATCGTTATGACATCAAAAAATGTTTGTTATTACATGAAACATTGACTTTTCTCTCATAGCCAAAAATTCCTCCTGCAACATTTATTCAGAGTTCGAGTGTGGAAATGGTGAATGCATTGACTATCAGCTCACCTGTGATGGCATTCCACATTGTAAGGATAAATCAGATGAAAAACTGCTCTACTGTGGTAAGCCTCCAACCAACATGTGATTTGCTCATCTCAGAGAGGTTTCCTATTCTTTTTATAGTCTTTGGTTTGTCTATCTCCATTTGATTTATGTGGATGATTTCTTTAATGTCTCTCATTAACATGTATAAATATAAGGCAATTGACCTGGCTTTCCTTGTGTTAAAATAGGACACCAGTTTGAGGCTTGCAGGTGACATGGTGATTAGGGCTTTGGACTCCCACATGGCTGGCCTCAGTTCAAGTCCTAGACCTGGTGCTTGCTTTCTCGCTTTCTCTCTCTCTCTCTCTCCCCCTCTGATGAATACATGTCCCTTGAGCAAATTAAAATTAAATAAATAATTCTTTCTTTAGAAAGGTACCTATTTTCTATCCAATAATCATGATATTCATTGATGAATTTTCTCATTGTTTATCATCCATGAAATGGATGATAAATGCAAATTATTACAAAGCAAAATGCTGTCTTTTGAACTTACTAATTATTCGCTTTTGGGAATCAGTTTTAGATTTACATTTCTAAAAATATAATTCAAAGATATCAGTAGTTGGCAGATATTGTAGGTTGACTTTGCCACAAGGAGCAGTGTCAGTCAGCAGCATGTTGGGTTGGTATCAGAGTCTTGTCCAGTCCATTTCTGTCTCCAGGGTTAGCATACAGGCTATAGTCCTTAAAGTACAAGGATCACTAGTCATGTTCCTTATAAAGCATAGAATTTCATCAACTGTCTTCTGTTGGTGACACCAAGGATCAGTCGACCTCTACATTTCCTTCAATGGTAGACATAGGTTTTTCTTTTTTTGGGGGGGGGGTGGTGGGAGAGGTTTTTTTCTATAGGGCGTGTATGCTCGCCAGAAAGAGAGACAGAAAGCAAGAAGTCACCCTGTAGAGGGGATGGCCATGCCGTAATCCCTTCTCCTCAATTCTCTCTGTATCTTGGGCATGCATGCACACACACCCGGCGTGAGTTTAAGCCACCAGGTCTGGGATTTGAACCGTGGTTGGCTACATGGGAGTCCTGCAACATAGCCATTATGCCAACTGCTTGTCCCGATTTTTCTACCCTATTAAGCAATTAAGACTTGTCTTCACTGCAACATTTTTTCTGAAGATATTGTCTAGTCATTAGTGTTACTTTTGAATTGATTCATATTATTTTAATATTGGTCTGATTACTTGTTTTCTTACCCCAGAAATCCAAAGTACTGGAATTGTATGCTTTGCAATATTTAGAAATTTATACTTGGAATGGCTATATTTGGTTTCTAGTCTTTCCCTTTTTATTACATAATGACTTCACCACCAAGCCACTTGCCAGACCCTACTTATTTATTGTCTTATAATCTGTTAAAACTGTAAAAACTATCCTTATGTTGAGGGCCTTATAAAAATAGGTTCCCAGGCCAGAATGCAAGTGGGCAATTGCCTGACACCTGAAGTGTGGAGCACAGGCTTTGGAATCATGCATGAGGTTAAAGATGTATTTTCCAATATTAGTTTGTTCCCAAACATAGTGTACAAGACTACTATCTCTATGTGTTAGATTTCTACTACAGAACAACCTAGCTGTAATGGTGGTTAAGAGCATTAAATAAGAGAGTGCATATTTACATATACTCAGGAAAGAGTCTTGTACAAAATTAGTTCAATAAATGTCAGTTCTTGTAATCCAAAATGGTAGCTTTTGTCCCAAATCAGAGAATGTCAGAAGACCTTCATTAAGGTAAATAGAAGTCAGTAGGCAGTTATTCTTCTTCTTGGGAAATTCCATATATATTTAAAAATAATTTTTAGAAGAATTTATTAATATTTAAATTACCCTTTAATACAGAGATTCAGAAATACGTACTTTGCTGCTATATCTTTTCCTGTTATAAATCCCTACATATGCAAAAGAGATAGAAAGTGAATGTTGGAGTGTTTTTGTTACTTTCAAGATAGAGATTAGTTTCTTCAGATTCAAATATGTAATATACATGTATTTCTGTGCTACTTGACAGAAGTGCCAAGAACAATAACGTAGGTATAACTTTAAGAGCTCTTCAGGTGTGAAACATTGAAGTTAAAAACACTCTTCACTGAGTGAACTACTCTGATAATACATCAATACTTTAATTCAGAGATTTAATACTGTGCAGCATGTATTTTTAAAAAAATACATTTTATTTTGTATTTGAGGTTTAAAACTTGTTTTATAGATCCTTGTCTCAGTAATTATGAATAAAATACGTAATTTTCATTTTTTTAAAAACATTTCCATGTGCCCTCCAATTATGAGTTCCTATTTTTCTTTATAAGAAAACAGAAGCTGTAGAAGAGGCTTCAAGCCCTGCTATAATCGTCGTTGCATTCCTCATGGCAAATTATGTGATGGTGAAAATGACTGTGGAGACAACTCTGATGAACTAGACTGTAAAGGTAAGTGTGTTCTGCATCGGCCTAAGGATGTAGTTAGGCTATGCTTCCTGGATTTTGTTTCAAAGTCTGCTCGTGAGGACACTGGTTTATGACACCTAATATGGAGCCCGCCTTGGTAATTACTGTTGGAGTGGTTACTACAAATAATTGAAAAGTAAAACTTTAAACTCTGTCTCTGGTTTCTAATCCTTTGCTCATGTTAAAACTCTTATTATTACCTTCTCCTTCAGTTTCACCTCCCTGATATTTGGATATTTTTACCAGAATGTATAGCACTGAATTTACTCCTCTAAAACTTCACTGTGATTCCTTAATTTCCAATTTCTCTGATGATCTCATTTTTCTAATACTAAATGGGAAACTCTGGCGTTATCTTTGATTTACTCCTTCCAGAATATTTCATTGTCTCCATAACCAATAACCAACAGCTCTTCTGATTTGAACTATCTTTCACGTCAATCCTCATTAAGCCTGAGTTAGCGGTCTCCCTTTAATTGTTTTTCCTGCCCATACCGCACCTTTTCGACCCCATCCTAATACTAATGCCATTAACATTCCCCACAGTGACGACTAGGACAAGCCATTAAGCCAGACTTTAGGGTTAGAACCTCTACTTCAACACTTACTAACTTTAGATACAATACTTAACTAGCCTACAACTCAGTTATCCAAATTGAAGAAAGGAAAATAATTAAATTAGGATATTAAATGAGCCTAGAATAGGACTTGGCATACAGTCACTGCTATCTAAATATTCACCATTTTTTAACGAGTACCAATGTTTGCAGAGTAAATGTAAGGGTTTTTTAATTGACACATTGCTTTGTACATATTTGTGAGGTACAGTGTGACTTTTCAGTACATGCATGCAATGTGTAATGATCGAATCAGAGTAATTAGTATGTCCATCATCTCAAACCTGTGTCATTACTTTGTGGTAGGGACATTCAAAATAATCTCATTTAGCTTATCTATCATACACAATAAATTATAACTAAATACGATGACTTCATAGATGTAGAGAGCAGAATAGTGATTAGTAGCGACCAGGAAGGAGGAGGGGAAATAGAAATGTTGGTTAATTAATACAAAAGTACAGTTAGATAAGAGAAACACATTCTAGTGTGATATATAGTATAGCAGGTTAAGTCTAGTTAAAAATGTAAGGTTTCTCTTTTTATTCTGACATTTAATACTTTCTAAAATCTGGTCCCAACAGATATTTACAATGCAATTTCTCTTTAAAAGTCTTCCCTTTCTTTGATCATGCTCTATTCAGAAAATGTGTTAAGAACTAAGACATAATATTAATGAGAAATGTATGTGCCCACAAGGAGTTCAAACTCTGACAGTTGTGCAAACGGATGAAGATGTCTATGAAGGTTGTGATTGCATCCATTAGAAGAAAAAAAAAGACTTTTTATTTTCTTTTTGAGACTTGAAGTATCCTCAAAAATTTTATAAAGTAAATTCAATTTAAGCTGAGTTTTAAAGTATGAATAAGGTGGAATAATTGAAACAGAGAAGAATTCTAAGTACTGAAAGTTTGATTGAAAACTGCAAACAATTTGATATGCTTAAGGCCAGAATGTGTGAAGGGGAATAACTAAAAGAGAGAGAGGCAAATTAAAGGAAGGAAACAGGACATGGAAGATGCTATCTCTACTATGGCAGGGAACTCAGACTTAATCTTGCAATCACCAGAAAGTCACTGAAGGTCCAAATCAGACCAAATATAATCAAGTTTACGTTTCTTCTTTCCCCCCCCCGACAGAGGGCACATATACCACCACCAGAGAAAGAGAAATCACCCTCTTCCCCCATGGGAAATGATCAATACCCTCCACTTCTCACTGCTTTAGAGATTTGGGGCATGCATGCACATCCATCTGGTGTGTTTTTCAGGCTGCCAAGTTCAGGACTTGAGCCACATAGTCAGTCATGTAGGATCCAGCTTCCTTAGTGACCAGGACATGTTGGCCCATATACTTATGTTTAGAAGAAAAAAAAAAAAAAAAGCTATAATTGTTTGAATGAAAACTACAGTAATCAGATCAGAAATACAAAACCAGGATATACAACAGCAGCTGAAGCTAAGAATAAAAAGACCAAGATCGATATAACAGCATTTTAAAAAAAAGCATCATAGGCCATTTTGAGTAATAAACACAAAGTATGGGAATGAACAGAAGAGTTTTATAGGAGTTTTGTGGCCTGTTTTAAAATTATTATTAATCTTCATTGTATTTATTTATTTCTGTGGCCTTCTGTTTGTGTGGGGATGGGAATAATTGAATGATTTGCATTCTGATGTTGGAGTACTTGTAGACATTGCAATGGAGATGATCCAAAGATGTACATACATTAGGTCATTGGGAAAGTCATAACATGTTGTTTATGTTTTTCTATGCAAAAATGTGTCACGACTTCCCCCACCACCCAATAGATAGAGATCCGGAGCGCAAGCAGCAAATTTAGGTCAAAGGTGCTGATTTTGAACTTGGGAAAAAGAAAAACTCAGAGAAGAATATGTGGAATGATGGTTACTTCTGGGAAGCACATCAGAATTACCTGGAAATAAAAATATTAAAGACCCTAATATAGAAGAAAGAGTGGACTTAGGACTCATAAAAGGATCCTCAAAGTATTTCCTCAAGAAAGGAGAAGTCATCATTTAAAATATTTTTCTATGATTTCTTATTCATGCTTTGCTGCATATCTCTGTAATACACAATGACTTTTCAGTGTGCATGCAATATGTGACAACGTATCAAATATATTTAGCATCCTAAATACTTACAAAGAAGCCAGGAAAGTAATCATGGAGTGAAAGTATCTTTGCATTTGGCAAATAGGAGACAATCTCTGATTACCTCCATGAGAGTCAATTTAGCGGCATTGGCAGGTAAAAGCCAGATCATACTGAGTTAAGGCAGAAAATGAACTGAAGATCAAAGACAGTGAATGTATGTTTTAAAAGAAAAAAATGATAAAATGAAAAGTTTGAAGTACAGCAATGAGAAGTCTATTCAATGTTGAGGAAGAGGGTAGAATATGTGCAAATATTTTGAAGCTGTATGGAAGATTAAGAAGTTACTCTGTCCTCTTAGACTGTGTGACTATGGACAGACATTTGGGTAGATTATTATGTAAAGGGGACATTGTAGTTATGAAGAGCCAAGTATATTTACAAATGTGGTGACCTATTATTTCATGTTACCTATTACATATTGAAAATGGTAAAATACAGTCAGAAACTGAGAGTAAATGAAGGGAAATAAAGAAAAAGGAAAAGAGGAAGCTAGAAAAAGATCAAGAATTGGGAATAGTCTGTCAGTATTTGTGAGTAAAAGAGAAGAACATATTTAATATAGGTATTGAGCTAGGTTAATGTTAAAAATATCAAGTAAGAATATGAAGGAACCAAATAATGAATATAGAAAGTATATTTTAAAACAAAATTCATCCAAAAGAACCTTGGGAAGTTAATGAGATGCTGTGAGTTTTTGCAGAAAACAAACATTTATTTTTTTATTTTTTTAATTAATTAATTTATTTTTTATTATCATCATAATCTTCTTTATATTACATTGGATTACATATAACTTTACAGTGTATTACATTGCTTTTTCAAAAGGGAATGCCATGCATGTCAGTCAGTACAGAGACATTAATCTCCCCGCTTCAACATTTGGGCTTATGAAATGCAGTACCTAGAAATGGTAGATGTTTGTTAAATTTTTTATGGCTAGTTGAAGCAGTAGTCTTCTAAAAATATTAATAGATTTAGTCTGCATAATGATATCAATGCCAGCTGCTGAATAACAATGATAAAAAAAAAACCTTGAGATGTATTTCCCCCTTTTTGGGTCTAAACTCTTGATGTATGTGTTATCACTTTCTCAACCATATTCATAGACACAGAATTGTGGATTTGTGAATCAAACTTCTGTTACAACCTTTGTGACAGTAAAATTGTGAATAGTGCAAAACTCATAGCAGTTGGATATCTTAAAGATAAACAAATTAAGCAGTACATAAAGTTCTTCCTGTATAATGCAGGATGTTTGAAGCTAAAATTACTCATGGAAAAATAAGCACTCACTTTATTACCCCTAGAAATTAATCACACGGACTAGCTCCTACATAACTTTTTAGATGAACGATTACTCTTATTAATCTCTTTTTACCTCCTCTTCAGTTTATTCCCATTGTGTTCTTATAGAACACCTTTCAAGATGTTGAGAGAAGACTTCCCTAAGGCTATTTCCTCTAAGTCGAACTGTCTTAAAAAGCGATGTTTATAATGTATGATCACCAAACATCTCTCTTATGACACATTAAAATTTGCCAGAAAAGGCTTACATAAAAGCACAGAGAGAGTGGAAAAGAGTTCTCCACAAGCTTCTTGTCCTAGTTACTCATTCTATGTTTCTATAATTAGTGCAACATGAGGACACAGTGCTCTCCTGCAACTATATGTGCACACACATATCACCTATTACTTTAAAATAAAGAATAAACAAAAATTATGAAAATTTTAGAATGTTCAGGGGCATATATATATATATATACACACACACACACACACACACACACACATAAGCATGTGTATGTGTGTATATATATATATATATATATATATATATATATATATATATATAGTGAAGTTTTGATAAGCCATAGTGAGAGGTTATGGTAGACTCTTCTGTAAATTATTGTGTTGTCACATTTTATTTGTTTAATTTAGTTGTCAATAGTGGTTGTCACTTTTTTTTTTAATTTCACAAATGCAGAGTTTATTTGCAGACCAGAAATGAAAGTTACAAGAAATTATTTTGGATTATTCTTTTTTAGAGGAGAAAGAAAAAACAGCTCCTCATCAACCTTTTGTTTATTGCCCAGGCATAAGCATTTCTTTCATGACTGAATATCAAGATGTCTGGGAGGAAAACGAGGAGCTGTTAGGAAGCTTTATCATTTTGTATTCCTCTCTGGCTGTGTAAGAGTTTGAGTGAATAGATCTGAGAAGAATACATGATGTACCTTCTTCCCTATTGAAATCTGTAAATATTGAAATATGTATAAATTGCTCTCTCTAGGAAGTATATGAATTTCCCTGGGTCACAAGAATACCTTTACAAGGTCTAGAGACTTGGAGTTCTCAGGCTACTGAATTTAGAGGGAATTTAGAGGAAACTGGTGTTACTTTTTCCTAAGTTCATAGCAAACCTTTCAAAGATTTCACAAACAACCAGCTAAAGGGAAAGAATAAATGTGGCTAGAGAAGAAATCACTATTCCTTCTGAGTTTGCATACCCATCGAACCTAAGCAGTAGATTAAATAATTAAATAAAAGATGTGGTCTGCAAGTAAACAGGAGAGAGATATGACATCAAAGTTAATGCCTTTTTTTTTTCCCTCTTGGCAGCTTCCTTTTGCTACAGGCTAAGTAATGGAAGATAGAAGTGAGAATTGACTTAGGTTACTTACAAAAACTTCCTAAGAACCACAGAAAGACAAATTGATTTTATATAATTTATATCTCATTAAATATTTTAACTGACATAGTAAAAAGAAAATGGAAGGAATAGGAACATTAAGAAAGTATTGGAAGGAGAGAGTGGTTTTGCTTTCTTTTGCTTCTCCTTTTGATCCACAATTCCTGTCAGATCTTCCTTTGTAGTATCTCATTGCTATTCCTGGTGTTGCTGTGGTGTGTTTTCACTCACGTCTGTAGGCTTAGTTTTTCTTTTGGATTATCTGGAGGGAAAAGTCCAGTATTTCTCATTAGGCTTATCTTTCTTTGGACGATAATATTTTTCTCTCTCTCTCTTCTTCTAGACTTTTAGCCTGAGGAAAAATTATCAGAAAACGTTTGTATTCATTTGAAAAATTAGAGATTCCAATATCTTTCATTCTCAAAAATCACCCTAAGGGTAAAAGAAATTTTAATACTCAACTGACCAAAACCAAGTGAAGAATGACTGCAATTGAGGCACGAGAGGAAGAGGATTTCATGAAAGAGGCATTTGTTTACTTATATAA
Source organism: Tupaia tana (assembly GCA_026018925.1). NCBI lineage: Eukaryota > Metazoa > Chordata > Mammalia > Scandentia > Tupaiidae > Tupaia > Tupaia tana. The sequence continues at coordinate 106,634,337 of JAKSZU010000001.1, forward strand.
GGCACTTTCAACTATTTCCGTGGATTTCTTATATCACAGGGCCCTCCTTCCTTGCCTGCTAATGCAGGGGGTATTAATCTCCTTAACCACCTTGCCTCTACTGCCTACAAAATTCTACATCCACTCATTATGTCTAATTCCATTGCCACTCTTCACCCTATTTAACTCTCCAGTGGTTCTCGGACTCCACACCAAGTCATGCAATCAGTAAAGACAGGACTAGGTATTAATGAGCAGGCTGTGCCTATTTTCACATATCACACAGTCCACTGGGCTAACCTAGCCCTCCTCCCAAGGATTCAGTGACCTTATTGTTAGATGGGAAAACAGGAAGAAAAAAAATATATATATCCTGTAGACTTTCTACTCTCTGTTCTGCTATCTTGACCTCCAACCTCATTTCTTTCCCCACATCTTCCTTTTAAATACTATCTCCTAACCATTCTTCTTAATTTCAAAGTTAGTTTCTTTTCATCTAGTTTCCTCATTTCTTTTTTCTCGGAATTTTGTCTAACGTTATTTTACTTTCCCCACATTTTCACTCTTCTCACAAGTTATTGTTTTGTTTTGTTTTTTGAGTGGTTTTTGCTATCAGGCGCGTGTGCTCGCCAGACAGACAGAGAGAGATGGAGAGACAGAAAGCGAGAAATCACCCCCAGGGGGGATGACCATGCCGCAATCCCTTTTCCTCCATTCTCCTCTCGGGATCTTGGGAACGCACGCACATGTGCCCGGCGTGAGTTTAAGCCACCGGGTCTGGGACTCAAACTGCGGTCGACTACATGGGAGTCCAGCGACATAGCAATTTCGCTAACTGCTGGTCCCTCACAAGGTATTGTTTACTCCTATTTCTAACTTAAGAACTCCAGCACTAGATTTGAAGTTCCGTTACTGTGAATCATTGAATTTTCAATTTTATTAACTATCTGAAATGCCATCCCCCATGTTCAGGATTCATGATTTGGCTCTTCATGATCTCTGGCACTGCTCACTTGGACTCCCTGCCACTGACATGGAGCATTACCTGTGGAAGCAGGGAGCAGGATGGTGATAGAGAGTAAATTGTAATTCTTTCTGTTTGGAATTTTTTGGCATCCTAAACTCACTTCAAATATACTATAAGTTAGATAAAGTACATTATGATGTAAACCTTTATGGTCTTGTCTAGGAAAATTATAGCTATTTAAAATAACTTTCACAGAAAAATGTATCCTGTTTCCTAAATGAAGAGATTATAAGTTATCTTTTGGAACAAAGTTAATAAGAGTCTGCAGATAATGAAGTTGAAATCAAAGCATAAATGATTAATATAATTCTTTTTCTTTTAGTCTAATTGTTGTACATGTGCTTGCCAGAAAGAGAGATATAGAGAGATAAAGAACTCTCTAATGAGGTGTCATCAACTGCCATCCCTTCTTCATGTGTCTGTCCTAGCAAGGTTTAGGGACACAAACACGAATACCTAGCAGTAAACTAAGGCTGGGATTAAAATCCCAGCCAGCCATGTGGGATCCAGCTCCTTTAACCAGCAGGCTACAGGAAAGGCCTAACGTCATTATTTTCCATGCTAAATACTCCACTTACTGTCCCCACTGAGAAATAACTGAACATACAAATTAATTTAAACAAATATTGAAGAGTTTTTGCTTATTTCGAATAAAAGAAAAGACTATTTTTCCTGTTTTGGAATAATATATTTATCTTCACTCATAATAGCTTTATCTATTTTATATGCTAAGATGTTATTTTTAATGAAGAAAACAGTGAAGCAATTATAATTGCAAATTGTAAATAAAACATTTATTCTAATCATCATTTAAACACAAATAAGTATGCAATTTCAAGATATAATTAAATATAATAAGAACAGTACATTATAAAATACAAATGACATATACACCCTTGAGTAAAATTTGCATATTGTAAGGTAGCTTTTTAACCATTTACAATTGATATAATTTCTATTTATAATTAAATAGACTCTTTAAAATATCAACACTAGTAAAAGTGGCATAATCAAAGAGCTCTTCAGGTTGTACATTAATGTAATCAACCTGTGGAAATTTGAATCTGAAATAAAAATCTCACCTAAGTTGATTTAACATACATTGCATGCCCTGCACCTGTTCACAACATATTGCTGGGAACTATTATATGTTAATGAATGGGTGAGTGATTAGAAAGCAATAGCTAATTAGGAATAAACTATTCTAAATAAAGTTTATATAATGACAGTAGCATATTAAGGCTGATTTTTATCCAAGTACTGCAGGGAATGGGAAAGCATATTTTCATAACAATAGGGATAAGAAATACTACACTTACATGTTCCTTGGCCTGTGGTATCTATATTTTCCACCCTGAATGTTAATAATATGCTATGAAAGGAGTATGGCATAGCATGGAGGGCTTTCTAGCTGCACTCAGCTGTTCAGTGGTTACCCTTGCCCATCTCTCTCAATCTCCCTCTCATTCATAGCAGGGAATGCCTCACTTTATAGTCACCAGATTGGGATTTCGTAGTAGGCATTTAATCAGAAATTTGCCTAGTGCCATAAACTTCTACTAGTGAAGTGGGAAGGAAAGAAAAATTCCAACAGCATTCATTTTTCTTTGGTGTTGGCTCATTGCTGGACTGGTATTACCACAGTGTACAAGATGTACTTTGTGCTCATATGGATCTTAGAATCCAGTGGGGCTTCAGGTACATAAACAAGTTGCAATGCAGTATGATAAGTATCACAAAAAGAGGAAGAATCACATGACAGGGGAAATCAGAAGAGCTTTTATCCCATGGTTGGAGTTGGGGGTCCAGGGGTCAAGACTGATTTCTCAGAATTAAAAAGCAGTATCAAATTAAATTATATCCATTAATTAAAGCACTCAAACATATAAAAAAGCAAAGTCATTTTCTGTCTCACCTATCCACTTATTTATTTACCTGCTTTTTGTAGTTTCAACTTGTGCCACTATTGAGTTCCGCTGTGCAGATGGGACTTGCATTCCAAGATCAGCACGATGCAACCAGAACATAGACTGCGCAGATGCTTCGGATGAAAAGAACTGCAGTAAGATATCCCACTACCTTTTGTTTGTTCATGCCTGGGCACCTTTTGCATTGCATTGAACACTGTCCAACTTTTTACTGAACCTCGTCCAGAACTGATATGTAATTAACCCCTGTTGTGTAGGATAATTGCATATTTATTTCTCAAATGAAATTAACTTTTCTTCTGTCTATGACCTACATGGAAGGCTCATAAACTTTGCAAATGAGATGTTTTTCATTTTTTTTCTGTTTACTTCCTTATAGATAATACAGACTGCACACATTTCTATAAACTTGGAGTGAAAACCACAGGGTTCATGAGATGTAATTCTACCTCACTGTGTGTTCTGCCAACCTGGATATGTGATGGGTCTAATGACTGTGGAGACTATTCAGATGAATTAAAGTGCCCAGGTAATTTTAGAAAGAAAAACTGTCTTTACCTTGAAGATTTAGATGATAGCTAATGGTGTAAAATAAATTTGTTAATTTTTATTTTTTATATTCACTGATTGGCATTAAAACTAAAATGATACAGACTCAAAAGTAATTATCCTGTTCTAAACATGACACTATCCTTTTAAATGAGTTAAAAAGGATACTCAAGAAATCTATCCTACATTTGGATCAATTTTCTTTTTCATGTTCATTTCATCATTAATCCTTTTTAAAATTGGTGATTAAGTATTTAAAATATGTAATCTATAAAGCTTCAACAGAAATATTAGACTAGAAATAACTATTCACAGACTAGAAAGAGAAAGAAAGTTTTTTATTGCTAGCTTTGTTCTATGTTATTACAGCTGGTGTATTCATGTTAGGCTATTTGGTATAGTTTACAGAATTTTGTGTAGTTTGAGTAATAGTTATAATTATTAGATCAAGGTCAAACAGGTATATTTACATCCTACTATCAACTTTTGCTACCTACATAAAAAACCTCTAAAAATGTCTATATTCTTAGAATACTACCTTCTATGAAAGATCTTGACTCTTTGTTTCTCTTTGAGGACACTAAAATAAAAACTATTTGTACCTGACAGTAGATATGCTATAGGATGTTAAATTTGCTATATATAATACTGATATTACCATTATTAAATTTGGTTTCATGCTGCTGTTTGCTCCTCCACATCCCGTGGCAATGTTCATATTTTCATATTTAATCGACAGGCAACATGTTCTTGAAATTATTTAATAAATTAAATCTATCACTATTTTGTATACTAGTTTACACAAACACACACAATATACCATGAAAACTGATTTTATGAAAGATCATTATTAATGAGCAATAACAGATTCTATTTTTTCTGCTTAACATGTGTAATATTCTGTGATGATATTTTTGTTTTTCCTAGATTTGAAAAGAGTATCTGCATCTCAGAGTAAGTCCTTTCTGGACTCTCTTGGTTATTGCTCACAGTAGCTCTTTCACACTTAAAACAGTTTTTGTCTTAATTATGTAAAAATAATGAAGAAATATAGAAATGCTGCTTTAGACTTATGAAACACAACTGTCAATTGAATGTTCTTTCCAGTAAATATTCTTTACCTTATTATGACTTATATTTTTGAAATTATCTTGAATGCAGCATATAATACATACTCACTAAGCACACATTTTATTTCCTGTTTTGTGGACTTTATCTCTTCCTAGACTTAATAAAATATTTTAAAAGTTAACTTTAGATCCGACAACTGTGATTTTTATATTGGGTAAGAAAGAAAGGGATATTCATGCAGAGTTTTGAGACAGATGAATAGACAGGAAGGAATTCAGCAATTGGACAGTGTAAATAATTCAGGTTATTGCTAAGCAACAGTCTAAGAACTGAGACGTGAAACACATTCAAGACTCTTGGTGTAATGGTGAATTCACTCCAAAGCATGTTTTCACCTTTAATTAGATCAAAATCATTCACATTTTAAAAATGAAATGAGAGTAGGGACCAGCAGTTAGTGTAATGGCTATGTCGCTGGACTCCCATGTTGTCGACCGTGATTCATGTCCCGGACCCGGTGGCTTAAAACTCATGCCGGGCGCATGAGCGTGCATGTCCAAGATCCCAAGAGGAGAATGGAGGAGAAGAGATTGTGGCATGGCCATCTTCCCTGGGGAGTAATTTCTTGCTTTCTGTCTCTCTGTCTCTCTGTCTGGTGAGCGCACATGCCCTATAGCAAAAACCTCTTCAAAAAAAAAATGAAATGAGAGTAACTTTTGTTATCTTAAAATAGTCATAATGGAGCATTATATGTGATTGGCATGAATGATCTATAATTTATTCTCTAAATATATATGAGTCAATCTAAAATGATAGACCTGATGGTGAAAGGGGACAGGTGACAATGAGTAAAGAAAAAAATGACTTATATGCATTTTTGAAGATACTAATAACAATAATAGTTCATAACCTAAAAATATTATTTACAAAATAATTTTACATACAGACATTTTAAATTTTCCTTATATTTTTTCAAAGTATAATAATTTTAGAGATTCCAATACAACTTGTTTTACTTCACTAAAAAAGAGAATATTTGTCTAAATCTTACCAAAGCATACTCAAAAAGAAGATAGTAGGAAATAGTAGAAATACTAAAAATCCACACATTTTTTTAGTATAGATCAACCGGTGTTTTAATTTTGTTATTTATTTTTTGTTATGGATAGAGAATTAAGAATATGTTCTACCAAAATATGACATTTTGGCCTTAGGATCACTTGCTTTAGAGTCTACTCAGTTACTTTACTTTTTCATTAAATTAACTCCAAACTTTATTTTTTCTCTATAAGAGACAGAGAGAGAGAAAGGGAAAAGGGGGCAGAACAAGATAGTTATTTTTAACAGATGTTTGCAATCCTCCTGCCTGAGACTCTCTTAGATAGGATTGTAGGTGCGCATCACTGCAACCAGAATGTTCAGTTTTGTCTGGGAACTGAATCTGAGCCTTCTGTGTGGCTTCCGGATGCCCAGAGATCGATACTGCTCATACACCATGGTAGCTGGGCCTCTACATGATGAGAAATCTTCAAAAAGTTCATGGAATACTTCGATTATTAAAACCAGCACATGATTTTTTTTTTTTTTTTTGTACCAAGATAAACTTGTACTTTATATCTACTCTTCCATAAACTTTGTGAAGGCTCTTCATATTTTATTTCAACCAGTTTTTCTATTAGCATCCTGTTTTTGTTCTAGGACACAAACTCGATTTTGTGATAGTGCCTACTCTGGTTTGGTGTCCTGGTCTACTGGTCTGTAACAGTGTATTAGTCTTTCCTTGGTTTTTATGACCTTGGCACTCTTGAGGAAAATCTTCACTACTTTTAAAAAGTTTGCCTGTTATTTACATCCTTAGTTTAAGGTGTGTTAATATTTTATCTATCTATATCTATATATATATATATATAAGTTTCAGGTTAATTTAAATCATTTGACATTACATTCTGTATTTCATCACAGTTCAAAACAAACATAAATGTGAAGAAAATTATTTTGGTTGTCCTAGTGGAAGATGCATTTTGAATACTTGGATATGTGATGGTCAAAAGGACTGTGAGGATGGACTTGATGAATTCCACTGTGGTGAGACATTATATCATTCCTTAACTTTATAAGCCACACTAATATTTTTATGGTTATTGGTTATGTTTTATTACTTAGGAATTTTATATGCGCTATCATTAACTGATATTTTTTCTTAAATTTCCAAAGGGCACATGTACTCGCCAGAGACAGAGAGAAAGCTGAGGAGAGAGAGAGAGTGAGAAATCACTCTCCACAGGGAATGGGCACTCCACAATCCCTTCTCCTTCATTTCTCCCTCCTTTTGGGATTTCAGGCATGCTTGCACAGGCACCCAGTATTTCTCGCGCTGTCGATCTTGGGACTTAACCTACTCAGACATATGGGATCCAGACACCTTAACCACCACACCACGTATTACACATGTCAATAATGCAAAACATTAAGAATTAAGATAACCGGAAGAACTTAAAGAAGAATAATAATCTCTTGTCCCAGTCATTATTGTTTTAAACTTTTCTGTTTCTGGGACCGGCAGTTAACGTAATGGCTGTGTCACTGGACTCCCACGTAGTCGACCGCAGTTTGAGTCCCGGACCCAGTGGCTTAAACTCACACCGGGCGCGTGTGCGTGTATGCCCAAGATCCTGAGAGGAAAATGGAGGAGTAGGGATTGCAGTGTGGCCATCCCCTCTAGGGGGTGATTTCTCGCTTTCTATCTCTCTGTCTCTCTCTGTCTGTCTGCCAAGAGCACGTGCCCTATAGCAAAAACCTCTCCAAAAAAAAGAAAATAAACTTTTCTGTTTCACTTTAATGGTTACCTTTGTTCATCTAAATGATATATTTATACTTTCGTTTCGTGATTTATTGACTTTAGGTGGCATTTAATATATTTACTTTCCACTATAAAAATAAATATTTGAAACACACAATATTCATTATACTCCCTCTACCTGATATAGACAATTATATTATTATTCTAAAATTTTGTATAAATTACATGTATAGCTTTAAAAATAAACTTCTATTTCTTTAAACTTTTTTCTTCACACTACTCCCTAATTTATTACTATGTGTATACATTTTAGTTTACATTGTAAAGGTAAGAAAGCATTTTAAAATTTGTTTTATAAAATCTGTGTATTTCATGATTAGCCATCTAAAAAAATTCTATAGAAAAACAGAGCACATATTCACTATTTTATTTTAACACAAATAACATACACTGTGGTGAATAGACAGAGTAGAAAAAAGATTAAAAATGGATCCTCTGTAAAATGTCAAACTCTCTTAAAAGTAAATGTCATCATGAAATGTGAAGGTCCATTTTGTTTGATTAAGATGCCATATATCTTTACATTAGAGCCTGATTCTGAACAAGGCTAACAGAAAACTTCAAAAGTGGTTTATGTGGATTCATAATTTCTGAACAGAAAGCTAATATATGATTATAGCTTCTTAGATTCTATTTTTTCCATGTTTCAGTTTTCTAAATTTCCCTAGTTTTGCAGCTAATCTTAACATTTAAAATAATAAATTCAAAGTTTTAAGATAGTTTCTAGAGTTGGCCCTGAGGCCTAATGGTTAAGGAAGCTAATTCCCAAAAGGCTGACTATGGTCTGAATCATGGCCCCAGTGTCTTGAAAAACACACTAGGCATGTGTGTGTGCGTACACCAAATCCTGAAAGGATCGAGAAATGGAGGGGAGTGCACTACAGTGTGACCACGCTCCATTAGGGGACTTCTTCCCACCCTCTGGCAAGTGCACATGCTCTCTGGCAATTAAAAAAAAAATGGTTCTATAGACTCAAAATTTAAATTGTTATTTTTAATAATAATTTATATTTTGAACATTTTTATTTGGGATCATTTTATTGTTGGGTGTTTCATGGTGATAAATATGCCTGGTGGAGATGTTGAAGGTAGAAAAGAACAATATCAAATTGGCATTGGGAAGAAATGAACCATGCTATTATACACAAATAATATGGTAACCAAAGAGTCATGATGCCAATGAATTTGGTTATTATTAGTAAGATGTAATAAATAAGCTTAAATGTTTTCAAGTGAGTGACATGAAAGCACCAACATGTTAGGTATATATAGGTAGGGAACTATTGGTTTGTAAGCTAAAACCTCCTTAGTCACCTCGTTTTAAAACAAAACAAGCAGGGACCAGCAGTTAGCGTAATGGCTATGTCGCTGGACTCCTATGTAGTCAACCAGAGTTGGAGTCCTGGAGCCGGTGGCTTAAACTCACGCTGGGCACATGTGCATGCGTGCCCAAGATCCCAAGAGGAGAATGGAGAGGAAGGGATTTTGCATGGCCATGCCCCCTGGGGGGTGATTTCTTGCTTTCTGTCTCTCTGTCTCTCTCTGTCTTTCTGACAAGTGTACATGCCCTATAGTGAAAACCTCTCCATAAAAAGAAAAGAAAAAAAAAAACAGACAAACAAAAGAAAACAGGGTCAGCAGATGCTGTGCTAGTTAAGGTGCTGGACTTCCACATGAGTGACCGGGGCTTCAGTCCCAGACTCAACGACTTGAAAATCATGCCAGGAGTGTGTGTGGGTGGGCCCAAAATCCCAAAAGGAGAATACAGAAGAACTGCAGCATGGCCATATGGCCATCCTCCCTTGTTGGGGTAGTGGGAAGGGATTTCTCACCTTCCTTCTCTCTGTCTCTCTCCAGTAAACACACACACCATATGGAAAAAAAAAAAAAAAAAAAAAAAAAAAAAAAAAAAAAAAAAAAAAAAAAAAAAAAAAACACTTTAAAAAAACCACACGTATTTAGCGGTCAGTGCACCATACCATATTGCTACTTTACTTAGGGTATAATTTTTTCTGTTAGTACAAAAATTGATTACAGGATGACTGGACTACAACTGGAATACTCATTTTTTTATCTGCATACCATGTATATTTGAAGAATGACAACCTGGGAATATTCTTAGAGGAGAGTGGCCAGAATAATTACTAGGTCAAAGGCAATGTGAAAATTATGTTGAGGGAACCTGGTTGTATAACCTCTAAAACAGGGAACATGAAAGCAATTGTCAAAATTGTATAAAGCCATTAAAGAGAAGAAATATGTCCCTTCTAAAAACAACTTTCCCATTGTTAGATCAGTCCTTGAACAGTCGCAACAGATTTTTTTCTCTCTCTTACACTTAAACCAAGGATTCTTGTTTGCTTTATAGATTCTTCTTGCTCTTGGAACCAATTTGCTTGTTCTACACAAAAATGTATTTCTAAACACTGGATTTGTGATGGAGAGGATGACTGCGGAGATGGATTAGATGAAAGTGACAGCATTTGTGGTGAGTTGTTTCTCTGTTCTCATTCAATTTTTAAGCACTAGGTATGCGTTTTCATTTTGGAAAGACTAGCTTTGTTTTCCAGTTTATTAAACTGTATGTTACATTAATTTATACCTTTACATAGCTGTTTTTAATATTTTATGATTTTCCTATTATTTTCACATGCACAGTTATAAACTGTGTAGAATTTTTCCTGAATATGGCCAAAATAAATGTATTTTTTACATTTTATTTCTAATTTTAGAGTAAGTCTCAATGATTGAGAATGATAGCTTAAATGATCGAGCTTTTCTTTATGACTCTTAACATAATTGCCAAGTTGTCCTCCAAAATTAGTATACTAATTTATAATGCAACAAGTCATGTGTGCTGTGTGTGTGTTTTATAATGATCATTATTACCAAATTGTTTTGAATGAGAAGTGAAGGAAAGTGGTGATTTCATATGACTTTTAATTTAATATAATTTCATTTTTGTTTTAGAGAAATTTTTGCTATAGGGTACATGTGCTCGCCTGAGAGAAAAAGAGACACAGAGATACAGAAAGTGAGAAGAGAGAAAGAGAGACACAGAGAGACAGAAAGTGAGAAATCAGCCTCCAGGGGAGATGGCTACACAGCTATCCCTTCTCGATTCTCCTCTCAGGATTTTGGGCATGCACTCACACATGCCTTGTCTGGGACGTAAACCGCAGTCAGCTACGTGGGATTGCAGTGACATATCCACTATGCCATCTGCTGGTCCCTGCATATGACTTTTAAATGTACTTTAAAACTCACTTTTGTAGAATGAAGGTGTTATTGTCAAATGTCTATAAGAGGGGATTTCAAAAAGTTCATCACAAAATGAAATAAAGTTAAGAGTTGATTTTTGTGCAAGTATTTTTGAAATCTATGTATTTTTTTTTAAATAATACATTTCCCATGGACCTTTGGAGACTGCATGTATTTACCTAGTACTTGTCAGCTACAAAGCTGGTTTAACTGCTTTTTCATAATCAGAAATATTTTTAAAGGTACTTAAATAGAATAATTAACTGGATTTTCTAATGTGTAAAAGAAAGAAACAAATAAACTTCCATATATTTGTTACAATTGGACAGGTGTTTTACAAATTTATTTCTGTGGGGCCAGTAGTTAGCGTAATGGCTATGTCACTGGACTCCCACGTAGTCAAACGCGGTTCGCGTCCTGGACCCAGTGGCTTAAAACTCACGCCAGGTGCGTGTGCGTGCGTGCCCAAGATCCCGAGAGGAGAATGGAAGAGAAGGGATTGCGGTGTGGGGTGATTTCTCACTTTCTGTCTCTCTGTCTTTCTCTGTCTGGCAAGCACATGCGCCCTATAGCAAAAACCTCTCCAAAACAAATCAAAACAAAAAACAACTTTATTTCTGTGTCTACACATCTGTATTTCTGTCTGACTCATTTTCAAATACATATTTATATCTGTAGCTACATAGCTACATATTCCTTACTTATATTAGTCCTGTTTGGTCACTGTTCTCATTTTACAGAGAAGAACCTGAGATATAAAATAAGGTTCACATGTAGAGTTAGGTATACTTAACACCTCTCTTAAATTTCAAGGATTATGGCCTGTTATGTAGTTCACTATCATAGAGACAAATGTAGTATTTTGTAGTGCTCAAGTTAAGCTAAATTTCTTTGTGGATAATATTAAATTGGAGATATTAACTGAGAACAGGTGATTTATTTGCTTGTATTTAAGCCTCTACAAATATACTTTTTATTCACAGAGCTAAAATGATTTATTGAATGTAAATATGGAAATATTACTATCAAAAAGCTCTGGGGACCAGCAAATGGTGTAATGATTACTTCACTGGACTCCCACATGGCCAACTACGGTTTGAGTCCCAGACCCAGTGGCTTGAAACTCATGCCAGGCACATGGGTGTATATGCCCAAAATCTCAAGAGAAGAGATTATGCATGACCATCCCTCATGAGGGCTGATTTCTTGCTTTCTATCTCTCTCTGGAGAGTGCACACTTCCTATAACAAAAATCTCTCAAAAAAAAAAAAAAGCTCTGAAAGTGAAAAAATTAGTAATCAATTTGATGATTGACCAGTCTTTTTAGTTAATTTATTTTCTTGTTATTAAGATTTTTTTATTTTGAAAGAATTAATTATTTAACTTTATTTATTTATTTTTATTTTTTAAATATTATTTTTAAATATTTGACCAGAGAGGGACAGAATGAGAGGGCTATAGTCATGGCTAGTACTTAAAGGAGATGAACCCCACATGTTTTAATCCCCACCTTAGCATCTTGAGAAAAATGCTGGGTGCATGTGTGCAAGTGCCACAAATCCCAAGAGAATGGAAAAATTAAAAAAAGGAATTGTAGTATGACCACACCCCATTAGGGAGGGCTTTCTCCCCGCTCCTTCTCTTTTTCTGTCTCTCCCTGACTAGTACACTTACCCTCTGGCAATAAAAAAAAATGATTATGGACATGTTTATATGCTATCAAAACACCAAGTGTATTTAATTTAATTATAAGCTGTATTTTGCATAGCAGCTATGAAGCTGGTGACATATTAAAAAATACTGCTTTAGAAAATATCAGTGAACTACACCAATACATTAGAATATTAAAGGAACCTAACTTTTCTAATTGCCTCAGTGGCTCCCAACCTTTATTACGCAAAAGAACATTTTCCAGAAGTTTGTTAATGTAGTCTCTATCTTCACTTTAGAATATTCTCATGTAGGATGTAACACATTTTTTCTTAACATAGTGATTTCAATATGGGATATTGAGGATTTCACTTTGAAAACTATAGTCTATCTCCATTCTACACTTCAAAAGGGAAAATAACAGATGAATAAATATCTCTGAGGTCACTCAGCTTTCAGCAATGACAGTTAGGACAGAAGTAAATATTAAATAGGGTGGCATGGTTGTCTGGATAAATTCACAGGAGAGTTCCAGTGGAATTCCATCAGCTTGTCTTCATTTTCCCTTGGGATTCTTTTCCCTGAGGGAGGCAATGCGTCCCCAGATGGTAATGACAACTATGGAATGAAGCCATCAGTTTTTTCTTTGGCCCATTTTCTTCCCAATTGACTATAATGTTTTGGCATGTTCTTAACACAGAATCTGTTGAACACTGTCGAGGGAGCCAGAAAATTAGCTGCAAAGAGCCTTATGCCATTTTATAGCTAGAGATATCTTAGTAATTATCTAGTTATACCCCTCATTTCAAAGACAAGGGAATTCAGACGTTAGTCTTCTCCAAGGTCATATAGAATTAGATTTCTCGAGTACCAAATCAAGGCCCTTGCTATTATGACTAGTTTGAGAACAAATTAAAGTGATAATAGGGAAGTAGAAAGGAGTTTTATATTTATCAAAATTTTCCTTGGTAGAAAGAATGTAGTTTATAAAGAAATGTCAAGCTAAATAATAACTACACTCTAGAAATTAAACATTGAATTGAAAGTATACTAGTAAAAATATTATTTCATTTTCTTATGGCAAGCTTGAAAAGGTACATAGTAGAAAGTAATAGGAAAATAATTTCTGTAGGAAGCTAATTTTATCATATAAATTACTAAACACATCATTGTTAGTGAATAAACTTATTTTTAAATGAAAGCAATATTTATTTAATAGATTGTTTTCAGTTTTCTTCTTGTAATAGTTACCATATTACTCTCCATTCTGTGAAAGCACTGATCTTCAGTCAAATTGGCAAATCTGAATTACCTGGGGGGCATTCCAACATTCATTTGCCATCCTTTCCTCAAAGCTATGGTATATCCAGGGTATTTATGTTGGAAAAGTTCCCCCAAAGATTGCATTTTGGCTCCCCACTGCCACCTATATTCAATACATGCATTAAAGAGCATATTCTTTTCAGAGCAATTCTGTGGCTGAAAAGTAAGGACATAAAGAAAATCCAATTAAAATGTATTGGTCACTGCTTTAAATGTTTGGAAACAAACATTTCCATCTTTTAGTCAGTCATATTTTCAGAGATATTTTTAAAAATTAGTAACTCTAGGGACCAGCAGTTGGCATAATGGCTATTTCATTGGACTCCCATGTGGTCAACCACGGTTCAAGTCCCGGACCCAGTGGCTTAAACTCACGCCAGGCAAATGTGCTTGTGTGCCCAAGATCCAGAGAGGAGAATGGAGGAGAAGGGATTGCGGCGTGGCCATCCCCACTGGGAAGTGATTTCTCACTTTCTGTCTCTCTGTCTCTCTCTGTCTTTCTGGTGAGTGCACACGCTCTCTAGTAAAAACCTCTCAAAAAATAAAAATTAAAATTAATAACTCTAAAAACATGGTTTTATATCTTTTTTTGAAATTTCCAAAGGCTATGGGCATTCACCAGAGGTGGGGCGGGGACCGCCCAATGAGGCACACAGTTACCCTTTTTTCTCCATTTCTCCATCCTGTCAGGATTTTGGATATTCATGCATATGTACCCAACATGTTTTCCAAGCCACCAGGACTAGGATTTGAACTACTGTGAGTCATGTAAAGTCCAGCTGCCCCCCAAAGCACATAACCACTGCACCAGAGAATAGTCCTAAAAACATCTGGTTTTTAGCATCTATTATAGGTAGCTTTTGGACATAGAAAAGGGAAATTAAAAAAATAAAACTGTATGGGGGGCTCATGTTACTGATTCACTCAACAAATATTTCATATGAACAAAGTATTTGGTATATATAACTATCAAAGGGGAGAGGGAAACATTCCAGGAGAGGATGATTTCAAAATCTGACATGAGGATCATACAAGAGAAACTACATAAGACCCTTTGTATTTACAGTCAAAGTCAACAAGTAGTGGGTTTTTCCCCCCTGCTTTAAACATTTGAAAAACATCATTACACAACTAGAGGGACATTGAATGAATAGAGAGGAGAAAAGGTAGATGTTATTCACTAAGTATGTAAAAGCAAGGAAAATATGCATTCATTTATTCTTTTCAGCCATACAAGATTGGGAGTAACAATATGACATCAATGTTTAAGAGAAGGAGTTTAGGAATAAAAGGATTTTGACCCTAAGCTCAGAATATGGAACCCTTTGCTGCTTTTGATTTTATGCAGGCTTTCCAACTTCTCTGAGATTCAATTTCCTTTTGAAATGAGACTAATAATAATTCTACTGGATTAGGGCTATCACAAAGATTAGCTAGGATGAGTTAATATGTTCAACACTTAATAATAAAAAATAAAATTATTTCTATTATTATTATATCTTTATAGCTTTAGTCCTTTTAAAATGTTATCTTAGTTGATTCACAATTCTATGACATTGCTTTGTTACTTTTTTTCTATTTGGAGAGGTTTCTTGTTTGTTTGTTTGTTTGTTTGTTTTGCTATAGGGTACATGCACTTGCCAGAAAGACAGAGAGAGACAAAGAGACAGAAAACGAGAAATCAACCCCCAGGAGGGATGGCCACGCTGCAATCCCTTCTCCTCCATTCTCCTCTCGGGATCTTAGCCGCACATGCACATGCACCCGGCATGAGTTTAAGCCACTGAGTCCAGATCTTGAACCGTGGTCGACTACATGGGAGTCCAGCAACATAGCCATTATACCAACCGCTGGTCCCTACTTTATTACAATTATCAGAGGGAAAACTCCTTATTTTCTATCATGTTTCTTTAAAAAACAACATCACACTCTCAATTAGAAAAGAAGGTATTCTTATGCACACACACACACACACACACACACACACATAAATGTTTAGAGTTATATAGGGAAAGGATAATATTTGCTGATTTCAAATAACTGCATTTCTTCCTTATATGTAGCTTCCTGCTTCTCCTTCTTTCTATGGGGAGCCTAAAAGGTATTTTGCCCAGACACACAGTGGTTTTTATCACATTTTTTTCTTTGAGTTTCAGGTGCCATAACCTGTGCTGCCGACATGTTCAGCTGCCAGGGCTCCCACGCCTGTGTGCCCAGACACTGGCTTTGTGATGGTGAAAGGGACTGCCCGAATGGAAGTGATGAGCTGTCCACAGCAGGCTGCGGTACGAACACTTGCCAGGGCTGTCTGTCACGGAAAGCTGCTGCAGTATGCTTGGCTGTTTGTTTCTGTAGTCCTCACCGTACCACGTTTCCCTTCACTTTCCCAATCCTTTGACCCATAGGCGGTATTAGACTTAATCAGGTGGAATGTTGTTGTCATAGTAGTAGGTTCAGCAGTCTCTCTAACTGCTGTTCAGAGAGTTTCAAACATGTGCAGCGGGATTACCCATTTTAAAACCATTTTGATGAGTGTAGGTTTATCATTCAATTCTGAGATAATATATCTATGCTATATGTGTGTGAGTGTGGAAGGTTTCAGATTTTCTTTTTAGTGGTTTTCGCTCCCTGTACCGCTCCCCATGAAGGCTTTTAGATTGCCTATTACAGATACTCTGTAAATGGCTGCTCTGATCCTAAATAACTACTGATCAAAAGGTCAGTAAACACCTATTAGTCCTACAGATAGGATATTAACCCTTGGGTCAGGTAAAAATAGTATGGATATAGCTGAATGAATCTGTGGGATCAGAGGAACACCTTTACAGGTCAGACAATTTACTAAGTTTCAGATTCTTAGTCACCTTAGGAAATATTCAGGGAATTATTCAAGAGAAAAATGTAAATATATTCTTTTGTGTGATCTGCAAGGGAAGAACTGGATATTTGAAAGTTGATCCCAAGGTCACACAGGGGACCTGTTGAGCTGAGCAATTTATCAGAGACAGTGTTGTGAACTCCACTTGGTAAAGTGAATTCTGCCAATCATCTTTCACCTGGCATTTTTGGTCTTCCAAACATTGTATATTTAATCCACAATGTAAGTGTGTATGTATGTGGGTGTGTATACACTATGGATAGTTAAAACAGAAGAGAAAAAAGGAAACTTTGAGGCAAGCTTACTTGCACAGAACTCACGCTTGTTGTAGAATAAATCACTTTGATCTTGAAGCTGATATGTGTGTCTGTAAAGGTCAATGAGGCCACTGAGGGCTACATAATAAAGGATTATGCATCAGTTCAGGGATCCAGATGGTCCCAGTATGCTGTTGCTATTGTAGCAAGTTAACACTCTGGGAGGCATATTAACACTTTTGGACCACATGGGTACCATTAAGTAAATTATGCTAAAATGCAGCAAATTGTACTCAAGTGACCTGAAAGTGTTAATGCCGAATAAGTCACTGTTGCTCAGTGTTTTAAAGAATAATTCATGTATTAGAATTGGTATAATCCACTTGAGTTATTCAAGCTGTCATACAGTTCAAAGTTAGAGGAGTTTTTAGTAACTCTGGCTTTTACTTTTATTTCAATAGACTTTTTTAAAATAGTGTTTTGGTATTATAATTCTCCTGCCTCAGCCTCCTAGCTAGGACCATAGGATTGCACCATCACATATGGCTCTCTTTTTCCCCAGACATATCTTGCTGTGTTGTACAGGCCAGCCTCAATTTTGCAATCCTCCTACCTCAACCTACTCTAGTCGTTGACTTTACAGGAGCATTCTACCATGTCTGGCCTTTAGGTTGGGTCAGGACTCAAACCTAGGTCTCCCACAGAGTCCCAGCGTGGGGATCACGTGTCTTAGCAGCACATGCCACTGAGCCTGAGCATATCATAGGCAATTTTAAGTGCAGTTTCTGCATGGACTCCACATAGTTTTTAAAAATTCATTTGTAGAAAATAAATTTACTTGATCAAATTCAAAAAATCTTTTGTATACCTATTTGTAGCTCTATGTTAGTAATTACTGAGATGAATGCAGAAATTCTTTGGTTGATGAGCTCTAGGGCAGTCTGGGAATAGCAAACCGACAGGCATATGGAAGAACAATTATAATAACTTAAATGTTAGAATAATGTATATAAAAGATACTGGTCATCACAATGAAATATTATAATGTACAACAAAGATGTAGAACTATTATATATAAATTAGAAATTATAATAAAACTATTATTAAAAAAATCTTAGGTAACTCATGGAAGTATTTAAAAAAAAAGTAGTATTGTTAAAAAAATACATAATTTGGGACCAGCAGTTAGTGTAATGGCTATGTCGCTGGACTCCCATGTAGTCACCCACAGTTCGAGTCCCAGACCCAGCAGGTTAGACTCATGCCAGGCTCATGTGCATGTGTGCCCAAGATCCAGAAAGGAGAATGGAGGAGAAGGGATTGCAGCATGGCCATGTCCCCCTGGGGGGTGATTTTTTGCATTTAGTCTTTCTGTCTCTCTCTGTCTTTCTGGCAAGCACATGCACCCTTATAGCAAAAACAAACCAAACTAAACAACAAAAACAAAACAAAACTCTCAAAAAAATAAACATAATTTATTGAAGGGCAGAGAAAAAAAGAGGTGCTTCATGGAGAGCAAAGTGCTTATTAAGACATGGAGGAGAGAAAATAAAAGCACCTAATTTTTTTAACGTGCCTATTATATGTAAATTATTGTCATAGGCACTTTTATTTGCATAACTAAGTCATCAGAATTCCCACAATAGTGCAGTGAACTGTTTTGGGGATCTGCCAAAAATAAGCATTATATTTGAAATTTAAAGAGTACCTAGGAATTTACTGACTATCTAAATGAGCACATTCAGTTCACGAAATTTATAGTCCTTACAAGAAATTTATCAACTAGAGTTCATTATCCCCATTAAACAGATAAAGAAACAGATGCACCAAAATACCTTCCTCAAGGAAACAAGGCAGCACTGCTTTCTTCAAAGCCTTTGTCTTTTGAGTATTCTACAATAACATCCAGCAGATTCTTCTGTTTTGTTTTTGTTTTGTTTTGTTTTGTTTGTTTGTTTATTTGTTTGAGAGGTTTTGGCTATAGGGCATGTGTGCTCGCCAGAAAGACAAAAAGAGACAGAGAGACAGAAAGCAAGAAATTACCTCCCAGGAAGGATGGCCATGCCACAATCCCTTCTTCTCCATTCTTCTCTCTGGATCTTTGGGCACACATGCATACACACCTGGCGTGAGTTTAAGCCACCAGGTCCGGGACTCAAACTGTGAGTGACTACGTGGGAGTCCAGCAACATAGCCATTACGCTAACTGCTGGTCCCTACATCCAGCAGGTTCTTGATATTTGTGAGATTTTATACCTGGAGTTCTAACATAGCATTTACCCTTTAAATATAGGAAAGGATCCCAGAAAATATTGAAATGGTCCTTTCATATCTAATGTTGTATGCATATGATATTAAAGTATATTTCTTCTGCACAAGTTACCTCTTTTGGAGTCTTGCTGGTGTTTCATTGCACATTCGGATCAACCATTTCCCCACTGGTGAGGGCACTTGCTGGAGTGCTACTCTCATGGAGCAGTATTCCTAAAGGATCACTGTTTTATTCATGGAGCAGTATTCCTACTTTTTGTCATACTTACAGTGGCACTCGTTACCTTGTAGATTTGATCTTTACTTAATTCAATGCCCTGTTCATGAAGTCAAACATTTCATTTTCTTTTCAAAAACAGGAAACTTCTCAGCCCTCTTGGTTTCCTTTTCACTTCCATTGTGAACATGAGCACTTGCTGGTCTTTCCAGGGCCGTTTTACACAAGGAAGCAATATCTCTCTCTTAACTGCATTATACCAGCATGAATAGAGGAAAAATGTATATCATTATGGCTGAGTGATTTTCTCCCCCATTTTGAACCTTTGAAATTATATCCAGCACATTTAGAAAGTGCTACATGGCCTGAAATTTTAGGGTTACTCTGGAATATTTGAATTCATAATACTTAAACTTTTGATTATATATATTCTTATTTATGCCTCCTAATATTTATGAGGTTATTAGATTATCTAATATAATGAATAAACACAGTTTCTATTTTTTGAATAGCTGTGATTTTGTGATTTATTGGCTATAATTTCATACAGCCTCCAAACACTCAAGAAGTGAGAAGAAACAATATATGCTTATCTAACTATTTTTTGTGATGACTTTTTCAGCTCCCAATAATACATGTGATGAAAATGCTTTCATGTGCCATAATAAAGTTTGCATTCCCAAACAATTTGTTTGTGACCATGATGACGACTGTGGCGATGGCTCTGATGAATCAGTGCAGTGTGGTGAGTAGATCTAAATCTTTCATGGAGGAATTTCTCAGGCCAAGAGTCTTTAAAATGGCTCTTGGGATGTATAAATATATAACAAACACACACTTTTTAAAAAAAGTTTTTCCTATAGTGTGTGTGCCCTCAGCATAGGGAGAGACACAGGGTGGAGAGTGAGAAATCTCCCCTCCCAGGGAGATAGCCCTGCTGCAACCCCCTTTCTTTCATTCTCCTCACAAGATTTTGGTCACACACGCACATGTGCTTGGTGTGTTTTTCAAGCCACCAGGTTTGGGACTCAAGCCATGCAGTCTGTCATGTGGGATACAGCTGCTTTAACCACCATGTTCCCAGCCAGCTTAAGCTATTTTTCAATGTCATTAAGGGGTAGTAAGTTCAGTAAGTAACAGACACCCTATTTTTCTCTTGCACTTTAACATCATTATGCAATTTTTTTGAAACCATGCCTACTCATAATAGTGTATTCTGATCAATAGCCATATCAGAGACTATTTATAAAAATATTTTAGTTTTAAGTATTTAAAAGTACTTAGACATATTATATTAAAGATACTATATGACTGGCTTAGTCAATGTCATAGCTAAACAAAATATGAGTGAGAAAAAAGAATACTATTCTGAATTATCTGATAATTCGAATACTTAACATTTCTCTTTACTTTATCTTTTTATCCCCATACTGATGTATTACATTTTGACAGTATTATTATAAAACTTGTTTAGTCCATATGTGTATATTTATCTAACCATCATATATATACTATGTACAAAGATTTTACAGAAAGTTCACAGAAAATGCATACTATAAAAAACTATGTATAGATTTCAAAACATTTTTGCACCAATATGAACTTATACCTCAATGCCATTTTTTTTCCAATGCCATTTTTTTATGAACTTTTTGAAATCCTGTTTTACATCCATGCATGTGTGTAACTATTGTCTTAGAAACAGATGTAGATAAAATACTCAGTCAAGGTCACATGTGAACCCATTGTTTTTATGAAACATTTAAATAGACATGAATAAATCCATATAATTAAAAGCTGTGGACTCCATTAATGCTCAAGAAAGGACACAGATTTACTACCCTCCATACTCCCTGTAGTCTCTATAGTCTTGGTCTTTGAAATCAGTGGATTTTAGTTTTTAGGATTATTTCACTATTAAGTCATGCATATAATGTGGTATTTTAAAAGTTGCATCAGAACTCAAGATAGAAATCTGAAGCAGAGTTATGTCTGATTTTGTATTTCCCCTCTGCTAGATACTATATTTGGTTGATGTGGAAATGAGTGATAGAGAAATCCCAGTTGAAGAAATTAAAGACTATATATATATATATACACACACACACATATATATATATACTCTAGTATAACAATATATATAGTTAGATAAGAATAAGAATCCTAATACATGGGCTTAGAGCTAAGAGATTAGGAGAGACATTAAAGAACCAAAACAGGGAACGCTAGTTGGAGGAAATCATATTTAGATACTAGACAGTGATTATCAGAGTCAGGGTGGACCCTGGAACAAGACAGCTTCAGTTCTTGAGCAAGTCATTTGCTAGTTATCTCACCCGGAGAAAGTTCCTTCACCTCCCTGTATCTTGGTTTCTTCCTTTGTAAAATGTTTAGAATAATAGTACTAACTCTTAGGAACATTAAGAGAATTAGATGAGATAATACTTGGAAAGTGCTTTAAGCAGTTCTAGTACATAGTACAATATGTTCTATAAGTATTTACAAACACCTGGAAATCAACATGGCTGAGAAATGGTAATTAGTCTTCCTTGAGGTGAATTGAAGTAAAAAGTTAAATTAGCCTGGAAAAAAAAAAATAACCTGAAATATAACATTAAAGCATTTAAATTTAACTTGTTTGCCATTCGAAGCCACCACACATTTTGAAATGGGAAAGGAATGTTACAGTCAGATTTATGCTTTTTAAAGGTTAATTTTTTGTTTCTCCCATTAGAGAGGAACAGAAAGAGAGAGACACACACACCCCAACAGGGCCCCCATGTCGAGATGCACCCAGTCAGCCTGAGTTATGAGCACATATATCAGCAAGTGTACGAAAGTGCATGTATCATCATCTGTAGGCTTTAGAACCATGTCCAGGATCGTGGAAGAAATACGGCCATGAAGAAGGGGAGCCAAAAGTGGAAATAAATTTGGATGTTTTTACAAGGTTCAGATGACTAATGATGTGGTTGGTCCTGAACCAGGTTGGGAATGGAGAACTAGAAGTGTAGAATGGGACAGTTCTGGACAGGCCTGTGACTTAATGGCTAAGAGAGGCAGATCCAGTATGGCCAACTGTGGTTGGAATCCTTACTGGGCCAATTGAGAGATGTGCCCAGCATGTGGGTGTGTACATACAAATAGGACAGAGAAATGGAGGAAAACGGATAGGGGCATAACCATACCCCATTGGAGGGAGAGAGAGAGACAGAGAGATGGAAAGTAAGAAATCACCCCCCAGGGGGATGGCCATACCACAACCCCTTCTCCTCCATTCTCTTCTCGGGATCTTGGGCACACACACATACACACATGCCTAGTGTGAGTTTAACCATTATACCAACTACTGGTCCCAGTGTAATAAAAATTTTATGTTGTACTTTTGAATATAAATTATTAATCAAACAATCACATAGAACTATATAGCAAATGTTTGAACATTTAGTTCTAGTAGGATCAACCCATGGAGAAGAGGTTGGGACCAGCAATTAGCATAATGGCTATGTCACTGGACTCCCATGTAGTTGACCATGCTTCGAGTCCTGGACCTGGTGACTTAAACTCACGCTGGGTGCATGTGCGTGCATGCTCAAGATCCCAAGAAGAGAAAGGAGAAGGGATTGCAGCATGGCCATCCTCCCTGGGGCGGGGGGGGGGGGGTTGATTTCTTGCTTTCTATCTCTCTGTCTCTCTCTGTCTTTCCGGTGAGCACACGCACCCTATAGCAAAAAAAAAATAAAAATAAAAAAAATAAAAGAGATTAAGGTAACTGGATCCCAAGAGCCAGACTAGCGGCTTGAGAAACAGACCAGTGGATATGCCTGTATACCCAAAATCCCAAAAGAAGGAAGAATGAAGGAAAAGGGATTGCCGTATGACCATTCCCCTTAGCAGGTGCTTTCAATATCTCTCTCACTCTCTCTCTCTGCAAGTGCACACACCCTCTGTCAAAATTGAATTATATATATGTATATATGTATATATATATAATAAATAATATATATAATATTAATTAACATTAATTTTATATACACACACACACACACACACACACACACACACACACATATATATATATATATATATATATATATACACATACCTATATATTGATGTAGATATATATAAAGTTTTAGAGACCAAAAATTTGAGGAGGACAAGTAGTATTAATTGGGTGACCATCTGCATTAAGATGTCATTCACACAATGGCAATGAATGGGAATACCCAGACGATAGGGCATTCTTCCCATGGCAGTATGTTAGCAACATCAGATGCTACAGGAAAGCAAAGTAGGAATTTGGGACTCCTTTGAATTTGATACTTGGGCTTGTTCATTCTTTCTCTTTCTTTCTTCCTGTTTTTCTTTCTAATTATTTATTTATTAGAGATACTTTTGCTACAGAGTGTGTGTGCTTGCCAGAAACACAGGGAGAGGTAGAGAGACAGAAAGGTAGAAATTCAACCCCAGGGGATATGGCCACACCACAATCCTGCATGCATGTATGCTCGGCATGAATTTGAAGCTGCCAATCCAGAACTTGAACTACTGCGGCCATGTGGGAGTCCAGCAACATAACCATTATACCATCTTCTGGACCCACTATTTGTTATTTCTATGATGAATTTCAGAGAGTATATTTTGCAGAAATGAGATTTGTCTGATCAAACATGAGCCTGGACTTGAGTATAGAGAAATAAGATTGGACAGTATAGGGAAGAACAAAAATATGTTATTAGGAGATATGTAGTTGGGTTTTCACTGTAATCAGCTGGGCAGGACTTAATGCATTTACTGACTGAGGAAAAGGAGCTAATAAAGGAGAGGGAGGGAAAAGGTCCTGGGAAACTGGAAATATTTTATATCTGTCTAGTTTTACCATTCCAAAGCAAGTATTTCAATAGAATTACTTACTACTGCATCATTTTTATTGAAAATTAATTTTTTTAGAAACCTAAAACCTTTACTTTTCTCCAAAAGTGGACGTTTACCCAGATTTATCAGAAAGTTCTAGTACAAACATTTCTTTTTTAATTGATAATCTTAGAAAAGTATGTATTTGGAGCCCACCAGGTGGCATAGTGGCTAAGGCATTAGACTCCCACATGGTCGACTGTTTCAAGTTCTTGACCCAGCATCTTGAAACTCATGCAGGGTGCATGTGCACATGTGTCCAAAATCCTGAGAGGAGAACGGAGGAGAAAGGAATTCAGCATGGCCAATTTCTCTTTGAGTGGTGCTCACTTTCTCTCTGTCTCTCTCTGTGTCTCCAGTAAGCACATGCACCCTATAGCAAAAAATATCTCTCTCATAAAAAGAAAAATATACATTATAAAAACATTAAAAATAAGTCTTACAAAAAGGCATAGACCTGAACATTACGAAATGATTGGTTTGTTCAGTAATTTGAATAAAGCTTTTTAATGACTCAGTATCAAAATAGGATATTTATAGTAATTTTTGTGTTATTGCTCTATAAATTGACTTTAAAAAATTTTAATTTAACTTTGTTTATACTTTGACTACTGCTTCCCAAACATAAACATGATAGTACAGCTTCTGAGAATCACCATTATAGCTCTGAATCAATTCATCCATATGTTCTGTTACCATGCCTCGCGAGGTAACAGAAAAAATTTCTGATAGCTTTGATTTTTGTCTTCCATTCTAAGGGAAATCTGTAGAATATAGACAATAGGTAAAGAGAGAAAATACAGTGAAGAGTATTGTATTCTGGTCTCCATGCCTAGAAACAAAAGACAGCCTTATTTATACATTTTCTGGACCTTAGTCCTCAAATCACAAATACCTCTTGCTACTATGAGCACTGCCAGGAAAGAAATGAGAAACATTTCCCATAGAAAGTGTGGGTAACCCACATGGTTAGTTATAATAGATATAACGTGCATTGAGAAGATAAAGGTTTAATGAATGTTTCTTATATAAATTAGTCAGAATGTTTCTTTGTCTCCAGGATACCGACAGTGCAGTGCAGAAGAATTTAGCTGTGCTGATGGAAGATGTCTTTTAAACATTCAATGGCAGTGTGATGGAGACTTTGACTGCCCTGACCATTCTGATGAAGCACCTTTAAACCCAAAGTGTAAGAGTGCAGGTACAGAAATATATATAACACTCTGTTTATTCCAAATAGCAACACTGTGACTGATTTGCTGTCTCGCATGGTGTTCAGTGAAAGGAAATACAAATTCTTATAACATGTAATTGTTTTTAGTTTCAACATGTGAGGAAATACAAATTCTTATAACATGTAATTGATTCTAGTTTCAACATGTGAGGATCCTTGTATTCCACTACGATTGGGGGCTAGTTTTAGAAATTCCTATCTTAAACTTTGCTGATAAAGCTTCTGGCAATGATCCTGATAAACGCACCATCCTATCATCCCTTTCATTCTTCAAGACTAATAGTTTTTCATAATATGTCATTTTATATACAGATAATTTCCCTGTGTGGGCCTATTTGAAAATTGAAACATAAAGAAATTAAAATTCACTGAGAAATCGTCTTGTTCATACTTAGACAAAGTGAAATAAATTGTGTATCATTTAAACATTTATAAACACACTCCCACAAAATATACATTGCAAACTCGGTCTATTTATTATTTCATTATTCCAAAGATGGCATATACAAGCATATATTTTAGAATAAACTCAGTTGTTTTTTCCTGCATAGTTTACATGTTAATAGTCTTTTTTAGCATGTATGATAGTGAGTAATGTTCATGTCTTCAGGTTATGAGTAGCTGCAAAGCCTGAACTCCTTTCCACAGCTATATTTGGAACACCAATTATTCACTACCGATGTCCTTTTTATGCCCTGACTTAAAAATGTCAGTATTATAGTTCCAGGAAGAAAAAGAATTTAGGAATATCTACTTATTCTAGATTCTTAATTTTTAGTGACATATAATTTCTCACAGACCTATGGCTTGAGGGAAATGTCAAACTATCATTATGCTTTTGAACTCATTCTTCACCATATAGATGAGACAGAACTAGCCCATTAATTTTACTATAGATGCTTATTTTGATTGTTAATTTTCATGGCAAAGCTAGGTTTGCATTAAATGTTGCACATGAATGTACAGTTTGCCCTTGGCTTTTTTATACTTTATGTGTAAAATATTACACTGAATATAAAGCATTTCATATGTACATATATTTATTATAATTTTGACAGATACATTATTATATTTGTGAATGTTTTCAACAATTGTAGCATAAAAAAATGACATGCCCTTTATGTTCCATTTGTTTTATTTTCTTCTTTCAGAACAGTCATGCAACAGTTCATTTTTTATGTGCAAAAATGGCAGGTGCATTCCCAGCAGAGGTCTTTGTGACAATAAGGATGACTGTGGCGATGGCTCAGATGAGAGAAACTGCCATATAAATGAATGTTTGAGTAAGAAAGTCAGTGGATGTTCTCAGGATTGTCAGGACCTTCCAGTCGGTTACAAGGTAGGGGTAGGTACTCATCAGAAATGGCAAATGATATGATACATGAGAATTTGAGGTAGTGGTAACTATATAACCAAGTATAGCTGTGTGTACTGGGTTAAAAGGCATCATCATATTATTAAAGCACTTCTTTAGTCTTTAATAATATTACATTTTAAGTAATTTTAATAATATTAAGTAAAACTATTTAAATGGAGAGTGTATCTATAAGGAAACCATAATATTAATGTGATATAAAAATTGTGAAAATATAGCTAAGGAGAAAAAATAAGTCAAAGTATTTTTTTAAATTTATTTATTCATTTGTTTATTTTAATTTGACCAGAGAGGGGGGGGAGAGAGAGAGAGAGAGAGAGAGAGAGAGAGAGAGAGAGAGAGAGAGAGAGAGAGAGAAAATGAGAAAGCAAGCCACCAGGTCCAGGACTCAAACCAAGGTCGGCCATGTGGGAATCCAGCGCCTTTAACCACCACACCACTTGCCGGCCCCAGGTCAAAGTATTTTTTAATATACTGAGAGCATAACGAAAAATTAGGCAAAGAAAGCACAGTGTTTAGAGATGATACTGCTATTTTAAATAGCTGTAAAATTATGTATGCAACTTAAGTTTTCATTTCTTTTATCCTTTTCCTTCCTGTACATCTTTGAAGTAAAATGGGCTAATATTTTATTTACTACAACACTAGAGAGTGTATTTTTATATACACAACCAGTTCAATCAGAAAATATAAATTATTAGGACTGAGTGCAGGTACACTAACGCTAAAAATGAATCACATCTAATATCCTGATTGCTTTTTGTTAGTTCCATTTCCCTGACAGAATTGATTGATAGTAATAGTTTCTGAAAACGTCTCTATTTTAGTATGTTGAAATGGCAGATGTAGTCTAACACAAATTAAAACAAAAAATTGTGCATTATGTTAAAATCAATTATGCAGGTATGAGAAAATCTAATTAGGAATAATTCATTTGAAAAATTAGTGTTTTTAATAAGCAATAGTTTTGTATGAATTGGCAATAAGATATGACTTCTATAAAACACAGAGGTGGTCTAATAGGCTAATGCCACTGAGAACCACTCTGAATTCCAATTCGGTTCTACTGATCAGAATGCAGAAAGGGGCACTGTGGACATTTGTGGGCATGCCGGGGTTTACAATAGGAGCTTTGGCGAATTGGAGTGTATCCAAATTTGTACATCCAGAACCATGAAGACTCTGGAGCATGTGTACAGAAATTTTGCTGAGAGCAAAGATGACTTGTTAGCTATATTCAAATATATGAAGTGTTAGCCTAGAAAGCATATGTAGTCTGAGTTGTTTCAAAGGCTAGATTTAGGAGTTGGGAGATTCTGTTTAATATAAGAAAGACTTATATTTTTAAAAATTATTTGCATTTAATCACTATAAATCTTTACAGTGTATGGCATAGATTTTCCCATACAATTCATATTAGTCAAGTCAAAGACATTACCATACACATTATGATCACCAGATAACTTTGCATTTTTGTGTCTATCAAATGTGTTTGGTTTTCTAGGAAGAAAAACATTAGAACTCTTTACATTAGAAAGAGCTACCTTACATATCATTCCTAAATGTGTTTAAGCACTGACTAAATGACCTTCCTTAAGGGATGCTAGAGAAATAATTTGTACATAGCCAAGATGTTGGGCATTTTTCCCTACTGGCTTTAGCATTCTATGACAAGTCAATTCTAATAGTCAATTGAGCTAAACTTGCTATTTTTAATCTCTGAATTTATGATATCATGATTAACTTAACTACATTGATCAGGGTAAAACTGTATACAGATCTAACCAAAGAACTATAATATCATTTGCATCTGCCGAAAAAACGAAGATTAAGAAGAAAAGATTTTATATATATATATATATATATATATATATATATATATATATATACACACATATATGTGTGTGTGTGTGTATATATGTATGTATGTATATATATATATATATATATATATATATATATATATATATATATAGAGAGAGAGAGAGAGAGAGAGAGAGAGAGAGAGTCACAAACCAAGGGAAAGCTGGAGGAGATGGATTGTGACCATTCTGCACAGGGGGGCTTTTTTCTCTCCTTGTCTCTCTGTCTTCTCTGTCTCTCTCTGATGAGCACATGCTCTGTGTAGCAAAAAAATAAAAAGAGAACTGCAGTACACACATGGACTCGTGTACAAGCACAATGTTATAGGCTGAAAGTAACAAAACAAAAGCCAGGATAGCTCTATAACAAGATTAATATGCATAAAATAATTATTTGGGGCAGTAAATATATTAAGACACAATGAAGCAGGGGAAAATATTATTGAGTTAGTAGTAGAGTATCAATATAGATACTTTAATGTATGAAGGAATGTGTCATAGAATGTTATGGAATTATTGCAGGTAACAGTGTAGTTAAAATTTTAAGTCACAGGTTTATAAATAATTTTTATTCTTATGCATATGATGATTCATCACATACGCTATATAGATATATAGACATTCACATAGTTATGTTCTATGTGATAAATTTTAAATCTGTTTATTCTATGTGCATCTAGTGTCTGTCACAGCAATCTTGGTGGTAAAATATAAAAATTATTGACTATCAAATGGATACCTCATGACATGACCTCAAACATGAGGTTTAAAATGATATAAAATGCATGCATGTACAAAGTATTTCATGCACAACATCATATTAGGAAATTTACTTTTGGTAGAAAAAGATACCACGTTGGAGAACACGTTAAATCATACTACCTTAATTCCATTGAAAGATTTGAAAAATTCCTCACTGAGAAATATCGTTTACTGATACCTTTAAAATATCAGCACTTTACTTTGTTTTCTTTTAAGGGGCCATAGACTAAACGGAGAGTTCTAGCAAAAATAGACAAAAGCACATAATCATTCAAAATGTGTGTGAATACATGGTACTCAACAGAATTGCTATGAATAATGTTCTTAAATATGCACACATGTCAAAATTAATAAATAAAATAAAACATCTATTGAAGGAAACAAGACCAGTATAAAATTTCAAGATTAGACCTGAATTGGAAATTAAAGATGTAAGCAAAGATTCATGCCAGATATTTTACTCACTGTGTGGAGGAGATACACATATATACACACATACATATAGTTATATATATACATACTATATGTTAAGTATTTGTATATGTAGGTAAATAAATTTATAATTATATATATGTATGAGTGTATACACATACACACACACACACACACACATATATATATATATACGTATATATGTATATATATATATATATGTATATATATATATATAAAACTATTTATAGTTAATTGAATAAAAAACCTATATACAAGAATATGTTTCTACTCTTTTGGTTAAAAATGTCAGTTGATGGGTTTCTCTATTCCAGAGAATGGGAGAAACTACCCAGTAACCTATTTCTCCTTGCAATATCAGCAGAACATGACAAGAAATCATGCTCCAAATTCTGCAATAAAATGAAAATTGCTTACAAAAGCAAAGTTTAGACCTTATGGACTGTGAACAATTTTCACATTTGCTGTAAAACAAATACATATATTTAATGACTCAAAGGGGAGTAATAACACTTAACTAAAGCAAGAATCTTATTTTGATGGGGAAGATAATTTACCATATAAAAATAAATGTACTTTTGGGAGGAAAAATGTTCCAATGTGTACATTGAAAGTACAATAATTAATATGTGTCAAAATTCACTTAAAACCTATAAGTAAATTTTTTCTTAAACTATTAGAAAATGTTTGGATAGCTATTTATTTCTTTACAAAATTTTAATTTTTTATTTATTTACAAAATCAATATAAATCTGGAAAATATGATGTAATTGTGAATTATGAGAAAAATTAAGATGACGTTGCATGGGTGTCACTTTTTGTAAAAAAATGTCTTTTTACGTGAAGGCAAAAGCATTTTAAGCTGTTTCTTTTTATTAATTATAGACAAATATCACGTTTTAACTTTGAAAATATAAATAAATATTATTTTATTTTATTCAATTTATGAAATCCCATCTGTAGAATTTCCTACAGATGGGGCCAGTGGGAGGCATAATGGCTAAGTCACTGGACTCCCATGTAGTCAACCACAGTTCAAGTCCCAGACTCTGTGGTTTAAACTCATGCCAGGCGAGTGTGCATGCGTGCCCAAGATCCTGAGAGGAGAGTGGAGGAGAAGGGATTGTGGTGTGGCCATCCCCCCCTGGGGGGTGATTTCTCTCTTTCTGTCTTTGTTGCTCTGTCTTTCTGGTGAGTGTATGTGCTCTATAGCAAAAAACTCTCATAAAAAAAGAAAAAGAATTTTCACAGATGTCTTTTGATTATTTGGAAGCAGAAATATTTTTGCAAAAATAAGGTCAAAGAATTAAGAAGAAAATGGTCTATTTTCTTTTTTTTTCAACCATATCACCTTTTTATTTTCATGTAAGCCAAGGATGCCATAGACTAATAAAGCATGAAACTGTACTTTCTACTTTGTTGTTCAGATCCACATATTTTTATCTGATATACGATTTTTATGAAATAGTTTCTGCAGTAAAGTCGACATTAG
This sequence comes from Tupaia tana, assembly GCA_026018925.1. Taxonomy (NCBI): domain Eukaryota; kingdom Metazoa; phylum Chordata; class Mammalia; order Scandentia; family Tupaiidae; genus Tupaia; species Tupaia tana. Next base: position 106,665,703 of record JAKSZU010000001.1, read on the forward strand.
AAGAATTTTAAAAATTATTTTCTAATAGTTATAGTAGAACCAAATTTCCTCATTATGTATATATAGGGATCTAGCACGTATTTATGGCTTCCTTAATATAACGAAGTCTTAGCATTGGTAAGTAGGTGCTATATGTAAATTCAGTTGAATATTGAAGATAAAGTAACTCGTTTTTGATTTAGATCTAAATCCAAAATGAATTTTTAAAATATCTTCCAAACCACTGTAACATTCAGCAAGTTGCAGAAGTTTCCGTTTTCTGTACTTCCTTTGTACGTCTTTCTATCGGGATAGCTACCAGTCATCTTCCTTCTCAATATAGGTGTTTGGCTCTTTGTCCGGCCAAGTACCTGTCTCTAACTGACATTACAGTTTCTTTGTTGCTTCTCTTCGCAGACTTGCTCCCTGCCTCAGGGGGTCTCTCTAGTTCTTGGCCCTTCTTTGTCTTTCCTCTGTGAGTCTGGGTTTTGTTTCCAGTGATGTTTCAGAACTAGAGGGATTCTCTAGGTTTTCTTTATTGTCCTTTTCTATGTTTCTCATTTGGTTGGATTGTTCTTGATCACGAAACTTATCCTTTGCCCTTGAATTTGGGCTGTTTTCTCTTCTGTCTTGACTTCTTTCTAAAGATTGAACACTTACTTCTTGTTTTTCTCTCTGTACTTATTATTTTCATATCTTTCCTTTCTCACTTTCATATGTGTTTCCTTTGCTTTCTTTTCCTTCTCTCCTTTTTCACTATGTCAGTCATGATCACTTCATTGCCAATCTCTTTCTTGCTCTCTTGGGAAGTATTTCTCGCTTTTCTATTGTCTGTCATTTCTTTTTGATTTCTTCTTCTTAGTTTATCTTCTTCATGCTTCTTCCATTGGGAATCTTTGTGACTGGCCTCTCTGTGTCTGTAGGAATCCTTCTTTTCTTTTTGATGGTCACAGTCAAGGTCATGGTTCAACAGGTCTCTGGATTGCCTCTTTTGGTGCTCATCTTTCCTTTTCTCATGTCTTTTTGACTTGGAAAATTTTCTCGGCATATGGTACCACACCCTCTTTCTTTACTATATGACTGTGAGTGAGTCTGATTCCTGTGATGATTCGAGTAATTCTCTGAAGTCTCTGTGACCTTTTCCTTTTGCAATGCACTTTATTTTCTTCCATCTTATCATCATCGCTGCTCTAACATCAGAGTCACTGTCCTTACCTGGGTTTAGAGACTGCATTTGTCGAGTGGTATTCTGTTTTCTGAACTTGCTTCATTGGAGTTACCTTTGATTTCTCTTCCTTTATCCCAGCTCTCACTTTAGGAAAGCTGCATTGAGGTACTTCCTCTTCAACAACTGTGTGATTTAATAGGTGTCTACAAAATCCACTGAGGCCTTACTGCTTAGTTTCATCCCAAAGTGTTTTCAGTGCAATAGTCCTCTTTTCTCTTTTTTCCCTTCCTCTTCAACTCTCTCCAGCAGATTTTTCTTATAAGCAGATGTCATAAAAACTTCTTTGCCATTAAATTTTCCCTTTTCCATTTCTCATTCTCTCTGTATTTTCTTTTCTATTATTTTCATGTTCCTTTTTTCTGATATCAACTGCTTTTAGTAAGTTGTAAATATACTTGGGCTTTCCAACTTTTTCCCAAAAGAAATTTAAAATAATTCTCCTTCTATTCTTTTTCTCCATATTTAATCATAAATACTGTCTTAGTCATACACAGTGGAATTTTTTCTTTCTTTCTTCATGTTTTCCTTTTTTGAGAGATTTTTGTGGGACCAGCAGTTGGTGTAATGGCTATGTTGCTGGACTCCTAAGTACTCGATCGCAGTTCGAGTCTCGGACCTGGTGTCTTAAACTCATTCCAGGCACATGTGCGTGTGTGCCCAAGATCATGAGAGCAGAATGGAGGAGAAGGGATTGTGGTGTGGCCATCTCCCCCAGGGGGTGATTTCTTGCTTTTTGTCTGTCTGTCTCTCTTGGTCTTTCTGGTGAGCACACATGCCCTATAGTAAAACCTCTCAAAAAAAAAAAAAAAAAAAAAAAGAGAGAGAGAGAGAGAGAGAGAGATTTTTTTCTATGGGACACTTTATGTCATATGCACTCACTGGAGAGGCAGAGAGAGACAGAAAGTGAAAAAAATCAACCACTGGGGGATGGCCACACTACAGTTCTTTCTTTTCATTTTCCTCTTGGGATTTTGGGCATGCATGCATATGCACCCAGTGTACATTTTATTTTTTCTTTAAAAAATTTATTTAACTTTATTTATTTATGTATGTATGTATGTATTTATTTAAATTTGATCAGAAAGGGACACGCAAGAATGAGAGGGAAAGTGCAAAAGCAAGCCGCTGGGTCTAGGACTCAAACTACAGTCGGTTATGTGGGAGTCCAGCACCTTAACAACCATACCACCTGCCAGCCCCAGCATGAGTTTTAAACCACCAGGCCTGGGATTCAAAATGTGGTCAACTACATGGAAGTCCAGCAACATGACTATTATGCCATCTACTGGTCCCCACTATGGAATCTTTTCAAAGGGTTTCCTGGATTTCTGGTTATGTCCATTTCATGGCCTATTTCCTGCTGAAGGCTTTTACTCATGGAAGTCTTATCCCATCTCATAATCTAGGTTCTCTCAACTACTTCTCTAATGCAATTATCCTCTTCCTCATTATCAGAACCATTCCCAAACCAGATGGTCTTTTGCAAAATGGGGTGCACTAGCTGTGTTTTCCTTGTCAAAATAAGTCCTTATCTTTCTCTGTGGCTTCTCAATACAGAATTTCTAAAATGAAAACATAGGGCGGGAATCAGGATTTGAGTGTCTACTAAGAACAAGGCCCTCTTAGCAAGTCAGGAATGTCTTTCTTATTGTCCCTGAGAGCATCCACCAGGGATAAACTCGAGCACAGTGTAGGAAGCAAGACAGGGCCTCAGACCAAACTTTTGGAAAAAAAGAAAAGCTTCACTCTTTGTCCCTCAGCCCACCTTCCTTTATTTCTTCGCAAAATCCTTAGAAATGGTCTTCTTAAAAATAGTTTATTCAAGCCTTTTGGCCAGAACCACCATCTTCCAGTAATTAACCAAAATGACGAACACAAAGGGAAAGAGGAGAGGCACCCAATATATATTCTCTAGACCTTTTAGAAAACATGGAGTTGTTCCTTTGGTGACATATATGCGTATCTACAAGAAAGGTGATATTGTAGACATTAAAGGAATGGGTACTGTTCAAAAAGGAATGCCCCACAAATGTTACTTTGGCAAAACTGGAAGAGTCTACAATGTTACCCAGCATGCTGTTTGCATTGTTGTGAACAAACAAGTTAAGGGCAAGATTCTTGCCAAGAGAATCAATGTGCGTATTGAGCATATTAAGCATTCTAAGAGCAGAGATAGCTTCCTAAAACTTGTGAAGGAAAATGACCAGAAAAAGAAAGAAGCCAAAGAGAAAGGTACCTGGGTTCAACTAAAGCACCAGCCTGCTCCACCCAGAGAAGCACACTTTGTGAGAACCAATGGAAAGGAGCCTGAGCTACTGGAACCTATTTGCCATGAATTCATGGCATGATGGGTGTTAAAAATAAACTAATCTGTGGTCTAAAAACAATAAATAAATAATTTATTCAATAAATAAAGTGGTAAAAACTTGCTGTAAACCTTATACTCTTTTCTATGAAATTGTACACTATAGTAACAGCAGTCAATTTTACCTTTAAGAATTCACTTTCCATAAATGTGTTATGATCCATTCCAGTTATTTGACACAGTGCTTCTACAAACCTGACATTTGGCATTCAAAGTGATTTTCAAAAGCCCCATTAAAATTGAGACACATTTTGTTTCTTTTTATAATATTGTTTGATGGAAAGGCAATACATTTTATAAAATTCCCTATCTCTCTCCTAAAGTGCCCTTGATTTAACAGTTTTCTTTTTGCCGATTGGACTTCTGACCTACTTACAACATGATCATGTGATCTAATTCCTATTCCCTTCTAGAAATAACTTCTCGGACATTTTCAGATTTAATAAATTACCAAATTTATTAATTTACTAAAATCTATTAAAAGATCCCTGAATGGTCTTGGAAAATATTATTAGTATATGCATAGTCATCTAGTCAGATTTATTTTTTAAATTGTGATACAAAATTTACTATTTTAACCAATTTTAACTGTACAGTTTATTGGCACTGAATACCTCAATTTTTTTGGTCATGTTATGAGCATCAGCTCTTCCTAGCTTAGTAATACAAGGTGGTGGGATAGGTCTTCTCAAGGAAAGTAATATCATTCCATATTTAAATATGATGAGAGTTTGGGGAATTGAGCTGTTGCTAAGGATTAATTATTAGATACATGTTAAATGATTAAAGTGCTAAGAACTAAAAGGGATTCATTCCTTGTAAAAGGACTTAGGAGAAGGTAGTGTTTGCCTTTTGAGTACTAAAGATTAAATTGGTATTATTTGTTTCTTCCTCTCCAGGTAATGAACAATTTTCTTGTACTTTAAAAAGATTCTACTCAATTAATTGTTCATTGATTATTTGACAATGTAAACATGGATCACTCTTATATCTTTCCCAATAGACACAAATCTCTTCCATCACTTTTACCCTTAAATACGTGAAATGTCTACTATAGCTAGCTCTTGAGTGCCAGAGATTATTAACTTAGAGTTCCTTCATAACTCACTGTTTTACTCAAAATTCAAAAATCCATTCAACTCATGAATGACCATTAAATAATCTTGGTAAAGATCAGTATAATAATAATCATCTGGTCAAGTACAGGTTCATTTACTATAAAAATAATTCTCACATGCTACTTGGCAAGGAGTGAGAATATAACTGAAAGATAGTGAGCAATCATAGTGACTCATCAATTTTAGGAAAGCAAAACATACATGGCATGACATTTGTAGAAGAGTTGACATGCCAGTGAGTAAACATTGCATATCCTCATCAGAGAGACATGTAGAACTTAATAGACATGCTGAAGGAAAGATTAATAATACAAATGGAGGGAATCAGCAGTTAGCATAATGGTTATGTCGCTAGACTCCCACGTAGTCGACCACGGTTTGTGTCCCGGACCCGGTGGCTTAAACTCACGCTGGGTACGTGTGCGTGCGTGCCCTAGATCCCGAGAGGAGAATGGAGGAGAAGGGATTGCGGCGTGACCATCCCCCCTGGGGGGTGATTTCTCGCTTTCTGTCTCTGTCTCTCTCTGTCTGTCTGGCGAGCGTACGCGCCCTATAGCAAAAACCTCTCCAAAAAATAAAAAAAGTAATACAAATGGAATTAGTTATTGGGAGAAAAAAGAAACTGTTAATATTTATATGTTTGTTAAGACATTGTCAGCATGTCTGGGTATGAGATTGTGCTTCCATGGCTCTTTTAAGGCTCTAATGAAATAACATATTACAACGTTTGAAATTTGCAAAACTCCGTATAAAGATTAATTCTCTTATAAAAAGACAATAGCATGCAATAGAAGAACAAAACAAGTTGAAGGTTTTCTTCTGACTTTAGATTTGCCATTTACTAACCAGGTGGCTTTAGAAAGGTCTACTGTTACAATTTTGCCAACTTCAGCAGATTAAATGAAAGTGTTTGAGATAGTACTTTTGTAGCTCAAATTTTATATAATGCATGTAATTCTTATTAAAGGTTAATTGATGGGAGGCAAAAAAGACTCACCATAATCTATATATTTTTAAATATTTTTCTTGCTTGAGTCATGCTAAAGGAATCTCTTATTGGAAAAGCCAGTGACAATGATACGAATTGATCATGCTCGTTTTTCTTTTCTCAGTGCAAATGCTGGCCTGGATTCCAGCTGAAGGGTGATGGTAAAACGTGTGTAGACATTGATGAATGCTCCTCTGGCTTTCCCTGTAGCCAGCAATGCCTCAATACATATGGAACTTACAAGTGCCTCTGCACAGATGGGTATGAAATACAACCTGATAACCCCAACGGCTGCAAGTCACTCTCAGGTATTGAATTGAACTTGCCCACTGAACCAACATCAGTTACACATATGGATCTTGAATTTTATAGCTGTTTTCATTGAATTCAGTTCTTCTTGCTGTTTCTGATAAGTGAGAATTATTCCCTATTTCTCTCAATGTAGGACTCTGTCACTCTGATTTTGTACGCTGTCCACATACTGGTGTGATTGTAGTAACATTGCATTCTGATGTGAATTACTAAGTGCTTTTTAGATTTTGAGAGTGCTTACAAGTTGAATGATTTCTAGTCCTGCTTTCTAGAGAATCAAATGTGGTAAGAACAAGGTTAGCAAATACTATTATTAAAAGCCTATTGTAACAGTATTGAAATATTTTTCTTTACTTCTATACCACTCATATACATGTATACCAAGGATAATCACAGGTTAATAATAACATTAGCAAAAATAGAAAGAAGAAACACTGACAACAGTAATAAAAAATCAGCTATATAAGACTCTTTGAAGTCTTCCAGTGATTCAATAAATCTTATTAAACCTCTTTTATTCCAACTTGCATGCTTGACTATGTAAAGTAAAAATTTAATAAGGCGTGGCCTGTGACTTTAAAAATATTGTAATCCACAAGGAGAGAAATCACAAACATTAAAATGATACTAGCAGCCAGAATATAATGACTGCTAAAATAGGCAAAAAAACAATGGTGCATAAGCGGGTTCTATCCTCTTAATTTGTTTTTTAGTATAATGAATCCGATACTGTTGCTGTTTTCTCATATAGATATATGTTGATGACAACATTTCCTAGATTAGATGTTTTCTCATCTACTTTCATAAAACATATCAGAAATAGAAATTTTAAAGTGAGTTTTTTAATTGGATAAAATTTTGTACATTAGGAAGTAAAAAAAAAAAAACACAACTTACTCTTTTAAATGTTTATTCCACTGTTAATTATTCTTGAAATATATTCCCCATATCGGTTTGAGGATTATTGGCAGCCCATTTAATGTACTTGCTGTGGGGTAGGTCAGTGCTTGCTACATCATATTTTAAGTGACACGGGACAAGAAGAGAAGAAAGCTCAAAAACCATTAAATTTCCAGTTATTTTAAACTTTTCATAAAGGACCACATAGAAAAAATATATGCTAATGAAACAGTTTGGTTTGTTATATTATTTAACTGTGCCATAGTTGTTTCCCATTACCATAATAATTAGAAATAAATAATAATTTTGAATATAAAAAACATTTTTCTGAAGCACAGAAACACATTTTTAAGGAGAAGTCATGTCTTATTTTAAATAAAATATAATTAAAGTAAAAGGAACATAACTGTCTGTGTATTGAGGTAGAAGATGACTAATTAATTGTATATTTGTAAATTTAGTACTGTATCGATATAGAAGGCAAGGCATCTCCAACTTGAGAACTTATTCTGGGTTGTAAAGAAGTTCAAGTTTCAGTCTGGTTCAACGGAAAGATTGGAATGCTTAGGGATGCCATCATGGGTGATAGACAGGGATGGTTACCATGAGTGAAATAACCATGGTTACCATGGTTACCATTATAGCCAGCTCATAATACGTACTCTATGTGCCATATATTAACTGTGACGCTAAAAGACATGGAAAGTATTTATTTCAAGCAGAAACAAGACAAAAATTCTTTGACAAATCTACATTAACTTATATGAACTATTTTTTAAGTTTTTAAATCCTAATTTCTATTGACATTAAATTTGCTCATTTGGTAATAAATAAGTGGATGCTTCTTAGAAACAAAGATGTTTAAGAATTAGAACAAATGGGACCAGCAGTTAGCGTAATGGCTATGTCGCTAGACTCCCACGTAGTTGAATACGGTTCAAGTCCCGGACCCGGTGGCTTAAACTCACTCCGGGCGCATGTGCGTGCATGCTCCAAGAGAGGAGAATGGAGGAGAAGTGATTGCGGTGTGGCCATCCCCCCTGGGGGGTGATTTCTCACTTTCTGTCTCTCTGTCTCTCTCTATCTGTCTGGCAAGCGCACGTGCCCTAAAGCGAAAATCTCTCAAAAAAAGAAAAAAAAGAATTAGAACAAATGTTTTACTGAATTGAGCTAAGTTTTGTTGTCATTTTTTTTTAGTCATAGGACATGTGCACTTGGAAATGAGAGGGAAAGTTAGAAATGGCCAAACTGCAATCCTTTTTCCTTCATTCTCGTCAGAATTTCAGGCACACATGCCTGGTGTGATTTTCAAGCCTGTAGGTCCAGGACTCAAATCACTGTTGGCTATGTGAGACCCCAGCACCTTAACCACCATGCCACTGATGGTTGGATTGACTTACATATTTGAAATAAATACGTTGTAGAAAATAGGCTGAATTTTTCTTAAAGAATTCCTTTTGTTTGCAAATATATTCTGAAGATAAAACCAAACTAAATGTTTGGAGGATCTTATTATATATTGAGCATGGTTAGATCTTTACAACGCTATTTATTAGATTTTTTTTTTTTTTTTTTTTTTTTAGAGAGAGAGAGATTTTTGCTGTAAGTCATTTGTGCTTGCTGGAGAGGCAGAGAGACAGAAAGCAAGAAATCACTCCCACCCCGGGGAAATGGACAGCCACAGTCCCGTCTCTGTTCTTCTCTCAGGATTTTTGGCACACACATATATACCTGGCCTGAGTTTTAAGTTACCAGTCTGGGACTTAAGCTGCCGCTGCCTATGTGAGAGTCCAGTAACATAACTATTATGCTATCTGCTGGTCTCTCTTTCCTGGATTTTAAAACATATGTGACATTAACATTTTTAACAAGTTGTTAAGAAGTAAATAAAGACTATTAAAGGAATAAAAAGTAATACTAATGAGAAAAAGTAAAATTAATAAACCAGGTATTTATAACTTGGAGCTTAGAAATACCAGTTAACATTTGAACAACACAGGGTTAGGAGTACCAATCCCCATGCAGTTGAAAAAAATCTGTATATAACTTTTTATTTCTCCAAAACTTAACTAATAATATCCTTTTGTTGATTGAAAGCCTTACCAATAATATAAACATTTAGTTAACACATGTTTTGTAAGCTGTATATGTTATACACTATATTCTTAAAAACTAAATTATAAAGCAAGCTAGAGAAAAGACTGTTTTTAAGAAAATCATAAGGTAGAGAAAAGTATAGAATTTACTGATACTATAAGCTTATATAATCTGTCTACAAAATGAATCAACTGTTGGTACCTGCATTAATATTGTCTTATATTATAAAAAATACAGTGAATATTTTATGCACTACTAACGCCAGACATCAAAAGTCAAAGATAAAATCATATTGATTTACGAGTATAACAAAGCATGCATTGATAGCAGAGAGGCAGCAATGTGATCACTTTATGGTAACCTAGTATAGCTGATGAGCTTGTTAAAGTAGCCTGGTAGATACACTAATGAATGGATCCTTACAGACAGTTTATGATGTTATTCAAGGTTTATGGTATTTCACTAAACTTGTTAAAAATAGTGTGACAGAATTGTGATAGATCCCTTTTTACTGCAATTTACTGGAGAAGAGAGAAGAACTATTAAGGCAGAGATCATTAGCGTGTTTTGAATGTGTATAAAACCTAAGTGCACTGCAATAGCAATAGGAGGTGGTTACAAAATTGGTACAGTAGTACAGTGTGTACTGCAGTTCATGTAATGTGGTCAGATTTAATACTGCACCTTTACATTTAGAGTTTATATTTCTCTGTCAGCAACAAAAGTTTTTCCAATCATTGTGAATGTCTAAAACATTTTTCAATATAGTTATTGAAAAAAGAAATCTACGTGGGTCCAGCAGGTGGCATGGTGGTTAAGGACACAGGACTCCCACATGGTTGACCATGGTTTGAGTCCTGGACCTGACTGCTTGCTTCTCACTTTCATTCTCTCTCTCTCTCTTGCTCTGTCCCTCTCTGGTTAAATTAAAATAAATAAACAAATAAATAAATAAATAAATAACAAAAGTTAAATAAAAAAATTTTTAAATAAAAAAGAAAATCTGCCTATAAGTGGACCCATGCAGTTCCAACCTATGTGATTCAAGGGTCAACCATTTTTAAGAGAAGCCTGAAGATGAATGAAAGGACTGTATGTATGCAATAATTCCTTTAGTCCTCACCCAGTCATTCTGTGAATATAAACTGACAGATTATTAAGAAAGATTTCTATTGATTATATGAATGCCAGTTTCTTAGAGAGGTATAGATTATCATTTTCTGAGATTTACTTTAAAAAGTAAGATAGTAACAGCAGATACTTCCCACTAATTCCAAATGAATTATTTGAATGTCCATGAAAACTGAAGGTAAGAGAAGAATGCACTTAGAAAGACCTAGATTTTCTGTATGGCCTGGGTGTGTGTTGCTGTTTCATTACTCTACCAACCAGATTGCTCTAGATTCATTTGTATAGCCATGAAGTTAGTAGAGCAGCACTGTGTTTGAATTTATATTGCTGTAAATTAAGCCAAAAGGAAGCACAGTCCAAAGCCATAAATATTAAAAACCTCATATGTTCTTTGTCTTGGTGTTTAGAGGAAGAACCTTTTCTAATTCTTGCTGATCATCATGAGATAAGGAAAATTAGCACTGATGGCTCCAACTACACACTTTTAAAACAGGTATGATGTTTTTAGAGTTATTTTATATAATTTAATATGGGTACTCCAGGTATGCATTAGCACTGTCAAAATACCTAACAATTATTGATAGAATTTAAGGAGCACTTGGATACACGCATGTTTATATACAACCTTCATTTTGATTACGACGAGCAGATAATGCTCCAAACTTGGAAGAATACAACATGTCAAAGGAAGTAAAGATGACAAAGAATAAGAAATGCAGGGAAAACAAATATTTGAAAAATAGCTAGATTAGAAAAATATAAAATTCTATTTTATGTTATTCTGTGAATTGCCCAAATCGTTTTGTTTTGTTTCCTTTTTTGGCATTTAGCAGGGAAGTAAATCTGAGCTTTACTGTTCATAGAACCCTAGCTTTTATAAAAAAAAAAAAAAAAAAAAATGGAACTAGCAAGGGAACAGAGGTATGATTACAGCCTCGTCTTGATAAGAAGGTTATGAGGTGGACTAGTCTGTGGCATGGCGGTGAAGGTGGCTGGATCCCACACGGTACACTGTGCAGCTGGAGTCCAGGAGTTCAGCCCTGACAGCTGGAGAACACGCCCGGCACAAGTACGTGCATGCTCTAAAGTCGGAAAGGAGGCAGAAATGGAGGGGAACGGAGAGAGGACAGATGGAGAAGGGGTGGTGGCAGAGCCATTCCCTGTGGGAGACACTTTCTTGCTTCCCCCCACTTTCTTGCACACACACACATACCCTCTGACAAAAGCTGAAGGAAGAACACAAGCTGTGAGGTAACATATTTTCAGTCTCATCCTCTTCTTCACCCCCTCCTCCCCATCCCATTCAAGAGAATCTTGGCCGATTCACTTTGGAGTTTAAGTCCTATTCTCAGAGCTAATTTATACATGCTATTTGACATGAAAATTAGTGAATTCCATTTTATAATAGGAAGAAAAACTGTAAATTGCTCACCTCAATTTTCTTTTACCTCGCTATCTGTAGAGGAAACCGCACAAAATCAAAACAATGGAACTGCAGAGCCTACTACGCGGACTAGAGGAATTACATATACTTAGTGGTAGCGTTGTTTTGTTGTCATGAGAGATACCTTTGCGGAAAGATTTAGTTCATATCTGTTCAACTCTAAATTCCCCATCACCATGGGAAAGCACTGTCTAGAACAAATGTGTGAAAATAAGGGTATTCCTGTTTTGTATTATTTTTGAAGACCATTCATGTGATTTTTTTTTCCATTTTTTTTTTTGAACGACATGAAAATTTACTTAACTAAAATTAGTTTTGCTGCTCAGTAGTGGATTCCTACACTGCTATTGTGTTTCATTCACTTCGTTTCAGGATTTAGTCAACTTCTAAGTGAAAATATCCATTAGCCGGCGTGATATAGATGCGTCCTGAGAGTTGAATTTTCTAGGTTTCCTTTAGATCACATAATGAAATCCTAGGTTTTGGCTGCTCATGGCGATACAGGAAAGTGTAGCAGTGCGGGGCTCACAAGTCCTGAACGGTCACAATGCAGGCTGTGGAGCCGCTGTCACTTTGGGCTAGAGCCCTTGCTCTTCAGGACACTGGCATCCTTGGGCTTCGCTTTTCCTATGACACGTCCACTCGCCTTCCAGCTGAACGTCCATGAGGTTCAGTCTCCTGCCTTTGAGTTTGTCGCCAACATTCATGGAATTATACATGCTTTTCTCTTTAATTATGAATCCTTCAGAATTTGGGTAGAATAGATGTTATGTTTAACTGTTTGTGAAACTAAGCACATCTACCTAAGGACATCTATTTAAAATATAAGAATTGGATAACTATATCTTTAAGAGATGAATAATAGAAGAGAGATCCTTAAGGAGAAAGCTTAACTATATGTAACTCTGGTAAAATGAAGTTTTTACTGCACAAAAACTTTTCTACATTATCTATTCAACTTGTTTTTTCTACACAGTACAAAATATTGAAAATTGTCTCTGTTTCTTAGGATATGTCTTCATATACCTCTAAGAATCTCTATAACTTCAAAGTTAGATGTGCCAGACATTAATATCCTTGTATGATCTCTGGAAAAGGTTCATGTATGTGTGTGTGTGTGTCTGTGTGTGTGTTTGATTGTTTATAGCTTTCTGGATTTTTAGATTGTGCTATTTCTGTTTAAAAGGAGAAAGTTCTGGGACCAGCAATTGGCATAGTGGCTATGTCACTGGACTCCCATGTAGTCGACTGCAGTTTGAGTCCCAGACCTGGTGGCTTAAACTTAAGCTGGATGTGTGTACATGTGTGCTCAAGATCCTGAGAGGAGAATAAAGGAGAAGGGATTGCAGCATGGCCATCTTTCTGGGGAGTGATTTCTTGCTTTCTGTCTCTCTGTCTCTCTCTGTCTTTCTGGTGAGCAAATGTGCCCTATAGCAAAAACCTCTACCCTCCCCCCCAAAAAAAAAAATAAAAAAAAACTAAATAAAAAGGAGAAACCTTGGTTTGAGTCCTGGACCCATGATTTGAAAAATGCATTGAGTGTGTGTACATAAATGCTTAAAATCCTAATAGAATGTAGAAGTAGAGGAAAGAGGATTGTGGCATGACCATGCCCATTGGAGTACACATTCTCTCTCTCTTCAAATCTTTTTTTCTCTCTGTTATCTCTCTCTCTCCCAGGTTCACATGCTTTCTGGCAATTAAAAAACGTTGTATTTTAAAAATATTCCATTTTTAAGCTCAAATGAGCCATCAGTAACATAGCAATGATACTGTCTTCACGAAAGAATTATAACAGAACTTTAGCGACAGCTCTTTCCATTATTTTTCAACCCAGTAGTTTATGGCATCTCTACTGCTTTCTCTTTCATTGTCTTTATGACTAACATGTTGCCAAAGATTGTTCTTAATGGAGCAAAATGATTTTTTCCTCTATGCATCATTTAATTCTATTTCATACACCAGAACCACTTTAATGTGTACTTTAATATATCTCTTTTCTCCTTGTGGAATCATTCAGACTACTGCCAGTTATTAGTACGTAAGTGGAAATGAGGTTCAGGTGTTTTGATTAATGTTTAGTATTAATGGGAATGAAGAGAGAGTGAGGAAGAAGAGGAAGCTTATGAAATCTCTGAATACCTGTGTCTTTGAAAAGCATTTGTTAATGGTGACCACTGAGTAAAGAAATAGAAACCCAAGGAACAAATAACAAGTCTTATATCTAGTTTCACCTGCGGACTATCTAGAATTATAATTTCTATGAGAGTATATGTGTGTGTGGGGTGTGTGTGTGTGTGCGTGTATCAGAGGGTGCATGCACTTGTCTGGAGGAAGATAGACAGAGAGAGAGGGGGAAGAGGGAACACACTTACCATTGTGCATGATCATCATGCAGTACTTTCTCCTCCATCTCTTCATCCTTTTAGGATTTGGGTTTGCACACATACATGGTGAGTGTGCTTTTCAGGATCTAGGGTCAGGACTCAAACTGCACAGTCAGCATGTGGGATCCAGATGCTTTAAGCACAATGCCACTGGCTGGCCTGAAAACTTTTTTTTTTTTTTTTTTTTTTTAGAGAGAGGTTTTCACTATAGGGTGCGTGCGTTCACCAGACAGACAGAGAGAAACAGAGAGACAGAAAGCGAGAAATCACCCCCCAGGGGGGATGACCATGCTGCAATCCCTTCTCCTCCATTCTCCTCTCGGGATCTTGGGCATGCAGGCACACGCGCCCGGCGTGAGTTTTAAGCCACCGGGTCCAGGACGTGAACCGCGATCAACTACGTGGGAGTCCAGCGACATAGCCACTATGCTAACTGCTGGTCCCAGAACTTATTTTTAACTACAATCTTATTATAGCATTAAAAAATTTTTCAAGGATTTCAGGGCAGAAGAACCCTTTTCTCTACTCCAGAGGTACTTTCTGCATACACAGAATGATGTAGAACACAGAAATGATTCAATCTCCATGTGTTCTTAGACAAAATGAATGAAAAGGCAACATCTTTGCCTTAATCAGTTGGAACTATTATGTGTAGTGAATTAGTAAACTGATTCACCCCAGCATTTTAAATTTTATTCTCTTTGTTGTAGTAAGTAATAATCTCATGAAGTTTTATTGATAAAATTATAAAGACCGGTAGATTTGTTTTCTTTTCTTACATATTTAATTATATTCCACAACTTGAAAATATACTTTATAACATGGAATTTAGGAATAAAAATTTATCAAATAGGTTCCAAATATTTTATCCAATTCAATTCTAACTACCTTTATTTCAGGAAAATTGTATAGAGAAACAGAACACAGTTTCCTAAATTAATCATCTTCAACCAAAAGGTGCAGATCCTCAGCTATAGAAATGAAAGAAGCAAATAGGATTTTGATGAAACCAATTTTTAGCTCTGAAACCTGGGATGACTCTAGTTTTCAGATAGTTTTTGACCCTACCCCTGGCTGTTTTAATGTCGCTTGCATATGATTCTACAAAGTGAGCACAACACTGCTTTCTGTGGGGATTAAGGGGAAAACTGCCGAAAAATGACCAGCTTGTCTAGATAGATATCAGAATTCAGAGCTTCAATTCCTCTTCACTTATGGCTCTCATATATCATAGTTGAACTGTTAAATTTAAAATTAGGTTTTCATTATCTAAATTGATTATTGTTAAGAAAGGAATAAAACAATTCTGCCATCACAGGGAATTGTGGGTAAATCTTTGCTGAAGTTAGAAAAAAAGTTTGTTTCTGCTCCTTTTCTCTGTAAAGCTCTCTAATTTAGCCATCTCAATTGCCACACCATCATAGAATTGTAACCCAGCTACAATATTTCCCCGGAGAGAAAAGCATTTGAACAGAAAGGATATGGTAGACTACTATCAAAGTTAATTTATTAAGACCTCTCCAGATCTTGTCTGGAATATGTTCAATTTATATTTTAGAATATGTTCAATTTCTATTTCCTAGATATGTGAGGTAAAGTGCATTTAGTTAAGGAGTTCTCTAGTTTTAAGCATGTGAAAAGATATTTAATGAATCTTTTGAGTCTTTGATATTAGTTGCCTTTCAAGGCATTTATTGTCATTATTCTTGATCAGTAATGTTGTTAGTTAAATAGGTACTTGCGTTTATCCCCCTGAGTTAGTGATGAATTTATACTGAATTATGTTTGTTGCCTTACTGTCTCTTGTTTATGACCAATGGTATATAAATTTGGGGGTATAGGGTATTTCAGGTTATCATTATAATCTAGAGCTCAAGAAGATGTTGCTCATGTAATGCAAAATAAAAGCATAGTATCTGAATCTATGATTTTAACACAACTATTAATAGAATTCAGCTCTGTTGGAAGAGGGAAAAAAAAATAGGATTTTCCAGAACACTCTTTAACTTATTTTCAGGTTAGCGTTAGTGTTGGACATCCTCAACAAGAATTAAAATCTGAACAGTTATCATTTAGATTTAGCCTGAATCTTATGAAAACTATATAGATTTAAGGCAATGTCTTTACTGTTATTTAAAACTTAATTTTGAGAATAGATGCAAGAACTGAGCATACCCCTAGGTATCACCATTCTTCCTAGTCGTCCTGCTCCAAAGCAAACCAATACAAAACAAACAAACAAAACTAAACAGACCTGTGCAGGCCTTGGTGGCACCGTGGTATGCAACGCTCTGCGATGCTGAGACCACACAGAGGGTCTCATGCTCACATCCCAAGTGCACAGGCCTATAATCCTGGCTACCTGAGGCTGTGGGAGACCCTGGAGCAAGAACCCTATTGGGAGTGCCTCTCTTTCTTTCTCTCAGTAAATAAACAGACTTTAAAAACAAAAAAGCATAAGACTGTCTCCCTGAGGATGCTAATCCTTATCCATAGAACTACAATTACTCATAATCGATCCCCTAAAGCAATTAACAACAACTTCAGGGTGAATATTGATATAAGCAAGCTTTACATAGATAGAAAGACATGGCAAGATATCTTGGTCCGGGACTTGAACCACAGTTGGCCATGTGGGAATCCAGAGTCTTCAACTACCATGACACCTGCCAGCTCGAAGTATCAATTATTTTCTAATCCACAAAATTTTTATATTAGTAAACTGTTCAAGGCTTAAAAATGAGTTAAGACTATTGATAATCTGACTCAAATTTCATTAGTTCAATGAGGCAGTAAATATATGAGCTTTAACAATAGGTCAGAATTAAACTGCTTCCTTACAAATCATTTGAGGTAAGATTCCTAGGTCCTGGGTACACAATCTTCAAATCAAATCAAATAGCACACTGCCAAACCAAAAGACTGTAGCATCTAGAAATCCATCAGCTGAATTTGTGTTCTGTTTTGTTACCTGCTAAAAAATGCATAACCATGAGTCTGAAGGGAGACATTTTCTCACATATGGAATAAAAAGATGTTGATTACCCAGTTCCTTCTTGGCCAAATACTCACCTAAGGTTATAACTTTTAAATTCTAGTATGACACTATATTGCCTGAGGGACCATTGAAAGTGTGAAGAAAAAAAAAAAGAAGCTCATTTATGTTGTTGTTGGGACAAGAGCCTTTGGGGAAAGTAAAATTTCTAAACCTTCTTTTCTGACTCATCAGATAGCTATCCAGGGCTTAAATTTATTCTTCTGGGAGCTCCTATCTGTCCAATTTAGATGTCTGCTCTTTTCTGGTTCCTATCTAGTGACATCAAATTTATATTTAATATCAACCTGAAGTGGAAATCTTTCATTTTACCTCCTTATAAGTAATTTCCTCCATATTACCATTTACTTACACCATTATAATCATTCCAGAATTTTGATGGCTTATTTGGAAAATATTATAAAATAAATTATTCCTCTTTTTAAGTGTAAATGTTGTAGGGAAAATGTAAACATATGACACTTTTTTTTTTAAGAGAGATTTTGCTTATAGAGCACATGTGTTCACCAGAGAGACGGAGAGAGATAGAAAGCAAGAAATCACTCCTTAGGAGGGATGGTCACACTGCAATCCCTTCTCCTCCATTCTCCTCTCGGATTTTGGGCTTGCATGCACATTTGCCTGGCCTGAGTTTGATGACTAGGACTCGAATCAAGGTCGAGTACGTGGAAGTCCAGCAGCAATGTAACCAATCAGCCATCTGCTGATCCCAGCATATGATACTAATATTATAAAGAACTGGTCACAAATTCTATTTATTGTAATAAGTATAACTAGACTCAAAAGAGAAAAAATAATTCCTTTAACTCTTGAAACAATTCTCAATAATTTCCATGAAGTATTATTGACACATATTTCCTTTTTATTTTTAGGGATTAAACAATGTTATTGCTATAGACTTCGATTATAGAGAAGAATTCATCTATTGGATTGATTCAAGTCGACCCAATGGCAGTCGCATAAATAGAATGTGTTTAAATGGAAGTGACACGAAGGTAACTAGATATTACAGTGATGATATTATTAAGTACTTGTAAAATTAAATAGAATACAAAATGTCATTTGATAGTAATAATCTGAATATTAGTTTGGTTTTGATGTCAACACTTGCAGTAAGGCAAAAATTAAACTGAGAAAATAAAAGATGGAAACTTATAGACAATCTTAAGAAATATGTTGGATGATTTCAGCTTGAAATGTTTTGTTGCCTTTACATATTTTTTGAAAAAATGTGTTTATTTGCATTTCTGTTGCTAACAACTAAATACCACACTTATAAAGAATAGAAGATTATGCAGCTTGTGCTTTTGGAGTACAAAGGTCAAGGAATCATAATCTAGGAAGGGTCTGTTTGGGAGGACTCTGCAGAGTCGAGATGGCACAGGGCTACATACCATGAGATAACAGGGCCTAAGCATTCCTGTTCCTGTGTCTGCTCGTTTTATAACGCTCTCAGAAACCAGTCATGGGACTCACCCTTAAGCCTCATCAAACTCAATCATATCCTGAAGGTCCCACCTTTCAACCATTGTTCGATGAAATCTTCATCCCCTTGCTATTGCTATAATGATTCAGCAAATATCAACACATAAATCCCTGGGATGCAAATTAAAACTATGGCAATACATTCATATTTTTGAAGCATACTATGTCTCTAATGCCATGCCACTAGAATTCTATTGCTACTTAAAATCACGTCATAACATAAAGTTACAAAAGCACTTTTCTTCCCCTGGGATCAGTAATTTACTAATCTTCATTTAAATAATCAATCATGACAATTTTTCAAATTTGGAATTTATGGGAAAAAGAAATAAAGAAGTTTTTGCAATCTAATACAGTAGAGTGGTATCATTAATTGTTGGAAATGCTCATACTGTCACTTTATATTTTTTGTTATTGATGGCATAAGTGGAAAAGGTTACTATAAAATTTCATTACTGTTTTCTTGTCAACTGCTTCTATGCAACTCCAAGCTTAGTTGTTCTTTCACATAGTTGTAAAAGCACTGAGAACTCAGAAGTAGTGGTTGAATAGATCAAGACTCATTGGTCATTTTAATGCACACCAGTTGAACCTATCTTCCTAATATATTTGGTATTAGCATGGGTTAGGATGGATAACTGCCATTGTATGCATACTATATTTATCCTTTCCTTGACAAAGTTTAAAATACCAAGTGCATGTTCTCATTTGTGTTTTTATTTTTCTCTTGCTGTAGTTATTGTAATAGGGCAAGAGTTGTTGGGAAAGTGATAAATGCTATTGGTATCTCTGGAGAACTTAAGATAAATAATATCAATAATTCTTTTGTGTGTGTGCATGCGTGTGTGTGTGTGTATGTGAGAGAGAGAGAGAGGTAGATTTTGTCCCAAATTTTAAGACCATGAGTAAACTCTAATAAAAATGTGATCAACATTGTGCAACTGTCCAATAGCTGTTTACTTGGTTGCAAATTTTTTCTTAACCCGTGTGTAATTTCTAGGGGTTTGATTACATATGAAGTAATTTCTCACAAACAAGCAGGTAATTTTATTGTGGTCAATTATTCTTTTTCTTATCTAAATTCTATTTCTAGTGTTTAAATAGAATTGCATATCTCTGTAAAAATCAAGAAATTTCTTAGTTTTTATTCCAAGCATTTACACTGTGAACTTTTTTAATTCTTATTTTGTTAGGTAGTGCATAACACAGCTGTTCCCAATGCACTTGCTGTCGATTGGATTGGAAAAAACCTTTATTGGTCTGACACAGAAAAAAGGATCATTGAAGTATCTAAACTCAATGGCTTGTACCCTACTATACTCGTTAGCAAAAGGCTGAAGTTTCCCAGGGACCTCTCTTTAGATCCTCAAGCCGGGTGGGTAACAAATATTAAAAATCGTATATTAAAAATAACCATAATAGATTACATTCATTGTGGTAAATCTAGTTCTATAGGTTATGAATATGGAAGTCCAAAGTAAAGTGTAAATGTGTAGATATTCTTACAGAGAAACCAAAAATATAATGTGGTTATTTGAGTTTAAGAAATAAAAGATTGCATTTAAAGCAAATATTTTTCAAAGTTTTAAGCACAACTCTTTTTTCTAACAAATAAATGTATTGTGGAAATCTAAAAAATGTACAGATTTTGCTGATTTTAGTGCCTTTAAGTCTTGAAGGAAAGGCAGATCAAGAACGAGCTCTCAGATCACGTTTTGCAGTGTTTGTGGTAGTCAAAGATATGGGTGATATACTCTAGCACCCTTTTATAGAAAGAGACAAAGCAGTATTCATGAATAAAAAATAAAAAAAAAACAAGGTACATTATCAGATGCTGCCAAGAGGGTAAGCAAAGTGGGACTATTGAGAATGGTTCATGTTGGAGCTGTTTATTTACATTTCATTGTGAGAACGGGGAAGTCACAAGGATCAAGGACAGCAAGCTGGAACGTTCACATGCAGGATGAACACATATTATTGTGTCAAAGCTGTCTGGTGTATGTTTGCTAAAGTTCTATAGATTATGACCATTATCGTTCACTTTCAATTATGTCATTTTAGTAGGAAGAGAATGCATGCCTCTCCATTTTTTTTGCACTGTAATTTAGAATAACATGTTTCAAAATGATCTTTGTAGACGTTCAGCCTACCCAAGTTTGTAAAAATAAAAAAAATTAGAAAAAAAGTTCAATTTAAAAAAAAAAAAACACATTCACAGTAGCAAATATGAGAATAACTTTAGTGCTCTTTAATTTTCTGCTCTTTAACTTAATATCACAGAATATGTTTTACCCAATCACTGCTTTCTCAACCATATCTAACAACGAGATTTTGCTTCTTGCTAATATATTGTAGCATGCTTTTTGGTCCCTCATATTTATAATTAGCAAAGTGATCACATCATGATATATTTCATAGATTAATTTTAAATATTAATGCCTGTTAAAGCAGTACCTAAGAGAAGATTTGAATGTGAATCAATTTATGTTTTCAGGGTAATGTGCCTGTCTTTCACTTTTTGCTATATAATTATGTAATCATTTTGTTACCTTTTTTCTGAATGTTTTCTTTACCATAGCAACGGAAGGTTCAAACGAGCGTCAAATTTATAATGGAAACAAAGTCACAAGGCAATCTGTCTCTGTGGGTGTTTTAAGAAATAATGGCCAGAAGTACTAGATTTGTCTATCTTCTGTATTTATTTATATGTATGTGAATATTTTGATTTATTTCATAGTTTATCAGAAGATATTTTTGAATGTCAAAATCATCATATTTTTTTTCAGAATCAAGATAGCTAGCTTAGCTTCTCATTTCGTACTATTCAAGATGCTTCAATTATGAAAAACAAATTATCTGTTTGATAATATCAATCTACTGGAATTTTCTATTTAAGGGGCAAAAATTGCATCCTAGTCTAGTAAATGCAGTTGAATCTAGCATTAGGTTTTATTTTTTTTCTCTGAGCTATGTTATTACCCTATAAACTGAAAGCAGCCTTAAGCTGTCATCAACATAATCCCATTCATTAAAAGTATCAATTAAAATAGTAAAATATTGTAGATGTTCTGAAAGACTCCTTTTTTGATAATATTGGATTATGACATGGATATGTCATATTATAACAAAAGATATAGATAAAAATGTGATGTTTTATAAAATAATTAAAGCTGCCTATTTTAATAGAGAAAATTTAATTATACCATTTTGTTCATGCTGCTTTTCTAGTTCTCCAGAATGAAACAATAGATAACCTGGACTTTAGTGTTTATGAAATGAGCTTCAGGCAAAAAATGCCATAACTGTATAAAATATTATACAATCATATTTCAGAAAAGACAGCATAAACTAATATTAAAAATGCCATTGAAAATTTCTACAAAATATCAAAATTATAATTTACATATAATTTGAATGTGCCAGTACTATTGACCCTTGTTTTTTGAGAAATACGATTTCTATCCTGATATATCATAACAAATATGGTAAGAAATGTATTTTAAGGACAGTTAAGCTTCATTAAGCTTTCTAAAGTAATTAAGCAACTACACGTTTAGGAGGTATTGGAGAGTCTTTTCTAAATTTAATAATAGTTTGCTAATTATCACACTATCAGTTTGGATATGGTAGTTAGGAAGAATTGTAAAGAAACAAGTTGACAGGTCATCTTCTTGGTTGTTATTTCTAATTCAGTTGAACTCATTTTTCTTATACTTTATACTATCATCCTGTTATCTGGTCTAGTTTGGTATAAGTGTTTTAATTTACCATAAATTGGGGGTAATTGAAATAATACACATTCAATATTTATAAAAGTTAAATTGTATATTGGATATGTATAAGCATTTTAGAATAGAATAGGAAATACAACTCATGTTAAAACTTACATTAGCATAGTTTTATCATTTTGGGATAATGAAGATGCCAATTTATATAACCATAACAAAAGGCTATTATGATTCACATTAAGAGAAGGTATGATATGCCTGGTTAACAGAAAATAAATTCATCTTATCCACTAATCTACATCATATTTCTTTAGAATTTAGTGTATATCTGGCTTTATTTTTGGTAGAAGGATAAAAATAAAAGGCACAGTTCTTGTCTCCAACTATTTCACAATGATATAGGCAGGCAGGTGAGTTAAATATTAATTACAATACAATGCAATAATTCATAAAGTTAAAGAAAACAAAAAATACCTCTATTTCAACTGAGTTTAGGGAAGGCTTTCCAGAGAAGAATGGTGTGTAAAGAACTAACTAATGTTATGGAATGAGGTTTAAGTGGGAAAAAGCATGTAAAGTACTTAGTACAATTCTAAACTAGTAGTCAAAGTATACCATTTACTGATAAAGTTAATAGAAATTCTACTACTCTATTCTATATTGTTTCATTAGTAATAAAAATCCACAAAAAGAAAAGAAAGAAAAAGAATAGGCCCGCTGGAAAAGCACAGTCAGAAGAAAATGGCACATCCAAGGAATTTCAAGAAACTCATGTGATTGGAACAAGTTAAGCAAACATAATTGTGGAGCCAGTTTTCTTTACAGAATGAGAAAGAGGTAGAAAAAAATCAAAAGGAGACAAAAACACAACAAAGGAAAACAAAAGCATTACAAGACTTCTGGTTTGGGAAAATAGGTTAATAAAAGTGTGATTTTTTCCCCAGAATATTTGGAATTCAGGGAAAAAGGCATACAGAAGTGATTGTTTTGTAGACCCTTGAGATTGGGAGTTCCCACATAATAATATAATGGAAACAGCCACAATACTATTTCAATAGCATTTCATGAATTACAAAACTTTGTATCACTTTACATATATGGAATATTTACCCAGTGTTTCTGAGAAAGTTATGTTTATTTTTTATTGACTCCATTGTAGCTTTTATTATCTTTGAACACTCAAACTCAAACGGGCTGTCTTTCTGAGTACTTTTAAAGTAGAATAGTAAGTTCTTAAGCTGGGGATTCAAACCCAGTTTTCACATTTTGGCCCATATAGGGAACCATTACAACTCATTATTTCCTGTAACAAAATGATCTTGGATCATAAGCATATTTTTCAAGAGCCATCCAAAAAGGGATAAGTAAAAAATAACCCCACACCTACACTACATTAACAATTAATATTTAATTTTTGTAATTAGTATATGTAAAATCAATTTTTAGAAAATGAAGGAAACTGCCTAAATATTACAAGTATGTCTTAATTTTAAAGCTATATTTTCACTTAATTTTCTTATGTAATCTATTAGCAAATGCACAAGAACATAGCAGTAAATGCTATTTCACATTTAAAATACATAAAATAATGAAAATATGTGAAGGACAGAGTATATTAACAGTATCTGTATCTATTATTACCAATATGGATACTAATAAACATAGATTTGGAGAGACATATTTTATACTTCTATATCTTGACTTACGCTATTTCTTATTTTTAGAATTCTCTACTTTTTGCCCATTTGGGATAATTAATTATTCATCTTTCTAAGGCCGGGAAAAAAAAAAAAAACCAACACTTTTTTTGTGATACACTCCTTAATTATGCCAAAGTGGCATCCAGATATTGAACATTTAACACTTTATGGTTATTTTTGGTGTAATTATCCATCTCTCTATTCTTAAATGAGTTTTCTTTTATCACAAAGACCATGTCTTGGTCACTGTTTGTGCCCTAACACAGGGACTGTTACATCTGTTGAAGGAAATAATGAGTGGGTAACTAGATGTACACAGAGCAGGAAGCTGTAGCTATGGGGACATTGTTTCTACACCTATACACAAACCAATACTTTAGTATGTAAATAAATTGCATGTTTCAAAAAGAAGAGTCATAAGGGAAATCTTGTGAAAAAATGAATGAGAAGTTTCTGATTTCTGTAGGACAACACACAAGTAACACAAGTATTTAATTAAACTATATAACAACATAAGAAAAATATTTTTCATCAATTTTTAAATCTATCCAAATAACCTTTTTTAGTATTCCCATATTTAGAAAAAACTCATTGAGAATTAATATAAATGACTAACTTTTTAAGTCAAAGTTAGGAAAAAAAAAGTAGGTGAGAAAAGTTTTTTTTTAATGTATTATTTGAATTCAGAAAAATAATTAAAAGCTGAGGGGACTTCTGTTTTATTCACTATACAGACAAATAATATATTCAAATATAAAAGGTATCTTTAGAATCACAGAGAAGTGTATGGTTACAAGAAAATATTCTTTTACAGGTTTACAGTTGGTTATAAACTACAGAAGATATGCTATTTGGGGTTGAGGTTTTTCATGATCTTGGACAAACATTGCATATAATCTGGGTACAATTAAAAATGCTTGACACTTTCACAGAAGTTTTTATTTATTTGCCATAGGGCATGCACGTTCACCAGAGAGAGAGAGAATGGAAATTCATCCCCCACCAGAGATGTCCATGCCAAACTCCCTTCTCCTCCGTTCTTTCCTTGTGATTTGTGCAGGCACACTCATGTGTCCAGTGTGTTTTTCACGTCACCATTTCTGGGACTGAACCATGTAGTCGGTCATGTGAGATCTGGCTGCCTTAACCTTCAAAGCCACTGGCTGGCCCTGACACTAGCACTGAAGTTTTTATTTTCAGTTTTAATAATTTACTACAAATAGATACTATTTTAAGAGTGCATTTCAGAAGCTAAAATTGTCATTATGTTTATTGCAGGCTTATTGACAAATTTGTTAAAAATGTAGTAAAAGGGGACTCACTATGGAAAAGAAATGATATTTTAGCCATTAGAAGATCGTTACTGGGGTTGACAGGTGGTGTGGTAGTTAAAGGTGCTGGACTCCCACATGGCAGACTGTGGTTCAAGTCCTGGACCCAGCAGCTTGCTCTCTCTCTCTCTCTCTCTGTCAGTCAAAATTGAAAAATAATAATAAACAAATGATTCTTAAAAAAAAAAAAAAAGATTGTTACCTCTTAATGGAAAGATAATGAATCTTATGTTTGTAAAGGATTATACTTACCTGACTTCTGTTAAATGATACATAAAATGTAATGGAATATTTTCATAATATTCTTCTGGTTGATTAGAATTTAAATAAGTAAATTATATAATAACATACATATATAAACCCTGGAAAATTATGTAATAATGTATGTATAATCTAGATGAAACAGGTAACCTAGTAGATAGGTATTACTAAAACCCAAAACACATTAAAACATATATTTCATATCTAGGGCAGGTACAATAATAAAAGCTAGTATTTCTTGAGCACTTGTTACATGCTTATCAATGTTCTAACTTTGTTCCATGTTTTCTTTCATTAATCCTCACAGTGAAAAACTAGTATTACCCCTTCTCAGCATGAGTAAATCTGGGCTCTGAAAAGTTAATTTAAATTACTACGTCTATATGACTAGTAATGGGAGGATCTGGGATTTTAAATCTCTGTTTCTAGTACTGATTTGCTTAAGACACTACATAATGCTTATTAGAAGAAAGTTAGTCTGCAGGTCTGCTAGAGACCTGGGTCTTTGTTCCAATTATATTGCTATCATAATAGATGAAGCACTTACCTCCTATGGTCTTAGTTTATCACTGAGTTTATCAGTGAAGGTTTTTAAACTACATGATCTTTTTTTTTTTTTTTTTTTTTTGGAGAGGTTTTTGCTATAGGGCGCGTGCGCTCGCCAGACAGACAGAGAGAGACAGAGAGATAGAAAGCAGGAAATCACCCCCCAGGGGGGATGGCCACGCCGCAATCCCTTCTCCTCCATTCTCCTCTCGGGATCTTGGGCACGCACGCACACGCGCCCGGCGTGAGTTTAAGCCGCCGGGTCCGGGACTCGAACCGCGGTCGACTACGTGGGAGTCCAGCGACATAGCCATTACGCTAACTGCTGGTCCCCGAAAACTACATGATCTTTAACATCTTTTGGAGAATTAAAATCTCTAATGAAGGTACACTTTGTCTTAAAATCTGAAGGAGATAAAAGATAGCATTCTCAATTTGTAAGTTAAGTCGGAAGATAAGATTTAGATTTAAACTATTAGTGAGCAGATTTCTTTCGTGCTTTCCTCTAAGTAAAATGATCATTTACTCTTTGTGCCTCTACAGTAAAATAGTTTTATACTAATATGCCTTAGTTCTTTCATTTGTTATATATTTACCTCTGCTGACGTCACTGAAAGATATTTGAAATCCAAAGTTATATCCCTTTACCTCTGGGTTACCAGTACTTAGAAATATCTGTTACATGATGCAGCCTCAGTGAATCATTGTTTCAAAACTACAGTTCTGTATCAACTTAAGAATGGCTTTGAGACTGATCAAGGATGTTTCACCAGTGAATTATTAAATAAAGTTTCTGGTTATGGGGTCCAAGAACCCGTGGATTTCTATGTGTGTGAAAATATGTGTTATTCAATTACACATATAATAAAAATAAATGAAAGAGATAAAGTACAGCCTCCTAAAACATGTTTTCCTGGTGCAGTAATTTTGTAAGACACTCTAGGAAAATAGATACGGTCATACAAAATTGTCTAATAAATACTGGGAAATCACAGTGCATTTAGCACATTAAAGGCTACAATGAAAAGAAGTCCTACAATTAAAGATGATATTTATTTTGTTCAACAAATACCTGTTAATATATAAAATATGTAACATAAAACATTCCTCAAGTATAGTTAATCTTATACCCAACCTTGCAAATGTGAACTAACATTAACCAAAGAAGAATTTGTGGAAAGTAAAGGGGGCAATGTGAATTAATTATGTTTGAATGAAACTGTTTATATCATTGAAGAGGTATGAGCTGGTGAATGACGGGATAAAATGAAAGATGGGAACTAAGAACATAGAATACAGTTGAATTTCACATATTTCCATAATGGGGAGTAACTTGGAGAAATATATTTGACTTAATAATGGAGAACTTGAATGCCAGAGAGAGAATTTCAGATATAGAATTCTTACCATATGATGCCATATTCCGACTTCAAGAAATACGGTTTTCCTCTCTTTTCTGATATCTTCATTCAAAT
The DNA here is from genome assembly GCA_026018925.1 of Tupaia tana. Lineage (NCBI taxonomy): Eukaryota > Metazoa > Chordata > Mammalia > Scandentia > Tupaiidae > Tupaia > Tupaia tana. The sequence goes on from JAKSZU010000001.1 coordinate 106,693,233, forward strand.
TTTTTATAAAAATAATTAGATGTAAAAGCTCAGAATATAGATGTGAATTTAGACTTGCAAAATATGGAAGTTATACTATTAGAAATTCAAAATTCACTTGATAACTTCAGAAATATTATTCACACCCTATAATTTGCACTTTTATTGGTAGCATTTATAGGAGAAAATTTAATTTTTCACTTTTGTTATTTTTATTCTAAGTATAAGCACATGTTAATTATTTGATGTTTTGAGATTCCAAATTATATTCAGAATTAATCTAGATAGGTGGAAGTCTTGGGGAGCAATTCCAGTATTGCCCTATGTGAAGTTGACTTCATATTTCTGGATCCAAGTTTATTTTGAATTTTCACTCTCAGAGCTCTTTGAGTCTCTGCTCACCAAATTCCGTGTTTGTTTACTCCTTACCAGAGATATGTTTCTTCTTTTAAGCACCATGCTTAATTAGGACTTCAAAGATATTCTATCTAATCAAAAAACACTTTTTTAGGGGGTACTGGCAGGGCACTGGACTCCTGGAGCCTGGCTGACCATGGTTTGAGTCCAGGACCTGGTGACTGGCTTTATTTCTCACTTTCTCTCTCTCTCTCTCTCTCTCTCTCTCTCTCTGTCTCTGGTCAAATTTAAATAAATAAATAAATAGATAAATAAATAAATAAATAAATCAAAATAATTCTTTTTTTAAAAAAAGCCTTTTTATCATTTTTGTAAACGAAGCCTTTATGCATATCCAAAAGTGATTATCAACACAAAAGTTGCATGAATATATCACAATGACTATTTGTATTTGCCATGTATTTGATTAAGGTTTTTGGTTTTGGGTTTTTTTTTTTTTTTTTTAAGTTTTGCCATAGGGCAAATGGACTTAACAGAGAAAGACAGATCTAGACAGAGAGAGAGAATGTGAGAAATCATCCCCCAGGGGAGATGGCCACAATGCACTGCAATCCCTTCTTTTCCATTCTCCTTGTGGGATTTTAGGCATGAGTGCATTTGTGCTTGGTGTTATTTTCAAGCTGCTAGGTCTGGGACTCAACCCACAGTCAGCCATGTGAGAGTGCAACATCTTAACCATTATGTCACCTGCTAGACCCTGTGTAGTTAAAATACTGAACATAATTATTTTGGTCAGAATTACTGAGAAAAAATTATTTAAATAACAGTTTAAATTTCAACCAAATATAACAATTTAAAAACCATGTATTATAGAATAACTTCCACTCCAAATTATTTTAACTACACATCTTCTAAGTCTGAAAAATCAGCTGCCTAAGATTTTATTTAGCAAAAAGAAAAACTAAAGTGGAAAAATCTATGGTTTAATACATTCCGATTTCAGAAGTAGGATGCAAAAAGAACATTAAAGATCCTCTATCTTAAATATTCAGTTACATAGATAAGGAAATATATCCCAAAATACAAGGTGATGTTTTTCTACTTTGAGGAAAAAGCTACAATGAATGGCTTCATTAAATTGATGAGTTTTTCTAAGGAATGCCTCTTCTATTTTATGGTGTGTAATATTTATATGTAACTCAGTCTAATTAGAGTTAGTATAAATATATTTTAATCACTTTACCTTTCCTGTTGCAGTCTGAAATGCCCTACTCAAGAACTTCCAATAATATAATTTAAATCAGTGCTGTCCAGTAGAAATATATGCAATTATATATGTTCTTTACACCTATGCATTTAGATAAAAGATATATAAGGTTATTGTGCACTTAGAATGTGGCTAATGTGAGTAAGAAAAAAATCTAGTTCATTAGATTTTATTTTAATTATTTTTTACTTAAATAGTTACAATGTGCTAGTGGCTACTACATTGAATAATGCATATTCAAATATATGAAATGTATGCCTCTATGATTTCTTGAGATTTTTTCATAGATAATAAGCAAAAGGTATATAAAAATATTGAGTTTTATTCTTCCAGCATGATAGATGTTTTTTTAAAAGTTCTCATCTGTTAGTCTTGGGTGTTTATAATGTATCAATATTTGTAAAAAAGAACTGAATTATATACGTATGAGTTGTATTCTAAAGAAATAGATGTTTTAAAGTATATGGCTTTCAATCTACAGTATATTTTAGTAAAAAAGATCATTAAAAATCTACATTTCATTATTTCATAGAAGTTTAAATTCAGAAAGATAACAAAAATTAATTTAGCAACAGTTGAGCAAAATAGGGAAATATTTTGTGATGCCTTCCTCCTGGAGTGCCTGTAAACAAAATGGCTATTGATTTTCTATTCTAGGTATTTGTATTGGATTGACTGCTGTGAGTATCCTCACATTGGCCGTGTTGGAATGGATGGAACCAACCAGAGTGTTGTCATAGAAACCAAGATTTCTAGACCTATGGCACTAACAATAGATTATGTCAACCATAGACTCTACTGGGCTGATGAAAATCACATTGAATTTAGCAACATGGATGGATCACACAGACACAAAGGTTGGTCTAGTAGCATAGATGACTCAGTGTTTTACCTGTGCATACATGTATTCATCTGAAATGTATATTTATTTTATATACTTTCTCTCATCAAACACATTTCTTAATTTAATGTTACACTATTATACTCTTTAATGACAGTGTTGGTAAATTAGAATAAGATCTACTTATTTAGGAATCATATAATTTGTGCATAAATCATTGACAGCACCAATATTACCTTTAGATGTATTTTTTTCTAAATAGTTTTGTAGTAAATGAATGATAACTTTGCAAATTTAGATATACATTCATCTGAATTGAATTGTAATAGAAAAATATTGGCTTATACATATGAGACCAATAATACAGTTGGTATTTTAGTTCTCTTTAAAAAGCTGAATAAAAAAATAGTTTTTATAGACATTGAAGTAATATCATTATATATAAATATTGACAAATTAATGACTTTTACAAATAAAACAAAAGATAAAGAAATTGGATGTAGAAGGCGGTAACACTACAGTTGCGGATGAGGGAGAAGGCATATTAGAGAAGAGAACAGCTGAGGATGAGGGAATTAAGAAGAGTAATGGATAACAGTAAGAAGAAGTGAAGTATAAGTAAACATACCAAGTACTTAACAAAAACCAGAAATGACACAAAATAATTCTCAAAATATTTTAGGTTTAAGTAGATTTTTAAGAATTACATTTTCCCTGCATAAAGAAGATACATAAATTTAATTGATCTTTACGACCAAATATCCTCTTTGTTATCATGAGTTTGCAGTTCTAAACATCCCTTAAAGCACAAAATTCTCAGAGAGACCAAACAAAACCTACATGTTCACAGAGTTTAGTTTATCAGGATATTTTTGCCTCTAGCATTGAGCTTAGAGAAGAAAAACAAAGTAACAACAATAAAAATAAAATCGCGTAAGAGAGAAAGGGGGAAAATAGTTCAGAAGAGAGATTATTGTTAATCTTCAAGTGAAATCCTGCAAATGTATGCCAGCATTGAACCCTGAGAAGGATGAAGCTGCTGAGTTAAAAAAAAAAAGAAAGAAAATGAAATAAAAAGCATTTAAGTTACATTGCTTCATAATTTTGCCTGTCTCTCTCAGTTGATGCTTAAACAAATACACCCTTCAAGATAAAAACACTGATAGGAAGTTTTTAAAGGTACTTTTAATTTTTTTATTTTATACATTTAATCGCTATACATCCCTTAGCTTGTAAATTGAATTTACTCAACACAAATACACTTCACACCAGTCCACTTGAGGATACAAAACACATTATCATCAACAGATAATAATCCATTTCTGTACCCCATAAATGTTTTGCCTCTCTATTTTTCCACTTAATTTCTTTCCTTATACTCTTCCCCTTCTCCCAAAAAAACAGTATGAACATTGAGGTACAAAGAGTGTAGTTGGATGAGTCATTTATTTAGGTGTTGACATTCTAATTACAGAGATAAAAAACCTCATCCAAATGCAATTTGAGTGAAGAATTATTTAAAGATCACTTTAGGATCTTAATTACAGCAAAACTAATGTTGACAAATTGAAATCAGACTTAGCATTCAGAAGTTATATCTTCCCCAAAGAATCAATAATGAAAGGTTCTGCATCATTCTTGGATGATATACTTGAAAGGTCTAATGTGGTAGTTAGTATTTTCCTATGTAACTATGAATCTGTTCATTTTTAGCATCCATATAAGTTGCTAGGTTCTTTTAAATGTAGTAATTTGTGTTAAAATATCATCGTATAATAAAATGTATATACATGTTATACAAATTTGTATTAGATAGGTGAATATAAGAAATATACGGCAGCATTGAATATTTGCCTATTTTTATGAGTCTGTGGTGTTTGAATAAGAAAAAATATAGTTAAAGGAGCCAGCAGGAGGCATGATGGTTGAGGATGCTGGATTACTATACGGCCGACCGCAGTCCAAGTCCTGGACCTGGTGGCTTGATTTCTCACTTTCTCTCTCTCTCCCTCCCTCTCACTCTGTCCTTCTCTGGTCAAAATTTAAAATAAACAAATAAATAAATATAAAGGAAACAACATTTTTTAAAAAGTATAGTTAAAAATGTGAGATCTATTAGAAACTACTGACTCCATCCTCTACATATTATTTTTACATTGTCACATATGTGGATAACTAATGCTTTGAAAAATTTAATGCAAAACTAAATGCTCGTAAATGAAGTGTCTTTCAATCACAGTATTAGTGGTAACTTTGAAGCTTTTCTATATAAATATATATGTGGATATATAAATCAGGGAGAAATATGTCTGAATTTATTAAGCAACAAAAGAGTTGCTGATAAATACTCTAGCATGATCTTATTAAAATTTCTACATTTAATTTTGAAAATACCTTGAGGCTCAAGTGACAAGAAAAGAAAAGGGAAAGAGTTGTTGTCTTCAGAAATATTTTCACTTGAAGCCTTTCTCTGAAAGACTAATGGAAAATACATTAAGTGCCTTATCAGGCATCTGCCAATACCTGAATGCAGGCCAGTCATTGCCTGGTAGTTACTAATGAGGTACTAATTGTAGCTAGCCTGAATTATGCCAGCTCCACAGCCAATGGGGGGAAAAGCCATTCATTTGCTCTATCGGTAAAGAGCAATTTTATTATTCTGTTCCTTGTGTTTGCCTGATAATGACATAGAGAAAGCTTTGGTTTCTAGTTGTATATAAGCAGGTGAAAAATGAGACATTTTATAGTAATAACTTTTGTATTTGTTCTGTCGATAACCTTTATTTTTTTTTCTTTGACTGGTCAGTGTTATTATTCTCATTCATTCATTTGCTGAAACTGGAGCCTGAGTTTATCAAATGGATGAGACATATCAATCAGGACAAAGTAATTGGGAATATTGAAAGTGTATAAAATTTCAGAATAATATCTTTCTCCCACAAGCTGAATTGTAATATTGGAGAAATACTAACTCTTAAGTAAGACTTCAAGGCTTAGAAAATTTAGTTTCTAAATATATTATGATTTAAACTATATAGTAATTTCATAAATGGAGTATTATTTCATTATTTATCCAGCTCAAGAAGCTCAGAAGTTTTTAAGCTTTGTGCCTTAAATAAAAGATCAGATTGCATCCAAGGTTCACATGCCTTGCAGCTTGCATGAATATTTACATCCCTTTTTCTCCTTAGCTCTTCTACACAAATTTACCTTCCTACTAAACCAAAACTCCACATTCTAAAATTGAACCAATAAAAAATCCCCAACTCCCAAATATTTGTTAGTCAGTTTGCTGGTTTAGAAACATTTAGATGCAATCATAGACACCTGATGAACCTCTCCTCTCTCTGTATGTATAATTTTATGGTTTTCATTACAATAATAACAATGTTAATAATAACATGATAAAGTATTATTCATGCAACTGGATGACTAAACCAGACAGTTTATTTTAAATTACATCTTCATTGGTTCATTTTTTATAGCTGTTTTGATTTCCCCCCCCTTTGGTTCTGCCCATTCAGTCATTCATTCATTCAACACTGTTGACCTTTCTGTGCCACACACTATATTAGACTTGAGAGTTATCAATGTAAATATGTCCCCGACATGAAATCACAGTCCACTGTGGAAAGCTGATAGGTAGGTTAAAGACATAAATTAGATTGAGATTAGAGATATGTATCACAAAATTATAGGTAGGGGAAAGAAAGCTTTGCTGAAGCGAGATCTTAGATCATTTAGAGATTTAGTACAAGCCTTCCATGTAGGGAAATTGTAGGAAAGATTCCTCACACAGAGGGAACAGCATGTGCAAAGATATAATAGCATCTTGAAACAGCATGGGGTTTATACAGTTGGGCTATAACTGGAAGTCATATAAGAGGGAGATAATGGCATTAGATGAGCAAGGGCAAATTGAGGCCAGATTGTGACAAGCCTTGAATGCTATGTAATTTGGAATTTATTCTTTAGGTCATTGGGAGCCATTGATGGTGTTTATTTGATAGAGTGCTGTTATTAGATTTGACAGCAGCATGGAAAATGAAAGGCCCTGGAAGGACATTCAATTTAGAGACTGTTAAAATATTTTAAGAGAAAATGTTTGAAGTGATTATGGCTGTGGGAATGAGAATACAGTGTTAGATTCAATAGTAATTTAGCAAATACAATAAGAGAGATCCATAAGCTTAAAACAGCAGTAACATTGGGAGTCGAGTTGTAAATATTATGTGAACAATTTATATTATTATTACAGTTAGCTAGCAGAAAGGAACTACCATTTTAGTGACTGTTCATTTGCATACCTTTGTACATCTTTTTTAAGAATTAAAAACAAGAAACAGCCTAATTTGGAGATTCAATAAGAATCTCAGTTACAAAACTTTGTTTTGATTCAAGGTGCATTCACTTTAACAGCAGGGTCCGCTATAGGGCCTCTCTAAGGATGTAGTTAAGCAGGCTCTATTGTGACTTTTCCAGAAAATTCTACTTAGACTCAAATTTTATTCTTACTACCAGCATCAAAGTGCATAAATTCAGATTTAATTGCAGTTTGTTCCTAGTTGTGCCATTTGAACATCTCCTATTTTAGGTAGGTAGGTAGAATGTTGCCAAAGAAAAACTTAACATCATGTAAATGGTAGTAACAAAGGACTATGTTAAGAAAAATGAAAGTTTGACCTTCAGCTTTATCCTAGTATTTTTTTCTCAGAATACTTCCTTGAATATAACTAAATGATTTCATGTTGTGTTAAATAAGTTGGTCATATATATATTTTATCCAACCGATTGGAAAAATATGTACTCCTAACTGCTAATTTCTCTAAAGAATAATAGTTGTGTATGATTATAAACTAGGTTATTTCTGAACTTTCATTTTGTGAACAAGCTCTTTAAAATTTCATACAATTATGTTGACTTCTTTATTTGAAGTTATATTCCTAAACCTGAAATATTAAACTGTCAATATTGTAGTCTAACTCTATTGTTTGTTTATTGCTCTGGGAATACAGCGTGCGTTTTGATGGGGCAGCTTTGTGTTTGGATTAAAAATCCAAATCATAACCCATGCAGTGTTAGTTTCATTAATGTTGAAAAAGAAATCCATATCTCAGCATGCTACTGGTGAAACAGCATAAAATATATTTAAAGAATTTTCTTCTGAAGGGAAGAAAAGTACTGAGAAAAACAAAGGGAATATTTTGTGCTCCTATATCCTGAAACTCAGTAGCTGCTACATTTGGGTTTTTAGAAAATGTAAATATCCACTGAAACCTGCCAAACCAAACCAAAACAAAACAGACTAGGCCTCTAATGAATAAGCCCTTCACTCTATTTTAGAATATTCTAAAGTGTTTCTTTCTTAGTAAGATTTAACACCTAAAAAAATTCCTATCGTTCACAGTCCATTATAAAGAGTAGACTTCATAGGTTGTTTTATGCCAACAGTGTTGATGTGCTGCTGTTTACAATACAATAAAAGTTAATGGAAGGGAGCAAAACACAATTCAGTTACTACAGAAATGTTCCTGAACCACTAAAATAAATTGAAATTAACTGCCATTTCTAAAATGTTTTAAAATTTCAGTGTCAATAATGCCTTTCAATTTTGTCCCTTGAATAGCATGTTACATTACATTGCATATGTTTCAATAGATTTTTTTTCCTTTACAAATGTCACACGTTTGTTTCACATATTTTTAAAATAAAGAAATGTTAATTTTTTATAGTAGTTTAGGTTTTTAGACACTTTTTTTTTTTTTTTGGAGAGATTTTCGCTATAGGGCGTGTGCGCTCGCCAGACAGAGAGAGACATAGAGACAGAAAGCGAGAAATCACCCCCCAGGGGGGATGGTCATGCCGCAATCCCTTCTCCTCCATTCTCCTCTCGGGATCTTGGGCACGCACGCACACGTGCCCGGCGTGAGTTTTAAGCCACAGGGTCCGGGATGTGAACCGCGGTCGACTACGTGGGAGTCCAGCGACATAGCCATTACGCTAACTGCTGGTTCCCGGTTTTTAGACACTTTTGAGAATTTCATCCATTCCACATGTGAGATAAGTGAGTACATATGTACAAAGGATGAAATGGTAAGGGATTAATAGATTTACCCAGGTCCAGTTTCTACCTAGTTCAGGCAAGTAACTTTGCCACAGTATCAGCCAGTTATTTCTCTATTCATTCAAAAATTTAAAAAAATGTCTTAATAGAATTTGAAATGGGGTAGAGAAATACTGTTCTATTAGTTCTATCACTTCTACATTTTGCTAGGACTATTTAGAAAACATTCTTAAATGCTAATGTGATACACTCTTCCCCATATTTTTATTATAAAAGTATATTTATAATTGCAAGTATATGAGAATGCCAGATACTAAATTCATGTAAAAGACTACTTAAAATTTGTTCCATAGGCAAAATGCTTTTTAAAGGCTTCAGCTTTCATTAGAACTTCCTACCAATCACATTCTGAATGTGTATGTGTGTAGAATATTGTTGTTTATATATTTAATAGGGATGGGCTCAGAAATCATATTCCAATGTTGAAATGCTTGTGTCACTGGCAGAAAGTCCCAGAAAGTTGTAGAGCAACAGAAATATACCATTACCAAAGTGCATGAAGCAATATTACTTTGTTTATTTTAGAAATTAGAGAGCAATGTCCTTATCAGGAGAAGATATGTTTAAGCAGGGCCAGAAGTGGTGCAGAAGTAATGCGATGGAGCTCACATGGGAAGGCTTCAGGTCTGCATCCCGAGGTCTCCCTGTGTATTTAGGGCATACCCGTGTGTGCCTATGATACGGGCTGGTGAACAGGGGTGCATTGAGGCATGAGGACTCTTCGGGGGTACCTCTCTCTTTCTCTTTCTGCGTTGCTTTCTCTCATGGAAGAGATAGTAATAATAATAATATTAAAGATATTTCTAGACAAAGTCTAATATTCAAAATGAATTTAGTACAATTTGTAGTGTTTCTTAAGACTTCACATTTATTTACAGTGATGCTCTTTTTAGATGCTAAATATTGAAATGTCCATATTAAACCTTCTATATGAGTAATTCAAAGACATATGAGAGGCCCAGCCTCAGTGACGAAGGCACAAGGACACTGCTGTAATAATACTGAGATCACAAGGGAAGATCTCGTGTAGAGTGGGAAACACGGCACAGCCTGTGAGACAGCCCATGATACCAGCTTGCTGGAAGTCTGGGAAGAAGTCTGCCACAGGAAGTAAATATATTGAAAACATGAAATTATTAAAATCAATATTTGCAATCTGTATAAAGAGTACATATTATTTAAAGTGAGAACGTAGACAATATGAGGGAAGAAATGCTAGAAAAAGTTGGACTAGGGATGCCTTCAGTCTCTTAATAATGGCTTAACTTCAAAGGAGATCTCTACATATAACATCCATTTCTATACTTTGCTATCAGGCATTGTACTAATTTCAAAAAGATTTATGTCTAAGTGTTTCAATGTAAAGTACTGGACTAAGGAGGGCCATATAACTTTAGTTTGGACAGTTGATCAGAACTAGTAGTCAAAAGGCAGCCTCAAATAATAGACTGACAGGCCGTATCGGCTGAGAGCTGCTGTACACTATGGCGTAAGCCAAATCAAAGAACTTATATTTCATCCTTACTGAGGCCTCTTGGAAGAATTATAACATACATTTTAGAAAATAAATTTTCAATATTCTATCATGAGATTTGGAAATGTTGGATATCTTTGGTGTTATTGTTGTTTAATAATACTTTTACTCATTTTTAACAATGGATTTTGGGTCTATTTGCCTGAAATTTTATTTACAACATATTTTCTTGTCATTAAGCTTGATCATATTAATGAGTGGGCTGACAAAATGTTAATGAAGGCAAACATTAAATGAAATGTTTTGTAGCTTGTTGTTGAGTTGTTGACGATTCTAAAGAAATAATTATTTTTTAAAAAAGGTTCTATAGTACAAGGTACCAGTAGGTGTCATGGTGGTTAAGGCACTGGACTTCCACTTGACTGACCATGGTTCGAGTCTTGGACCTGGTGACTTGTAAATCAAGCTGAGCACATGTGCATGCACACCCAAAATCCTAAGAGAAGAATGGAGGAGAAGGAATTGTGTCAAGGGACCAGTAGGTGGCATGGTGGTTAAGGCACTGGACTTCCACATGACTGACCACGGTTCGAGTCTCAGACCTGGTGACTTGTAAATCAAGCTGAGCACATGTGCATGCACACCCAAAATCCTAAGAGAAGAATGGAGGAGAAGGGATTGTGTCATGCCATTCCTCCCTGGTGAGGTGATTTCTCATTTTCTCTCTCTCCATCTCTCTCTCTCTCTCTCTCTCTCTCCAGTGAGAACATGTGCCCTATGGCAAAAAAACTTCAAAGAAAAAAAAGCAAAAATGCCCATACAATAACACCAAAAAGAACATAATTATTGATAAAAAAAACTAGTGTCTTTGACTTCTGGTTATATAAAGAATATTCTTTTTTGATGGATGTTTGTACCTAAAGCTACTGGCTCAGTAGTCATTCTCTGGGGATTGGTATACCTTGGTCATTTTCTCATCCACCCACTCTTTTCTGTTTCTGTTCATTAACTAGAAACCATTATCCACCCACCCATTGACCACTGTCATGAATCTTCCTTCCACTTTCTGTGGCGTGTTAAACCACTTTCTACCACCACCTAATTTTATCATACAGTTACTAGCTATACTGTTTTGTAGGTTTGATTTAATCTCATTTCATTTTTTCAATGCTAATTATTTTGTTTGTTTTTACTTTTCATGCTTTAATTCATGCCCTAGCTTCTTATAATATCTTGTGCTTTTAGCATCCTAGAAAAATAACAGTGTATGTTGTTAGTTTTGGTATCTCAGAATGGAGTACTGGCGATCATCCTGGATTCTCTTTGGAAGACAGACGATGTTTTAGTCAGGCTAAATATGAGCTTATGGTTTCCACCATATTACCTAGGGGATGGATGTCATTTATGGATTCTGATTGGGATAAGGTACATGGGATAAAAAATGCATAAGAAATATTAATTGGAGGGTTTTAGTCATCCTACCTTTGCCTCTTTGCCCTGTTCCATAGGCTGGAAGGCTGAGCTCTAAGGACCACATCACCCAAGTGCTTTTACCTTCTGGCCACAAGTTGTGCTTACTCTATGGATGCATTGGCAAAATATGAGAGGCTGGGTGGGGGAAGAAGCTAAAGTATTTATTCATCCCCTTTACCTCAACATCCAACCACATTATTTATCAGTGGTGGAGTTTCCCTCCACTACATTTTTTGACAGGTTCCAGTAACATACCTAGAAAAGAAAATTCATTGGTGCCAGCAGTTAGTGTAACGGCTATGTCTCTGGACTCCCATGTAGTTGACCACGGTTTGAGTCCCAGACCCGGCCGCTTAAACTCATGCCAGGTGCGTGTGCGTGCATGCCCAAGATCCCGAGAGAAGAATGGAGGAGAAGGGATTGTGGCGTGGCCATCCCCGCTGGGGGGTGATTTCTTGCTTTCTGTCTCTCTCTGTCTGTCTGGTGAGCACACGTGCCCTATAGCAAAAACCTCTCCAAAAAAAAAAAAAAAGAAAAGAAAATTCATTGTTAGTCTCTTATCTATGTGCACGCTTCTGTAAATAATTTCCACATAAGACTCTCCTCAAATGTGTTTTATAAATGTGTTTTCTTGAGGCCAGCAGGTGGTGTGGTGGTTAAGGCACTGGACTCTCACATGACCAACTGTAGTTCTAGTCCCAGACCAGTAGCTTGAAACTCATGCCAGGCACGTGTGTGTGTGCCCCAAATCCCAAAAAGAGAATGAAGGAGAAGGGATTTCAATATGGTCATCCCCCTGTGGATTGATTTCTCACTTTCCCACTCTCTGTGTCTCTCTGGCAAGTGCACTCACCCTATGACAAAACAAACAAACAAAAACCTAAGTGTTTTTTACTTCCCATCTTTCAAAAAAAAAAAAAAAAAAGAAATTGCTATGGAATGTCTGTGCTCACCAGAGACAGAAAGAGACAGAGAAAAAGAGGGGGGAAATGAGAAAGCACTCTCCCAATGGGGACTGGTTATGCCACAGTCCCATCTCCTCCATTCTGATCCTGGGATTTTGGGCACGCATGCACACACATTCGGCATGTCTTTCAAATCTCCAAGTTCAGTACTTGAACCACACAGCTGGCCATGTGCAATCCCCTGTCTTAAGCTCCATGCCATCTGCTAGCCCATGAATTGTTTTCTATTTATCTCAGGAATAGTGACTAATAAAAAAAGACTGAGAAAGATTAAAAACAAAGAAAAATGCAGGATAATTTTTCAATATTTCATGTGTGAGGAGATGCAAGTCTTTACCTGGTGTAATGGCACCAAGAATAAGAAAATAAAAGAGGTTTTCTATTTTTTAAAACTATTTATTTATTTTTGGGAAGAGGCTTTTTTGTTTTGTTTTGTTTTGTTTTTGCTATCAGGCACTTGTGCTTTCCAGAAAGACAGAGAGAGACAGAGAGATAGAAAGCGAGAAATCACCCCCCAGGGGGGATGGCCACGCCGCAATCCCTTCTCCTCCATTCTCCTCTCGGGATCTTGGGCACGCACGCACATGCGCCCGGCGTGAGTTTAAGCCACCGGGTCCGGGACTCGAACCGCCGTTGACTACGTGGGAGTCCAGCGACATAGCCATTACGCTAACTGCCGGTCCCTACGTTTTAAAATATTTTTAAAAAGACATTAGGACTAGTGTTTGAATTGATAAGCTTATTAATGCTATAATTTTAGGACATGGATCTTTCAAACATAGTCAATTGTAGAATGAGGAACAAGTTTATCTTAAATTGATCATTAATCTTTTAGATATTCTCTTCCAAAGTATCCATGTACTCCTTATAATTCAAATAAATCAATTTCAAACTCTAATCTTGATTCCATCATAAAAATAATTACAGAATTTGGTAGTTACATTCTCTCTCTCTTTTTTTTTTTTTTTTACTTTTGAAAATATTGGTAAAGTCTTTATGATTATTTTAAAGCAATATATTTCATTAATTGCTGCACATTAAGTAATGTTTTTAAATAATATTAAATCCTTCAAGTAAATCTTGGAGGAAAAATAAGGGGGGAAGATAGAACACCATTAGTGAAATGTTTATCTAGACACTAACCCACTCCATAAAGGCATATTACATCTGCCGTGTCCTAGTGGATTTTTCCACAACAACAACTATGAGATCTTTTACTCTATGAAGGATGAGAATTGTTCTTAAACTGAATCAATTAGAAATATAAAATTAGCATGATATTATCCAGGAATATACTTGTTTATCATAATAACTGCTATCCAAAAATTTTTAAAAAAGGAATAATCAAGCCTATTGTAGTGGGTTATCTCTAGCTATGGGGCAGCAGTTAAGCCGAAAGCCTGTTCTGGACTGTCGCCTTTTCTGTTTGTCATAATTACTATATGCCTTAGCAGGATAGCCTCCAATTTTGAGAAAAGGGAAAAAAACTCCTCAAAGGAGTATTTCTTTGATTTATTTTTTGCCAAATATCAACTCCTTTCTTGTGAAAGATATAGTCTATGAAATAAAAATTAGAAGCCTAGAGCTTGAGTGGAATGCTGGAAACGGTACAATAAATAATGCTGCTGTATAGAACAGGGAGTTAACTACAGTGAGTAGTGTTAAAATAGGCTTTAAATATATAATAAGTACCTGGCAAACCACAGCCCACACAGCAGTTCTTTTTCCTGTCTTTTTGTGTGTGTACCAAATACTTATAAATGAAGGATTGCTTAAATTTACTTTTCACATTTCTTTTTAAATTAAGGAAATACAGTTTTACAGAGGACAAGTAGTCATATTATTTGTCTCTTAAAAGGATAGCCATCCTCATTTTGAGAAAATACTGACTACTCTTTTCCTAAACTCAATCACACCTCAATATTAGTAAATGTCCCATTGTGTCATCACATCCCATGTTCATATTTTGTCAGCTCGGCTTACTGCCAATTGCATTGCTATTCAATATATAGTTTTCTTGTTGCTGTCATGTATGCGTGTGTTTGCATAAGTTATAGATCTGTTACATACTCACCCATCCATCTGCACATATGTGTAATGTAAAGATAAATAAATAGACAGTTATAAATAAACCATTTTTTCCTTAATCAGAGCCAGGCAAGTTTCTTATACCAAAATATATCATGCTTTGGCTCAGAACATCTTTTGATTAAATGTTAATGTGGGTTGAACTCTTCACATATTGATTGGAAAAATAAATAAAGCCTTTATTTATTTATACTTATCACTTAGCAGATAATATATGGCATTTTTTTTCACAGCAGCTTAAGCATAGTCAGTTAACTCTTGTTGAAGAGATTTATATCCTAAAGAGAAAATGAATCTATGAAGCATACTGATAGGAACTGAATCCCCAAAATGGCAGTATGTTAATTTTTTTGTCTGTTTGATTCCTTTTCTTTGGCTTGATTTTCATTGGTATTGCTTATGTTTTAAAGGGAGCTTGTCACTATCTCGTACTTGATGAAATGAAACCAGCATGGTGTTGGATATATGGAACTAGGTTTGTTCTTCCTAATATAAGTTGGTGTTTTCACTTTGTTTTTTTTCTAGAACAAATTCTCTGCTGATCATGTTTGATGTTGTTTAGGAAGTAAGCACATCTGCCAAATAAGCAGGCCTTGAGTGGGCTTATAAGCCAGTAATGGGAGTCCTGTTCTTTTCTGCCAATGTCACACAAAGAACTGAATCAAACAGATGGTCATTTTGCACAAATGGAATAATTTTCTTCACTTTGATCTGACTTTTCTACATACTCTGGATATTCAGCTATGTGTCATTCTTCTTCCAAAATGAGTTCACTTTTCTGATCCCCATAAATTTATGGTGATTATTTGGTAATAGAAATTTCTGATGAGTAATCATTACTTAAGTCCTCATCTAGTACTTAATTTGCCCCTTGTCTGGAAATCATCTACAAGGAAATTACAGCCAAATAATTAGCTGACTTTCATATCGGATTGAGAAATTAGCCCCATTGCTTTACATATTCGACACTACTAAGCTTTTTTTTAAAAAAAGAAATGTGTTTAAAAGTCTATTTCTTTTGTTCTTTCATGAGTGTGTATGAGAGAGAAAATGCAGTTTTATATAACACAATTGGCAAGAGATAAATATAGAGAGAAAGATATATAGAGAGAAATATACAGGTACCTCCAGTGGGTCCTCGACCTCAGCTGGGCCCAGCTCACAGGCACGTGCATACTCAGGGTGGTCTCCCTATGCAAACCTGGAACTCTTCTATGTGGTTCGACCTTGCAGACCATTGCATTTCCACTGTGCCATTGTCTAGTCCCAAGGGGGCTTTCTTAAAGGCAGTGAAAGGATAGTAATGTGGCTAAGAACTTAAAAGCCAGAGGGCTGACATAGATTCAAATATCAGTACCTTCATTTACAAGGTTTTTCAGTGCTTTTTTGTCATGCTACTTGTCTCCCAGCTTTTCCTTTCCTCACCTCAAAGGAAAGTCTATCACTACCACAGAGTTGTCAAGAGTATCAGATGAAATGAGGCTTACTTATTATTCTTTTAGAGAGATTTTTTTTTTTTTGCTATAGGACACTTGTGCTCCCTGGAGAAACAGAGACAGAAAGTGAGAAATCACTCCACAGGGCATATGGTAAACTGTAGTCCCTTCCGTTCTCCTCTTGGGATTTTGGGCAGGCACACACATGTGCCAAGTACTAGTTTTAATCTGCTCTGTCTGGGACTCAAACCACAGACGACTACGTGGGAGTCCAACAACATAAATATTATGCTATCTGCTGGTTCCAAAATGAGGTTTATAAATTAGATATCCTAGCACAAGGCTTCTCAACCTTAAAACTATTGATATTTGGACATAATAAGTTTTTGTTCTGAGGGTAAAATTTCCTTCTCCTTCAATGGAAATCACTGCCCTAGCTCCGAAGCACTAAGTACTTAATAAATGTCACCATTACCAGTGAATAGTTAAAATGCTATTTTTGAAATGCTTATTGGCAAGTTTTTATAGTAATTTCTTTTTTTTCCACAGAAATTAATTGAATTGTATCTCTCCTAGACTGAGATTTTTAAAAGTGATGATTAACTTTTAGAACCCACATTTAATGATTTAATTACTCCCTTTGCATTTAAAATTATCCAAATTGAATGTTTTGGGGGCTTTCAACATTTTCAGCAAATTTTCACTTAATTTTGAAAATGTTTTAGGCCTACACATAAATTGATGAACTCTTGTAATGATTACCCAAGATTCATGTAATTGTTAACATCTTGCCACATTTATTTGATTTTTCTAAAATGAATTTATATAGCCAAAAGGAGAGAGTGGTTTGTGTAAGTAGTTCAAGCATGATTCATTATGGTAAAGTGCCCTTCTTTTCATTCTCCTGTTTAATTTCTCTTAGTATTTAAATGAGGACATTCACATCTGTAGGAGTACGCACATCTGGATTCTTACATCAATATTCAGAACCTCCAAAGTGTGTACATATGGATTTATCTTGATTTTATATCTTGCATATGTATGGTATCTATTCCTAAATGGACTTCCGGTTAGAACCTATATGGTTGATGGCAGCCAACAACCTAACATTTCATCTCTTTAAAGGAATCTCATTGTATTTATTTTCACTTTCTGTGAGTTCACGGTGAATGATTTGATCACATTTAACCTATCTGAATAAAAATAACAAATCAGTACATTCAAAATGTCTACTTATCCAGTTGACAATAGAAATTTACCCAGCACTTAAAAAAATAAGATTGTAAATCTCCCTAGGAAGAGGTCATTATACTTGCAATTTTGATCATTTTCAGTTTACTACTGAGAGAGAAAGATGTCAAACATTAATTCTCAGTCATTAAAGTCAAATTAATAAAAATTAAACATTACTAGAACTACTGTACCTTCTTACATTAATAAACTTTTTCTCAGAACTTCTAAAAGTAGATCTGAACATTAATATAGGTCAATATATTATGATGTTTGTACAAATCATGGAGTTTTAATTGTCCCAATTAATTGATTAATTAACAATTTTGAAATGCTAGAAGTACAAAGAATGCTCCTATTGCTGTTCAAAAGTATTTAACCCCAAAGCACTACACAGATATATGATATCTTATTTACCTGATAGAACCCTAAAATCTCACAGAATCTCTTGAATAAAAAATTCACTTTTAGGGACTGGCAGGTGGTGTGGTGGTTAAGGATGCTGAACACCCACATGGTCAACAGTGGTTCGAGTCCTGAACCTGGCGGCTTGCTATCTCACTTTACCCCTCTCTCTGTCTTTGTCTATGTCTGGTCAAATTAAAATAAATAACTAAATAAATAATTAAATAATTATTAAAAAATTCACTTGTGGTGAACCACTACATAAAAACTCATACCTGTGAAACACTACACCAGCAGGTGGTATAGTGGTTAAGAGGCTGGACTGCCACATGGTGGTCCATGGTTCCAGTCCCAGACCTGGAGGTTTGAATCTCATGTCGGGCACATGTGTGTGCATGGTCAAAATCCTGAGAAGAATGGAGGAAAAGAGATTGTGGCATGGCCATTCTCCCTGGGGTGATTTTGTGCTTTCTGTCTCTCTATATCTCTGGCGAGTGAATATGCCCTAGTAGCAACAATCTTTCTCTAATAAAAACTTCTGATACTTAGTCTACTTTTTACACTTAAACCTAGTTCTATAAATGAAGGTGTAGTTATAAAGCAATTTTAAGTTGTAACTAAATAGTTTTATGACTTAAATTTGGATAATACATTGTGATCTGCCACATTTATTTTCTTCTACCTTTACCCTAGCTCATCTTCCAAGTAAAAATGCTCCTACAATCTCAGTGATTAAAATATATTACAGTAGTTCCACCATCCCTCTATTTCCAGGTAGTAGACACATTTCATCCTGGATAAGTAATGCAATTATTTAAAATGCCACAGTAATCAGAGCAATGACCTTTAGACCTAAGGATTTAAATTAAGAATAACCAGAGGGAGATATAGGTTGTGTGTGTGTTTGTATACACACATACATATACATATACAAATTTCAATTGTGAATTTTTAAATGTTGGATATTATCTGTTTCTGATGAAGCAGCCTTCAATGGTGAGCAGCATTACATTTATTTTCTCCCCAGTGGTGAACCAAGTTAAATCCGAGCAAAGCGAGCTCCTGTGCCCAATCCTGCTTTCTCTTAACTGGTAATAAAGAACCTTACTGGCCTGACAGGTTGTCACAGCAATTATTCACATGAAGTTCTGTAGCAGTTGTATCTGTCAGCCCATGTAGTATTGAATATTTTAACTGGCAGTCTTCCAAGACTGAACATTAATCTTACCATCTCCTATTACAGTCCCTAATCAAGATATTCCAGGGGTGATTGCACTAACATTGTTTGAAGACTACATCTACTGGACTGATGGGAAAACCAAGTCACTCAGCCGTGCCCATAAAACCTCGGGAGCAGACAGACTCTCACTGATTAACTCATGGCATGCCATCACAGATATCCAGGTGTATCATTCTTATAGACAACCTGATGGTAATTATTCTTTCCATGATTTCCATAAGCTCATTAACATCTTTCAGTGCCATTCCATTTGATTCTTTCAAGGTTAAGTGTAATTTTATTTTTGAGAAAGATTACCAGATTTCATTATTCATCATCATTTATATGGAATAAATTCAGTTGATATCAACTCCTGCTATTAAGGGATATGATTAGAATTTCAATAATAACACAAAGAATTATTGATTTGTTCAAATTATATTAAGTTGAAATAATAAAAATACATGTAGTCAGAGAGGTTAAGATTGCATTCTTGAAATAAATTGTTTACAAAATAGTTACAGGAGCCATAGTTTCTGGAATGCTGAGTAGAATGATTTATATTTAAGTAACTCTTGGGTTTTAAAATTGAAAATATATCAAGTTTGCTTAAGCAAATGTCTAATACAAATAATTTTAATCCAAAAAAAGATTTGATCATTTTGCTGAAAACATATATTTGGCCCAGAAAGCAAAGTCACTGTATGCTATTAATTATAGACCATTGTTTCATTGTTTTATTTTACATTTATATTTCTGAACATATGTATGTCTTTATCCAAAATGCTTCTAGTTTTTGTTTATTTTTTGATAGACCTTTTTCTTTCCTACTAAAATGCCGTTTTTGTAAAAATTATTTAATGGTCGAATAAATGTCATTGAACAGTAAATAGCATTTGTACAAAAAGAAAAAAATATATTTATAATCTTGAAGAGGTCTCGATGATAAAACTTTCTTTAAATATAAGTTCTGAAGCTTGAATGTCCTATCCTTAATTCAATTTTGTTATATCATTGGACTTAATTATTCTGTTTTATTGTTGTTGTTGTTTTTTTTGTTTTTTTTTTTTCTCTTCTGTAGTCTCCAAACATCTCTGCATGATAAATAATGGTGGTTGCAGTCATTTGTGCCTTTTAGCCCCTGGAAAAAGCCACACCTGTGCTTGTCCCACCAACTTCTATCTTGCAGCTGATAACAGAACTTGCTTATCTAACTGCACAGCCAGTCAGGTGAGTGATGGTCTGGAAATCATCTAATGTGATGGATGAGCAAGTTGTTGTACAGATTTTCCCTGAGTTTTGGTCTGGGACTAAAACCACAATTAGCCATATGTGAATCCAGTGCCATAACTGCCATGCCACCTAATGGCACTCAAAAATGTTTTTTGAAACATTTGTTTTCTGTTGTTGTTATTTAGCATAACATAAATCATCATTCCATATGTTGTAGACTAGGGATGGTCAGAGAGTTAGGTAAAATGTTTAACTCATATCTGTAAAATGGAACCTTAGAAATTAGGAAGTATAAACAGAGGCCAAAAAGGAAATGAAACAAAAATGAAAACCATCCTTAGGCAGATCTACACAGAATAAATGCTCAGATCCTAAGGGGGCATAGCAGCAAAATCAGGTATGCCACGTCGTAAAAGAAGGCAAGATGACTGAGGCACAGAGTAGGAGAAAGTATATGAAGCAACAACAACTTTCCTAGATAACGTGCTCCTTTGTCACTGTCCCTGCCTTTTGCCATTCCTCATGGCCAACGATATGGAAAAAGAGTATTTTTCTAGATACTTGTTAATGTTTTTTCTCCTAGTTTTTAAAAGTTTGTCAGAGTGTACATGTGTCATCCAGAGAGACAGACAGACAGGGAAATAAGAAAGGCCCCCATGGTGGATGGTCATGCCATGATACGTTCTCCTCCGTTATGCCCTTCTTTCAGAATTTGGAGCACACAAGCATACACTTCTCGCACGTTTTTCAAGCTGCTGGTCGTGAACTCAAATCGTGCAATTGGCCGTGTAGGATCTAGCAACCTTAACCACAACTCCATAGACTGGTCTAACACTTTTTACCTGAAAAATAATATGATTAAGATAATTTCCTTCTTAAGCCTCCTTTTGTTAAAATTTTTATCATTTCCAGTTGAGATGTACTAGAAGTTATTTTGTTTGTTTGTTTTTCACTTAATGGTAGTTACATTAACTTGTTTTCTTCTTTTTAAGGTTTTTGCCATAGGGTATGTGCCCTTACTGGAAAGAGATAGAGATTGACAGTGAGAGAGAAACTGAGAAAACACCCTCTGCAGAGGATGACCATGTTGCAATCCCTTCTCCTCTACTGTCCTTTCAGAATTGGGACACATATGCATAGGCAACTGACATGTTTTACAAGCAAGCAGGTCCAGGCCTCAAACTGTCTCCCTTGTGAGAGTGCAACAACTTAACCACCTTGCCACCTGCTGGCCCCACCTAAACTTATTTCATTACTTTCAAATTGTGAATAGTCATATGACATCATAAAATTAGACTTCATTACATTTCATTCGCTATTGTGTTTGACTTGAGATAAAATTGTCAAAGAAACTATTATTTTTTTAAAGACAAAATTTAGTTTTAGAATTTTGTGTTTTGAATTTGATGGTTTTTCAGTTACAAGCACTACCTTCATGAGGACATACTGAATTTCTCTTAGGATCTGCTTATCTTGAAAATAGAGAAGCTTATACTAGCTCAACCTGCCTCTCAGATTAGGAATATGAGCATCGTATATGAAAAACTATGGTTAAATAAAAGATATTAGACCTTTTTCTACGGAGATAGTGAGTGTGACGATTAAGGACACACTCTGAGGTCAGGTGCACTGTGAGCATTATCCTAACTCGTGGTGGGTTATCTTGGGTTTGTCATAAATTTTTAGTGTCTTGGTATTCTCATCTTCAAATGGGGTGAAAATATTTCCAGGCCATTGTTATGAGACAAAATGGGAAAAATTCCTAGGACATGATAGCTCATGTTGTTACGACTCTTGCCCTCTAGAGTATGTGGACGGTTAGTGTGCACTGACGTCGGAGGTCGTGATATCTAGCTGAAGTAGGCAGCAACTCTGCTTCTTTAAAATGTGTGTTCTAAGTATAATGCTTGAATGTTTGTGTACAATATAAAAGTCTTTTTAAAGAATTGAGTATTTAGGGGGCCGGCAGGTGGCGTGGGGTTAAGGTGCTGGATTCCCACATGGCAGACCATAGTTCTAGTTATGGACCTGGCAGCTTGCTTTCTCTCTCTCTCTGATCTCTGTCTCTCTCTGGTGGATTTGTGTGCCCTACAGCAAATTAAAAAATAATAATAATAAATAAAATTAGATAATTCTTAAATAATAATTGGATAGCTAAGTTACTATGAGAGACAAAATCATAAACCTAATAATTTGTCATGGTAAAATTTAAATGATAAATCACACTTGAAAAGATCATTAAAATATAGTTCCTATTAGTGTTGTGTAGTTTGGTCAAATTTCCAGTTTCATGTCCAGGTTTTTCTGAAATAACCTTTGGTCCCTTGCTCTGGAGTGGCATGTGAGTCAGTCTGTTGAGTCTTATAACATTAATCATTTCTAACATTTACTTTAAATCATTTTAATTACACAAAAAAGTCAATTTAGAAATGACTTTACTTATCTTTTAAATGGAGACTTTCTGTTTCAACTAAATATTACCATATGGTGATTTGCATTTTATCCTTGTATTATTTTAGCAGACATGTATTTAGTAGTTTCTTTATAGCTCCTTCTTGTGGGTGATAATTAGAGTCTGCAATTTATTTTATGAAGATATTAGTCTTGGAGAACACTTACCATGAATACTGTTTTCTATTTATACTTAGCATTAATCTTTTTCAGTTTCTAAATTTAAGTATAAAAAAAGCATAGACATGAAATAGAAGAAATATTCTTTTGAGAATAAAATGTTGATTAGCATGAAAAGTTACATAAATATATTTACTCTGGCCTTCACTTATCTCAAAACACTTTTACATTCTTATTAAAATAAAACGGAGAGAAAAATCATCATGCTCTATATAATTCTAACAGTTGGTGTTTATTTCAATCAGACATATTTAGTGACTTAAAAAATAAATTCTAGATATGTTTCCAACCATTACTGGAAAGACTTTGAAGAGACTCAGGAGACCTGAAATTCTCCTACTAATGTGCTTTGATATACTGTAATGACTGGACATATTTAATGTTCAGGGCAATTGGTTTTGGAGTTAGCTTCATATCCCTAGACAGTCACTATCTATAAAGGTAATCCCCCCCACCCCGGTAATTTATAAGAAACCACAACAGTTATGACCACAGGTTAAGCAAATATGGGAAAATCAGTAGAAGAGTCTAATCTCCCAATGGAATAGTAGTTTCTTTCCTTCCTGTATTGCTATTGAAAGAAAAACTCACTCTCCTATAGGAAATTAATAATGTAGAGCTATCTTGAATCAACTCCATGATGTCCAAACAGGTTCAACAAAAGCTTATTTGAAATTGTCTCTTAATTTAAAAAAAAAAAAAAGTAACTGTTTTAAGTGAACAAATGTTTAGATTCTTAATCCAATATTCTTAGAGACATTAGGTTGTTGGAAAAGCCGTAACACATTATTGCATAGAAAACAGAAAAAGACATGGTTGTCCCAACTATCTAATAGTTGAACCTAGGCTATATTTCCTGTTATATTTTTCTTGAACATAACATGCTAAGATAAATGCCAGCTTGCTGTCAGTTCCTCACGTGGGCATTTCAACGTACACACATCAAAAAGAAAGTACACTTTTAGGAAAAAAATCAAACTAATGTTATTTCCAGAAGAATATTATGATCTATGCTTCTCATTGAAATTTTATTCAAAAAAAGGAAAGAATTTATTAGTACCAGAAAAAATTGACTAAATTTTATCTATTGCATGGTTTTAGTCATGCAAAGTGAATATATTAATGGTAACTATGTTAATGCCTGTGCTCTCTATTGAGACACTGTCATTTCCTTTAGCTTCTTGTATCTGAATGTTGCTAGAAAGGAAATAGTTTGTGCTCAGAGACCACTAAAGAATAAACTGTTAGAGCTTTTTGATAATCGGTTGCACTTGGCTAATAGTGAAGTTAGTAGGAATAGCTTTGTGCTCTCTCTCTCAACCTTTATTATAAAAATATTAAGTCACTGGAGAAGTCAAGACATATTTTTCTGTTTTTCTATGTAAAACTGTGTTATGACTTTTCCGATGATCTATGAACTATTTGAAATTTTTTCTCAAATAAGAGGTCACCTGCATGCTAATTAGCTGACAACTAAATAGTGCCACATAACAATTTCTATTACTTTTTCTATTGTAGTCTTCCACTTAAGGGTTAATTTTGAAAGAAAAGAATTTTTAAAAATTCTGTTTTTACAAAGAGAATTATTATCTTTCTTATGTCTAGTGCTAAATAGAAAGGATGCTAGAACAAATAAAACACATTCATAAACATTTTAGCTACTAGTATTTTAAGAAAATTTTATTAATTATTATGACTTTCTTCTGTGTTTAAAAGTCAGCAGAAGAGACTATTGCAGCCTAATTTTTATGCCTTTTAAAAATGTATGTCTTTAAAAACTTTGGTGAGTTTTAACATATATATGCCTCAAGTTACTCATCTTTTTTTTTTTTTTTTTCTATTTCTTTCTTTAAGTTTCGTTGTAAGACTGATAAATGCATTCCATTCTGGTGGAAGTGTGACACAGTGGATGACTGTGGCGATGGATCTGATGAACCCGATGACTGCCGTGAGTACACTGACAAAGGATAGAACTGGGAATTTAAAGTCCTTATATCCCAGACTGGAAAGTCGAACTATATCTAAAGTATTGAATTTTGATATTTTTAAAACTCTTTTAAGCTAGAGATGTTTTTTATGTCAGTCTTTAAAAATGCAATAAAAATGATTCAATGTCTTTAGGGCCTTGGATAGGTCTCTGATAACTGTTAAATTTAGAATGATATGAGCCATTTATATTGCAAGTTTGTTTTTTTTTTCTTTTTCAGGGTTGATTTTGTTCCCCCTCGTTTTCAAAGTTTTTGCCATAGAGCATGTGTGCTTACCAGAGAGACAGAGAGAGAGAGTGAGATAGTGAGAAATCACCCTCCAGGGTGGATGGCCACGCCTCACTTCAGTATGTTCTCCATTCTCCTCAGAGATATGGGGTCTGCATTGCAAACATGCACTCATATGTGCCCAGTGTGATTTTCAAGCCACTGGGTCTGAGAGTCGAATGTGAACCATGTGGGAGTCCAGTGCCTCTTTTTTAAGTATTATTACTTGTAGAGTAACTATATTGCTTCGTGTAGAGATCAGTAGAGTGATAAACTGCTTGGTTTTGACTTAACGTATCAACAAATTAGAAGCAAAATAGGCAGTTTCAGGCTGCCACTCAGTGACCGAAATCTTACCATTAAATATATAATATTTCAACTTTTTTGGGCCAGCATTGTTATCCTAAAAACTCTTTAAAAAATCAGATTTTTCCAATACAAATCATTAGTATACTGTTAGGCAATTTAATATAGTCTTAGCAATTATTCTAAAGTGACTATCAATTATGTCCTGACATATTACTGTGATTGGCATGGTTAGGTGCTAGTTTTAAAACTATCACTGGTAACTTTGGTTGTAATGGACAATCAGCAGACCTTTCCTTGATAGCCTTTTATAGTTCATTCCATGGGTCACTCCAGCACTGTCCTGTCAAGTTGAAGATGCTTGTAGTCAATCAGGATAATTACCTCAACCACCCAGTGGATGGTTGCATGATTTGACTTTGACAATTTATTTCGAGATCGTTAGGCTTCAAACAAAGACAGTGCACTGTGTTAGTGAAAGCCAGCTGCTGTCTGCTATAGAACTTTTTACCACCTGATTTTAAAGCTGTTTAGGATCTCTAGATACTTAGATGATCTATGTTTTATCTTTCTGATCCCTAAGTCTATTACACAATCGAAGTGCTTAACATCATTAATTTGTATGTTTCAAAACAGTAAAACCAATTCAATGAAAAGAGAAAATAATTACTAAGGATATTACTTTTCTAATATAATCTTTGTTTCTGAAAAATCCATTGCACTTCGATTTTTATAAAAATCCACTTTTTGTTTTCAATAAGATAGATGACATGCAAAGAGTAGTATATGTGTGGGAAAGAAATAATATTTTGCTTAAATTATTCTTTTTTCGTCACTGAATTAAAAGGAATAGCAAAAGAACAAGAAATATTATGGTGAATTTATTAAGCTTTACTTATTAAAAAGTTATTACTTTCCCCACAACGAAGTGAAATTTCTAATAATATACTAAATAAGTATAATTTATTTTTATGAATTATAAAAATAAATAAGAATGAACATGTTAATTTAGTCCTTTCTGCCCAGATTCACTATTCATTGAGGAAATACCGTTATAATGACCAACAGGCAAAGTGAACACCCAATGTTTTCCTTTTAAAATATTTGCAACTCCTAAACTCTAATTTTAATCTGTACTAAAATATTATGATGCAGCCATACTGACATGAGAAATGAACCTCAGATTTAGTATGATGAGTTTTGTGTATTTCCACACTTTTAGAATATGTGAATAGTAATCAAATATTACTTTACTTTTTTTAGAGGGGAAAAGAGACATCTGTTATCTAAGAGCTTCTGAATTATCCTTGTTTAAATTCTAATATCTATTTATTTTCATTCATTTATTTGATTATATTCTTTTTAATTTTTTAGAGGTTTTTGCCTTAGGGCATGTGCATTCACTGTAGAGAGAGAGAGAAAGAGAGAGAGTGACAATGAGAGGAAAAGTGAGATATCATCCCCCAAGAGGCGATGGCCACGCTGCCATCCCTTCTCCCCTCTCCTCCCAGGATTGCATGCCCAGTACGAATTTCAAGCCACCGAGGTTGGGATTCAAACCGCGGTTGGCCAGCCATGTAACCACTACAGCAATGTAACCACTACACCATCTGCTGGCCCCTATTTATTATTTTAATTAACAAATAAATATTGTATACATTTATGTTATAAAAAATAATGTTTTGATATGCATACACAGCACGGAATGGCTGAGTGAAGCTATTTCACATATTCAGCACCTCTCATATTTCTTTTTTCCTTGTTGTAAGAACACTTCAAATCTACTCTTTTAGCAATTTTCAGATATGCAATATACTAACTATAGTCACCATGATGCACAATACATCTTTTGAACTTATTCCTCTTGCCTAACTAAAATTTCGTGCTCTCAGACCAGCATCTCCTCAGTACTGTCCCAGAGCCTCAGATTGCTCCCATGTCACTCTGTTTCTAATGAGTTAAAGATTTTCAGACTCCATATATAGATGTGATCATGTGGTATGTGTCTCTGTGCCTGGCTTATTTCATGTAACAGTGTCTTCCAGGTTCACTCATGTGATAAACTTCCTTCATTTTTAAGGGTGAACAATATTGTATTGTGTGTGTGTATGTGTATATGTATGTGTATACATATACATATGTGTATATATATGTATGCATACGCACTTATATCACATGTTCTTTATGAATTCATTAATTGATGGACATTTAGTTCAATTTCATATCTTATCATAATATGAATAATGCTGCAGTGAACATGGTAATTCAGAGTTTTTTGGACACACTGATTTCATTTCCTAAAATTGCTGGTTTATATGGTTATTTTAATTTTAGTTCTGTGTTTAATTTTTTTTTTTTTTTTTTTTTTTTTTTGTTATAGGGCACGTGCACTCGCCAGACAGAGAGAGAGAAAGCAAGAAATCACCCCCCAGGGGGGATGGCCAGACCGCAATCCCTTCTCCTCCATTCTCCTCTCGGGATCTTGAGTACGCATGCACTTGAGTCCGGCGTGAGCTTTAAGCCACCAGTTCCAGGACACGAACCACAGTCGACTACGTGGGAGTCCAGCAACATAGCCATTACACTAACTGCTGGTCCCTGTGTTTAATTTTTGAGGAAATTTCATTCTGTTTTCCCTAATGGCTATACTAATTGACATCCCATGCACAATGTACAAGGACTCCCTTTTTCTATATCCTCCCCATGCTCGTTATCCTTAGTCTTTTTTTTTTTTTTTTTTTGAGAGAGAGGTTTTGCTATAAGGTGCGCATGCTCGCTGGAAAGACAGAGAGACAGAAAGCGAGAAATCCCCCCCAGTGGGGATGGCCATGCTGCAATCCCTTCTCCTTCATTCTCCTCTTGGAATCTTGGGCATGCACACACGTGCGCCCGGCGTGAGTTTAAGCCACTGGGTCCAGGACTCAAACTGCAGTCGACTACATGAGAGTTCAGCAACATAACCACTATGCCAATTGCTGGACCCAGTTATCCTTAGTCTTTTTGGCACTATCCATTTTACCAGGTCAGAGGTAATATCTCATTTTTTTAATTATAAAGAATTATTTTAGTTGGCTTTAATTTTTTATTTTAATTTGACTAGAGAGGGACAGAGTGAGAAAGCAGGAGAGAAAGCGAGAAAGCAAGCTGCCAGGTCCGATATGGCGGTTGGCCATGTGGGAGTCCAGGACCCTTAAACCACCAGGCTACCTGCTGACCCCAGCTTCTCATTTCTTTAAAAGAAGCATTTCTCTGATGATTAATGATATTGAATATTTATTTAATATGTCTGTTGACCTTCCTTATTTTTTCTCTTGACAAACATCTATTCAAGTCTTTTGCTCATTTTTAGTCCCTTTTTTGTTTTCTTACTACTAAATTGTTTGAGTTTCTTAAACATTTTAGATATCAACTTGCTATTAGATATATAGTTTGCACATATCTCCCCCTGTCTCACAGATTATCCCTTCACTCTGTTGACTGTTCCCATTGATGTGCAGAAGTGTTTTAGTTAGACATGTCCCATTTATCTGTTTTTGCTTTTGTTGCCTGTACTTTTCGGGTCATATCAAAAAAACTTTGCCCAGGGACCAGCAGTTAGCGTAATGGCTATGTCGCTGAACTTCCACATAGTGCACCGCGGTTCGCGTCCCGGACCTGGTGGCTTAAAACTCACGCCGGGCGCATGTGCGTGCGTGCCCAAGATTTCGAGAGGAGAATGGAGGAGAAGGGATTGTGGCGTGGCCAATCCCCCTGGGGGGTGATTTCTCGCTTTCTGTCTCTCTGTCTCTCTCTGTCTGTCTGGCGAGCCCATGCTCCCTATAGCAAAAATCTCTAAAAAAAAAAAAAAAAAAAAAAAAAAAAACTTTGCCCAAACTGATGTCATTAAGTTTTTGTTTATTTTGTTTGTTTGTTGTTTTTGTTTTGTTTTTTGTTTTCAGATTCTTTGTTATACATTACATGTGCTTGCCAGAGAGAGGAATAGTGAGAAATCAACCTCCCTCCTCAGAGGGGAAAGCCACAGCACAATCCCTTCTCCTCCATTCTCTTGCACTATTGGGCATGCACACACATTCACCCGGCATGAAATTCAAGTTTCTAGGTCTGGGACTCAAACTGCAATTGGCCATTTGGAAGTCTAGCACCTTACCTACCATACCACATGCTGGCCCCATCATTAAGTTTTTATTTGTTGTTTTGCTTTACTTCTTTTGTTTGTTTGCTTTAGCTATCTAAAAATAATCTTTTAGTAGTCATACATGTCTTTATTGGTGTCCTTGTCTCTGTGGTCTTTTCAGAAATAAATTTTTACCTGTAGTTAATAAGTTGGTTTTTTTAGAGGTTTTTGCTATAGGGCACATGCGCTCCCCAGAAAAACAGAGTCAGAGACAGAAAGAGAGAAATCACTCCCCGGGGAGATGGCCACGCCACAATCCCTTCTCCATTCTCCTCTCGGGATCTAGGGCATGCACGCACACGTGCCTGGCCTGGGTTTAAGCCACCAGGTCTGGGACTCGAACCACGGTCAACTACGTGGGAGTCCAGTGACATAGCCATTATGCCAACTGCTTGTCCCTGTTGTTAATAAGTTTAACAGCTTTGAACATCTATAGGTATGTCATTTGCTGTGAGAGTCATGGCAAGGTAAAAAATGATATAAAAGAATATATGAAATGTTTTGATTTTATTTTTGGGTAGCAACAAAAATTGAACTTTAGGACCAGCAGATAGCATAATGGTTATATTGTTGGACTCCCACAGGGCTGGCCGCAGTTCGAGTCCTAGACCCAGTGGCTTAAAGCTCACACTGGCATGTGTGTGTTCAGGCCCAAAATCCTGAGAGAATGGAGGAGAAGGGATTGTGGCATGACCATCCCCCTCCCCAGGGGTGATTCTCACTTTTTGTTTCTCTGTCTCTCTCTCTCTGTCTCTCCAGTTAGCACACGAGCCCTATAGCACAAATCTTTCTCCCACTCCCCCCCAAAAAACAATTGAACTTTGAAGATTTAATAGGCACTGAAATTTTTACAACTTCACTTGAGAAAGCAGGGAAATTTATCCCCAGAGTTATGTACTGACAAATTTACAAAATGACTATGTAAATATAGTCAAGGGTGATACATCCATAATTTTCTTCACTAGAAGGTAAGAATTAGGGGAACAGCCATAGTATGGTGTTTGGGACATTGCTGACTAGGTAACTCAGTCCTGGGCCTGACATTGGCTTGAAAGACACTCTGGGAGCGTGTGGATACATGCTTAAAATCTTGAAAGGAAAGATGGAGGAGAAGTGGTTGAGGCATGTCTGCCCACCATGGGTGGTTGTTTACTCTCTTTCTCTGTCTGTCTCTCCTGTTTTGGTGAGCACATATGCCCTCTACCAAATTTAAAAAAAAAAAAAAAAACGAAAACCAAAAAAAAAAAAAACCCACATATGTCCTCTACTAAAATAAAAAAAAAAAAAAACAACCAAAAACGAAAACCAAAAAAAAAAAAAACCAACTGTAATTATGTTTTGATGATACCTATTCATGAAGGATCTTTCTACAGACAAATACAAATATCACTTGGGCTTACCAGTTATTTCCAGGCATTATTTTAATAATTGCAGCATTTTTTATAGGAGAGTTGTTCTGGTAGGAAAAAGAAAACATGTATATTTAAAGAAATCGTATTTAAAGCAAAAGGAAATAGAAATAGAAGAAAGTCAATGTTTAATGTGGGAGAAAATTAAGTACAATGCAGCATAAATATTGTGATTAATTAACATATTATAATTTGGAGACAAAAGACTTGTGACATTTTAGAACTTTCTTATTTTTATGAAAATAAAGCATAAATTAAAAGTTTGGATTTTTTAAACTTTATTTATTTATTTATTTATTCCATGAGTTAAAGACACAGACACACAGAGAGTCAGACACCCCCAAGAAGATCTTCATCTTCAGATTCACCCCAGTCTCAGTGGCTTTGGATCTAGTAAAGCCACTATCCTATGTTGGTCCAGTTGTGTTAACATTGAACCACTACCAGGCTCCATTTAAGATATTTTATATTTGTAAAGAATGTTTTCATTTTTAATCAATGAAAGCATAATTTAAAAGCATAATTTCTTTCCCAAATGAAATTTTAAAATGTTGATTATTAGTGTTTGATTCACTAATTTGAACTAAGAGCATATTGTTAATTTCAAAGTTAGTGATTAGTAATATACATTAGGATCATTGATAAACAGTTGTGTTTTATTGCAAGCAACATAATTTGTGAGAAGATTTCATAGTCAGAAATGGATTTCTGTTTCAAGTCTGGCACTTGTAAGTTGCACTTTTGTGAGTGAATTATTAATATTCATGAGACTTATTTTCTCACTTGTAAAATGCTCACAGTGAGGTTACGAAATTAAATTAATAACTATATATGAAAGTGTCAATTGCAGTGCCTGATACAGAGAAGATCTTCAGTGAGTTCTACTTTATTACTATTCTTTATATAAACTTAAATAATATAGCAAATAAACACATCATCATTTGAAGCTATTTATCATAGTATATATGATATGTGTGGATATTTACTGTTTCTAAGATATTGTCCTTACATATAATGATACAATTATAGGAATGAAAATCAATAGATCTGATAAAAATTTAATAGATATAGAAAATATCTTCTTTACCTAGTGCTAGAGAATATATATCAAGGGCAGGACATATACATCATAGGCAACAAGGTGATGAGGCAAGTTATTTTAAAAATATATTGTAATAAGTTTTTTATTTAATAGATTTTATCCTGCAATTTAACCTCTCAAAACCACTTCATTGGAGGAGATATTTTTATGTTTTAAATTATTATTATTATTATTATTACTAGTTTTTTAATTGTACCATAGGGTATGTGTGCTCATCAGAGAACTACAGAAAGTGAGAGAAAGTGAGAATTTATCCCCTAGGGGAGAATGGTTATGCTGTAATCCCTTCTCCAGTCTCCTCTTGAGATTTTAGACACACACACACACACACACACACACACACACAGTGTGCTTTCAAACCCCTTGTCTGGAGACTTGAACAGTGGAGTTGGCCATATGGGATCCAACATCTTAACCACCATGTCATCTCTTGGCCCTAAAAATATTTTTATGTTTTAATGTTGTTAATTCTTTCCCAGCTATGGTCAGTTTATGAAGTATAATCTGGACACCATCAGAGTTACTCATAGCTTAGTGACACATGTGAATCATAGCTTTCTAGATGTGAGGCAGTACTCTAGAATATATTTAACATACTAATATAATAAATATTCTGAGTCCAAAAAGCTCTGTTTAAGAAGTCGTGAGCTAAGATTGCTGCTCTACCAAACCTATGTGTTTCTTCCCATAGCCGAATTTAAATGTCAGCCAGGTCGGTTTCAGTGTGGAACTGGACTTTGTGCTTTGCCTGCCTTCATCTGTGATGGAGAGAATGATTGTGGCGACAATTCTGATGAACTCAACTGCGGTAGGAGATTAAATTCCTAACTAAGGAACATAAATCTAATTCTTACCTGCTTAGCGCTGCACTCATTCAAATTCCGACACAGGTCAGATGATTTTGTTTTCTCTGTCTTGTAGACACGCATGTCTGCCTGTCTGGTCAGTTCAAATGTACCAAGAACCAGAAATGTATCCCGGTAAACCTCAGATGCAATGGACAGGATGACTGTGGTGATGAAGAAGATGAAAGGGACTGTCGTAAGTCAACTGAAAATGTTCTCTGTTTCCATGCTTCTGACTCCCAGCTGAAATCGCTACACAAATTATTACACTTAAATTGGTATAACATAGAAAGGTAAAACAGCAGTTATGGTCAAATAGTTATCAACAGTTGCCAATTAGGATGGAATACTGAGGAATCTCTAAATGAAGAGTACAGAGAAAATTAAAATACAAATGATCTTTACTTTAAAAGCTACTTGGAAATTATGACAAATATAAAGAACAATTCATCCCCATCATCCTTAATAGATCAAAACAACATAGCAGTAGATTATGTTTCTTATACACTGATATTTTAGCTCATATTATTTAGATGTAGATAATTTACTTCTCTTCATTCATTAGTCATTTGAAGCCAACTTTATTTGATGCTGTTTTGTTTTTCTTGATGAAATTGAACAAACCTATGACAATAAATATAAAATCTAAGCAAATAATCTCACAAAATTACTTTTTAGAAAACTACTTATTGCTCAATTTAATATATTTTAGGCTACTTGAAAGAATAATAGCAATTTTTTTTATTCTATTCATCTCATATTTCCATCCTTCACCACAAGTCAAATTACATTAACTGAAAGGCAAAACAGTTTGTGCCATATGCACACATGCACGTAGGCAGGTGTGCACACATGCGTGCGCACACATGCAAACACACATACACAGACAGAATCTGAAGGATAGAGCACCCATCAAGTTTCAGGGTTTCAACAGAAAGGCTGTCAACATTTCTGTCTTGCTGAAGTTTTATTTTATTCTTCTAAAACTTTTATCAGTAAATAATGTGCAGTCATCCAGCAATTTGATTAAGATGGTGCATTCAGAATAAAGTCAGTACCAGTTCTTTATGGTTAGCCATTCTAGAAGCTGATCTATTAAACTGACTAGGATTTGTGATGCAGTTTACAGTCTGAGTTGGATGTTCACCACTTCCCTCGAAAACCCAACACAACTCCTAGAGATTTTGATAAATTTTGTGCTTTTTATTTCCTCATTCACTTAATACCTTACTATTTTAATTTTATTTTTCTTCATAAGAATGCATATGTATAAATTCTTAAATTTACCTACAAAAATGTATAAAGCCCCTGAATTCTTTATTTTTAAAATTCATTTCCAAATATCTAATCAAGATTTTTTAATAACTATGATCTATATCAATGTATCATTGCAGAAATATGTTTTGTTTATTTGGGAAGGATATTAGGAATACATTATAGGTAATTAAAAGGGAAAAATCTTCACTGTTAAGCTATATTGGTTAAAAAAATAATATGCTTTAAGTGAATTGTCTTAAACATTTGTGTGTCTAATTGCTTTTTGATAAGTAAAGTATTTCTTCTCTCCAAAGCTATATTTTAATACGTGTTTTCCTCTTAAGCTGAAAACAGCTGCTCGCCAGACTATTTCCAGTGTAGAACTACCAAGCATTGCATTTCTAAGCTGTGGGTTTGTGATGAGGATCCAGACTGTGCAGATGCATCAGATGAGGCCAACTGTGGTGAGTGTTTTGTGACTATGGATCTTCACTATTTGTGCCATCATCTGAGATGCTCACAATGAATGAAAATTAAACACAATACTTACAAGAGACAGTATTGTCTTTATGTTTTTAGAGTCATAATATTTGATTTAGCTCTTTAACAAAAAGCTTGGAAGTGTAAAATAGAAGAGTAAGTGTTACTTAGTATAACCCAAAACTATATCATTTAATAAAAATTTAAAAGTAGGAAAAGGCCACAATCTTTGAGTATTAAAATATGTATATAATCATTTGGTAAATAAAATAATAATTTTTAATCATTTTTATATTGTTTTATAATTCATTTTTTTCTGCTTAAATACATAATATTTTTCATTCTTTCAAATATTTCTATCTTCATTCTTAAACATAGAAACACAAAAAGGAAAATATATAAGCATCTTTTCTGTTTTAGTAGGTAACAGTATTCACCAAGGTTAGCATTTGGTTTTGAAGCATTCACATTTTCACTGCAAAGAAATTAGTATTATCTTTACAGTAATTATTCCTTAATTACTATTGTAGAAATTGGGAATATATTCATTCTGTGGAATGTATTGTGGAAATGTCAGCAGTGAGATGAAAATGAAGAGCAGGTACTACGTATAATTCATCTCCTCAACATTTAATAGACATTAGTTGAGCCTATTTTTAGGCAAATGTGCCAATGTGGGATTGTTGGGGAAACAAAGAACATTTCCTCTAGCAATAGACTTAAAAAGACAAAGTTTATCCAAATTAAAGATAGGGCTTTCAGGCTTCATATTCAGAATTTTACTAAATGCATTTGCTGGATTCCACACTACTCTTATTTAACTTTTATGGGGGAAATAAAAATAATGAAAAACCTTTAGGTACTCTGAATTTCCATTTATATTGAACAACACTTATGAGGTAGATGTATAATCACTGGCATTAATAACATGTCTTTAAGTTGTTTTGCTAATGCTATCTTTTATATAATTGTGTTTTCAGAACATGTAATCAGTATCGCTTATCATAGAATCATAAAACTACCATTTACCACTTCGTGGAATCAGTCTCACAATCAATTCATAAAGCCTTATACTATATTCAGCACATATTTATCCATAACAATTACACAGGACTTTTGCAGGCTAGGAGGCATTACTGGCTAGTATGCTGTTTTATTATGCATTTTCTTTTACCAAAGTGAAATAATGGCTTAATAACTCTGAATAATTCTTGGCTGGAACATTATTTCTGTTTCTCTCTCCTTCTTCTTCCTTGATTCAGTATGATTTAACTGTTTTTAGTAGATTATATTGTTCAAGTCTATAGTTAGCATCATCCTAATAACACTGGTTAATGTTTTATTGGTGCTAACCATGGAGCCTAGAAAATGTGTTAAAGCCTTTACAGTAATTACCCAACATAATCTCTTTATTATTTCTATTTTGTTGACAAGAAAAATGAGGCACAGACATGTTATGTAACTTACCCCAAATCCCACAGCTATCAAATGGTGAAACTAGATTTGATTCCAGAGTTGACACCAAAGCATATACTTTGAACCTGTATGGACACAGCATAACTCCACCTCACTCTTCCCATATAAAGAGGGAAAAAAAATAATGTTTTCAATAATGAGTTTAAATAGGATTCTCCCAGGCACAAGTATTTCTGTATGTTCTAAACTAGTATTATGTACACATACACCCATAAAGAGGAGGGTAGGAGAGATGGTTGCCATTTGATTGGCCTTAAACCCACTGTAGAATTTTATTGTGGGTATGTGCGCATTTAATTGAAAGAAATGTCTATATTATATGATAGTAAAGCATTTCACCATTTTTTGTTTTTGAAGGAGATAAGAGGCTACCTCCTTCCCTTTCTTCTGTTTTCAATAAATATCAAAATGTCATATGTTTATGTCAATTATGTTAACACCCTGTGGGAGATTCCCTTTGGATACTTCTACTGAGTGAGAAAAAAACATAACACTTTTTAGAGATTAGCCCTGTCATGCCAAGGCCTCATTGTTTGAAACGGTTGTGTGTTTCTTTGTGGAAGAAATGGAACTTGTCTAGAAAACGGGTGTGTCTCACTATTCTGCATGCCCCATGTCCTTGGGACCTAGCAGGGTGCCCGGTGGACTTTCAGTGAGTGTGTGCTGAGTGACCAGTCTGCTCCCTGTTCTGAGGCATCCTTGCAGCCCATTTTGATTGTATTCCCTTCTATGTAGCTCAGCCCAGTGCTAAGTTTATGGGAAGATTTTCTTAAACTCACACATTCGCTTAGCTCTTAATCCCTTATTTATGAAAGAGTCCAATTATATGTAGAACTTCAGCTAAATATACCTATTGGGTCACCAGTATTTATACTTATCTGAAGTTCTATATGTAATTGGATTTTTTTCATTTTTTAATGTCAGCATCGTAATTTGTCCTACCTTTATGTATCCTAACTGAAGCCGTTTGTTTTCCTTTAAATTGTGTAAATAAAACCAATGTAGAAGAAAAAGAGAGAGACTATGGAAAACAGAGCAGAGTAAGTCAAAAAAAGCAACACACACATAGTTTAGTTAAAATAACAATAGTGCATAGATATTTAAAATTATTATATATGTATATTTACTATAATACCATATACTTAGCTCAGTATAATTTTTGAAGTCTGATTGTTACTTACAAATTTAGCAACTAACATTAAATCTGTAAAAAAATATGCTAGTGTAGAATTTAAGAAGGCTCAATAAATTAGTTCCTTTCTTAAAAAATTAACGATGGAAGGAACCAGCAGTTAGCGTAATGGCTATGTCGCTGGACTTCCACATAGTCGACCACGGTTCGTGTCCCGGACCCGGTGGCTTAGAAGTCACGCCAGGTGCGTGTGCGTGCGTGCCCAAGATCCCGAGAGGAGAATGGAGGAGAAGGGATTGCAGTGTGACCATCCCCCCTGGGGGGTGATTTCTTGCTTTCTGTCTCTATGTCTCTGTCTGTCTGGTGAGCGCACGTGCCCTATAGCGAAAATATCTCAAAAAAAAAAAAAATTAATGATGGAGCATGTGCATAGACAGAAGGCAGAGGTGGAGTGGGGAGACTGAAGCACCATTCACAGGGCTTGGTAATGCCATGATCTCCTTTCAGTCCTTCAGGATCCTGGGCACAGCTGGGGACTTGAACCACAATCATCATGTGGCTTATAACTCTGTATTTCTTTTCTTTTTTTTTTTTCTTTTTTACGTTCACTGAGAGAATGAGAGGGAGAGAGAGAGAGAGAGAGAGAGGCACCCTTGACAGGGTCTTACCATGCCACATCCCTTCCCTCCAAACTCTCTTGCCAGCCTGAATAGGGATGAATATTCATGGCACCCAGCATGTTTCAGGATGACCTGGGATGCAAACCATGATGTGTCATGTGGTTCCAACACTGCAGAGCAGCACACTACAGCCTGTGCCACTGTGACTGGGCCAGGCTTCTTAAATAGCTTTAGAAAACACTGTTTAGCTCTGCTTCTGTGTAAGTAAATATTCACAGTCATGCCAAGTTAGTCCTTCTTCAGTTGTGAGTGATTAATACTCCTTATAAATTTACTTCTTGAAAGTGTTAACTCTTTTTTTTTTATTGTACACTCAGAGGGAGAAACAAGCTTTTAAAAATGGAGATACACATTGTCTTTAAAAAGTTTATAAAATGGGACCAGTAGGAAGTGTGCTGATTAGGGTGCTGGACTCCCATATGGTTGACCATGGTTCAAGTCCCAGACCTGGCAACTTGAAAATCACACTAGACATGTGTGCTCAAAATTCCAGGAGAAGTGGCCAGCAGGTGGTGTGGTGGTTAAAGGTGCTGGATTCCCACATGGCCGACGGTGGTTCAGGTCCTGCACCTGGCGGCTTGCTTTATCACTTCCTCTCTCTCTCTCTCTCTCTCTCTCTCTCTGTCTCTCTCTACCCCTCTCTGGTCAAAATGAAATAAACAAATGAATAAATAAATAAAGTTAACTAAAATAATTCTTTAAAAAAATGTTTTAAAAAATCCAAGAGGAGAACAGAGAAGGTATTGTGACATGGCCAAACTCCTTGGTGTGGTGGGGTGTGGGGATTTCTCACCTTACCTCTCACCTAGCCTCTGTAGCCAGGATTTGAATCACACAGTTGGCCATATGGGATCCAGCCACTTAAACCACCATGCTACAGGCTGTCCTGACAGAAACTTCTTTACACACCAATATATCACTCTTTGTTAGGATAGCACTTGCCAATGTCACTTCTTACCCTGAAAAAACAATATACGAGGAAAAGAAATGAAAAGTATATTGTTTAAACTCTTTTCTATATTTCAAATTCTATACTTATTTGACATCACGTATTTATAAAATAGTACTTAATAACATCTGTGGAATCATTGTCTCTCAGAATATACTTTGGACATGTTGCTTTGTAATACATGTGCCACTAGAGTCTATACTTTTGATAAGCTAATTCTAAAACTTTAAAAATTTGTATAGCACTATGTTGTTCCTTTAAAACATGATTCATATGCATACCATCACTCTTCATAAATGAAAGCTTTTAAAAATAATAATATAAGTTCTGGGACCAGTAGTTAGTGTAATGGCTATGTTGCTGAACTCCCATGTAGCTGACCGCGGTTCAAGTCCTGGACCCAGTGGCCTAAACTCAGGCCCGGCACGTGTGCGTGCATGCCCAAGATCCCGAGAGGAGAATGGAGAAGGGATTACGGTGTGGCCATGCCTTCTGGGGAGTGATTTATCACTTTCTGTCTCTCTGTCTCTCTGTCTTTCTGGTGATCATGTGCACCCTATAGCAAAAACCTCTCCAAAAACAAAACAAAATAAAACAAAAAAATAATAATGTAAGTTCTAAAAAGTTTCTAAACTTTTAAAGTGGTTGTAATAAAAAGAAATGTATTTTGTAAAGTTGGAGAAATTATTTTCTATGTGCAAAGAAGCTTCTTTCATTTAGTATTTTCTTTTTGTTAGAATTATTTAATTTAAATTTAAATTTATTTATTTATTTATTTATTTATTTATTTATTTATTTGGCCAGAGAGGGACAGAGTGAGAAGAATAGATAAAGAGAGAGAGGGAAAGTGAGAAAGCAAGCAGCCAGGTCCAATACTCAAATGGTGGTCATCTATGTGGGAGTCCAGTGCCCTTAACAGACATGCAACCTGCCAGCCCCTGATTAAGTTTTCTATATTGCTATTATGTTGTTATATTTATAGTAAAAATGTTGATATATCCTATGTTTTTCTATCTGTCTTTCAAAATCCAATTTTTCCTGCAAATGACATTTGTGAGCATGTTTGTATGTATCTTTGTGTGTGTGTGTGAGTATGACAGAGGGAGGGGGAGCACATATAGGGAGAGACAAAGCATGCTTTAGTGCCTTTTATACATTAAACTATTTTCATTCCAATATAGTCCTTAAAGGAAAGCCCGTGAATGGGACCAGGAAATAGTCTCCTATCTTTTATTTGAAGAAATGAATGATCTCCATGTGAATTATTAAATAATACAAGTGGAATGAATACATTATTCTTTTTATAGCTTCATACATTGACGTCAGTATCTTTCATGTACTATTTCTACCAAAAGTGTGTACAATTTGTTGATGTTTCTTTTTCTTTTGCCTTGCTCTCTTAACAATAAGAGGAAGCTATGAGCCTTAAATTTTGTTCACAAAGTTAAAAACACACAATAAATTTGAAGGCATGCCAAATATTCCAGATTCTGCATAGATCTGTAGTGAAAGGCGTGAGAGAAAATAGTTTTTTGCCTAGCGGGATTTATAATTGATTTCCTAAAGAAGAGAAACTATATATTTGTTTTAATAAAAAAGCTAGATTTATTTAGTTTAATTTTTTTAAAGGAATTGAGTCAGGAATTTATTTTTTGTGATATTTTACTTTCAAAAGCTTCTTTTGTCATATTGCCTTTCAAGTATTGTTTACCAAGTATACTGGTTCTCCAAAGATACAAAATAAAATAACACGCATACATGCACACACACACATCCACAACTGGTTTTGTAGTTCTAATAGTATGTAACAATAAAAATAATTAGATACTTTATTGGGGGAAAAAGAAATAAAGAACTTAAAAATATCTCTGCTCTTTCAGCCTACCTTTGAAACAAAAATATTGACTTTTGATTTACTCTATACAATTCTGTAATGAAAGATTCTGTGCAAGTATTCTTTAGGATAGCAATTTCCATAGTGACTATTTGATCATTTGCAGTTTCAGTTATTACTCTATTTTCCTTAGCACCATGCTTGTATGATTATGTTGTGTGTTATTGAACACACAACATAATATAAAAGATTATACAGCTTTCTTTCAACACCAACACCTGATAAATACATCTACATATAGAAAAAAATTATTTTTCTATTTCTTTTCTTCTTTTTTTTTTGCTATCGGATATGCATGCTTGCCAGAGAGACAGAGACAAAAGAGAGCAATCACCCCTTAGGGGATAGTCACACTGCAATACTTTCTCCTCCATTCTCCTCTTGAGATTTTGGGCACCCACACACAAACAAGCCCAGCATGTGTTTTAAGCCACCAGGTACAGGATTTGAACCATGGTTGATTATGTAGGAGTCCAGCGACGTAATGATTACGCTTTTTGCTGCTCCTTTTGTCTTTCTTTTTTAAAAGACCTAATTTCTACTTACATGTCAAAATAAGTTTGAGAATCCAAGTGATGTCAGATTTCACTTACAAAAGGCTATTTTTAGTTATTAATATCTTGGGACATTAAATAATAATTACAAAAGACCTATTATATTGGGACCAGCAGTTAGTGTAATGGCTATGTCCCTGGACTCCCACGTAGTCGACCGCGGTTCATGTCCCGGACCCGGTGGCTTAAAATTCACGCCAGGCGCGTGTGCGTGCGTGCCCAAGATCCCGAGAGGAGAATGGAGGAGAAGGGATTGCGGCGTGGCCATCCCCCGGGGGTGATTTCTCGCTTTCTGTCTCTCTGTCTCTCTCTGTCTGTCTGGCGAGCGCACACGCCCTATAGCAAAAACCTCTCAAAAAAATAAAAATAAAAAAGATCTATTATAGAGTTATAACTTACCATTTAGGCTTTGTCGTCTGAGCATACTGAACAGATGTTGGATACACGGCAAGTCTGATATTCAACCGGTATTACATTTAATGCCTAGAATGCAAGGCTACATTTTTCAAATCATCAAGCTCAGTTCATATGCTCAGTGGTTATGTAGAAAATAATAAGAGTGGTGGGAGAGGTAATGCAGGATTTAGTTTAAGAAAACCCTCTCTGCTTTTGCTGAATTATGGGCATGAGAGAGTTATTGCTTATTTATGTTTTATTTTAATTTCATTTTATTTTATACATTCAATCAGTTTACATCACTTAGCTTGTAAAGTGAACTTACCCAGCAGGAATAGACATCACGCCAGTCCAGTTCAGGATACTATATGTGTTATCATCAACAGATAATAATTCATTTCTCTGTCCCATAAATGTCTTACCTCTCTATCTTTCTTCTTAATTTTTTCTGTCATACTCTCTCCCTTCTCCCACCTTCTTCCCACACTGTCTTCAGTATCCCTAATCATTTTCCATGCTTCTATATCCTCTAGTCTTTCAGGTTCCACCATAGAGTGTGAACAGTCAGTATATGTTAAGTGGAGTCATACAATGTCTCTCTTTTATGGCATTATTCAGAATTGCTAGACATGGAACCAGCTCAGATGTCTACATGCAAAGAAAATGGATTGAAAAAGTGTGTCACATATACTCTATGGAATACTATTCAGTCATAAAAAAAAACCAAGATTCTGACATTTGATTAAAAAAAAGAGACAAATATTGCTTATTTTTATTATCCTTTGAATTATAAACCCTCTAATATTTCCTATTTTACCTAAAAATCTTGAGTAAGATTGTAAAAAAAAAAATGCATAAGTGCTCTATAAGTAACTTCTTTGAACCTGAAGTAGAAGTGACTTGAGAA
This sequence comes from Tupaia tana, assembly GCA_026018925.1. NCBI lineage: Eukaryota > Metazoa > Chordata > Mammalia > Scandentia > Tupaiidae > Tupaia > Tupaia tana. Next base: position 106,735,771 of record JAKSZU010000001.1, read on the forward strand.
ATATTATTCAAGGGCCTGAGAGAGAGTAGATCTCCCATTTGACGCAAGGTTTCTTACCTCTACTTATCATGTATATGTATAACTGCAACACTTCCCTTCCCAATTCCACATCATAAGATAAACACACAACCAGAATGTAAATGTCCCCTTTTTAATTTAACTGCTAAATTTTGACTGATAATTGGAGGAAAGCAGAAGAATATAAAATGATGCTCTTTATTGAAAGTCAAGTAATTCTAATGTTTTACAAAGTATATTTTTGATAAAAACAATCTGGATTATGTAAAATGTACACCTTACAGAGGCAATCATATCTCTAATTTAAGTTCATATATTAATATTTAATCTAAGTAAATAAAAAGTTACAGGATAATTACATATTTACATTTTATTTAAAATGCCCACATAAAATTTAAAGCAAATGTATGCTCATTTGTTTCAGTTTATTAAAATGTTTTTTTGAGAATCCCTAAAGAACAAGTGTGCTAATAATTGCATGCTGAGTGTCAGACTCAATGAAAATTTTATATCAGAATTCTGAAAATTTATTTTTAGATATTGACATTTATTTACCATGAACTTTAATTTTATTGGGTTATTGAAAGTATAACATCTAACTTATTTCACATTGTTGAAGATATTTTTAAACATTTTTTTAGAATTTTTCAATTTAATTTTATTTATTCATTGATTTATTCTAATTTGACCAGAGAGAAACACACAGAGAGAGAAAGAGAGAGGGAAAGTGAGAAAGCAAGCAACAAGGTCTGGGACTTGAACTGTGGTCGGCCATCTGGAGAGTCCAATGCCTTAACCACCATGCCATCTGCTGGTCCCCATATCTTAATAGTTTTAATCTTACATTTTTTTCCTTCTCCATTACCAAGTAAAGTCCACGATTTCTTGGATGACTTAGTAATATATATGGCTGTAGGATCTTCATTAAGTACATTAATATTTTTAGAGATTTTTACCTTAGGGCACATGCGCTCACCAGAGAAAGAGAGGAGACAGTGAGAGAAAAGCAAGAAACCATCCCATGGGGGGATGGCCACGCTTTAATCTCTTCTCCTCCATTCTTCTTCAGAGATCTCGAGCACGCATGCACACACATCCTTGTGAGTTTCAAGCCACCAGGTCTGGTACTTGAACCACAGTTGACCATGTGGGAGTGCAGTACTGTAACCATCTGCAGGCCCCAAGAACATTTTTATTAGATTACATTTTAAAATCAAACGTAAGTCCTTTTATATATTAGTCTCCTTTGTTACTAAATTCTGACATCCGAGAACAAAATGTAGTCAAAATATTTAGTATATTGCCTAATTCCAATTAATTATAGACTTACTACAGAAGGCTCATACAGCTGTGTCACTTCACCATTATATCTGCACATCATGGAGTTAGGTGCCTCATGTGGATATGTCTACCTGCTTCTAAAACTTCTTTACGGATGATAAGTTGCTGTATTACTTTGTGAAACCTGTCCTAGTGGTTCTCTGGATGAACTTCAAGTTAGTGGAAAACATATATACAATTTCATTGTGATTACTACTTCAAACGGAGAATCTTTTGGAATAAAAGCACAGTTCTTCAGTGTTGTCCTTGCAGTGTTCAAAGCCACTAGATTCTTTGTATAGCCAGGCCATGGGTCCTGAAAGCCCCATTACCTAACTGTTGAAGAATCATGGAGGTCAAAAACTGCCTCTGACAATCCCCTACCTCAAAAAAAAAAAATTTTTTTTTTTTTTATTTGCCAGAGGATGCCTGTGTTCACCAAAGAGAAAGAGATTTTTAAAAAGTGAGAAAGCACTTTTCTCTATAATGCATGGTCATGCCACAATCCGTTCTTCTCCATTTCTTCTTCCTTTCAGGATTTTGGTCATTTACATGAATGTGCTTGGCCACTGGGTCTGAGACTGGAACTGTAAGGTCAGCCATATGAGATTCATTGGACTTAACTACCACACCACTGGCTGGGCTGTCACAAGATATTTTCTGAATACAATACTCTGATTGTGTGTGTGTGTGTGTGTGTGTGTGTGTGTGTATAAAGAATATTTCTTGAGTCAGAGAAAAATTAAAATTACTAGCTGAAAATACAATACCATGATACATACTTTTGCTTTCAGAATTCACCATGTCTATTTTTATAATGTCTGAGTAAAAATAATTGCAGATTAGCCTTTAAAATGTTATTTAAAATTAATATTGGAAATATGTAATTTAAAAGCCTATCAAAGGAGGAATTGAAAAACTATGCACAAGATTGAACTTCAAAGGTCTCTCAAATCAGCATCCCCTATTCTTTGCAGAAGAGAGCACCAGATGGCTTTAAAATTCCAGGATAAAATGAGATCATCCCACAACATTTGCTCAGTTTGTATTATCTGTTCCTTTTTGATATTAAATTGTCAGAAAAATCATGACTTTTTCTTTGTTTTTCAATGTAAAACTACATCACGACTTTTCCAAGGAATCAGTATTTTACTTATATAATGAAGCTGTTTTTGTATCATCATAATGTTTATTTTAAAAATTAACAAACTTTAAAGATAATTAACAAAAGATATATGAAAAGGTTAAGTAAATCATTATATTGGTGACAGAGAGCCCTCAAAGATGTTTCATAGTATCAATAATGAATAGTTTTGAAAGTTTTTATGTTGCTAGGCATTGTCCTAAGTGCTCTATGTGGATTATTATCATTGAATTCTTACAATACCCTGTGAGAGAAAGAGGTAAGGATATAAGACTCAGGAGACAGAAGTAGTTTTCTCATGGTTACCCAGGTAGGAAGTGTGCAAGTAGATATTTGAATTCCTAGGATTTCATCTATGCAGCTTCCTTGACTTGCTATAGTTTGCAATAAAGCAAGGAAATAAGACTCAGATTCAAATGACCCGAAAGAAATGGAGTAGATAATTATCATCCGAAAAATATTTTTAAATAGTCTTAAAAAGGACCTGTTGTTACTAACAGAGAGGAGAGACATGGAAATACAGTGGTACATTGTAGACAATTTGAAAATAATGATAAACTGGTAGATAGTCTGATTTTTATTATCATCCACTAGTAGAAATTTAAACAAAATTGGTGATGGATTTTCTTGTCCATGCAAGAGCAGAGCAGTGATCTTGACCCAAAATGGAAATCTAGTGGCTCACCATAAAGGTAATAATAAAAATAAATACAATAAAAACAATGTTACTAAAGTCTAGTATGAAATAATTCTATTTTGACACTGACCTATCAAAAGCCAGCTCTCTCCCAAAGAGGGATTAGTGAGTATCAGAGAAGTTCTGTATTCCCCTGATAAAGCTTTTCACAATGAAACAACTAGGAAGAATGAAAGAAAATTAAACAGGACGTAATTTCCTTACTCGCCATTCAATGTTCTCTAGCATCATGTTTATGCACCATGCAAACTATCTGGTATGTGACCTACAGCTTACCATCTAGGTCACACATGTCACTGTTGCAACACTGTTCTATTCTGTGGGAGCTACTAGAGCAAGGATGTACCCTAGAGGGAATTCCTCTCCCCCAGTGTGTCAGGATTATCTCAGTTTATATTATATTTTGAGATTTCAACTTTTTGCAATTTTTTTTAGTCTGTAAATTTTGTTCGGTGTTGCATTTCATGAATGCTCATGAATTTCCTGTGAGCGTGGGGAAGTTCACTGGGGAAGTAGAATTTTCTATGACAAATTTAGGTCACAGTTGTATCATGAATCTAGAAATGTATTTTAGCATGAAAAGTGAAGTTTTTCAAAGGCAAGGCTAAATATATTCCAGAGTAGAGAAGAGTATTCATTCATTCTCTATTTAACAATGATTCAATGGGATAGTTGGTATAATTTTAGTGAAATAAATCAATAATAGTGGTCTATATATTTTATTTTTTTTATTTTTTTGAAGAGGTTTTTGCTATAAGGCACGTGCACTCGCCAGACGGAGAGAGAAAGAGAGAGAGAGAGAGACAGAAAGTGAGAAATCACCCCCAGGGGGGATGGCCACGCCACAATCCCTTCTCCTCCATTCTCCTCTCGGGATCTTGGGCATGCACGTACACGCGCCTGCTGTGAGTTTTAAGCCACCGGGTCTGGGACGCGAACTGCTGTTGACTACATGGGAGTCCAGTGACATAGCCATTACGCTAACTGCTAGTCCCAATAGTGGTCTATATAAAAAAAAAATATTCTGTTCTGGGGCTGGCAGGTAGTGTGGTGGTCAAGGTGCTAGACTCCCACATAGGTTTCTGTGGTTCGAGTTCTAGACCTGGTGGCTTGTTTTCTCACTTTCTGTCTCTCTCTGATAGAATTTAAAAAAATAACAAAGTTGAATAAATAATTATTTAAAAAATATTCTATTCTCTTTCAAAACTTGATAATAATTATAAATACATCATCTGTGATTTTTTTTTCTTAATCTCTTTTTAGAATAAATGTTGCATTTTGAAAAATAAAATTTCCAAATAATTTCAACTGGAAGAAAATGTCTGTGCCAAATTATCTTGATCAAGAGACCCCTCTCCATTTAGCTCTTCTCCCTCTTCTCCTTCTTTTTAAAATTCCAGATCTTGGTAAAGAATTACATGACAAATATGATTCAGACTTCTTCAGCCCAACACAGTAGTCCTTAAGTTCAACCTACTACCTGTTGAACTCCTTAAGGACAGAAATAGTATTATTCAATTTGAAACATAGTAGACATTGAATTAAAATTTCCCGATGAACTGAATAAATTAACATGGATGTAGTTTGAAGTTTTAGGCTGTTTATATTCTTCTTCCTTAAACTTTTCTAGTGCTAATAATGATATTATATCTTTCATGGTAGAAATATTTTAATAATGTTTTCCATATAGGTAGGTTTTGTTGAGTGCCCTAATAATGTACATATCTTTGTCTCTCCTATCTCTCTCCTCTGTGTGTGTGTGGGGGGGGCATGTGTATAAGAAAACATGTATACACATACACAAACATTATTTTTGCTATAGGTACATGCTGGGGATATTTTAGGTATACATAGACACACACACACATACACATGCACAAACATATATATATATATATTATTTTTTTTCTGTAAGTACATACTGGAATATTTGGGGGAATTAGAGGCATTAACCAGGTTCTAGTTTTATACGTTATATAGGCCATTGAAGGAACTGTAATAGTGCTTTTTAAAATGATGTCTGGGGCAGTGCATGGCATGGTGGTTAAGGCAGGTGGATTCCACCTGACTTTCTCTCATAGTTCAAATCTCAGGTCTGGCAGCTTAAGAAACAGGTCGAGCACATGTGCCTGCATGCCCCAAATACTAAAAAGGAGGAGAAATGAAGCAGAAGAGATTGTGGTGTGACTATTCCCCATGGAAGGTGTTTTCTCACTTCTCTGTGTGTGTATATGCATGTATACGTGTGTGTGTGTGTGTTTATGTACACACACACACACACACACACACATATATAATCTCCCTCCACTCTGGTTAGCACACACACTCTCTGGCAAAAAATAAATAAATAAAAGTAAAAGTAAAATATGTCTGCACTGTGTGCTTATTCAGCCATTTCTCCTAATCTAAACAAAAAAATAAATACTTTAAATCAATTCTAAAATTATTATTATAATTCGTTATTACTATTGGGTGAATAAATGATCATTAAATATATTAAAATGAATGGTCATTGAGAAGAAATGATTTTATTATACTAATATTTGCTTTTAATATCCTTTCAAAAAGTTGGGTATGGGGAAATGGAGGTTATTAACACGGTGATTTGTTCCAATTTATTGAAAAATTTCACAAGAAGAAAGCATTTCTTTTCTTTTCCTCATTTTATGAAACTTGGTTGTTGACCACTGAGCTTGAATTGTCCAGATCTTTTTTTGGAAGATGCAGTTACATCTTGGCTCTAAATGCTGTATTTGCTGGCAATAAAACAAATGCAAGAAGGGAACATGCTAAAAACTTCTAATTTAGAATAAATGATTCCAAAGTAATTACACGTGACTTTACTGGCTAAAAGTATTACTATGATCCAAGAACACTGATGAGGGCTGAAGGGTGGGAATGCCAGAGGTTTTTTTCATACTATTCAGGTTTCATGGCTGGAATGAACTGCCTTCTGATAGTGCAAAATTATCCATCCACTCAGTTTCATTTTTTGGCTCAATGCTGTGACTCAGTAATTTTCAACATCTTACCGACAGATGGAAAGTGTTCACTAGCCATGTTGTTGAATTAACATGGAATGCATTTCAAAACCACAATAAAAGATGGGGCTGAAAATGTCAAGTCCACCAAGTTCCGTCTACATGCATACTATATAGTTCATTAAATCTTCACATGGGAATGGTCATTAGGGGTCATCAGGTTAAAGTAGTGTTGCATCTATTATCCCCAATCAACACAACAAACAAATGATGCTTAGTTAGGTCTAGATAAAATCCCCACACTACAAATTAGGCCCACTTTCTTCTTTTTTTTTTTCAATAGAAACTGAATTGCCTATTGCTATATAATACATAAACGTATGTGCTGCTTCTGTGTAGTTGCCTTTTGAAAGAATCCAACAAAGTCTACTCTCTCTCTTATGATGATATAAGTTCTAGAGGACTGATTCTATATAGCTTCTATTCTCTAACTTATTACAGAATCTTGCACAGATAAATATTTGAAAAATAAGTGATGAAAGAAAATAGAAAATTTGGTTCATCCAAATATTAGAAATATCCATTGAATGGGACCAGCAGTTGGCGTAGTGGCTATGTCATTGGACTCGCATGTCATCGGCTGTGGTTCAGGTCCCAGACCCGGTGGCTTAGACTCACACCAGGCACGTGTGCCCAAGATCCCGAGAAGAGAATGGAGGAGAAGGGATTGTGGCGTAGCCAACCCCCTTGGGGGGGTGATTTCTCACTTTCTATCTCTCTGTCTCTCTCTGTCTGTCTGGTGAGCACACGCGCCCTATAGCAAAAACCTCTCCAAAAAAAAAAAAAAAAGAAATATCCACTCAACGTCTGGACATGGATATTCTAGTTTCCATATTTTGTATTTTTATGTATTTTATTTCATTTCACACTGCTTGGTCCCTGGATCAGTTAGATAGATTGAATTTGATTAGTGTACAACATTTCCTTAAATTGTAGATAGATTTAAATGCGTAGAAACATTGCTGTCTTCTGTGAAACCTGTATGATGAGATGTGCCTCTTCATCTGCAGGGAGAAAAGCAAGCTGTGACAGGACACTGGGCAGTGTCACAAGGAGCCCAAGCTCTGGAGTCACTAGAAGTAGCGTTCTATTCTTTATTTTAATATTTATTAATTGGGTATTTTTTTCACTTCTCACTATTTATTTGTAAATGTGTATACCATTTATAACCTCAAGAAGCTTAGAAGAAGGTAAAAATACAAATGATCTTGGACTTATGTTTAGACTTACTATTATCTGGTACATATTCAGTAGAAACAGCACGTCGCTGATAATCGTAACATTGTTTTTCACTTCAGTGTAGTACATATAACTTATACCAGATGTTAAGCACTTTTTATAAACTGTGTTAGAGGAGTCTGCCCACCTGTAGGCTAATATGGGTGTCCTGACCACATTTAAGGTATGCTAGGTTAAGATACCATGTTCAGTAAGTTAGGTGTATTAGATGCATTTTTGCCTTATGTTATTTTCTGTATATAAAGAGACATATCAAGACATAACCCCATCGTAAATTGAGGCACGCCTGTAAAAGTATTTAGTACCTATCACATAGAAGACCATCAAAATGTGTTTCTGTCTTTTTCCTAAGCACTCCCCTCAGTACTCAGTACGTAATATTGATATGGGCTAAAACATCCAAGTATGTGTCCTATAATGAAGAGCTGTGGGAACAAATGAGAGATTATAAATAAAGTTTTGTAACACTGAAATTTCAGAATTGTTCTTTGAAATCTTGCATTTCTCATGAGCAGAGGGGAAAAGATAATAAATGGTTGGAATCAACAAAGAGCTTTTGATTTGAAACATTTTCAGTGTCATTATCGATGTTAAAGGTCATATGGCTAGTATGAATCTTTAAGTCTTTATTAGGTAACTATCATAAAATGCTAGAATCACAATTCCATATAAGAACTGTAGTTTTCTGAGTCCTGTTTGTTTGCTTGGTTGTTAAACAGATTCATTAGAGGTATAATTAAAAGGTACTAAACCACACAATGTAAAAGTACAATTTGATAAGTTTTAACAGGTGTAAACATCCTTCTCACCATCACCACAATCAAGATAATAACCTATAAAAATTTCCTTTCCACCACTTCCTGCATCTCTGCCTCCACAGGCAACCACTTAATGTCTTTCAGTCAATACAGATTAATGTGCATGTATATAAAACTAGAGTTAAATAGTTTATACCTATTGTGTCTGACCTATTTCTCTCAGATTATTTGTTTTGAGATTTATCCATGTTGATGGTTACATCAAATATTCATTTCTTTATGTTGCTGAGAGGTGTTCTGAGAGGTGTATGGATATAGTTTTTACCCATTCACCATTTTATGACCATTTCTATTGATTCGAATTTTAGAATATGGCAAATCAAACTACTATGAGCATTCTCATATCAGTCTTTGTAATGGGCACATGACTTCTTTTGTAGTAGAAGGCTTGATTATATGACAAGCATATGTTTAACATCAGGAAAATACCACTTTTTCACCCACACCATCAGGATTTTAGAATTCCAATCTCTCCACATCCTTGCCAACAGCTAATATGCTTAAATTCCGGACATTCTAATAGATGTATAGTGGTATCTCAATGCTTTAAGTTGCATTTCATTAATGACTATTGGTGTTCAACATTTCACGTGTTTATTTGTTTTCTGTATGTCTTCCATGGTAAAGTATCTGTTCAAATCCATTTTACAATTTTTAAAGTGGATAATTTGTTTTTGTCATTGGAACATCTTTATATATTCTGCAGAATATATAAAGGTAAGTGTATCACAATTTTTTTCTCATAGTCTGTGTTTTTCATTCTCTGCTTCTACTTACTTTGTGTTTAATTTTCTCTTTTGTTCTAGTTTATTATTGTAGAAAGTAAAGTCACTAATTTGAAACCTTTCATTTTCTTTTCTAAAATAGGTGTTTCTGTCTACAAATTTTTACCTAAGTACAGCTTTTGCTGCATTTCACACAGTTTTATAATTGTGTTTTATTTTTACTCAGGTCGTTTTTAAAATGTAATTTTTTTTTTTTTGGTTATTTAGAAGTACATTGTTTAGTGTCCAAACCATATTCAGGATATTCTGCCTATTTATCTCTAATTTAATGCCATTGGTGGTCAGACTATCTATATACATTTAATAACTATGTTCTTTATAATTGGACTGAGGCTTTACTTTTCCCTCACAATTTAATCTATTTTTTGTAATGGTGCACTAGAAAAGAAAACATTCTGCTGTTTTTGGGCAGAATATTCTGTCCATTTCAATGAGATAGAATTACTGGCAGTGCTGTTTAGGTGTTTTAGGTCCTCAAGAGTGTGGTGTGTTTGTACTTATTTTAACTATTGATATTAGGTATATGTTGACTCTTATGTTCTAATTATCTATTTTTTTATTTCTCCTTGAAATTCCACCAGTTTTTGCTCCAAGTATTTTGAAATATTTTATTGATACATAAACATTCAGAACTGTGTTTTATCTTGATAATATGACACATTTATCATTAATAAATAACCTTATTCATCCCTATTAATATTCTTTGCTATGAAATATACTTTGTCTGAAATTATTTTAACCTCTCCAGGTTTCTTTTGATTAGCATTTATCCACATATGTCTCCCTAAGTAGCAGTGATGTGAAATCAGGCATGTCTATGTCCTATGTCTATTTGGTCCATAAACAAGGCCAAGGTGGCATGGTTATTTTAAAGCCTGTAGATTTATCCATGTTAGGAAGATACCAAGAGTGATGGTTCTCTACAAACCAGGAAATGAATTTGGTTCTGGGACAGATGTCTTACATAGGAACACATGAGCAACTGAGGGCACCCACTTTCTCTGGTGAGAAGACATTAGCCAACCCTGAATTTTTAGCTACTATGACTGAATCAAGGTCCCAACAGTAATTTCTCTTTATAGTACAGTTGCTGCCTTAATTCTTTGAAAGCCTAGAAAAGTGTATTGTGAAAGACAGAAGAGACTGGAGTGGTTGGAGCCCAGAGTCTGGGGCCATATGGGCATAAGAAGATGTTTGTTTCTGTTCAGGGCTCAAACCAGGCTTCAAAAGGAAGGCAGAGAAGCTACAGAAAGTAAGACGTGGATGTACCCTGCCTCCTGTTTTGTAGTGAGATTCTATCTCTTTTACATGAAGGCATTTTTTCACTCAGGATATACTTTTATTAGATAAGTCACTGTTCCTTAAAGGTGACTTTCCTAAAATCATCAGGTGAACATTTCTCCCTAGTCCATTTGATAAAACTATAAAATATCTTCAACAGATAATACTACATTTCCTTGTCCCATTAATGCTTTGCCTCCCTATTTTTCTTCTAAATGTCCTTCCTCATAGCCTACTCTTTCACCCACACTATATCTGGTATTTACATCTATATACCATGTTTCTATATCTTTTAGTTTTTCAGTTTTTCAGTGTGGACACTCAGTATATATTAAGTGGGGACATACAGTGTCTTGTCTCTCCTTCATAGCCTGGTTTGTTTCACTCAGCAGTAAATCTTGTATATTTTTCCACTTTCTGTCAAAAGCCAGGGTTTTTTTTTTTTTTTTTTTTTTTTTTTTTTTTTATGGCCGAATAGTATTCCATAGAGTATTTGTGCACAGTTTTTCTATCCATTCATCTGTTCGTGGGCATTTGGGTTGGTTCCATGTCTTAGCAACTGTGAATAGTGCTGCAATAAACATTGATGTGCAAGCACTTTTCTGATTAAGTATTCTTCTGTCCTTTGGGTAGATACCAAGGAGTGGGATTGCTGGATCAAAGACCTGCAAAACACAGTCGATAATCCCCAAAATAGACAAGTGGGATTACATCAGACTAAGAAGTTTCTGCATGGCAAAAGACACAGTAATTAGTGTGAATCAACAGCCCTCAGAATGGGAAAATATTTTTGTAAACTATGCATCAGATAAGGCACTGATAAGCAGAATTCACAAGGAACTCAAGCAGCTGTTCCAAGAAAAGATGATCAATCCTATTAAAAGATGGGAGAATTAGTTGAAAAAAAAAATCACTCTCTAAAGATGACATACGAATAACTAAAGGCATATGAAAAAATGCTCAAATTCCCTCATTGTAAGGGAAATGTAGATCAAAACAACAGTAAGATACCACCTAACCCCAGTCAGAATGACTAAGATTAAAAAACAAAATATAAGTGCTGGCGGGGGTGTGGTGAAAAGGGAACTCTCTTACACTGCTGGTGGGAATGTAAATTGGTCCAGCCACTGTGGAGAATCATTTGGAGATTCCTCAAAAATTTTGATTTTTAAAGTGATTTAAACTAACCAGATCAGAGCAAGAAAGCATTATTATTTTCTTCTTATTGTATAAGGCCTTGGGTCAGGAATTTAGTTGCTGAAGTGACAAATTCTAGGTTCCAGCAGTTAGTGTAATGGCTATGTCGCTGAACTCCCATGTAGCCCACCGCCGTTTGAGTCCTGGACCTGGTGGCTTAAACTCACGCCAGGCACATGTGCGTGTGTGCCCAAGATCCCGAGAGGAGAATGGAGGAGACGGGATTGCGGTGTGGCCATCCCCCCGAGGGGTGATTTCTCACTTTCTGTCTCTCTGTCTCTCTCTGTCTTTCTGGTGAGTGCATGCGCCCTGTAGCAAAAACCTCTCCAAAACAAACAAACAAACAAAAAGCAAATGACAAATTCTATGGTATAATTTAATTGCCTTAATAAGTAAAAGCAAATTATTCTAGATATTGAATGCAGACGTGATGTGTGTTTTCACAGTCAATAACCATAATAATAAAAGAGATGGCAATTAGAAAGTATTTTAGGAAAAACATGAGCTATCTTTTTAAAGAAAGGAAAAAATCCTTAGTAATTTAAGTCACACTCAAAATAGAATTCATTTTTTATCAATAAGCAGATGATGGCATTGCAAACTTTCTTAAAAGGACCAACTTAATTATGCGCCAAAATCTCCTGCTGAGGTGGAGATGATATTTTGCTTATCGTGGAACAAATAGTCTGCACATGACACCATAACTAGCATAGTCCTTGGAATGTGAAAGTCTGCAAAGAGAATACTAATTGTTTTACAATTTGCCTTTTTCCTTTAAAAATGTACCTTAATGGTATATGAGCTTTTATTTTTAACTTGTTGAAAGTCTTCTTGATTAGATGCTTTTAGTTTGGAATAAAAATTAGCACCTTTGACTCTAGGTATATGTCAGTCAGGGCAAGGTAAATTTGTTCAACTAATGCCTTGCGAGGTGCAGTGTTTCATTTTAGCCGGTAACAACAGCAGTTCACAATGACAGTTTTCCTATTGGAAATCTCAGTTCAGATATGTCTCTAAGGAGATTTTCTCTAAAGCAAACATTATTTAACATTGGGAGAGAAAGTAAAACCAATGTTAATACATCTGGAGTATATAAGAAATTTAAGACTGAAGATAAAGGATTAAGATGACTTCATTTTTCCTTAGACTTCTAAATATAATCTTGGAGATGTCAATCAAATCTTTTAGGTCCAATATGGGGTAGAATTGTGTGTCTGTCTGTGTCTGTGTGTGTCTGTGTGTGTGTGTGTGTGTGTGCATATGTGTGTATATTTTTTATCATTTCTTAAAGCTAAAGCAGTAGAATCAATCTATCATTATTATATATTTTTTAATAACACCTTTAGGGTATTTTTTACACCCCATCTTAATTGCAGTATCTCTGTTTCTAAGGTATATAAAATCTCACATTTGTTAAACATGTTTCCAAGAGTTCAAAAAAAAATTCTGTCATTGTTCTATACCATATGCATGCTATATGAATGCTTTCAAAAATCATCAAGTTAATTAAATTTGCAGAACTTAAACTGGTGAGAAATCTTCAGAATGCTAATATAAATATGTAAATACCACAGTAGTAATATGACAGAATGCAAAGAAAAGCCAATAATTTAGCATGATGATTTACTCGTCATGTATTATCAGTTGTGTAGAAACTTCATACACCTTGGTTTTCATAAATGTAAAAATGAGCAATGTCTGTAATAAAATTGAGAGGATTAAGTAAGTGTACATTCTAAAAAATGAATTACATAGTGAGCGCTCTGTAAGTGAAATTTTCTTTCTTCCTACTGAAAACAAATCCATCCTCTGTTGACTCTGAGTTAATAGAACACTCAGACCAACTTAGGCATAGAGAAAGGAATATTCTGTTTCTTATGGTTTATTTAGATTACATTTGGTATATTCATCTGTATCTGGATACATATTTTCCTCAATATCTTATTCATTTACAAATGTGTATCTATTTTTATTTATTTTGATAAGCAAAAGCCTATTCAGGAGTAACATAAGAGAGGGCTCTTGTTTAAAATCTTTTTAAGTCTAGAAAATGGTGAATGAATTCTGGAGCTCTTTATCACCAAAGTAATTATGCTTGTCAAGTGAAGGAACCATTAAGCTAATTTTTCAAGTAATACTTTCTCTGATTAATTTTGTGAAGAATTTTAATTAACAATCTTTCCTAGAGAAGACTGGATGACCCTTTTTGGAGAAACTTAGTGATATATTTCTCTCTTTCAGTTTGTTGTTCTTTCAGTATGTCATCAGACTTTGGTGCTTGGTGAAAGGGCCTTATTGAAGAAAGCCTTTGGCTAAAGATGTAGGCCAATGGAGGAGAGGACTTTGTTTATTGGAATTAAAAAAGAAAAAGTAGTCAAAAAACAGCAACAGAGATTCTGAAAGATTTGTGAATTTTGATACTTAAACGTGTCATTACTGTACATCTAGACTCTTTACCTGTACTCAGTTTATTTATTCATCATTTTGAATTGAGAACATGAAGTCTAGATAGGTTTTATATTATTTGCAGGATTCTTTCTTCGTCATTATCAGCAATGATAGAAGAGCAGAAAATGGGATAACAGAAAGAGAAGATGAAATAATTAAGTTTAACTGAGCCCCGAAAATATGTCAGTCATTTTCTTAAAATCCTCAGAGAAACCTTTAAATTAGGTAGCATTGCTCTTATTATCAAGGCTGCTATTGTAGTTATTCTCATTGAATAGATGATGGAAGAGAACATCACAAAAGAAAATTCTATATCCAATATATAAATTGTTAAATCTGCCCAGCCCCAATGAAAACAATTTCTCCACATAAGTGTCAGAGTCCCAGTGCCTAACCACAATTTTGTCTCTAATTAGCAATATGATTTGGGCTAGTTACATAAGGTATCTGGAACCATTTCTACATCTTAAATTTAGAAGATTAACTACAATTATTTATGATTCTTCTTCTCCTAAATAAGAATTTTATTATCAGTATGTAGCCAGAATCAGAATATAATTCACATAATACCAATGGAGGGACCAAAAGATCACATAATAGTTACAACACTGGACTTCTGAGTAGTTGACTGCAGTTCAAGTCCTGTATTCTGCAGCTTAAAAAGCTCATGCCAGGCATGCGTGGGTGCATGTGTACCCAAGATCCTGAAAGAAAAATGGAGGAAAAGGAATTGAGGTGTGGCCATCCCCCTTGGGGAGGGGGGTAATTTCTCACTGTCTATCTCTGTGTCTGTTTGGCAAGCGCAAGTGCACTATAGTAAAAATCACTCTCAAAAAAAAAAAACATACCAATGGAATGTATATACATTATATGTGTATATAGATACACACACACACACACACACACACATATACTTAACTTGCCATCTAAACTATTTAAATTGTCTTAGCAATAAGTTTCTATGCAAGTTAGTTTCAATACCCAAAAGAAGAGAAATTATATAACACAAAATATACATGAATAATTCAGAAAGGTTTCCATTTACTGTTAACTGGAACTATTTCAGATTTATAGTTTCTATTAAAATAATGACTTCAATAAAACTTTTTTATTCATTAATGGAAGTATTGTATAAAATTTATTTCTTTATTATGTCAAAATAATTTTCATCAGATTAAAAGAAAGAGGGATCGCTGGTAGAACAAAACTTAGCTCTGGTGAAACAAAACTTAATGTTGAATTAGCTGGCCTGTTAGTTAGCATTTGAAAAGGATACATAAATATTGGGTCACCAGAAAAGTCATGAAGCATTTTTTAAAAGAATTATTTATTTAATTTTATTTATTTATTATTATTATTCAGTTTGACTAGAGAGAGAAAGGAGAGCGTAAAGCCAGCTGCCAGGTCCGGGACTTGTACTGCCGTCAGCCATGTGGGAGTCCAGTGCCTTAACCATCATGCAACCTCCAGGCCTATGTCATGAAACAATATTGTATAGAAAAACAGAAAAATATGTCATGACTCTTCTGATGACCCAATAGTATTAGAGGTGGGACTGGAAAATGGAAATTTATGATGGTGGTACTTGGATGTGTGAATGTCGCTAGTGTGATAATCTGAGGAATGTGTCACTAGCGTGATAACCTGGGCATCTGGTCAGTGTGTTTTTCTTACCTCTCTTTATACTTAGCTGCTGTCCTTGGTTATATCATTCAGCCCTGTTCTGAAGCAATGTTTGCAGCCAGCTTTTACTGTGGACATTAATCTGATGATAATGAAGACACATTGTGGGAGATATGCTTTAAAGTTCTAGTTCTTTTCTTTCTCAGGTCTAATAGACTATAAAGTGAGGGACCATTCTGCTCCTTTGTTGTTTGCAGTGATGAATTTAGTCCTGGAAGGAATATTTAAGTGGGCTAAATTAATGCAGATTTAATGATGATTTATATTACCCACTGCAGTATGTTACTTTCTCCGTGAATCTAATGATTGTATCAAAATGTGAACTTCATTGGCACCTATATTTGAAATCTCATATTAAATTCAGCTCAAGCATTTTTTCACTTCTTTCATAGCCTGTCCTCTCTCTGATAAATACAATTCTACTGCATATACAGTATAATTATGGGAAGCAAGCAGGCTTATTAAAGGTGAATAAAGACATTGAGCAGGGAAGTGTGCTATTAAGGTTTTTAAAGACATTTAGGAGTAAAGCCAAGTGAACAATCATGTACTGTAAGCAGAATCTTGGAAAAAATCAATACCTTGCTGACTAGGCAGCCAATAAGGAAATGATAAGATAAGGGCTAATGTGATCATTTATTGATATGTAGCACCTAGTTGAACTGTAAGTCAAGTAAGGAACATGTTCTGTGGTGATTGATAAAAACAGAGAGGAAAAGAGAAAGAGACCCATAATTTTTTCGAGGGCTTTGCAACATTGTCCATATTTGTCTTTTAGTGTGAATTATTTTCAGTACAGGAGTATCATTTTTCCCCCTCTGATGTAGACATGATGTAGCTTTAGAGTTTATGGCGAGGACACCCATGTTTTCTTGAATTATCTTCGGCACAACTTTTGACATGTATACAATTTTAGTCATCTCTTAAGAGACTAAAGAACTAAAATCTTAGTGAAAATGAAAAGAAGAAAGCAATTGGAAAGCTTTGTTTCGGATAACTATTTGTACTCTGGCTTCAGAATGGTTTATAGTGTTTGAATGTGCCCAAAGTCCATAGGATGAAAAACTGGGAGAGATGATGTGGCATGACCACCTCCCACCCGGAGGTGATGACTCTCTCTTCCTCTCTCCTTCTATGTCTCTCTCTGGCAAGCACATGTTCTCGGTTATAAACAAACAAATGTATCAAATAGTTGATGTAATTTTTAGCATAATTGATTTAAAAAACAACAAGAAAATTAGGTTTGTAAAACTGGCTTTTTAATTACGTGGGTTTTGAAATCTAGCCCCAGCCATACAGTGTTGAGAGATACTTAGGTGGGGGAGGCAGTAGGGTTTGAAGAGGCTGATTGAGGGGAGGGGGGTGCTGGCCACCTAAATTAAATTCAAGGCAGAGCTTTTTAGCCACAGTCTTTCAGTACTAGTACTAATACTTTGAATGGCAGTATTTAAAAAGGCAAAGTATTCTGGCCTTCTGAAACTTTGTACTCCATGATAAGCTTACTTGGACACTGGGGCCAAAAGCTGATGATTTTCCTAAGTTGGCAGTTGTCAACATCGAACCATTCCCGGAGCAGTCAGTCAAGTATATCTCAACACTAGTATGATATAAAAAGGGAGACTGCAGCTGAATGAAAAGGCATCCAAATCCACTCTGTATATAAGTTAAAGTCCTAACTGGATTTGTACTGTCCTCCCATCTTGTTCTCGGAAGATTAAAAACTACATATGTAAGTATGCCTATATAGGTAGCTTAAACTTATGTCAAAATGTCTGTAGCAGTTTGTCAATAAAGTTTAGTTTTTTTTAATCACACAAACAAACAAATGAAAATACAGAGTATAGATATGCAGTCAGATGATATGGATTTAAGCAGATTAAGAGCTATGAGTTGGGGGGACCAGCAGTTAGCATAATGACTATGTTGCTGGACTCCCACATAGTCAACCAAGGTTTGTGTCCCAGATCCCGAGCAGAGAATGGAGGAGAAGGGATTGCAGTGTGGCCATCCCCCTTGGGGGGTGATTTCTCGTTTTCTGTCTCTCCGTCTCTCTCTGTCTGTCTGGCAAGCGCATGCGCCCTATAGCAAAAACCTCTCCAAAAAAAAAAAAAAAAAAAAAAGAGCTATGAGTTGGGGAAACGTAATTTATTATAACCTGAGCTTCAGTGTTCTTAGTTGTTTAGCATTGTTTTCTTACTGAATTACTGGGAAGAGCAAACTTAACTTTAAAAAAGAATAGAGAAAACAAGCCATAAACTTTAGCTATTATTATAGCTTTTAAGACTGAAATATAAAATTTAAGTTCTAATTTAAGACTACTAATGACAGTTCCAAAAGACTGTTTGTTCATAACTATATTGACTTATGAATCTCTTATAACCTAATTTTATTGTATCAACTATGGTGAAATAATATATGCCAGTGTTGTAATAATCTACAATTCTGATTGAAATAATAATCCAGTTATTTTTAGTCAATTAGCCTAGTCAATTAATCAACTTGTTGATTTCTAGTCAATATATCTTTTCATTAAACACATCTTATTTTGTTCTGTTTTTTGTTTTTTTTTTTTTTGAGAGGTTTTTGCTATAGGGCACATGCACTCGCCAGACAGACAGAGAGAGGCAGAGAGACAGAAAGAGAGAAATCACCCCCCGGGGGGATGGCCATGCTGCAATCTCTTCTCCTCCGTTCTCCTCTCGGGATCTTGGGCACGCACACATGAGCCCGGCATGAGTTTAAGCCACCAGGTCCGGGACTTGAACTGCAGTCAATTATATGGGAGTTCAGCGACATAGCCATTACGCTAACTGCTGGTCACAAATGCATCTTATTTTGTATATATTCTCAGAAAAATGAAGTTTCCTTGTTACTGCTAACTTCATAATTTATCAGTATATGTCACCTTGCTTGTTTATACCTTTGTAGGTATAAACACCAATGTTTGAGAATAAAGTCAGTATCCATAAGATACAGGTCAAATAATCCATTATGGCAGTGCCAAGGACTCAGATTTTTATATTGCAGTAATTACTTAGCAGTCCTTCAAATCTCGTATCTATTTTGACATAAACCTAAATAAGTTCCTGAAATCTATTTTTTAAAAAAGGTAAAGTCCAAATATAAGTGCTCTTTTGAAATGAGGAGAAATAGCAAAGAGGTTCTGCAGAAAAAAAAAAAAAAAAAACAATCCTTTTCTGAGGTGAGAGTCCTCCCCGGTTCCGGATGACCTTCCTGACCTCTGCCATCACCATTCTAAGCTACCCTGGTCTCCCTGTTGTTTCTTGAACATCCCACACCTGCTTATTCCTCAAAGAGAGTGCTTCTAGCTGGGATGCCCTTTCCCCCAGATCATGGCATGATTCAATCCCTCACTCTAGCAGTTTTAAGGTCACTTTCCTAATATAGCATTATGAATTTACCACTTTACATTCCTCTTCCACACACTTTTTTTTATTCTCCTCTCTTCTTTATTTCTCTCTATAGCAATTCCTTATCTCCAATAAACTATTTTATTCATTTTTGTTAGTCTCTTGAACTCCTATTCAGGCATTGGCATGTAGATTCAATAAAGGCAGGGATTTTTCTTTTATATTCATTGCTATAAATCAAAGAGCTCAGAACATTGCCTAGTACGCGATAGGCATTAATGCATGTTCATCAAATAGCTTATTGCATACATATTGCCTTAAGTTGGGTTTTCCCAGTATTACAACCTGGACACTTACAATATTATAAGTAGCAGTTACTTATTTGGGAGATGATTTCAGAAACAAGAGGGAGATAAGAAGTAAGCCATGGAAATTAAGGAAACCAATAGATTGTTCAGGTTACTGCAGGAATTGGACCCATCCTACCAGGAAACTTTGGGAGACTGTAGACTACTCAGAACTGCCCCAAACAAGAGAAAAAGCTGATATTTATGGCTGTGCCTGGGACTCAAGGATGACTCTGAAGACCCCTGTCCATGTGTCTGTATTATGAGCATTTGGTATCTTCTTTATTTGGAGTTCAAAAATGCAAACTTGTTTGTACACTATTACCATCAAATTTATCAAGACAACAGGCTGTGGAAAAAGAGAATGAGGAATGGAACAGCAGGGGTTTGACAGTGCCTGTTGACAAAAGATGAGAGTAAAACTACTTTTCTCTGCCCCTTACTTAGTACCCAGAAAGTTACAATGCAAACTTCAAAATGAGAAAAAAAAGACAACACAAATTTGTGTCCTCTGCAATAGATGGCATTATAGGATGTAATAAGCCATTTTCTAAAACCATACAATGCAAAATCAAAAATCTTCCACTGCAAATTACATTGCATTGACATGCAATTTTTAAAATTTCATTATTGGAGCTTCTACAGAGCTAGCTTATTATAGATTCACCTCTTCATAAAGAAACCATGTCATTGATAATTTGTTTTACTTTATAAGCTTTTCTTTTCTGTACCGGGAAGAATAATGTAAAAGTTAAAAAACAAAAATTCTGAAGCAATACAGAAGTAGTTGGATCCCACTGGGACAGGCTGCAGCTGTTATTGTTATTCTTAACTGCTGGTGCATCCACATAGTCTTTCTACTTTCCCTAGAAGAACAGGTTGTGCATGTAAGTGTTCATTGAGGAATATTACCCTGATTGATGAGAAGTAACATGAAATTAATTTTCAGATCCACCAACACTTTATAATGGAGGGCAACCTGCAGTTTTCCTGATAATCAGTATTACCAGAGACTGTAATAGAGTATGTCAGGCAGAGAATACACTCAAACTAAGGTCCCTGTACCATCTCCCAAGAAGGTCTGGGTTTGCAAATCACTTTAAGTAGAGACTGCGGTTTTATGTGGAATGGGGCATGGTAATTATAAACCAATGAAATAGCCTGAAATATTGTAAGTCAGCACATGGATACAAACATTAATATTAGGTTTCTGTAATATTTTAAGCAATAAAAATAATTTCCCCCCGCTAGTTAAGACTTGTGTGCAAGTGACAGAACTCTAACAAACTAGTTGTGAAATAAATCTTCTGCCTCAGTTCCTGGAAGTAGATAGAATTGAATTTAAGCATGAATTGAGTCCAAGTAGTCACATAAAGGCGTAAGAGCCCTATCTTCTTTTTCTCCACTTGTAAGTACTCCCTTACTCATTTGTTATCTTCTGAGATAGGTACTTTCTATGTTTTTAAATAATTATTTAATTTTAGTGATTCATTTATTTATTTTAATTTGACCAGAGAGAGACACAGAAAAAGAGGGAAAATGAGAAAGCAAGCCACCAGGTCCAGGACTCAAACTGTAGTTTGCCATGTGGGAGTGTGTCCAGCGCCTTACCCACAACTCTACCTGTTGGCCCCTGAGATAGGTACTTCCTATGTGGTTTTAAAAATCACTCATGACTGTTTGAGATTATAATACTTAAACTCTCAAAAAGAGAAAAATATTCTTTTTCAGTATTCATAGAAAACATTCAAATTACTTTAATTGGCCTTGTTAGGTAATTGACAAAGATTCCTAATTGCTTTTCTCCAGAACCATTTTTTTACTTCCTTCTTAGAAGCAGAATGCCATGTATTATCTTGACATATTGTTATCCATGATAAATTATTGCATTTCCCAGCTACCCTCGCAGCCAGTCATATCATACAATTAAGTTCTGATCACTGAGATGTAAGTGGAAGAGTTACGTGCAACTTCTAAAAAGTCTATTTAAGGGTAGTTTTTTCAACACAGAAGGGCTTCTTCCTTTGCCATCTGCCCCTTCTCTGTCCTGAAATGTTGGGACACACGCTCTAGAAGACATCTGGGGCCATGAAGTGTTTACACAATAACAATCTATCAGTTAGGATAGAGAAGCAAAATAATAGAAATGCGAGGACCTTGCCTAGCCGCTCTGCAATCCTGCATTTCCTTCTCTAAATCTCTTTAATGGGAAGAATTACTATTAGGTGTAAGCTGTAAAATCTTAAGAACAAAAATCATAAATAACATGATTCCTATGGACCAATTATGGAGTGGTAGAGTAGGCCACCGTGGGTCACATGATCTTCCCCTGTGGTAGTAGAGGCAGTGATCCCGGATTAACAACTTCACCAGGCATGAAAGACATAGTTTCAAAACAAAAACAAACAGAGGCAGCTAATTCATACAAGAATCTTATGGACCAGCTGGTGGTGTGGTGGTTAAGTCAGCTGAGTAGTACATGGCCAACTACACAGTTCAAGTGCTCGACTTGGCAGCTTGAAAAACAAGCTGAATATGTACATGTGCATGTCCAAAACCCTGAGAAGAGAATGGAAGAGAAAGGATTGCAGCATGGTCATTCCCCCGGGAGGTGATTTCTCTCAATCTTTTTCTCTATGTTTCTCTTTCTCTTGTGAGCACACTTGTCCTATATCAAAAAAAAAAAACAAAACAAACAAACAAACAAACAAAACACACACACACACACACACACGAAACAAAAATCAAGAATGCTGTATACCTATTATATGCATTCCAGCCAAAAAATTAAATGCCTATAAACCCTACCTGCCATGGAAAATAAGGAAGAAAATATATTCTCCTCACTTCTGTTTCTACTTTGAGAAATTAATAATAATCAGACAGGGAGATTTAGAACAATTGAAAGCAAGATGTGTGGATATTCATTTCCATATAATGTGAAGAGAGATGTTGAGAGGAATTTAGAGATCAGAATTCCCTAAGATTAATTTTAAAAATAAAATAATGATATCTATGTATAGAGGTCATGCTTCAATAGTTAAAATATGGTTAAACTGCCCCCCAAAGAAGACAGTTCTTTTGCAGAATAAAGTACTAAAGTACTTCTATTCTAATTCTGTCTTTTGACCCCATAATATTATAATCTGGAACTCAAAGGAAAAAAGGAGCTGCAATGAGTGAAGTTCAACTTTGTTCTTCTTAAGGTCCCTTCCTGTCTCTGGGTTTCTAGGAGTATACTTATTTTTTTGGGAACAGAAGTTGTGGCATATTTTCCAACTCCTTATAATCATCATGTTTCCTGAACTAGAAGATGAAAAGTAGTAATTATGAAAGAATATTCGCAAGAACAACAAAATCCTGAAGCCAAAGCCTTCTTTCTAACTTCTCTCTAAAATAGTTTTATTATGTTATATTTTCAAACTAAAAAGCAACTACGTTCTATAACCTCCAGATATAAATTTTACAAGTGTCCTATCAGCAGCTGAATTAAATACAGAGCAAATTTACTAGTGGCATTTCATTTTCTAAGCAACTATGACATAAAATTAATTGTGAAACAGTATATAATTAAAATTTGGTTAAATGTCTCTGAGTTCATTAAAGTAATAATTTTGTGGAATATTTTACATATATATTAATATAATTTAATATCTGTTAATATCTATTAATATAATTTAGCATCTATAATACACACAGAACAGGCATCGTTTTACGTATTCAGTGAGCCATTAAGAATTTTCTCCAGTAATATAATGTATTTCATTTTTCCTATACCCCTGAGCTAGCAAGAAAAAAAAGTACTATAAAGATAGGCCTATACACATTTAAACATTACTAGAAATACTTTAGTGAGCTGTTTATTTAGAATGTTTCCAAGGGAAAAGTAATACAGAAAACATGAAAGGATCCTTTTAAATTCCCAGGTCAAAATAAAAGCTTTGGCACCTCTGAAGAACCAATTTTAGACAATACTATAGTTCATGCACTGTATTCTAAATAACAGATATTATAGCTAGGATATACATGAAAATACTGGTTAATTCAAGCATATTATTTAAACGTATGCTGTGAAAGGAAACACAGTTGACTAAACTTTGAGTCAGCCAGACATCAGATGGTAATAGGGATCCAATAAATGCTCCCTGCGTTTTAGGAAATCCAGTACTCTGATTAGTACTTAAATGATTAACAGAAACAGAAGACACTATTTTTTGTTTTCTTTAGAGATATTTTTGCTACAGAATGCTTGCACTCACTGGAAAGAAAAAGCGAAGCAGAGGGAAAGAAAGAGAGAGACAGAAAATGAGAAATCACCCCCTCCACGGGGGGATTGCTATGCCATAATCCCTTCTCT
The DNA here is from genome assembly GCA_026018925.1 of Tupaia tana. NCBI lineage: Eukaryota > Metazoa > Chordata > Mammalia > Scandentia > Tupaiidae > Tupaia > Tupaia tana. Next base: position 106,759,517 of record JAKSZU010000001.1, read on the forward strand.
TCTCAGGATTTTGGGCACACATGCACCAGGTGTGAGTTTTAAGCCACCATGTCGAGAACTCGATTCACAGTTGATTATGTGAGAGGCCAACATTATAACCATTACACCATCCTCTGGTCTCTGTGAGACACTTCATTTTACACAGGCAATTTGAGAATAAAAATACCTTGGACAGTTTAGTAATGTTTATACCAATTGAATGTCTATGTTAAAAGAATAGAATGGGTAGAAAAGAACTAAAAGTATCACTATTGACTAATAAGGTATTTCAGGTATATTTAATCAGACTTTGAAGTATCAATTTTGATTCCTGTATTTCTTCTCATTAGAAAATCTCGAGTTTATTTGTGCTCATTTCTTAGGGAAAGAGTCTAAAATTCAAATTGCAGAATGTACTTAACATTCAAAAGTAACTCAACTATCATAGGGCGAGCCCTGTAGCCTATTTAGTAGTTAAGGGAGCTGGATTCATCATGGCTGGCTATGGTTTGAGTCCCAGGCATGGGGACATGAAGAACGCATAGGATATATTTGCTCATACCTAAGAAACAGAGGAGGAGGAATTGCAGAGTGACCAAGCCCTTTTAGGGCAGAGGGGTGCTTGCTAAGCACTTCTTTTCTCTCTGTTTCTTCCTAGACAAGGGAGATATATTTCTGGCAATTAAAATATTACCTACCATAGGGACCAGCAGTTAGTGTAATGGCTATGTCTCTGGACTCCCATTTAGTTGACCGTGGTTTGCGTCCTGGACCCGATAGCTTAAACCTCACGCCGGGCGCGTGTGCGTGCATGCCCAAGATCCCGAGAGGAGAATGGAGGAGAAGGGATTGTGGCATGGCCATCCCCCTGGGGGGTGATTTCTCGCTTTCTGTCTCTCTGTCTCTCTCTCTGCCTGTCTGGCTAGCGCATGTGCCCTATAGCAAAAACCTCTCAAAAAAAAAAAAAAAAAAATACCTACCATAGTTCAAGACACATTGTACATCATGTAGTTCACTTAATGCTTTCATATCGTGTTTTTTATTTAGCCCTCACTATAACCTTATATGGGATGTAAATATCACTCTTTTATTATTATTTAAGAGACTGAGGCTGAGAGGAGTTCAGTAATTTGCTCAATGATACATTGTTGTAACATAACAAAACAGGAATTGAATCTGAGCATGCTAACTCTAGTTGTGGTGTGTTTTCCATTCCTTCAGGATATATGTAAAACTTTAGAAATAACTTTGCACTTAAAATACACATGAGTATAAACAATGGAACAAGTCTGTTTTAACTGCAAAATAGAGTGAAAACATGGTAGTCTCTAATGCCATATAGAGAAATTGCTGAATCCATGCATAAACACACATGCGCACACACACACACACACACACACACACACACAAAGGAATTTTAAAAAGTTTGTGGAAAAGTGAAATTAAAGTACAAATTTTATGCACATAGTGTTTTCTAATACACATTTTCTGTGAACTTTTTGAAGACTGTGTATGTGTATATATTTCCTAAGTTTTATTTTTAAGATTTAAAAAACTTTGTAAAATCTCTCTCACACACATACACACACACACACACACACACACATACACACACACAGATATATTTAAAATTCTGTTCCTTTTATAGTTAATTATTATGGTACATTTCAATTCTAAGGTTTAAATTTTGAGGCCTTAAGACTTTGGTTCATATTTTTTTATAGGCAATTATTTTCTAGACTACCTTTTCATGCCCAGAATATTTGAACTGTCAAGACCTAAATGTGTAGTACATAATCAAGGTGCAATTTATTTGTATTTTTCAGACCCCCTTACAATTCTAATAAATAAGATTATTTTTAATTAAATTAAAATTACACATGCGCATCTTAAACATTCCATTTAATGAATTTTATCAATGGTATCCAACATGTAATAAACATTTGAAACAAGATACAAAATCTTATATCCCCCCAGAAAGTTTTCTCATGCCCCTTTTAGTAAATTCTCCTTCATATTCATCAACTTTTCTCTTACATTTGAGTAGTTTTGCTTCTATTTAGATCTCACACACAGGGACTCATGTAGTATGTATTATTTTGCTTGTGTGTTTTTTGCATAATATTGTTAAAATATTTTCAAGTTATTGAGTGTTAAAAATTCAGGCTCTTTATACCTAACTAGTATTTAATTTTATATATATATATATATATATATATATATATTCCATTTTAGGTTATTTTAGTAAATGATTATTATCAATAAGGTTGCTCTAACCATAAACAATCCTGGACATATTTGTTTTATAAATGTCTACCTCTTTTTTTTTTACTGAATACCTACATGTAAAATTGCAACATCACAGAGATGATATTTGTTTATCTTTATAAAAGCCAACAATAGAAAGCCTAGTCACCTATATTCTCATAAAAGTTTGATAGATACTTTTATATTTTATTATTTCCAATTGTTATGTAGTAGTATCTCATTGTGATTTTTATTTGTGTTCCCTTAATGACAAATCATTTGGACAACCTCTAGCATGTATTATGTATATTCTTTGGGAACAGCAGATGCTGTAGCAATTACATTGCTCGACTCTCACATGGTCGACTACGGTTCAAGTCCCAGACCTGGTGGCTTGAAAATCACTCCAAGAACATGTGTGTGCATACCCGAAATCCCAGAAGGACTAGGGAGAAGGATTTGGAGTGTGACCATCTCCCCCTAGGGGTGATTTCTCACTTTCCTTCTCACTGTCTCTCTTCCTCTGGCAAGCACTCATGCCCTAAGGCAGAAACCTCTTTTAAAAAAATCTTTGGTAAATTGTCTATTCAAATGTTTTGCTTATAAAGGGTGTGCAAAAATTTTTAGATATTTTAATATACATTATTTTCCAGATATGTATGCTGTAAATCTTTTTATTTTCTTCTAAATTTGTTACTTGTCTATTCATTTTCTTAATGGTGTTTGTTAAGGAGCAAAGTGTTTTCTTTTTAATGAACTGACTTTTTTTTCTTCTATTGTCAAGTATTTTTTGAGATCTGCCCAAATAATCCTTGCTTATTTCAATGGCTTTAAAAGTATCTTATGGTACCAGCAGGTGGTGTGGTGATTAAGGGCACTGAACTCCCAGATGGCCAACTGCAGTTTCTGTCCCAGACCTAGTGGCTTGCTTGCTCTCTCTCTCTCTCTCTCTCTCTCTCTCTCTTTCTCGCTCACTCTCACTCTGTCCCTCTTTGGTCAAATTAAAATAAATAAATAAATAAATAAATAAATAAATAAGGTTAATTTTTTTTTAAGTATCTTCTTATATGATAGAAGTTTTATATTAGGCTTATAATTATCTCAGATTAATATTTTTTCCTTGCCAATGGGTGCATGTTATTGCTGAAGAGAGACAGAGAGAGGAAAAATGAGAAATCATCCTCGAGGTGGGTCAGCCATGCTACAATCTCTCCTACTCCATTCTCCTCTCTGGATTTTGGGTATGCATGCAAACACACCTGATGTGAACTGCTGGGTCTGGGACTCGAACTGTGGTTGGTCGTGTGTGAATCCAGCACCTTAACCACCATGCTGTCTGCTGGCACTCAGATTGGTTTTTATGTATGGTGTAGAATGAAACTGAGATTTCTATTCCACATATGGATAACCACTTATATCAGCAATATTTATTTTTACAAAAACTTCCCTTATCAAATCAACTAGTAAGTAGCCTTTGTTGAAAATCTTCTATTGACCATACATGTATGCTTATATTTACTAATTCATTATTCATTTTTCTTGATAACCACAGTTTTTTGGGGGGAGGGAGGTTTTTTCTATAGGGTGCATGCACTCGCCAAAGAGACAGAGAGAGACAGAGAGATAGAAAGCGAGAAATCATCCCCAACAGGGGATGGCCACGTCACAATCCCTTCTCCTCCATGCTCCTCTCGGAATCTTGGGCACACACGCACACGTGCCCAGCGTGAGTTATGCCAGCAGGTCCAGGACTCGAACTGTAGTCGCTACATGGGAGTTCAGTGACATAGCCATTACGCTAACTGCTGGTCCCAATAACCACACTTTCTTGATTATTGTAGCCTTATATAGTGACTCTTGCAGTCAGATACTATTAATTCTCCAGGTCTATTTTCTTTTCCAGTATTGTTTAATTATTCTGCAGCCTTTGCATCTCCATGCAATTTTAGAATAATGTTTGTTTATTTAGAAATAACTTCTGGGGGTTTATATAGTTATTGCATTACTTATATATGTTAGTTTAAAGACAATGAACATTTTAACCATTTTTTTTTTAGTTTTCTAATCTGTGAACATGAAATAGCTCTCCATTTCTTAGACATTATTCAATTCTCTCAACACTGTTTTGTGGTCTTAGTGTTGGTAGCTGCTATTTGAAAACTTTTTCTTACCAGCAATAACTAAAGTGGATCCACTCAAATGTCCATTGCCGGTCTCCAGTCAAAGTTTTCCATCCTAACCTGCTGTCTTCCATGTGCTTATTTATGTTACCACAGTATTTGCACTTCGTGGTAAGCCTTTAGAGGGTGGGTTCTTCTTGGTGGTTCATCCAGACATTCTTAGTAAAAGCTCTATGTGATGTAGAAAAAAATAATTTCTTATGCATAATCAAAGGAAGTGAATTGTTGGAAGACAATGATCATAATAATAGGGTTTGATCTGTGATGGTGAATAAAGTTGGACAAGATTCTGGGGAAAAATAATTTTTTTTTTTTACTCCATGTATGTACAGATAGCAATATTATCACAGTATATGTTACACAAAGTTATCAATTTTGAAGGTCCTTCATTTTCTTCTGGAAGGTTCATCTTTCTGGGAGGTTAAAATCTGTACCAATATATGAATTCATGTGAAAACATATTTAACAAAGAAAGCAAGTTTTTAAATATTACAATCATATTTCTCCATATTTACAATACTTAAATATGGGGATGTATTGTTAATGGTGCTTAACGATTTGAATGACTATAAAACACTACATATTGTGTGTAGTTTATATTAATTATCTTGAGTACTATAGCGTGAAAAAATATGTGTTCTGCTGTACAATCAGTTTTTGGTGCCAGTTATTTTTAATCTTGGCTGCTCTTTGGAATCACCAGCTGGTTTTAATAAATACTGGACTTTGGGTTTCACCCAAGAGAGTTTGATTTCATTGATGTGGGTCATCGTTTGGGCAAAGGGTATTTTAAAATTTCCCCAGGTGATTTTAGTGTGTAGTTATTTTAAGAACTTCTGTTTTAGACCTTATTCATAATTTCTCCTATACAATATGCGTTTTTTTTTTTTTTTTTTTTTTTTTTTTTTGTGTGTGTGTGTGTGTGTGTGTGTGTGTGTATCCCCTCAAGGAAGATTTTAAATGCAGAACAAGATTATATAGTCTATATTTGTAATTTTACAAGTAATGTCATGGATCAAAAAGTTAAATAACTTGGAAGCATAAAATCTGTATAACCTTACATAAGGCAATTAACCTTTCCCTGTTACTGTTTCTGCATGCCAGAAATGGAAATCTTAGCAATGAACTTATTCTTAACTTGTACTTGTTAACAAATAGGCACAGATCTCTTTCAAACACAAAGTATGACACAAATGTTTTAATATAGAAAAAACGATTTAAAAAAAGCATAAAAACATCTATTAAATTGATACTCAGTACCAATTGTTAACTTTTTGCAATCATGGACAATTGCTCTGCTCATGGCAAGTGTTGTCATATGATATTTATCAAATCCAATCCGATCTTTCTTACATTCTTATATTCCAAAATTTTTGAATGTTACCTTAAAATAGTCCAAGCTACATATAGCAAGGAGTAAATAAAACTACTGTTTATATGGATAGCAGTACTTTCAGAGGAGTTTATTTGCATTGTCAAAATGAAATAATCACCCAAACCCTTCAGTGCAAACCCCATATTTTCAGTGGTAATTACTTAAATACTAATAATCCTAACATATTTCTTGGTAGACTGAGATGTGCAGAGTGCTGCTACATTATAACTACATTGCTACATTGCAGATTTTAAGCCAATTTTAAAACCTGAAGTTAGATATTACATATTCAGAGAGGATATATTATAAGACACAGCACCCAACACAATGACACAAGTTACGTTCTGAGTAATAATTAGTAGGAAGGCAGGAAGGAAGAAAGAAAGGCTTTTTTATTTTTAATTTTTGTATAGAAAAATGCATTTGAAGTCTATCATAAGAAATTCTTTAATACAGAAATCCAGCTGGATCTAGATATAAATTCCTCCTTTGTCTCTAAAACCTAAGATTGGAGAAATTACATAAACTCTTTAGAATTCATTTTTCTCCTTTATTTTAATAAATGTAATAATACCTTTTTAATATTATGAAGATTGATGTGATCATGTTTACGAAAATGCTTAGCTAAGTGCAGACAGTGAACAGTGGTGAATGTGATGCTCTGAGAGACAATCCACATGAGGATTGCCAGTTCAAGCCAAGAGACTTGCCTGAGTACACTAGGCACATGCATGCCCATCATCTTGGGCTGCTATAGGCTGAGGGTGGACTGTGGTGTCAAGACTGCTAGGGAGTTTTTCATCTCTCTCTTTCTGTCTCTCTCTCTCTCTATCTATCTCACTTACTCATAAAAATAAATAAATAAATAAATAAATAAATAAATAAACTTAAAAAATGATTAACTATGTACAGTGAGATACCATCTAACCCCAGTTACATTAGTTGGGGTAAAAAAAACTAAAAAGCAACTAATTCTGGATATGCCATATATAAAAGAGAAGCCTCTTACACTGTTGGTGGAAATGCAAATTAGTACAACCTCTGAGGAAAACAATATGAAATTCCTCAGAAACCTATAAATAGAACTACCATATGACCCAATAACCTCACTCCTTGCTATTTACCTAAGTGATAAGAAAAAGACTCAGCTGAAAGGACACTTGCACTAGCAAGCATGTTTATTGCAACATTGTTAACAATTGCTAGGACACTGAATCACTGTAAATGTCTTAAAATTGATGACTGGATTGAAAAATTGAGGCATATATATACAATGGGATTTTACCTGGGCATAAGAAGCAATGAGACCATATCATTTTATTCAAAGTGCATGAATATAGATAACTTAATGTTGGACAATGTGAGCCAGACTTTGAAAGAGACACACTGTATAACTCCACTCAATATGTACCAAATTTTTGCACTCTATAACAAGGAAAGAGCTAAAGATATGATAGTAGGAGGATGACTGTCAATACCAGAGACTGTAAGGGAGGGCAGTGGGTGGTAGATAGTGGGTGGCAGAAGGTGGATGAGAGGGGCAGAAGGAAGAAACATTTAACAGACAAAAATGTGAAATTCTCAGAAAAAAAAACAAAAAACACCATATTCTAAAAAAGAAATACAAAATAATTTTAAAAATGCTTAGTTAAAGGGTAGTAAAATAATCAGTTGGAAAGGCACTTGTACATCCATATGTACTATAGCATTATTCACAATTAAGACATGGAGTCAACCTAAGTGTCCAACCACTGATGGCTGGATTGAAAAACATATGGCACACATAGACTATGAAATACACTCATCCAAAAAAGAACAAAGAGATTCTGTCACTTGATTCAAAGTTAGTTAACCTAGATTTAGTGCTAAGTAAAATAAGCCAGGCTATGAAAGACAAACATTGTATATACCATTCATTATATACTGAACATCTGCATATTGTGGGAGAAACTGAAAGATTCAAAGACAAAATAATAAAGAGAGCAAGGGTAGATAACATAACCGTGTGGTAGAAAGTAGACAGTGGAGAATAAAAGAGCAAAAAAACATTTAAGAGATACGAGAATATAAGGTTCTTTGTTGTAATGATATATATGGCAATATCCTTGATTCAAATATCACACACTGCATGTATGCTTTAAAAAATCATATTGTATACCATAAAGCTACATAATAATTAAATGCAATAAAAATAAAAATAAGATTAAAAATTAATAAGTGAAATAAATAGGGCTCTACAAAAGAATAGAATTATAAAAAATATAGATTAATATGTTAAATAAAGTAATATATGTAAATATACTTTGTAAAATGCTTACCCAAGAGCTGAGCTTGTATCGACATAATGGTTAAGGTGACTTGATCCCACACTGCCAACATTGCAGTGTTAATTCTGGCTGCTGCAGCTTGACAACACATGCTGGGCATGAGTGCATGCATGCCCAAAATCCTCAAAGGAAGGAGAGAGAGAAGGGATTACGATGTGACCATCATCTCCCATGAAACAATCTCTCTCTCATTCTGTTTCTCTGAGAAGTGCATCTGCCACTGGTAAAATTAAGGGGGAGGGGAGGTAGGCTCAATCCTCAATAGATGTTTATTAATTAATTTTCATTATTGTACCTAAATTGCTTTTGTTTTCATAATATTATTTGTGTCTGAATTCTATAAGATACATTTTGAAATAGAGAGTAACAACTACTACCAATAGCTTACCTTCTCCATTGTTGTTTTATTTTTCCAGCCTGAGAGTAATTACTTCATTGTTCATTTCTAGTTTGGTTGAGAAGGAGGAGCTGATTTAAATATATGAAAGGGAAATATGTCTTAAATTGTGCACTGAAGTTTACAATTTTATAATTGTTATGTTACTGAATTCATAACATTTGGATACTTAGAACTTTACTACTCAGTGTTTCATGAACCAAAGGCAATGTTATCCAACTTGTTAAAAATCCAGACCTCGGGATCAGCAGTTGGTATAATTGCTGTCGTTGGACTCCCATGTAGTTGACCATGGTTCAAGTCCCGGACCCAGTGGCTTACACTCACGCCGGGCATATGGGCATGCATCCCAAGATCCCAAGAGGAGAATGGAGAAGGGATTGTGGCATGGCTATCCCCCTCAGGGGTAATTTCTTGCGTTCTGTTTCTCTGTCTCCTTCTGTCTTTCTGGCGAGCACATGCGCCCTACAGCAAAAAATCTCTCCAAAAAAAAAAAAAAAAAAAATCCAGACCTACTGGATCACAATATTTATTATAACAAAATTTCCAAGGGATTTATATATATGCACATAAAATTTAAGAAGCCCTGTTTTAAACTATATGGAGTTAGATGTTAATCTTATTAAATTTTTAATAAATGTGTCATTTAACCCTCAAATAAGTTATTTCATGCATTAAGATTCTGTTTCATATGGGCATAAATTAGGTTGGTTGTAAAGGGCACCAAGTCAGGAGTAGAGACACATTTAAAAATATATATATTTGCAATTTTACTTAACGATAATGAAAATTCATCAAATTCTTAAATTTTGAAAAGTTCAGTGCCAGCCCATGGAGTAGTGGTTATGTTGCTTGACTCCCCCGTGGCCGACCACACTTCAAGTCCCAGATCTGGCAGCTTGAAACTCATGCCTGGAGCATGTGCGTGCATGCCCAAGATCCCAGGAGGAGAATGAAGGAGAAGGGATTGCGATGTGGTCATCCCCACATGACTTCTCGCTTTCCTTCACTGTCTTTGTGTCTTTCTTTCTCCAGCAAGTGCACATGCCCTAAGGTGAAAACCTCTCAAAAAAAAAACTGTAAAAAGTTTATCTATAAACTGTATGTGATATAGGCAGTGCTATGTCGTGAGTGTGACTGATCCTGCTTGGCTACAGAGCTTGGGTTGAATTGGGACATGAAGACTGTGTTGAAGGTGTCTCTTTCTCTCCCTCTCTTACTCTTCTCTTTATCTGTCATCTTATGAAGGAAATAAATGAGTGAAAGATTTGTGAATTCTTCTCCTGGTACTCAGTGGGATTGTTTAAAGGTTCAGGTGAGATGGTGCATTATTAATGTTCCAGTTCTGTACACATGGAAGGCATTATTGTAATCTATGAGTTGGTGACTAGACAATGACCAGGATGTAAAAAGAGCAACTCATAGGTAGAGTATGAGTAAGAGCTCTTTAGGGAGGCAGAGCAGAGGACAGCCTTGGAGTTTGATTAACAATCACTTCTTTTTTGCTGCTTTATAGCAAAAATAGAAGGTGGGTTAGGTAGAAAATGTCCTAAAGGGTAGGATAGTTTTGAATAAGTTTTTTTTTTTTTTTCTTTTACTGATTGGGTTGACTTTGCTTGGATGGTTCAATCAATTGTTTTGTGATTTGTTTGTGATAGAGACATGACCAATCACAGCATAAATCAAGACAAAAAGGCGAAGCTTATTCACCACTGGCCTTCCATTTTTCTTAGGAATGCTTCTAAGTCAGTAACTGAATTAAAGTCTGAGAAAATCTTATATGTCACAGATTTAACAAGACAGAATATTGTGAGAGATACCTTCATGTAAGCCAATGATGCAAACTCTGCTTATTTCCAATGCAGATAAAAAGACTTGTGGACCTCATGAATTCCAGTGTAAAAACAACAACTGTATTCCAGATCACTGGCGATGCGATAGCCAAAACGACTGCAGTGATAATTCAGATGAGGAAAACTGTAGTAAGTAACACATGCCTAATAATGTTGCAAGCTTGACAGCCCACTCAATAAGTACAATGGCAATTCTTAGTTCCGTTAGAGTATAAATTTGAACCTATCTGTCCTGCATCTCACATTTTAATACATATATTCACATTTGGGCAAGAATATTCAGACTACAGTGACCTGAATCTCAAATGGTAGAATTATTGAAATGTTCATTCTGGGAGTTATTTTCTTACAGTTCTCAGAATTGGCATGAAAGTGTCATGAGGTTTAATGCAACCCATTAGTATGCAATGAAGGAAGCTCTTGATGCAAGTTCTTACAATGAGCTGAGTGGTGTGGAGACAGTACAAAACATCTCATTTTTTAACGGATGGCACTCATTTCATTTCAGTCTCAAATCCTTTTACACTATAAATTCACCCATGAGCATCTTTCAGTGAAATATCATTTATTCTCTGGAGTGGTGAACACCATACGTATTGAGGATGCTTTTCTCTGAAAATAGAATAACACTATTATTATCCTCTGCCTCTTGCATTTTTTATGGAATAAGTTTAAAAACAATAATTACCGAACTATTTTATTATCTAAAAAGTATGGCACCATGTAAAATTGTGATAATATTTCTGTATTCCAACATTAATTTCTGAATATATTTCACCAGCACTTCTATACATGGTTATTTAAACAAAGAAAGGAATATAACTATATTTAAAATAAGATGATAGTCAAATTCCATTTATTAAATATTTATAGTTGGCTACTTTTGAAAAGGATTTGATGCAAATTAGTAACAAGGATGTCTATTATTAGAAGAATCTCATTGGACTAAAAGCATTCATTTCCCAAGACGCAAAAGACTAAATTTACATAGGAATATGTCGCATTAAAGTGTAATTAGTAGTGTGAAAGCCTTAATAAACTACTTGAGTATTTTTCTTGCAAAGTATCAACTAGTGTTTTGAATGACTTTCAAAACTTAATTCAACCTGTATTTGAGAATTAAGTACATTAACTATGAAATCTCTGGATCTATACAATTATGAAAGACTATGAATATGGGAACTTTTATAACACCCTTTTCACACAGTTATCTGACCATAGTCTTTTTTTTTCTTTTTTGTTTTTTTTTTTTTTTTTGAGAGAATTTTTATTGTTGTTGTTGTTATAGGGCACGTGCGCTCGCCAGAGAGACAGAGAGATAGAAAGTGAGAAATCATCCACCGGGAGGATGGCCACATCACAATCCCTTCTCCTCCATTCTCCTCTCAGGATCTTCACCACACGTGCACAAACACCCACATGAGTCCAAGCCACTGGGTCCGGGACTTGAACCACGGTCGACTACATGGGAGTTCAGTGACATAGCCATTATGCTAACTGCTGGTTCCAATGACCATAGTCTTTAGAAGAGTAAGGAACATTGCAGAGTCATCACAATGTTTTAGATTGTTTTCATCAGCAGTTTAAAAAAACCTTTACTTTTCAAGTTTTCACATCCATGCAGTGATTGGAATTAAAATCTGATGGGGTGGCCTGGTATACCTGGTCCTGGCTATCAGGCTGTGCGTGTGGCAGGAGTGGGAAAATGATATAGTGACATCATGTAAAAGGTGTCTTTCTTTTTCTCTTTTTCTCTCTGTTTCTCTCATGAAGGAAAGGAAGGAAAAAAGAAAGAAAAAAAGAAAGAACTTTAAAAAATCTATTAGGATGAAGATGGTAGGGATGAAAAGTAAATATAAATAAATGATTATGTGTGTGTGTGTACACACACACACACACACACACATATAATTTCTTTTGATATTAAAGCTTAAATATACAAGTGTGTACTTAGCTCAGGTTTGATATATTTAGTATTAGTTTTCCATAGACACCTGGAGGGAATGCCTTTGTCTGAAGGATATTGAGAACAGAAAGCAGGTGAGAGATCCACACTGAAGACTTAAATCTTGGAGAATCTTGTTCATGGGAATAGTTGAAATTGTGTCAGAAGTTAGGCTTCTTCGGACCAGCACATGGTGCAATGGTTAGGTCACTGGACTCTCATGTAGTTGACCAGGGTTCGAATTCTAGACCCAGCAGGTGAAAAAAAAAAAAAAAAAAGAATTGTGGTGTGGCCATCCCCCCACACCAGGGGTGATATCCTTCTTTCTGTCTGTCTCTCTCTTTCTCTCTGGCAAGCACATGTGCTCTATAACAAAAACCTCTCTTTAAAAAAGAAAACAAATGAAGTTAGGCTTCTGTTATATTAAGTAAAGAAAGAGAAGAATGAAGGTTGAGAGAGTTTGCTCTGAGTCTTCTGGGGTTTTCTGAGTAACTGAGTATCATTGTACTGAGATCTAGAAGTCTGCCTTTGATGCAAGGAAGGAAGGAGAAAGAACATTGACTCCCACCTGTCACTGTGGAAGTTCAATGTTAAATCATTATAGCCACAGAGCCCCAAAGAAGAAGCAGAGAAGTGCCTGCGATATTGAGCATCGCAATTCAAAATACTGTTATGTGTGGTTTTCTTTCCATTTCTATTCACTTTGAGCTTCTTAACTAAGAAAAGTAATATTAATGAAATTACAGAGGAGGGGCTGACAGGTGGCATAGTGGCTAAGAGTGTTGGATTCCCACATGGCTGACTGCGGTTCGAGTCCTGGACCTGGTAGCTTGCTTTCTCACTTTCCCCTTCCCTCTGTCTCTCTCTGGTCAAATTAAAAAAATAATAATAACAAATGGAATTAAATAAATAAGTAATTCTTTTAAAAAAATAAAGTTACAGAGGAGAGATGACAGTGGACAAGCATGAAGTATATTACAATTGTGACATGGACAAATAAAGGCATATACAAGATGAGATTAGCATGTTAATATGTAGTCAGATCATGGCACAATGACGTGAATCAGAGCTCTATGAGTCAGACTCATAGGGAACTTCTGCTTTGCGTCCAGAGACTGCCTTCGATTTACTGGGCATGTGTGTGCCCATGATCTGAGCTGGCTGAAGCTGGGAATGGATTGTAACATCAAGACCCTGACTCTTTTACTGTCTCTTACTCATATAGTAAATAAACTTTTTTATAAAGCATGTTAACATATTAAACTTTTAAGAATAATAAACAAATGTAAGAGCATGAAGACGAGTATCAAAGCATATTAGCATGCTAAACGTGTAAAATCAAGAAAGATCAAGTGATCTAGAGAACAGGGTCATATTTGAAGATACCGTCTTGAATAAGATATTGTCTTATCTATTGAAACTATTATAAATGATATATATCAATATACACGTATATACCCTTCTGTCCTAACACACATATATTTGTATATATATGTATATGTGTATTTATGTTAGATGTATAAAGTGCTAATTATGCTAATTACATATATTAAGACAATGCTATATTGTCGTCATATATTACAAATATCATTGGCTAATGATAGGCAATGTGGTTTATATTTGGCAGCGACTATTAGCCATTTATTAAGTAGGAAACACACCAGAGATAGTAAATAAGTCTTTTAGTTCAAAAAACAAGAGCAACATATTTTTAAAGTCTCTTTTGGACTTACTTGTTTGTAAATCTGATTTAATAAATTTACTTTTCAAGTTGTGTAGGAAACACTCCAGTCACAGATATGGAGAGAGCTCAAATAGTAGTGTAGCTATTAACTGCCAGCTACGTTTTATATTTAATGGCCTTTCTACTTTTTTATATTTACGTGGCGTAATTAGTTCATTGTCATTTCATCATCATCTGCTCATCACTTCCCTTGTCAAGAGTTCAGAAAGGGTATTTTCTTCGGAAATAATTTTTGCTGTTAAAATCAGAAAGGTTTATTGTCATTGGAGTTTTTGAAATCTGGATCCAAGTTTTAGAAATACCTGTGAAATCTCAATACATATACTATATCAACAAAAAATAATGATACACGGCATGCAAATCTTCTAAGGAATTGATGTGTGAAATAAATTCATATATTTGCATTATTAAGAAATAGCTAACAATCCAATAGATTTAAAAATACTGAGGCACTCGATGAACTAGATTAAGGTTTATATAGAGAAACAAGCTGCTTCTGCTTTATTTGAATTTCTAGTGCTTTCACACTGAATTTATATCAGAAGATTATTTGTATAGGATGTCAATTATACTAATTGTATTTTTTAAATTCCCAGATGCTTACACCCATATTCATATAACTCTTGATCTTATTAACAAAGGTTTATGATAATATACTCAACAGAGAAATGAATTTGGGAGTCTTTATGCTCTGCCATTAATTCCATAGGTTTAAAAATCATTTTTATTTTCTGAATTCTGTTTTCTTTCACTTTGTGCAATATGGATTTCAAAGCTCTTTTCAGTCTGAGACTGGATGTCTTCGGCTCCATTAATACTAAAGGAAGTGACCAGTCTTTAGGATGCTATATCTTACTCTTATTCGTATTAAAGAACCTAGATTAACCTTCCAAAACAGGGACTGCATGCTTTGCTAGTCTTCTTGGTTGCCAGGCTGGCCTGTCTAGATGAAATTCATGGCAAACCTGGTGAATCGTTCATGCGTAGGTTTCCCCACCTGTTTCGGTCCAAGAATATATAGGTAATAGATAGAACTAGAGTGGGAATGACATTTAAGAAATACTAGAGGAAATAGGAGCCTCAAAATTTCTTTCCAGATGGGTAAGCTTTCAAGTATATTCTTTTTGTTCTTTTTCACAAGAAAAATGCTAACAATCATGCCAAACTCTGAAAATTGTTTTTAGATTTTATCTAAAAGATTAAAAGTAAGATAAGTGATAAGAGAAAAGAATCCCCTGTTCTCATAACTGAATTGCATTTTCTTCAAGAGAAAATTTCTTTTTGAACTATCTAGTGGCAAAAGATTATGAGGTATAAAAGGGAAAATTAGAAATAGGCTAGCTGCACTATTCCTTGAAGGCATTTGTGCATGTATACATAACGTAAAACATGACAGAAACACACAGAATTTCTATTTGCACCAAAACCTCTTCCATCCCTCCCCCAAAATCAATCTTTGTATCCTCATATTGAAACAGAATAATTCATAATGTTAGGATAAATTCTCTAGTACAAGTGGCCTGTGGAACTATTGGACAAGTGCCTTAGTAAATGGCCACATCATTTGTTATAAACTTTCATCTCTGATTTCATCATCTCTCTATATTCAAGTGACCAAACCCTGGGAAAACATTTCTGTTTACTACATGATGACTTCACTTGATTTTAAATAGGATAAAAGCAAATTAGAGGGGACGGCAGGTTGCCTGGGGGTTAGGTCACCAGAGTCTCACATGGCCAACCATGATTTGAGTCTTGGGCCTGATGGCTTACTCTCTCACTTTCTGTCTTTATCCTGAGAATGTGGCCTATAGCAAAGTTTAAAAATTATAATAATAATTAATAAAATTAAATAAATGTTTTATAAAGAAAATTAAAATATTAGAGGTAGAGTTTATCCCATCTATGTCACCATCAGTCCCATGAAAAGAGATGTTTTCTCTTCTGTTTTTAAATATATGTCCTAAATATTCTCTCTCTTTATCCTTTTTTATGAAAACTTTTTGGTTGTTACTTTTTATTTTTATAGAAATCCAACATATTTACTATAATTTTTTTCGTAAGAATAAAGCTGCATGTATCTGCAAACAAAAGAAACAAAAAATGGTGAAATGTCTTTGGTGCACACTTGTGTAATTAGTGCAGAAGAGCTCTCTCATTCGTGTTAAGTAAAGTAGACATTGCTAGCCATATGCCGTAGGCAGGACTTTAATGTTAAGCTCTGTAATTTGTGAACACTTCTTATTCCCTTACTAGAGTGTGAAACAATGACATACCCTAGTGGTGAGATGTACAGGCCTGACCAGGTTGGTTTGGTTTAAATTCAGTATTAGAACTGGTACATGTTGGGTGATTTGGAGTGAGTTTGTTATTCTACCTATCGAAAAGAATAAAACAATACTGTATACCTTACAGAGGTTTTATAAGAATTTGTTGATAAGTTAATTCAAATAGTATTATCTTAACCTGATGCCCAACAACAACAAGCAATAAGTAGCTGGGAATTATTATAATTATTGTAATTAGTAATAGTAGTATTAAAGTGAATTCTCAAGATTAAAACACAATATATATGAATACAGATAAAAACAAAAAAAAATAGCTCTTGTCATGCTCAGTAAACCAAAGAGTATGGAGACAGGGTAGGGATTATCCATTTGGTGTTTTCTCCCCCATCTATTGAATGGCATCTTGTCTTATTCACAACCTGAAGATGGTACTTTAAAATAAAATAAGACCCAGAGCAAAAGAAAATAATGTCTGTTACATAGTATACGTTCTGCCATTCACCCAACGTTCTCAAAGGGGTTCTTCATATAGAAATCTAGGAGCCTTCATGACATCAAGTAATCAAAAATTTACCATAGCTGGAAACTAAGTCATTGTGTTGAGCCATGTCCAAAGACAGGCTGAATTATTTGCAATCTTTCTTCAGAAAATTGGGCTTTTTATAGAATTTCACTGAGTTTAGTGTTGCTTACCTTTTCCCCTTATTTCTTACTATTATCATATATTCTCATATATTTCTTAACATAAGGATATTATGTTGTGGGTCATAACTGTAAATGCAGCTCATGTACAGAGAAAAAGATAACTAAACAAGAAATGATCTCCTGCAGTACTATTGATTACCCTCAGGAAAAAACATTCTGAAATCCTATTTCATTGTCCAGGTGAACCATATCCATAGAGGTTAAGTCAAAAAATCATAAATTAAAAATTTGGCTTGTGTCCTATGTGGAACATGATGAAGCATAATTAAATAGATAACTAGTGAATTATATAAATTTATAGGTAAACAATACAGGGCAAAAACAAGAATTATATAAACAAATAGGCAGTTGCCAAAGAAAAACAGCTCCCCTCCCCCCCAGGGGCTGTGGAAGTTTGCCAGAGAGAGACAGAAAAACAGGAGGAGAGGAAGGAGAAAGTATCTCCTAATGGAGCGTGATCACACCGCACACAATCCTTTCTCCTCCATTTCTTCATCCCTACAAGCTTTAGGTGCACACACACATATGTACACACCCGGCAGGTTTTCCGAAGCCATCAGAGCCAGGATTCAAACGGTGTGGCTGGTCATGTGGGTTCCAGCTCCCTTAACCACTAGACTACATGGCCAGTCGACTCCTGATTTTTCAACCTCCACTTACCTACTCATATCTAATAGCATGCCCATATATCTTTTTTGTTCCACTCACTCTGAATTTTGGGGGGGAAAATTGGATAATTAGAAAGTGATAAAAATACATATTTAAAAAATCAAGATCCAAAGGCTAGATTTACTCCCCAGTGAATAAACAGCACCGTGGGTACAAAAAGTCACAAAATGATTTTTTTTTTTAAGAGAGATTTTTGTGGGAACCAGCAGTTAGCGTAATAGCTGTGTCGCTGGACTCCCACATAGTCGACCGTGGCTCGCGTCCCGGACCTGGTGGCTTAAAACTCACACCGGGCACATGCGTGCCCAAGATCCTGAGAGGAGAATGGAGGAGAAGGGATTGTGGCGTGACCATCCCCCCGGGGGATGATTTCTCACTTTCTGTCTCTCTGTCTCTCTCTGTCTGTCTGGCGAGCGCACGCACCCTATAGCAAAACCCTCTAAAAAAAAAAAAAAAAAAAGAGAGAGATTTTTGCTAGAATTCACATGCACTCACTTGGAGAGACAGAGAGAGACAGAGAGATGGAAAGCAAGATATCAGCCACAAGGAGGGCATGGCCACACCTCAATCCCTTCTCCATTCTCCTGTCAGGATTTTGGGCACACACACACACACACAGACTCAAATCACTGTCAAGTACATGGGAGTCTGATGATGAAATCATTAAACCATATGCTGGTCCCCACAAAATGTCTTTTTAAAAGTAAATACATTAAATGACTTGGAACTCCAACACCTGAAAAGGTCATTGTTATAATATAACAATATGTGGATTTTTATCCTTTTTATTTTACTTTGCCATTGTGCTTAAACAGTAGGCTATTAATCTTTTGTCTTTTCTCCCTATTTGTTTCTCTAATGCTTCTTTCTATTCCTGACTTTAACAATAAATTTTAAAAATGATTATATTATGTATCATATTTTCATATTTGCTTCATGATACTTTCCTAAACAATTTATTGGTTCTGTTTGGCTAACTTTTTTTTTCTTTAATGCTACCTTGTCATATAAATTTGAGAGTGAAGTTGCCTGTAATAGAATAACCCTATGCTGTTTTTCTATCCTCAGAGCCGCAGACATGTACATTGAAAGATTTCCTCTGTGCCAACGGGGACTGCGTTTCTTCAAGGTTTTGGTGTGATGGAGATTTTGACTGTGCCGATGGCTCTGACGAGGTAGGCATCTTTATAAAATAAAATGAAAAGAAACCATTTCTTTAGAACTACATGTGTAATTATTATCATTCAGTCCAATCAGGGAGACCAGGACCACTCTGACATGCACTTAGCACCTAACACACTGAGGGAAGTATTACATCCACACATTGCGCCGCACACACCCACTTAGGGAATAGTGCTTATGCTACTGTTGTCAGTTAATTTTATAGTCTCTTTTACCTCAACCGGTGAATGGCTGGGTTGGGAATAAGATGTTTGAAAACCCTATTCCCTGAAGCTGATGCCCTTGCCATCTGTGAATTTGTTCATAAATTTGCTGCAGTATTTATAGTCAAGACTAATATTTTTATGCATTTTAAACAGTTTCTTTTCCCCAGTCTCTTTCTTCGGTAGATATAGTCTTATAGACTTCGACGTGGGTCATCAATTTTTATGAAACCACAGGCTGAGTTTTGTTTAGGTGATGAATCACAATCCATTTACAATAAGGCTCGTAGGCCTTAAAGCCCACAACTTTACGTGAAAAAGTTTAGAATTTCTCCTTATAATTCCGGATAATTTTTTGAACTGAGATAATGGTAACAGTTACAATACTTCACATAATTTGTTACTTTTGTATTTTGGGGCACATTTTTCTCAGGTAAATTACTCAATGATGCTTTAAAAATAATCAACACATGGAAATACACACACACACACACACACATCCCTATATATATACTCAAATCTAAAATGACCCCAATCTATCCCTTTCCAAGATCAGAAAGAAGCCCAGTGCTGTTTACCTTTAGTGATTTCCTCTGCTTCTCTTGGATATTATTGGGAATACATGACCTGTGCAATCAAGTCCAATCAAAGGTGAAAGAAAAGCAGGTCATTGGTCCCAGTGGACATTATGCCTCCCTCTGTGTTACAATGACGCCCTAGAGCCCCTTTATTCTGGTCGACAAGTATATGTACTCACATCTCATAAATGTCCTCCACTAACTGTTGATTTGGATCCTCCCTGAAGCTCTGAAGTTTTTTGTTTCACTCCAACTTTGCCAAGTATTCACTGATCTCCTGTCCCTTTGGGACATGCAGCACATCTCTTCTATTTATAAAAGCTTGTGGTTGGATGATAATGCAGCAGTAAAATGTGATGCTTTGCAAAGCTGACCTACAAGGGAGGCTCCAGGTTCATGGACAGAGACCTTCCTGGGTAAGCTAGGCACACACGTGCCCATGATCCTAGGCTGACTAAAGCTGGTGTTGGATCAAGGCATCAGGACCACATTGGGAATGCTCTCTCTTTCCGTTGTCTGTCTCTATCTCATAGAAAAACAAGCTTTAAAAAAAATACATGAAACACAAAAGTTAGATCTCTCCTAGTCCTCAGGCATTCTAATCAAGATTGGACAATCTTTCATTCTCCTACCATTTTGAAAAAGTTACCCTATTCATTTGGGAGCCTAAATTTTGGAAACAGATGCCTGTAATGAACGTCTAATTGGAAGACCAACAAAACCTAAATAATGCAAAATACTACTAAGATAAGTTAAGAAAATAGTACTTTAGCTAATGGATCTAGTCACAAAATAAAAGATTTAAAAACCTACAAGGAAGTTAAATTTTGACATTGACAAGCCATATGCTTACTTACTTACTTTTTTTAAGAGAGATTTTTGCTATAGGGTGCATGTGCTCGCCAGAGAGACAGTGAGATAGAAGGTAGGAAATCACCCCCTCCAGGGGGACTGGCCATGTCTCAATCCTTTCTCCTCCTTTCTCCTCTTGGGATTTTGGGCACCACACACACACACGCACACACACACCTGGTGTGAGATTTAAGCCATCGAGTCCAGGACTCGAAACACGGTTGATCCTATGGAAATCAAGCGATGTAACCATTATGCCATCTGCTGGTCTCTATATTAAGCATTTTTAAAACAGGAAAATACATTTCACATCAACTCATACATACCATGAAAATGTTTTCATTTTGGTTTTGTTTTTTTAATGCTCCACCAGGCTATGTAATTTATGAAACACCAAGCAGTGGAGATATATTGTCTATGGCTAATAATTTCATTTTTCATGTTATTGATAAGATGTGGAAGTTACATAATCAAACACCTTTCAAAATCTCATGCATATTGACATCTTATTATCACCATTTCTCTTATGCCATACATTGGTTGGTGGACATAGTTATTTGTGGCTAAATATATCTCCATATAGTGAGGCATTTTCATGCTAATGCTCCATGAGAATAAAATTAACTCTCTCTCTCTCTCACACACACGGTTTTTCATTTGTTTGTTTATTTTTGTTTTTGTTTTGTTTTACTTTGGAGCACATGGAGAAGGGATTGAAGCATAACCAGCCCCCAGGCGGTACTTCTCACTTTCTCTTCAGCAACACATATGCCCTATTGTAAATTAAAAATAAATAAATAAATAAATAAATAAATAAATAGAATAAAATAAAATATTCTAGAATGTAAATAAGAGGAAGGAGAATGGATAAAACATTTAAAGCGAAGTGTTGATAATTGTTGAATTACTTGGTGAGCACAGTGGGTTTACTATACTATTTGCTTTACTTTTCTGTGTGTTTTTAAAACTCTAAAATAATAATTTTTTGAGAGGTTTTCGCTATAGGGCACGTGCACTAGCCAGACAGGCAGAGAGAGACATAGAGACAGAAAGCGAGAAATTACCCCCCAGGGGGGATGGTCACGCTGCAATCCCTTCTCCTCCATTCTCCTCTCGGGATCTTGGGCATGCACGCACACGCACCCGGCGTGAATTTTAAGCCACCGAGTCCGGGATGCAAACCACGGTTGACTACGTGGGAGTCCAGCGACACAGCCATTACGCTAACTGCTGGTTCCCCATCTAAAATAATAATTAATCATGCCACATATATAGACACACACACATTGCACTTCAATTTTTACAGAACAAAATCTTATTTTTTATATTTACTTATTTATATTCAATCACTATGTATAATTACAGCATACCAAATGAATTTTCCCATCCTGAATACACTGTATATTGGTTCAATCAAAGATATTATCATACATATTATCATCAGCAGACCATTTTTCATTTCTGTGTCCCTTAAATGTTTTGTTTCTTTCTTTTATTCCTTTGATTCCCTCCCTCTGGCACTCCCCCATTTTCCAACCTCTTCCCTCAGTTCCTCTCAGAACCAAATTTTTTTGAGATATGGAATGGGACCAAAAAATGACTAAAACCTGTAAGATTGCTTAGTTCTTTTTCCCTTCCCCTCCTGTGTGCACATAAAGCTGCTCTCTTGTGAATAAGATAAGGTGTTTTGTTTTTTAAAAAGGCTACAGTTTAAACCATGCCCATTGAATAGATCTTATTGCAGTTGTCACTTTAGTTCTTGGTCTTTCATTACTTGTCATCGGTTCATCACATATGGAGAGTAACTCTTATTTTTTTCTGTAGTTTTATCTGTGAAAGTCCCTGGCAAATGATGGTTTTAAAAACCTTAATTCTGGAGAAAAGGCAAGAAAAAGAAAATCACTCACATAACAGGCAATCTAACTCAATTTCCAAGCAGAAAAGGGAAAATTAACTAAATTTAGAAAATACACTCTCCTTCCTTACATGAGAGAGAAACTGGAAAAAGCAACAGTCTTTGGACATGTGTCACTCCCTGGGGTTCCACAAACTGGGAGTGTTGCACCCACAGTGCAAAGTGCAACCTAGCACGTTATGGCAAAATAGGAGTTGATTATCAACAAGAAAACATCATCCAAGCAAGGTACTTCATTGGAACATCAGATTTACCAGAGTATTCAGATCCAGGAAAGGTGAATTTCTAGGTCATTCCTTTAATTTATCTCATATAAAGAATCAAAAGATCACCAAAGGTGAATCTGCTCTCTTATCTGACTCCCCCCCCCAAAAAAAAAATCTGCATACCAGGGGACTTCAAAAGCTTGATGGAAAAATGACATTAAAATCTGTGTTTATTTCACTGCAAAAAAATAAATAAATAAATAAAAACATAACAAACTACAATTGAAATCCATGTATAGTTTTATTGTAATAGGCATTCTCCATGGACATTTTGAACACCCCTCCTTATATCTTACACAAATGCCAACTGTGACAGCTCATCTCACAGTTCTTTGTGAACAAATATTAGAAAAAGGAGATTTATTAACACCAACTAAACTGTGAAAGGACAGGTGTAGCAGAAAAAAAGAATGGGGAGAAGGAGAAAGAAAGAACACTATGGGAAGTTTTGCTATTGCAAAACAGATTTGCCTTAGGATTTTTCTTTGTTTCACATTCTATCCCCTCACATTCCACAGCCCCAATAAACTGGGTGTAATTATTTATAAATAACTTTTTTTGATTTGCTGGAGTGTGCGTGTACTCATCAGATGGGGCAGGGGGTGGAGGTGGTGTTGAAGCATGTGAGGATGGTCACCTCACAATCTCATCTCTTCTATTTCTCCATCCTTGTAGAACTTAAATTTGGGGCATGCATGCACATGCAACTAGTGTATTTCCCAAAATGCAGGGTCCAGGACTCCAATAGCTCAATTGGTCATGTGGGATCCCACCATCTTCACTATCATGCCTCGGGCTGGCCTGAAAAACTTCTGAGATCTTTTTTTTTCCCCTCCATAGTATCTATCTATCATAGCCATTTAATTAATATAACAAAACATAAAACTCTTTTTGAGAGTGATTTTTGCTGTAGGGGGTGTGCACTCGCTGGAGAGACAGAGAGAGAGAGAGAAAGCAAGAAATCATACCCTGGAGGAATGACTATACCGCTTTCCTTTCTCATCTATTCTCCTCTCAGGATTTTGGGCACAAACACACACATACACTCGGCATGAGTTTTAAGCTGCCAGGTCCAGGACTCGAACCACAATCGACTACATGAAGTCCAGTGATGTATCCATTATGCCATCTGCTGGTCCCACGTAAATTCTTTGTTCTTTTTTTCAATTCCCTGTTTTATTGTGGGTCATAGAGACAAATAAAAGTGGAAAGCTGTTATAATTATGTTATATAGTCATGTGATCAAAATGTGGCCATCGGATCCACTTGTATGTAGTAGACATGATTTCTACATTTTTAGGCTTCTATGCATATATTTTCTACTTATCTTTTGAACTTGTAAACTTTTTTTTTCTGGAAATATAATTTAGTTACGTCTATGTTGCTTTTGACAGAGAAATTGTGAAACGAGTTGTTCCAGAGATCAGTTCCAGTGTTCCAATGGTCAGTGTATATCAGTAAAATGGAAGTGTGATGGTCACGAAGACTGCAAATATGGGGAAGATGAGAAGAACTGTGAGCCAGGTAAAATGATGAAGATGATACTTAATTTAATGGACATTTTACCTTGGATTTCAATTTAAGTAGCAATATGCAAAAAACGATGGCAAAAATATGCATGTGTTTACTATTTTTAAGAAATAACCTGATGTACCTGTGGATAAGTTAATTGGTATGTCTTCATATGTCTTGAAAGTATTTTAGCAGATAAGATTATTACTTTTGTATGAGATTCAAACATTATTCCTTCAAATTTGATTTTCTGGTTTCTGTATCTTCTAACAACATTTGGAATTGTTTTCTCAAGATAGCAAAATGAAATATGTTGAAACTGTTAAGTTCAATAAGTCAGGGTTTCAGTTATGAAAATTGAGGTTATTAAACAGAGTGTAGTAGTTTCAATGTGAGACGAACCAAAATGTAAGTATATTATGTATATTTACATTTAGGGCTAAAAGAAAAATAAAATTAAGAAACAAAGTCAGAGTTTATAAAAACAAACAACCTAAGGAAACAAAAAATATGCATTTCAATTTCTTAAATGCGGATCCATAAATGTACTAATTTATTAAAACACTTAGTTTTTTATTTGATTATTTAAACAATATTTATTATCTTATAGAAAACATCACTTGGGGAAAAATCATAAAATAATATATGTATAACCATGAAAATGTTCTGACCACCAGAGAGTAGATCACAACAGCAGATATAAGGCACATACATTAACTATGCCCAATATCATACACATGATTAACATTGCTAGTTGATTACCTCTTTCTTTCTTACTGAATCCAGACACATTTTTAGACTCCTTACTAATACAGACTTTTAGACAAGCGCCGCTGATTAAAACCCAAGGAAAAAGCCTTTTAGTGTCTCTAGACTAAGCAATTCAGACCACAATGTCATTATGTAAGTGCATTTGTCCATGTAGTGGTCTAATACAATGCTGAACCTCAGTGGTTTGAATGTGAGCATAGCAAACAGAAACCCATAGACAAAGGCAGCTGGCATAATTCCTAGGTCAATTAATTAGGCTGGGTAGTGGTAGTAACTTATTTGTCCATTTCTTATTTGTAATTTCTGTATCCCAAATAATACTATAATTTCTATAGGTTTGGTTAACTATATATTTACAGGTTAAAATCCCAAAAAATAAACTTTTAAAATGTATTCAACTGTTACATTTATAGAAATCATTGCACCTATGAGACCATGCCAAGATTTCCACTTTTTGTTTTATACAATGCATATGTCAATTAACATTTCCAAGGATTACTAAACATTTTTACAGTTTTGAAAATAATTTAAGGGCTTAATAATTTAGAAGATTAAGTTGGGGCCAGCAGGTGGCATGGTGTTCACTGGTCTAGATTTCCACATTGCTGACAGCAGGTTGAGTCCCAGACACAGTGGCTTTAAAATCACGATAGGTGCATGTTCAGAATTCTGAGAGGAACATGGAGGGAAAGGAATTGTGCCTTGGTCATCCCATTTCTCACTTTCCCTGTCTGGAGAACATATACCCTTATGGCAAAAACTTTAAAAAGAAAAACATAGATATTAACTTTAAATTGTGAAACATTCATTTAACTCTTCAAAATCAAAGGGATGGAGGATATCAAGTATGTTTTTTTCTTTCTGCACACTAATGAGTTACATAGTCTTACTTCACAGGTCGTTACATCACTGAAGTGTATTTGATATAATACAGTTGTATCTTAGAGCATATTTTAAGTAACTGTTTAACACCATGTGTTGAATATAGTTTAAATAATATAAACTATTCTTACTGCTATTTATAAATTTATATCTTTATAGGCTTATTATATATGTCTTTATCTCTCAAACAAGTCATTCTTTTCCTGTATCTCAATCTCAACTTTATCATTATATTCAGCTTCTCCTACTTGCTCATCAAGTGAATATATATGTGCCAGTGGAGGATGCATTTCAGCAGCTTTGAGATGTAATGGAGAATATGATTGTGCTGATGGTTCCGATGAGGTAACCTTTATCATTCAATTAAAAGATTTGAATTACATCAATTAGGTTTGATAAAGCAAATGTAATTCAAATAAAGGAAATCTTGATTCTTAACGCTGTCTAAAATATTAGACAAGTACCTTGAATGCAATAATTTCAGCAAGTATCTGAATCTTCATGCTGTACTTATACTAAAGCCCATGTCATTTGTAGAGGTCCTATTCATTGGGCCAAAGTAAAAAAAAGTACAGGGTATAATAAATCTCCAATATTACAAGCTGCATGTTTATTTTGCCTGTGATTGTATCATTATCATTAATGAAAACTGCAGTGCCCTTTTGTATTTGAACAGATGGACTGTGTGACTGAATGTAAGGAAGATCAGTTTCGATGCAAAAATAAAGCCCACTGTATTCCAATTAGATGGCTGTGTGATGGAAGCCATGACTGCGTGGATGGCAGTGATGAAGAGAACTGTGACAGAGGTAAGGTATTTTATTAGTTTTTGTGCCTGTAAAGAAGATAATAGACGTCCTGGTGGTGTGCAGATTATACGGTGTGTGTGAGAAGCAGAGGACAAGATCATAAGATCACTAAATGACTCTAGTTTTTCTAGTTTCATTACACAACGGTCTATTCTAAATAAGCAAAATCCAGGTCACTTTCAGACAGAACAATAATCTCAATCTGTGTATGACAAAGACAACTGAAATGCAAGTGTTGGTTAAGTGCTTGCCATGAGTAGATTTTTTTTTTTTTTTTGGAGAGGTTTTTTTGCTATAGGGCGTGTGCGCTCGCCAGACAGAGAGAGACATAGAGACAGAAAGCGAGAAATCACCCCCCAAGGGGATGGTCACGCCGCAATCCCTTCTCCTCCATTCTCCTCTCGGGATCTTGGGCACGCACGCACACGCGTCCGGCGTGAGTCTTAAGCCACTGTGTCTGGGACGCGAACCGCTGTTGACTACGTGGGAGTCCAGAGACATAGCCATTATGCTAACTGCTGGTCCCCCCACTAGTAGATTTTCAGACAGGAGGCTAGGTCCGGGATATTTGAGGAGTACAGAGAACTTAATAACTATAACCTTTCCTGCCAGAATATTTTCCATGTACGCCTCTGTTCCATATTGCTTGTCTTACTCTGAAACAATAGGAACAGCATATGGTACACTCGATTGCATACATTCATTTGCTGTCTGATATACAGGCTACAGGTGGAGCTCCAAGGTTTTTTCTTGCTGTATCATCGAGTAAATTATCTGCATTTTTTGGTGTAGAAGACAACTTTCAGAATTGTCCCATATTGTTTTCTACCTATGTGAAGTCGATTTGCTGACAGATAACAACTTTTTAGTTGTAAACTATAGCATTAAAAGCAACCATGTTACTACTTCAGAGTAAGTGAGTCAATGAAAGCAAAAACCATGTGTGCTAAAGCTTAAAATGATAACAAATCAAACAATGCTTATTTTTTTTTTCATATTGTTAAATATGTTGTTTAAAATTAAAATTGTTTTTGTTGGCCTGTTTACCAAAATCTCTGATGGACTTCACTTCAGAATATTTGGACCATTATCAACAGACAGATGCTAGATACTACATGTGCACCCAGGACATTTATACAGTTTAAATCTATCTAAAATATTTGCTTCTGTAACTGTCTAGTAATCCAAGGAAAAAGACCTTCTACTTTCCCAATATTACCTCAGATGCTTATGACTAGATAATATCTCTATCCCAAACCTGATAAAGAATTATTATAGTCAGCAGAAGAAATTTTAGGTTTATTTAAAATCTGCACTTTATGGTAGAGTGCCATGAAGGTTAAACATCCATAGTGACTGTCTCTACCTTTGTTTATGTTTTCATACTCACTTTCTGCAGTTGGTACTCTGGTACCAGCCACTCTCATTGCATTCAAAGAGTTGTACTCAACTCATATGCAGAGAGTTCAGGATGATGTTCAACGTTCTCGAGCTAATCATCTCTACCTCTGAGCCTCAGTTACACCAGAGTCAGTTCCTTATCCTTGTGTTTCTTCCCTGGGCTCTGCTACTACCAGTGAACTGGTCTCCAGCACCTCCTATTCACTTCTACTAGATTAATTTTATTTAAGGGTATGTGTGGTTATGTCAATCTTTACTCAAGATTACCTGGTTGCATAGAAACAATGCAACCTAGCCATCAGAGTCATGAGCCAATGATTTCATTTTAGCTTCCTGGCTGTCTAGTCTACTCATTCTCTATGAATCTTATCATAGAAGAACTGGGAAATTTGAAGTATCTTTCCAATTGAAAATTATCCTACTAAACATTTAATCTCACTAATAAAAGATATGAAAATCTTTCATTCAATCGCTTACAAAGTATCCAAGTTCTCCTCCCTTTGCACTCACACTTAGAACTTTCTTAGAACTTTCTTTGATGTTAGGTAATTATGTTCTAATGACATAACTTGGTACAAGTATTTGATCTTATATGGAGGTGCCTGAAGACATTACAAAGTTCAGATTTCTAGTATTTAATTTTCTCCCTGTCTTCCCTTGGCTGAGACTGCCCTGGAGCGCTGTCCACTGCTTGATGCGTTTCTGCTGTTTCTTGGAACAAATGGCAATGCGTGACACTAAAGACAACTAGTTCTGAAGAGACTAAAGGGTGCAGAGGCAGATCAGATCATGGAATAGCTTAAGCAGCAAGTTGCTCTACTAAAGAGAAAGCAATTGGCAGGAAACTTTGAGAGAAGACACTCAAAAATGCTAAACTGGGGACCAGCAGGTGACGTGGTGGTGTAGGTGCTGGACTCACACATCGCCAACTACTGTTCGAATCCTGGACCTGGCAGCTTGCTTTTCGCTTTCTCTCTTTCTGGCTTTCCGGTCAAATTAAAAAATAATAAACCAATAAAATTAAATATTTTTTTAAAAAGAAAGAAAATGCTAAACTAAAGAAAGAAAGAACTGAAACAAGAGCCATTTCAGGTAGAAATTTAAAACGTAATGAAGCAAATACCATTCATGTCTGGTACTCCATTGCGAGATAATTCTATGGTTTCTGAAAATGTGATATGGTCTTCACAAATAGCAATCATATCTTCTGGTACCAAAGAACAAATAAAAGAAGGAGGAGAAGAAAAAAGATAAAGGAGAAAATGGAAAAGAAAGGAGAGAAAAAGGAGGGAAAAAAATCAGTAGCTGGAAGTGCTGACTCTAACCAATAGATGTTTCCACGATAGATCTTTGAATTGGTTGTATTGTTACTGCCAGAAAACACTCGGATGCAAGCGGTTATTTTTGTTTTGTTTTGTTTTGTTTTGTTTTTTGAGAGATTTTTGCTATAGGGTGCATGTGTTCATTGGAGAGGCAGAGAGACACACAGACAGAAAGTGAGAAATCACTCCTTGGGGGACCAGCCATGTCACAATTCTGTCACCATTCTGCTTTCGGGATTTTGGGCATGCACACAGATGCACTCGGCTTGAGTTTTAAGCTACCCGGTCCAAGACTTGAACTGTGGTCGACTTATACATAAGAGTCCAGTGATCTGCTGGCCCCACAGATTCTTTATATATAAAAGACATCAACGTTAGGGAAACGGTCCCTGGAATAGTTGTCAGTGCCTTGCTAAATCATGTTTCTCTTGAACAGTTGCAGAATCAGATAGTGATTTTACTTTGTAACCTGAAACCTGCATAAATGAGAGGAGTAGTCATAAACAATGGTCAAGGTTGCTAGTTTACCAGGGAAAGGTGAAATCTTGGACTCTCCTGATGGGTCTCTTCCAGGAAATGAAATTACTTTCTTTTTCTTTTTGGAGAGGTTTTTGCTATAGGGTATGTGTGCTCACCAGAAAGACAGAGAGAGAGAGAAAGACAGAGACAGAGACAGAAAGCAAGAAATAACCCCTCAGGGTGATTAGGGTCTTGGCCTGCACGCACTTGTACCCTGTGTGAATTTAAGCTACCGGGTCAGGGACTTGAACAACGGTCAACTACATGGGAGTCCAGTGACATAGCCATTAAGCCAACTGCTGATCCCATAAACTAAATTACTTTCAATGCATTCCCTGGGGAGCTCTACAAGGAGCTGAATCCTAAGAAGGTTTAGGAGCAGATCCAACCTGATCTTCACATCAGTGCAGAGTCCATGGCTACGTAGAAAGGTGCACCCTTTCAGGAGAAAGAGAAGGGTGTATGCAGGGCTCAAATCATGGCCAAAAGTGGGATCAAATAAGTTGAAATGTTTCATTACTGGAAGACATTGGAGGAAATATTAACAATAAAAAGGAATATATTTGTCATTTGTACTGGCTCGTTTTTGAGTTACTTCTTTTCTAGACTAGTTTTTTCACCTGATACTATTGTTTCTCATTGATTAAGGAACACTACATTCAACAAAATTTGGATTGTTTATTATGCAGGGAGGAAGTTACTTATGTTTTCTGAAAATTATTTTTTAGCAATAATATCAGTCAGCAGATTAAATTTTCTTTATACATTTAGGTGACTTGAAAAGATTAATATTTGGTTTCTTATTTGTGGGCACATGCATGAAATTTTAAGCCCTTGGATTTTTAGTATATTGTGACATTATAAATGACCTCTCTACTTCAAAAACGACAGGTTAGAATTTTTGTCAAAATCATCAACTAGCCATATTGTAATAAGATTGAAAATGACTTATTGTTGATTCTAAGAGCCAAATATCATAAAAACTAGTAAAAATGTCATTTGAAAATTTTTGCTTTGTTGCCAAAATAATCAAAACTTAAAATACGGTGACATTTTTTAAAAAATCTGAAATTTCCAACTATATATTAAACTTTTTCTTTCCATTTAGAAAAATAAAAATTACTAATCTCTGGCTAGCTCTAAAGAATAAGTACATTGCAGGGGAACAGCAGTTAGCGTACTGGCTATGTCACTGGACTCCCATGTGGCCGACTGCGGTTTGAGTCCCAGATCCAGTGGCTTAAACTCACACCAGGCATGTGTGTGTGCATGTCCAAGATCCCAGGAGGAGACTGAAGGAGAAGGGATTGTGGCATAGCCATTCCTCCTGGGGAGTGATTTCTCGCTTTCTGTCTCTCTGTCTCTTTCTGGCGAGCACACGTGCCCTATAGCAAAAATCACTCAAAAAAAAAAAAAAAAGTACATTGCAAGTGTTGATACTGTTATTCATTATATATAAAAAAAAAATACTCCCAGGAAGTGATTTAGGTATTGGATAAATGTGTTCCAAGACATTGATGAAGTAGAGTGCCACAGTAAGCTTCTCTTCCACTAGATCTCATTTCTGTTTATCTAAAATATGGGCCCATGAGCTACTAGGAACTCTGCATTGGGAAGTGAAAGGTAAGAAAGTTGCAAGATGAACAAGGCATATTTTCCCAAGAATCAACTGTACTGCTTAACTTTAAAAGGTCAAACCCCCAAATGCTGTGGAATTAAAAGCACCATTAATAAATTTAAAGGTAAAATATGTGACTTCAAGGAAACGTGATACACATTCTGGTCTGAAATTCAAAACTTCACTGTACTGTTTATGACAATTTTGGTGAAAAAGATTAGGAGGTATGCTTTTTAGTAATCATCAGTTCCAAAATGTGTAAACTATTTATGTAAATTATAAAATATTACCATATATTAAATCTTCTCTCCACTCAAATTAAGATAAGAACTTTAGATACTTATTTTCTGTGGTGATGCACTTGACCAAATTTATGTGAACCTGCCAAGGGCTCAGTTATAATTTAGACATACTATTGTTAATTCATAGACACATTTCTATTTTTCTAGTAACCTCCTGTTGAGTTGATCAAAAACATGACTAAGAAGATAGAATTTTAATATAGCCAATCTCTTTAAATTATACCTTTTTATTGTTTATGTGTGCTTCATGCCATTTCAAAATAAGGCATTCAAAATAAGTCTCGGAATGTCAGGGTAGCCCCATGATGCATTTTTTTGAAATGCAAATTCTTTACAGTTAAAATGAAGTCTTCAGTAGATTATTACAAAACCTTTGCCTTTCTGGTACAATTATGATTTCACTTATATTTCTCTTTTTCTCAGTAAAAATAAAAATAGTGGCATATCTAACACTCTTATGGGAAAATTATAATGTGATCTAATACCTTAGGGAACTCATTTTTTGACTTTTAAGAAGACTGATGTACTACAAATAGAGCTTTATAAAATAATCAGAGGGTGTCAAGAGTTCAAAAATTCTGTTTGAATTTCATCTATTGTAAAATGGAGCATGCCGTGAGATTTAGTCATTAAAATCTTTATTCTGAAAGAATAGAACTCTCCATATTGTATGGATTTTAATTTAAAATTAAAGCAACACTAACCTCACACTGATATTCTTATCTTTAGTTTCTTGATATTAGAGACTGCATGTGTTATCTTTTTATTGTTTTCAAAGAATGAGTTGTTAAATATTAATGTATTTTTGTTGCATAGGATTTAACAATTGAGATTATTTTTAGAATTGCAACATTTTAGAGTTTAGCCTTGCAGAAGTTTTAAAAAATGTTGTTGGTCTATCAGAAATCTCATGGGATGAAACTCACTCAGATAAAAGCACCAAGGATCTGATTTCTTCTGTATCTTAGAGTTGGGTGGTTCTGAGAGATACTTATATAAGTAAACGTTACCAGTTCTTCTAAGCATTTATTTGCTTAAAATCTTACACATGTTTATATTAATATTGCTATAAATTATTTGTCTCATTTTAACTATCACTTTAGAGTCTAATCAATCCACCTATATTTCCCTAATCTTGTTTCTCTATCATTAATCATATAAGTTTGTTAAAAAATTGACTTTCTTAAAAAAAAAATTGACTTTCTTCTTCAAATCTGTTACCAAACTGCCCCTGCCTCTTTTCGGTTAATGACCTCACCTACTTCACAACAGTAATGAAAATCATGAGCTTTTCAATATCTGGCCTTCAGATTAACAAATCTACATGTGGGTATGTTCAGACTTTTCCCTTTTCTTCCTCTTAAAAAAGACTTCTTCAACCTCTACACCAAGGCTCATCCTTTTATTTTGCTCTAAATCACAAATTCTTCCTACTCTGAATTCTCAAGGAACTCATATTAACAACATGCTCTCTCTCCTGAGTTTTCTACTTTATCTTGTCTACTGAATCATTCCCAGAGTTAAGTATGTTCAGACATCCGTTTCCCCCATATAACCAACCAGGATCCCTTACCAAACTGACATTCTCCTTCCTTACCTCCCTTAAAACCAGGGGGGACCAGCAGTTAGCATAATGGCTATGTCGCTGGACTCCCACATAGTCAACAGTGGTTCGAGTCCAAGACCCAGTGGCTTAAACACATGTCGGGCGCGTGTGCGTGTATGTCCAAGATACCGAGAGGAGAATGGAGGGGAAGGGATTGCGCTGTGGAGTGGCCATCCCCTCTGGGGGGTGATTTCTCACTTTCTATCTCTCTGTCTTCCTGGTGAGCGCAAGCGCCCTATAGCAAAAACTTCTCCAAAAAAAGAAAAAAAAAAAAAAAAAAAAAGCCAAACTTCTGGAAAGAGTATCTATATACACTACCACTTCTTCATCTCATTCTATGACCAACTGCAATCCTTTTATTAAGCCCCCTGTCTCTCCACTAAATCTATTATTAGAATTATGTAGATGTGCTAAATTTCATGGTAGAACATTTTTTCCATATGTTATCTGGTTTCAGCTTTCCAGATCTTTCTTCAACTCTGTGTACTTTTTTTCAGTCTCTTTTGTAGAAAGCTTTTTGTCTACCTGGCTTTTATGTGCTGATTTCTTCTGTGTTCACTCTCCACTTTGAATAAGACTACATTCTGCTCCTTCTCTATTTGACATTCAAAAACCTCCCATATATTTATC
The DNA here is from genome assembly GCA_026018925.1 of Tupaia tana. Taxonomy (NCBI): domain Eukaryota; kingdom Metazoa; phylum Chordata; class Mammalia; order Scandentia; family Tupaiidae; genus Tupaia; species Tupaia tana. The sequence goes on from JAKSZU010000001.1 coordinate 106,793,594, forward strand.
CACTAGCCTAGAAGACATCAATATACAGTTCTCTAATAGTGATGAATTGTGTGAATTGTGTAATTTCTCCTACTGTGATCCTGCTTATATTGAATAACACCAACCTCCATCAAATGGTTCAAACAAACCAAAAATTGAATACCATGATTGACTGCTCATGTTCCTTTGCTGCCCTCATCTATTTAGTCATCAGTTCATGAGTCCTGGATCACTGAAGACCTCTTACATATAGCTCCTCTAAATCACACCACCATCAGTTCTTTTCTGGATTGACTCAACACCTCTTTAAGGTGTTCTTTTCCCTCTACTATTGCCTTCACTCTGACTTCATGCCCAGTTTCTCTACGCCACAGTTAGTGTTTCCCTTCTAAAATTCAAATCTGATTCTATCATTCCTTAAATAAATCTTTATTAACTGGCAGTGAATTATTAGAGGTTTATGTAGCAAGTTAAAACTCAGAGCAACGTGAGTTGGCCCAGCCATGATGGCAAACATTGCTAAAACTCTGTGCCGCAAGCTGGAACTACATGAAACCACAATTGATTCTCTGGGAGTGATGGCAGATACTGTAGTTCAAGGTAACAGGCTAAGGCAGGAAGATTCGAACATCTTGAGACTCTGCCTTAAAAAATAAAAAAAGAATTATTTGACTTGCAAAAACCTAAGCACCCTACTCCCTGCAAAATGCATACAGAAGATGAACACTGGCACTAAGATCTTTGTTTGTTTATTTGTTTGTTTGTTTTGCCATAGGGCATGTGTACTTGCCAGAGAGCGAGCGAGACAGTGAGGGGGAAAGTAGGAAATCACCCCTTAGTGGGAATGGCCATTCCACTATCCCTTCTCCTTCATTCTCCTCTTTTGATTTGGGGTACACATGCACATGTTCCTGGAGTGAGTTTCAAGTCACTGGATTCAGGACTTGAACTGTGGCCAGTCACAAAGGAGTCCAGTGCCTTAACTACTATGCCACTTGATGGCCCTCTAAATATTTTCTAGACTTATAAGAATAATCATTATTACTCTTCAACCCTATATTCTAATGAACACATCCACTCATAGATATATTAGTACCTTTAGTCAATCACATGCAGACAACTGAGGAACAGCATCTTTTCCTTTTCCTTTTTCCTTTCTTTCTTTCTGTGTTTGAGAGATTTTTGCTAGAGAGCATGTGCACTCACCAGAGAGACAGAGAGACACAAAGTGAGAAATCACCCCCTAGTGGATATGGCCACATTACAATACCTTCTCTTCCATACTTCTCTTTGGATTTTGGATATGCCCACAAACACACACACACACACACGCACACACACACACACTCAGCATGAGTTTTAAACCTCTGTCCAGGACTCAAACTGCAGTAGACCACATGGGAGCCCAGTGACGTAACCATTATTCCATCTGCTGGTCTCAGTATCTTTTTCTTATGTATGAGGTTTAGACAGTAGAATAATATTGTGAGAGCAATCTTTATCTTAATTCTAAATTCTCATCTTTGTGCCATTTATCCAGGTACTGCTTACATATATGACTTTATAAATCAATTTAACCATAGCTTTTTTGTAGCATAAAGATATTGAGTACCAGAGAAAAATAATGGACTTGTTTAAAGCAAGATAAGAACCCACCTGATTCCTAAATCTGAAATCATTGCAATCTCCATTGCGTATTTCTGTACCTTTAGACATATAATACAAATTTATTACTTCTTTGTGTTCTTTTCATATGGTAGTTGCTTAAGAAATTTTGTTAGATTATTCCAGTATCCCTAAACTTTTGGTTTGTATAAAGATAAAGTAAAATACAAATATTTTTAAAATATCAAAAAAAAGAATGCCTTAGTGCACAATTTTAATAAGAATAAATCAAATGCTGCATGATATGTCCAATTCCTACTGCTGCTATAAATTTATTTCTCTGTGGCTGAAAAAATTTATTAATTATTCTACTTTTAGTGATCACGTTTCTGGTATTTTATTTTATTCATTTATTTATTTATCTTTTGGAGAGGTTTTCGCTATAGGGCGCGTTTGCTCGCCAGACAGACAGAGAGATAGAAAGCGAGAAATCACCCTCCAGGGAGAATGGCCACACCGCAATCCCTTCTCCTCCATTCTCCTCTCGGGATCTTGGGCACTCACGCACACGTGCCCACGTGAGTTTAAGCCGTCAGGTCCAGGACTTGAACCACGGTCGACTACATGGGAGTCCAGCGACATAGCCATTACAGTAACTGCTGGTCCCATGTTTCTGGTATTTTAGATAATAGCTTAATTATGCTAAATTAACTCCCTAAATGCCTTTTCTTTCCAAAACAATGCAATTCTTTATTTTAAAAAATTGGGGGAACCAGCAGTTAGCATAATGGCTATGTCGCTGGACTCCCACGTAGTCGACTGCGGTTCACATCCCGGACCCGGTGGCTTAAAACTCACGCCGGGTGCGTGTGCGTGTGTGCCCAAGATCCGGAGAGGAGAATGGAGGAGAAGGGATTGTGGCTAGACCATCTCCCCTGGGGGGTGATTTCTTGGTTTCTGTCTCTATGTCTCTCTCTCTCTGTCTGGCGCGCACACACAACCTATAGCGAAAATCTCTCAAAAAAATAAAAAAAAAGAAAAAAAAAGATAAAAAATTGGGATGGTGGGTACAGCAGATGGTGTAATGATTATGTCACTGGACTCTCACATAGTCAACCATGGTTCAAGTGTTGGACCAGATGGCTCAAAACTCATGCTGGGCATGTATGCATGTGTGCCTGAAATCCAAAGAAGATAATGGATAAAAAGGGATTGTGCTATGGCCGCCCCCACCTCCACCCCCAGGAGTGATTTCTTGCTTTCTTTCTCTCTGATTTTTCGGTGAGTGCATGAGTCATATAGCAAATTTTTTTCTAAATATAATATATTTCTTTGTTATAGGGCAAACATGCTCACACAGTAACAGAGAGAGACAGAGACTCATAAAATAAATAAATAGATAATAAATAAAAGAAAGAGAAGAAAGAAAAATGAGAAAGCACCCCCGCCCCCCAGGCAGGTTGCCTCATTGTAATCCTTTCTCCTCCATTCTTCTTTTGGGATTTCGGGGTTGCACGCACTCTTGCTTGGTGTGTTTCTCAAGTCACTGTGTCCAGAACTGAATCACACAGTTGGCCATGCAGAATCCAGCTGCTTTAACCAACATACCACGGTCTGGGCCAACACAATTCTCAATAATAAAAATTAATACATTAAAAATTAAAAAATGTTTTATACTCTTTATATGAAAATGTTATAAAGTAAAATATAATTTAGATTAAAAACTGCCATTTTATCAGTTTTTATAAAGAAAATGTGGCATGGATGGGGACCAGCAGTTAGCATAATGGTTACGTCGCTGGACTCCCACGTAGTCGACCGTGGTTCACGTCCCGGACCCGGTGGTTTAAACTCACACCGGGCACGTGTGTGTGCATGCCCAAGATCCCGAGAGGAGAATGGAAGAGAAGGGATTGTGGCGTGGCCATCCCCCCTGGGGGGTGATTTCTTGCTTTCTATCTCTCTGTCTCTGTCTGTCTGGCGAGAACATGCGCCCTATAGCAAAAACCTCTCCAAAAAAGAAAAAAAGAAAATGTGGCAAGTATGAGGGTAATATCAGAATATTGTGAAATGTAAACCATAAATATATTTTTAATTAATTAATTAATTAATTAAGAGATTTTTGGTATAGGGCACATTCGTTACCAGAGAGAGACAGAGACAGAGAAGGGGCAGTTAGAAATCACCCCCTGCCCAAGGTGATGCTCATGCTGAAATCCCTTCTCCTCTATTTCCCCTGGGATCCTGGGCATGCACACACATGTGCCCAGAGAGATTTTCAAGCCATCATGTCCAGGACCCGAACGGTGGCCAGCCATGTGGAAGATTGGTGACAACTGCTACACCATCTGCTGGACCCTTAAAAATGAATGTTGGATGTCCTGGGAATGGGGCAGTGGAAAACATGATTCTCTACATATTAATTGCACATAAGAACGTTCCCAGGTCAAGTCCGTAGAGCTCTGACTGTGCCAGAACATGCTTGCCGGTGATCCTGGGCTGGCTGAAGGTGGGGGGTGGATTGCGGCATCCAGACTCTGTTGGAGGTGCTGGCTCCATCTCTTTCTCACCCTCCCTCCCTCTCTTTCACTCATGGGATAAATAAATAGATAAGCATCAAAAAATGTGGGGATTGAATAGTGGTGCAGCAGTAAAATGTGATTTTCTGTGAGGGTGACCCACATGGAAAGGGTCTTGATTTATGGTCAGAGACCTCCCTGAGTATGCTGCCACATGCAGGCCCATGACGTGGGGCTGGCTGAGACTGTACATGGATTGTGGCGTCAAGACTCTGTCAGGAATTGTCTCTCTGTCTCTCTTGCTTATGGAGGAAGTAAATAAATTTATGTATATTTGCTGTTTCTTGTATTGCGTAGAAGTAAATATAGGGGGTAAGAAACTAGAGACTGCACATTAGAGGAATATGTGTTTGATCGAAGATAATTAATTATGCTGAACATTTGTCTCTTTCTTGTTTTCAAATAAAGGAGGAAATGTATGTAGAGCTGATGAGTTCCTTTGCAATAATTCACTTTGCAAACTACATTTCTGGGTGTGTGACGGAGAGGACGACTGTGGAGACAACTCTGATGAAGCTCCTGATATGTGTGGTACGGAATTTCACATGGTTCTAGATTGTACTCTCATTTCCAGATCTAATGCACCAGTATGAATCACTGAAGTGGTGAGGTGTACCAAAAATTCCATGGTCCTTGGGTTTGGTTCAAAAGAGTAACTGCTTACAGCTTTTGTTTAGATAATAAAGAGTATACTATTTAAAGTTTATGATTTATGGACAGCCCTCCCAAATCTAAACTTGCATATGTCAACACTATTAAAAAGGCAGATTATGGTATGTCTGGGAGGATTTAGAGATTTATAGTAGTTGATCTTTTGAAGTGATAAAGGTACATGTGAGGATTTTGACTTTGTATTAAATCAATATTTTAGGCTAAAAATATTTTGACAAATAAGTAAATGAAACAAATATAAATAATAAATTTATGTAGTTCTACAAGTCACCTACTATTGCAGTTGTTAAGAAAATAATAGGTATATATTTATTTACAGGTGTTAGGCAGAGAACAGGAAAAAGGAGTTATTCAATACTTAAATCTGCAAATAACAACAAAAATTATTCTCAAAATCATTACTTTTGACTAACATTTGTCAGGTGTAGGCTTATGCAACCAATAAATACAAATGTACAATTTAAGATCGCCAAAATGAAAGTTTACTTGAATCATTATAAACTTTTGTAGTCCACTTTTTCATTCTTTTTACCTTATCTCAGCAAGTAAGTTAATTTCATCTTTAAAGGGAAAGATACTACCACCTCATTTATAATGACATAGGAAAAGAAATAAATTAGAGAAAATACAGCATGAGTGTATATACTTAAGTAGTTTATTCTATTTGGTAAATCAATATTCTTTCATGAATGATGACATTTGACTACTTATTTTACAGTTGAAAAAATACAAAACAAGAAAATAACTTTATTTTTAAATGGGTTTAAAAGTTGAAAAGAACAATGCCTTAGGATAGTTTTTATTTTTCTATAAGTAAAATTGATGAACAGTGTAGTTAAGTGCTGATTTGTTTTTTTTTCTTTTTTTTTAAGAGGTTTTTGCCTTACCAGAGAGAGACAGAGACAGTAAGAGGGAAAATGAGAAATCAACCCACCCCCCACCATGAGAAATGGCAATGCCACAGTCCCATCTCCTTCATTCTTCTCCCAGGATCTTGGGTATACACACACACACGCCCAGTGTGATTTTCAAACCACTGGGTCTAGGACTTAAACCTCAGTCTGTCATATGGGAGTCCAGCGACGTAACTGTAATGTCATCTGCTGGCCCCCCGATTTCAGTTTTCTTTACATAATCTTAAAATAGACTCCAGTGAGTCACCAGAGATTGTATTATTTCTGGGTCATAATATCTCAAAATAGAGCAGCTTGTCTATGACTATTTCCCTCCAGAGCCCTTTATTTATTTATTTTTTATTTTTAGGTTTTTGCCATGGGGCATGTGTGCTTGTCAGAGAGAGTGACAGAGAGAGGGGAAGTAAGAAATCATCCCCCAGGGGCATGTGGACATACCACAATCCCTTCTTCTCCATTCTTCTCTTGAGATTTTGAGCATACATGCCCAGAACAATTTTCAAGTCATTGGACCAGGGCTCAAACTGAGTTGGCCATGTGGGTCCAGCACCTAAACCAACATGCCTCCTGCTTTCCCAGAATCTATTTTTTTTTTTTTAAGAGAGATTTTTGATATAGGGCATGTGCATTCGCCAGAGAGACAGAGAGAGAGAAAGTGAGAAATAACCCCCGGGGGGATGGCCACACCATAGTCCTTTCTCCTTTATTTTCCTCTTGGGATATTGGGGACACACACACATGCACCTGGTGTGAGTTTTAAGACACTGGATCTGGGACTCGAACTGTAGTCGACTATGTGGGAGACCAGCGACGTAAACATTATGTCATCTGCTGGTCCCCAGAATCTATTATTTTTATATTTTTTTTCATTTTCTGTTCCAATTAAGCAGAAAACTATGAGTGAATTAAGAAATGTCTGGTAATTAATTCACAGTATTGGACTCCAGAGTCATACCCCCAGGGACACTTCTAGGGCCAGAAAGTGATTCTTTAGGGCTTTCTACACAGGACAGCTGGGAAAAAAATTATAAAATTCAGTTTGACTATGAAATATTTTGCATTCCTCTCAGTCAGCAATATCAACATTGATTCAAGCTATTATGTGCCAGAGACTGTGCTAAGTCATTGGGATTAAAAAGAATAAAACGTAGTTCTTGTTGACAAGGTCTTATTTTGGCTCGACAAACAACTATAATTTGTATACATTTAATTTCAAGCAATGATTGAATTCATTAAAAGATATAGACAAGATAAAGAGGGATAAAGCAAACTCTGCCTAAAGGGTTATTTAGAAATCTAAAATTCTGAAGACTATAGGCTAAAGGGCAACATAGGCAATATGAATATCATTAGGGAAAAGTATATTATTAGTTCAATAAATATTGGTTAAGGTGGAGACTGATTAATTTGATTACAGAATGGTGAGAGAAACAGTCAGAAACTTGATCACAAAGGGTTTAGAATCTAGTGGAATGCATACTGTTGATTACAAAAACTTATAATTATAAACTATGATATATGTTATGAAGAAAAATATAGTAATCTATAAGAAAGAGTATGGAGAAGAGGTATGGTATTCAACCTTGGAATATAAGAAAGTAGTTAAATGGGATTCAAGGTGTGGCCAAGGGGTGAGGCAATGTTGTAGACAGAGAAAAAAAGAAAGAAAGAAAGCAAAAAGGAATAAAGAAAGAAAGAAGGAAAAAAGAAAGAGAAAGAAGGAAAAAAGTAAAAGAAGGAAAAAAGAGAGAAAGGAAGAAGAAAGAGGTGAGTAAGATATTGAGGAATTTCTCATGTTTTCTTCCTTTTATTTATTTTTTATTATTTATTTAGATAGTTGACGAGAGTGTGTGATCTCCCCAGAGGCATCAGGAGAGACGGGGAGAGGAAGAGAGCATTCCCCAATTGAATGTTTTCACACTGGTCTTTTCTCATCCATTTCTTCATCCCATCAGGATTTTGGACACATGTGAACAGTGTGTTTTTCAAGCCACTTGGGCCAGGATTCCAACAGCAGTGGACTATATGGGATCTGGCACCCTTAATCTCTAAGCAATGGGGCCAGCCCCAAATTTCCCACCTTTTTATTTCTACTTTTTTGTGTGTAGTAGGAAATTCTCTTAGGTAGAATGTGGAAATTTGGTCTATGGAGGTTTGGAAAGAATTTGTATTTGAATTACTATTATAAAAGTTAGGATAACAACATTGCTGAAGTTATCAGTAGACTTTTCAGTAGTACTGATATTCATATGTGGCAGTATAGTATCAGTTAGAATTCTAGTATGTTCATCTGCAATATTTCTGGCCTTCTCAGATTCTTAAATTGGGAGGGCAAAGGGGTTTATTCATCTAAGTTTAGTATTGTCTCTAATAACTAAAATGAAAAAGAAAGTGAGTTTATAAAAGGTTACTTATTAATATAAGAGTTTCTGACATAGCTAATATCTAATAAATGTCAGTAGAGTCAGATGTAAAGCACAGAAGATATTGGCTCATGTGTTGATAGAAAATGTAGATGTATCATCGGGCTGGAATTTCAGATAATGCTGAAGGGTTATAATGAAAGTGGTTGAATTAAAAATCTTGAAAGACAGGAGGAGATTGTGCTCAGAATTTCAGGTATTAAAATTAATGATTTTATAAAAAAAGCAATTGTGGGAAATGGCAAATCCAAGCTGCAAGTACCTTTATTAGTGTTCTTATCTGCCAGGCACAGAAACGGTAACTGGTTGGATCAAGGAAAAAAAATGTGTTAAAATACATTGATGTCAACAACCTTGAGGAGAGTGTTGGCTTCAGTGGATTAGAGTAAAAGATATTGGATGTAAGAAACTTAGAAGCTAAGAAGCTCAGTCTCTGGTTGGTTCGCTCATGCAAATTTTCAGATCATTTAGGATAATAGAATTAATTTGAATGAAGAGAAAAAAAAAGTTTATGAAAAGGTTTCTACAGCCTTTAGTAAACTGAGAAAGAGATGTTTTCAAGGCTGATAAGAAAATACCAATGATACAGAGATATAACCAAATACCTGGCCATCAAAATAGCAGTATTTACTTTTAGTTTGCTTTAAATAAACATAATGTGAAGAATCATCCTGTGGCATGATGATTAGGGCGACTGTATTCCCCAAATCTGAGTCCATGGTTCCAGTCCCAGACCTGGTAGTTTGAAAAACACACCTGGCACGTGTGCGTACATGTGTGTGACCAAAATTTAGAAAGAGGGGGAGGGGATGGGAAAGAAAGGATTGTGCTATGACCATTCTCCATGAGGTGTGCTTCCTCTCTCTCTCTCTCTAACTGCCCCCGATGAGAACGTGAACCCTCTGGCAATTAAGAAATAAATGGGATGTGAATATATGGTAATGGATTTGGGAGCTGTGTAAGGAAACTCATCCAGACGTCTTCAAACATGAGATAATACGAGGTTTGAGCAAATTAGAGATATTTCTAAAAGATCAAAAGGGAAAGAAGTATGCTTAGAGAAAGAATCAGATTTTAACTAAGGCAATGATATCAGGAAAAGTGTGTGGAATATTAAAGGAGTTATAAGAATGTGATACTGCTATAATATTCAGAGGGACAAGGCTTGAGTCCCTTGGAGTAGCTTGGCCAAGATAATGACAAGTCTATTAGGTAATGCTAAGTATCTTGAATTATATTCTGAAGTCTGTGGATAACTACACAAGAGATGATCAGATTAATCTGATAGATTGACTGTTCTCAAGACTATTTGAGGATCTGAGTGTAGGTAATAAAACTGGAGACATTCAGGCTTTCTCTCTGCAGGAGATAAGACCTGAACTAATGTGATTGTAACTTGTAGGGGTGTACAGAAGAGGGCAAGTTTGGGGACCATATCAAAAAGACCTGGTGACTACTCAGAGTTGATGATCAATGAGAGGAATGGCTTTAAAATAGTTCTGACTATGATGTGCCACCAACAACCACAGAAACAAGACAAAGCTCAAGATTGAGAAGAATATAGTCGAGGAACATGACAAAATTTGAGCAGTAAACTTGCCCAGTGTAAAATTCCTGTGAAGGTTTATTGTAATGAATTTTGAGATGACAAAATTAGAAAAAAATTTAAAAGTCTTGAGGAAATAGTAGCAAGTAATTCAATGAAAATGAAAGAGAATATACAAGCAAAGAATTCACCAGGGACCAAGAACAGAGAATTCCTGCAGAATTCCTTATGTAGGAGGAAGATTAATCAGCAATCTTCCCTGTTTTAAGGACGGAAGTCTTTAGATAATGACAGAAGGAACAAATATAAAATTCTCTGGCTTTCATTCTTGTCTCATTAAGTCTTATACATGTACATGTGCACATGTACACACACACACACACACACACACACACACAAACATACGTACACAAAATGAATAACCAAGTACACAAATATTCCTTCTAATATATATCTAACATTTTGCTTACAGAGACAGAGAGTGAGAAACTCAGCTACAATATTGTTGGGATACACACACACACACACACACACACACACACACATATATATACATATATAAATATATACATATATATACATATAGACATATTACAGTTATTGTTTTAACACCTAATGGCCTACTTTCAATTTTAAGCCTGTAGCATATGTTCAAGCTCTATACCATGAGGGATCGCCCTTTGAGATTGCTAAGTATCCTGCCATGTTGCTTGAACTGTAGGCATAAATTAATATATCAAGTAAAGTCAGCTCAGATGAAGCTTCTGGAAAGAAGGCCATGAAGTGTGGCTATTTTTTTTTTTTTTTTCCCACTTCAATCAAGATCCTCAGTCAGGCACTTTTTCTGTAATTAATAAAAATAGCTAGGATAGGGAACCAGCAGTTAGCGTAATGGCTATGTCGCTGGACTCCCACATGGTCGACCGCGGTTCGCGTCCCGGACCCGGTGGCTTAAAACTCACGCCGGGCGCGTGTGCGTGTGTGTCCAAGATCCCGAGAGGAGAATGGAGGAAAAGGGATTGCGGCGTGACCATCTCCCCTGGGGGTTGATTTCTTGCTTTCTGTTTCTATGTCTCTCTCTGTCTGGCGAGCGCACGCACCCTATAGTGAAAACCTCTCCAAAAAAAAAAAAAATAGCTAGGATTATAAGTATCTATTAGTATGCATTTTTCTAGTATATGCTATAGGTAGTTTTTACAACAAAGATATTTAGAAAAGCTAGATTACAAATTGGAAAAGAAAAAAGGAAAAGAAAAAAGGAAAAGAAAAGAAGGAAGGAAGGCAAGCAAAGGCTGTATACCCAAAGGAGCGTCTTTGGTTTTTGTTTCTTTTTTATTTCAGTCAAATTTCTCTGCCCACCCACAAGACCTCACGGCTGCAGAAATAGCAGAATATGCCTGCAGTCTGAGCAAATGTGCAATGGGATTGATGACTGCGGGGACAACTCAGATGAAGATCACTGTAGTGGTAAATCCCTTTAATGTGAAGTAATTGATTCAGTGACAGCTACAAGATAATATAATGATTTTAGGGATCAAAAATTTTTTCTTTTTAATTTCCATGTGGCATGTCTAAGGGTGTTTTTTTTCAGGCACTTGATCTTCTGACAGGGTATGAAAATAATCCATTAATATTTCACTTGCGTAGTAGAGCTGGGAAGTTTTATCCACAGTTCCCACTGGGTATTTTATTTCAGAAAATATGAATTGCATGAGAAAAACAGCATAGTGCTTTAAAAATGTTCTTTGTTAAAAGAGTTCTTTCAGGGGAGAGGGCTTAGGTAGATTGTTTGCATGTGTGCACAATCCCCTTTTCACAATTTTGAGATTCAAAAAGCTCCTAAAAGGAAGAGTTTTAAGTATGCAACACAATCATCTACAGATAAAACCAACCTAAATGCATTTGAAGCAGTTTGTATCACTTCTAAAAATATAAAATCCCACTTAGGTGAAATATTCAAATATTTTCCTTTGTAAATAAGGTGTGATTGACTAAGAAGCAAACACTGTCAGCTTTCTAAAATCTAAAGATCTCAGAACTTTTTTATTTGATCTTAAGAGTTTTAAATATAAGCTTGTGGTGGATCCATTAAAAAAAAAACAGTAAAATCTTTATCATATGTGCTCAATAAATTTGTTTTGAGTCTGTGAGAAACTAACATTTTAAAAAATGATTTGATAGGTAAACTTACATATAAAGCAAGTCCTTGTAAAAAGGATGAGTTTGCTTGCAGTAATAAAAAATGCATCCCCATGGACCTGCAGTGTGACCGACTCGATGACTGTGGAGATGGCTCAGATGAGCAAGGCTGCAGAATAAGTGAGTTTGTTTTCTATAAATGCATCACACTCAAGTCTAATGTGTGATTAAACATGATTAAAATGTTATTAACTGTTGGGAAAATGATTTCTTTTCAATATATACTTACGTTATACCCCTTTTCACCTTTACCAAAGCAACCTGGACTATCACTTAAATTAATTTCGGAACGTCTGAGATGTTAATGGTTGATTTTGCAATAAGTATCCTTGTTCAAACTAAAACTGAGAACCCAAATACACACTTTGATGTCAGGAGAGATATCTATATCCCTTCATATTTTACTTTCTGAACTATAAATGTAGCAATTTTGATTTCTGCCAACAGTGATAGTTGGTTGAATGATGGTAATGGTCTTAACAATTTATTCAAAGTAAAAACTTTTTGATCCATTGCTGGATTATTCTTTGAGAAGATATCAATACTTTGTTCATTTAGAGTGCTAGAATACTTGAGTTACTAAATCATGATTGCTAATAATTTTGTGTTTAACTTTTGCTTGATATTTGATATTTCATGTTAAGGAAAAATAATAAGATTTATGATCTTAAGTTTAGATTGCTCACAAAAGCCACAAAATACTTCCTACTTCTGGATCATTTGTTTTTTTCTCATTTGCATATATTATCTAAGTTATTTCTCATTGAGTGATAAAGTGATGCTCACAGGATATGACTACATATATCTTGACCATGGTATCATTCCACTGGTATAGATTAATTATAAAATATTCAACAGATGTTGGAGATTAAGTGGTTATAATTCTAATAATTTAAGCTTTCTTTTTTTATAGCATTATTTATTTAATTAATTATTATTTTAACATTTGCTATAGTACTTATATACTCACCAGACAGAAACAGAGATAGAGAGAGGGAAAATGAGAAAGCAAGTTACCAGGTCCAGGACTTGAACCATCATTGGCTATGTGGGAGTCCGGCATCTTAACCATCATGCTACCTGCTGGCCCTATGTTCGTGTGTTTCTTAAAAATGTGACTTGGTTAAACAACTTATAGATAATAACAATATTATCCCTGTAATAATGTCTTATGTATTTGCATTTGATGTTTCCCAAAATGGGAGATAAACCAATGGAATTACAACTGGTATACTGAAATTGCAAATAATTCTTAGTCTGCCCCAATGGCATTGAACGCACAAATGCTACACCTTAAATATGCGTCCAGACTAGAAAGGAAGAAAAGGAGCTGATGTAGCCTGCCTACTTGAATAATATGGTAATACCCTTGATTGAGTTCATGAATATGAAGTTTAGATTTGCAATAAATGCACATATCTCTAGGCAGCTTGTTTTGGTTCTTAGAAAAGGATGTAGTACTTATATAGGGTGCCATTATAAAGATAGCCTGTCATTAGAATCATTTACTCTTGACTTGCTTTGAGAAGGTAGCCTCGGGAACCAGCAGTTAGCGTAATGGCTATGTCGCTGGACTCCCACGTAGTCGACCGCGGTTCGCGTCTCGGACCCGGTGGCTTACAACTCACGCCGGGCGCGTGTGCGTGCGTGCCCAAGATCCCGAGAGGAGAATGGAGGAGAAGGGATTGCGGCGTGACCATCCCCCCTGGGGGGTGATTTCTCGCTTTCTGTCTCTCTGTCTCTCTCTGTCTGTCTGGCGAGCGCACGCGCCCTATAGCAAAAAACCTCTCCAAAAAATAAATAAAAAGAAGGTAGCCTCGTTTGTAAATGTCAGCTGTTGGCAGCTTGGTCTTAACTATATTTAACGTAAATGAGCTCAGTCTTTATTAACTTCTATGCTGTTACAAGAAGTGAAGGCTTATATCAAGACCGTGATCTTAGACATTCAAAAAGAGTTATCTATGGAATAATAAATAACATTTAAAATTTTGAGAAGACTAACTCCTACTTCAGGAATTAGAATTATATTAGTTTTGATCGTATTTTTAAATCCTAGCTCCCAATGAATATACCTGTGAAGATAATGTGAATCCATGTGGAGATGATGCATATTGTAATCAAATAAAAACATCTGTTTTCTGTCGCTGTAAGCCTGGATTTCAGAGAAACATGAAAAACAGACAGTGTGAAGGTAGAGTACATTTCCTTAACAGCTTGCTCTTAAATCTTTGGGTTATAAAAGAATCCCAAAGCTGCTAAATTGTGAGATGACAGGGGACTGATTCGCATCAAAACGGTGTGTATCTACAGGATACCATTTTATTTATGAGAGTGAAAGTCTCTGGGGTCAAGAGTCTGTTTGTTTCTACAGCTAAGTTGACCATTTCTGAGCTATACAGCCTTTTCTATAGAAAATACAGACCTGCAGGAATTTCAACTGTACTGTCACAATTCTGTTTTGAAATGCAAATAACAAAATTACTAGTTCAGAAACTATTAGAGGAGTGGACTGATTTCATGAAAGAATATGTTTATGATGACTCATTTCTCAAGTGTGGCATTTATAGTACTGCAATAGGTAATGCACATAGAGAATTGTGGGCTTTTGTCCACATACCATGTTGTAAATAGTGCTTTTTATTATTATAATCTGTCTTTCAAAATTCAAAGTGAGTATGTAAATAAATCTTCATCAAATTATTTGAGATCATTCAAAAATTGAGCATGTAGGATAGACAGAATTTCATAAGTAAGTATAATTTGCATCGAGACTTGAACTATAGAACCATGAAATATAGACCCATGTGCACTTTTTATAAGTTTCTCTAATAAAGCTGATATTCATGTTTACCTATTATTGTGATTCAAGCCAAACCTAAAATGTCTAAAACTGCTTTATTCAAGGTTAATTCAAGTCTTAAATGTTTTCACTCGTCAGTGTGTTTCTACACTATCTGTTTATAATATTCTTGGATAAAGTAAAACTATTTTACATTAAGTCAATTAAAAGGAATTATTGAAATAAATTAATTATACTCCCTCCAAAAGTGGAAGAAGTGCTGCTATATCATATAAGACTTGCTTAGTTGTGTTATTCAAGGCATTTCTCTGTAAACACGAGACACTGAAAGCCAACAATCTAAATTTTCTCTATTTTAATAAAAAATTAATTATCTCTCAAAACTGCAGCACTTTAATTCAGCAAACCCTTTTCTTTGCTATAGGGTGTGTGAACTTGCCAGAAAAAACAGAGAGAGACAGAGAGACAGAAAGCGAGAAATCACCCCCCAGGGGGGATGGCCACGCCACAATCCCTTCTCCTCCATTCTCCTCTCAGGATCTTGGGCATGCACACACACACCCAGCATGAGTTTAAGCCACCAGTTCTGGGACTCAAACAATGGTGAACAACATGGGAGTCCAGTGACATAGTCATTACACTAACTGCTGGTTCCTCAGCAAACACTTTCTATCAAGAACATTAACAAACATACACAGAATCTCAAGATTTTAATTCTAATAACATTAATTGCGAAAAATGGGCGGTTTACTGTATGTACTTAATAATGTAGAAATTTTATTCTCAAAATTTTATGGGACCAGCAGTTAGCGTAATGGCTATGTCGCTGGACTCCCATGTGGTCGACCACGGTTCTCATCCCGGACCCGGTGGCTTAAAACTCACACCAGGCACGTGTGCATGCATGCCCAAGATCCTGAGAGGAGAATGGAGGAGAAGGGATTGCGGTGTGGCCATCCTCCCTGGGGGGTGATTTCTCACTTTCTGTCTCTCTGTCTCTCTCTGCCTGGCATGTGCACATGCCCTATAGCAAAAACCTCTCCAAAAAAAAATTGTATTTATTTTAAATTATATTCAATAACAAATGTAACCTGCAAGTTACAATTTTATTTAGCTATGGATCCAGCCTTTTATATGGTTTTGTTGTGCAAATGAGTAACTTCTGAAGTCTAATAAAATTGACATCATTATTTAATAAGTTAAGTTTTGATAGTGAAGAAAGCAGTTTTGTCTTGGGGGAAAGACAGTACCTGGGTTTTGTAATCTAAATAATTTAAATTTGTTTGTGTCCATTATTTACATATCACCCTGAAAATGCATGAAATAATAGTTTTTGATGTTAAGATTCAAACAGTTCAATAGAGGCGTCTAAAGGGACAAAAACCCAAAGTCAGGGCTGAGAAAGATAGACAGGAATTAACAGTTGCCGAATGTGAGACTGTTCTGAGTACAGGGCTGAACAGAATTCAGCCATTCTCCAAGGCCTCAGCCAAGAGATGAGGAGAAAATCATAATTCTGGCAACTCTGGGGGCATGTGAGGGAGCCGAGATCTTACCCAATCATGCCAACCTTTGCCTATTTTGATTTCATATGAAAGAAAAAGCCAAGTAACAAATATCTTCCTGTTTAGAGTACAAGAGTTAAACAAATCAGAAATATTTTTCGCAATTCTAGCAGTTATGTGCTGATAAGATACATTTTATTTTGTCCTTGCATACTGTTGACTAAAAGTGAACACACTTTTACACTACACTTCAATTAAACATTGACGTGAGTTGTGAGAATTCTTAAGTTCTCCTTGGGCCAGTTATTATAATGAAAACAACAGAATCAGAAAACCTGAGCCTAAGCCATGGCTTTATCATTTAGAAGTGTCACTGGGAAAGTCCTTATCTCTATCATTGAACCCTTAGAACATTGTTTAGTGCTAGCTAAAAAATAAGGATTACTGCTGTGCTGATCCCTAAATTCTCTAATTCAAGGGAAGGCTTTATCTTGCAGATTTATTATGTAATTAGTACAACTAGAGGTGATAAAAGGGTCAGAGAGATCACATTGGCTAAATGCAAAAGTAGAAGAGAAAAAGAGAGAGAAAGTAGGTAGCAAGTGGAACCAGCTGACCTCAAATCTGACTCTGCTGGAGCTTTTAGAATTTGAGGTATGAGCCAAGCTATAGAAGATAGCCTGTGATTTCTTGATGTATTGCTTGTGATTTAGATGCATTAATTTATATATAGGCATATAGGGTTTTTTTTGTTTGTTCCTTTCTGAATGGGATAGTTTGCTTAATTCACATAGTCTCAATGCAGCCTTCTTGTTACATAATCACTTTGTATAATTGAACCCAGAAGAATAATAGAGGTGTTTCCATATCTTTGCCAGTTATTGTGTAACATGTAGCAATAAGAAAGGAAGATGTCATAATTTATCCTCTCAAAGGACTGAGAATCAAATAGGAGATATGAATATATGACTACACTTCTGAAATATAGTATGGCCTTAAAGAGAGAAAGCAGCACAGGAGAAAATAGGATAGATCAGTACTCTCATACCCTGGGGGGGACCAAGGAAGACTTTACTTCAAGTGGATTTCAGAGATATGCAGAAAATATGCATGTATAACTGGGCAAGAACTTTATAGGATGAGGAGCTAACGAATGACATTTGCAAACATAGGGAGGTAGGTAATCTGAAACAGGCTTAAAAGGAAACCACAAGAGGTGTTTCAGTGAGTGAAATATTCAAAAAGTTTGAAATGGATATTTTGATTTTTTTTATAGGTTTTTGCTATAGGGCATGTGCACTCACTAGAAAGACAGAGAGAGAGAGAAAGTGAGAAATCACCCCCCAGGGGGGATGGCCACACCACAATCCCTTCTCCTCCATCTCCTCTTGGAATCTTGGGCATGCACGCACATGCAACTGGCGTGAGTTTAAGCCACCAGGTCCGGGACTCCAACTGCAGTCGACTACATGGGAGTCTAGCAGCCATTATGCCATCTGCTGGTCCTGAAACAGATATTTTGATTTTTAAAAAAAGAGTAACAAAAACAAGGTAGAAATAATTTATATATTTTTATAGTGAAACTATTGTGAAGAAATTTTATGGCATCCAAATATTATACATGAAGTCACAGACCAAACCTTTGAGAGGACAGTGAAATAACTAGAAATAAAATGTTAAAGAAATAATGTAATTGTAACCTTTTGAAAATTGGGAAGAATGGAAATGTAAATTGGGATATAGTGATGCTATTTTGAGCTCTTTTTTTCTAGACCTTAATGAATGTTTGGTATTTGGCACATGTTCCCACCAATGTATTAATATGAAAGGATCATATAAATGTGTGTGTGACCAGAATTTTCAAGAAAGAAACAACACCTGCATAGCAAAAGGTAAGGTAATAACCATATTGCAGGTGCTATTACAATTTTATTATTAATATCTTTTGGCGAAAATGTTTCATATTGCATCTTATCAATAGTGTCTTGCCAGAAAATATGAAATAAATACTTTTCTGATGCTGATCAACTTGGCCAGTTGGCTTGGTATCACTCTTAGTTTAATCTGTAATAATTTATAGAATTGACTACCAAACATGTATTACTGCTAACATCACTTTGTATCTGAAATGTGTCAAAAGGGATGAAAGTCAAAAAGCCAGTGTAATAGAATAAAGGGTCATTCTTTATGTCTGCTCTCAGCATATATAAAAAATTACTACATTTCTGGCATAAAACTTAGTAGTTAAAGGTTAGCATTTAAAGTAGAATGGATTCCTGAATAAACAGTTTGAAGTTTTCAAAACAATATTATGCTTTCAAATTCAGATCTTCTCCACTTACCAATAACATTAGGAAAAACAATGACGTTAATTGGTTTTGGACTTCTTTTGGATATAGATTTTAATGCTACTATGTTTTTACTAAGCAATATTGTAACTTCAATATTATTAGCTATAGGATGATTGGCCATCATTTAATAAGATGTTATTACAAGGAGAAAGCAGAATGAACTAGTGGATCAAGTGTGAATTATGAATTAGAGGTACTTGTATTTGAATTCAGCAGTGCAGCTCTCAGACTGTGTGGCCTTGGGGAAATCATTAAGGTCTCTGAGCCTCAGTTGCTCATTTGTAAAATGAGAATACAGTTATCTACTTTCTAAGTTGCTGTAAGAAGTGAGGATAAATCGTAATAGGTTAACGTAATGCCTGATACATAATAAACATAAACTAGGTAAAAACTATTGATACTATAGAACTAAATTGTACCTCCTTGTATATTATTATTATTATTATTATTCTATACAGAATATTTGCAATTCACTCTCCTTTTAGGGTTTTATTAGTATTTTAATTAGTATTTTTGAAGTTTATTTTGAGCTTTACTTGTTAACATGAAAATGATATTAGTATTATATTGTATACTTAAGGTTAAAGTATTCCACTTTGCAGCATTCTAGATATAATTTAGATTATAGAACTCTAATGTAGTAAGTATGGATATCTCTATATAATAAAAATTAAAAAGCATTTAAAATGTGGGTACAAAAAGAAGACATCTTTTCAAATCATTTTGATTTCTTACCCTAAAGTAGCAGTCACTCAGATACAAAAACTAAATGCTCAGAAACTTTTGAAGCTTAATGAGTATATAATATGCTAACTGAATATTGAGAATCAAAGCATTAGATCACAGTGTAAAGCAATTAACCAACATGTAATCCCTCTTCATAAAAGGACATATTCTATAGATATCTAAGATTTAGTCATAAGGAAAGCTTTACACTGGAAAAAACCTACATCAATAACTATTGTGAATGTTTAGATAAGTGAGTATCAGAAATCAAAAAACTGAAGATTAAAAGATAGTATAAAGTTGGTTGATTTTTACTGAGGAAGAAACTGTATTTAAACTAACAATTCAAAATAATTTAAAAGTACACTCATTGCTTTTACATTAGTTGAAATTTACTTTATTTTTGTATTTTATTATAATAATCTCCAGGCTCTGAAGATCAAGTTCTCTACATTGCTAATGACACTGATATCCTGGGTTTTATATATCCGTTCAACTACAGTGGCGATCATCAACAAATTTCTCATATTGAGCATAATTCAAGAATAACAGGGATGGATGTATATTATCAAAGAGATATGATTATTTGGAGTACTCAGTTTAATCCAGGAGGAATTTTCTACAAAAGGATCCATGGCAGAGAAAAAAGGCAAGCAAACAGTGGCTTGATTGTAAGTAAATAACATTGAGTATTTGAAATCCATACTTTCCCATCTCCCTACTTAAAACAAAACAAAACAAAACTACCTGTTGTGATACTATCTGGTCATAGAATTAATAAATATGTTTAACTAGTCCTCCCAACATTTTCCCCATGTAGACATAAAACATTTCCCTATCCATTTATTCTTATAGCTACACATAATTTATTTCAATTGCATGACTTTATGTTACTTTCATTCATTTTCCCTAGTTACAGAAGAACTGTAATGCATGATGCCCAATACTTCTAGGACATTTTGTATTTCACAGTACTTTACAATATATTATGCAGATATGCATTTTTCATCATGAGATAAGATTGGGAAATGTCACTTTATTTTTACATTAGGAAGTACTGCAGGGAAAACAGTTTTATTTTTAACCATATCAGAAATACACATCTTTTGGGACCAGTCACTGAACTCCCATGTAGCCGAACATGGTTCTAGTCCCGGACCCGGTGGCTTAAAACATGCCAGGCACATGTACGTGTGTGCCCAAGATCCTGAGAGGAGGATGGAGGAGAAGGGATTGCAGCGTGGCCATCCCCCCTGGGGGGGTGATTTCTCACTTTCTGTCTCTCTGTCTCTCTCTGCCTTTCTGGCGAGCGCATGTTCACTATAGCAAAAACCTCTCCAAAAAAAAAAAAGAAGATAGAAAGAAAGAGAAAGAAAGAAAGAGAAAGAAAGAAAGAAGGAAAGGAGGAAAGGAGGAAAGGAGGAAAGAAGGAAAGGAGGAAAGGAGGAAAGGAGGAAAGGAAGAAAGGAGGAAAGGAAGAAAGGAAGAAAGGAAGAAAGGAAGAAAGGAAGAAAGGAAGAAAGGAAGAAAGAAAGAGAAAGAAAGAGAGAAAGAGAGAAAGAAAGAAATACACATCTATTCTAGTATAAGAGATCAACTCAGTAGTGGAACCAGCTTTTCTGACTTCTGATATCGGTATTTCAAGGAATATTCCAGAGTAATATTTTTTGCCAGTATATGATGGACATGTTGATTATCATGGTTATTCTTTTTGAAAAAAAAAAAAAAACTAGAACTTTTGTTCATATGTGCAGTAATAGATTATCCTTTTCTTTGTTTTAGGGCAGGTCAAGTTATCGTGTATTTTATGTTTTGAAGTAACCTAGGAGGAAAATGATACATAAATGCTTATCTTTAGGGGACCTGACCCATTCCATAGAACCAAAAAGTCAAGTACTCTCACAGCAGGATATAATTGAAGCTTTGCCTTTAAAACGATTCTGCAGGTGCTCACTACATCTTGCACTGACTTCACCATACAGATTTGAACTGCATGAGGATTATTTGATACAAATCTAAAACATAATTAAATGTTATCAGTAGTAGATAGCAACAGGCTTGTTTTAAAACAAGCTATATTAGCTTTCAAGTTCAGGTTTAGATTAAGTATGAGTTAAAATCCGTACGTATCAGTGTTGTTTCCTCCATCCCTCCTCCCTGAAGCACAGCATCGTGTAATAGCTTTAGTACTGTAACATTTCTAGGACAGAGCCAAGGCATTTAGCACATCACTTCCCTTCTCCCACACAGAAACTTCTTTATCAGACCACCAGATGGACTCAGAATCTTGACTAGTATTCAGTCTCTTTAGTTCTAAAATACAAGTATGCTTTGCTGAAACATTGCTCCTATGGTACCATTTCATCTGTTGTTAATGAAGTAATAAAAACCATATACTATGGAGTTACACTGTCTGGGTTTGAATTTTGTTTATTTGTGTAATAGACTTTTAGTTTCTCTGTACTCTCTCATGAGATTTTAGTGAAGAAGAAATGTATTTATTGGTTATATTAATTCAATAGCATAATTATATATAATCTATATAGCTAATATAAAATTAGTATTTGCTAGTTACATACCTGTGTGTTAGTATTTAACATTTCTTAGAACACAGTACTGCTTGTTTGTTTGTTTTGACCTGAGGATGTGTGCACTGGGATGTGGTCACACCACTATTCCTTTTTCCCCATTTCTTGAGCTTGTCAGGATTTGGGGTACACATGTGCATGGGCCTGGCATGATTTTCTTTTCTTTTTTTTTTCCTTTATTTCTTTTTTTTTTTTTTTTTTTTTAGAGATATTTTTGCTATAGAGTACATGTGCTAGCTGGAGAGGCAGAGAGACAGAAAGTGAGAAATTACCCCCAGGGGGGATGGACATGCCACAATCTCTTCTCCTCCACTTTCTTCTTGGGATTTTGGGTATGCACACACACAGGCCAGCATGAGTTTCAAGTTGCCAGTTCTAGAACTTGTACCACAGTCAACCATGTGAGAATCCAGTGGCATAACCATTACACCATCTGCATGTTTTTCAAGTTGCCTTGGCTGAGAATCAAACCATACTGCGGACTATGTGCGATCTGCCTCCCTTAACCACTAGGGTATGGGGCCAGCAAGCACATAGTAATATTTATTATAGATACTCGTTGGCAATTGTATGATGACACTATTGGGGGTGATGATGATGCTGGCTGGCGAGATACCCTTTTTACCTCAGCCTTTTCCCATTAAAAATTATTTGTAACTGACATGTCTGAATTTTATCATTGCTAAAAAATTTACATATTTGAATATTTTCATGTAATTTTAAAATGAAAATCATTGTGTTTTACTTAATTTTTGTCCTGGGGTAGATTGCTATGCTGTCAATATCCTTAGTGAACCAAATTTATTGTAGATCAGAGCCAAATTCATTTAATATATGATAACCAAGTTGTCATTCCTATGAATACAAATATGCAAACATATGTTTATTTGTATTACATATGTATTTATTTATATGTACATGTTTACATTTTCCATTTTCATCTTTAACTTCATTAATGTGTTATAAAATCTTTTATAACCGGGACCAGCAGTTAATGTAATGGCTATGTCAGTGGACTCCCATGTAGTCAACTGCGGTTCGAGTCCCGGACCTGGTGGCTTAAACTCACACCAGGCATGTGTGCGTGTGTGTGTGTGTGTGTGTGTGTGTGTGTGTCCAAGATCCCAAGAGGAGAATGGAGGAGAAGGGATTGTGGTGAGGCCATCCCCGCTGGGGGGTGATTTCTCGCTTTCTGTCTCTCTGTCTCTCTCTGTCTCTCTGGCGAGCACACGTGCCCTATAGCAAAAAATCTCTCAAAAAAAAAAAGTCTTTTATAACCAATAGATATATATGTAGTTTTACTGTTTTATTTTTTTTGCTAATATGTTATAGAATCTTCCATAACCAAAATTATGGATTAACATTTTTTTCAAACATATATAACCTATAATCCTGTAAAACTCTTAATGATAGTGATAACTCATGTAGCAACTAAACTTTCTGTATTTCTTTCCCTCTTCTCTTAGACCTGCCATGACTGACTACATTCACTAGGAAATTAAGTGGGTAGCACGAGTGGTGTACAGTTAACTATGTGTCATGAGGATCTGGTTGGAACCTCTGTACCACTTTTCTTATCACTATGCTCCAAGGCAGAGTCTATAGGAATCCAGACAATAAATTATTAAGAAAAAACAAACAACAAAACTCTAGGGCTAAACTGATAGAGTCAACTATTAAATTTTGCTCTCTAAATCTTTTTGTAGTTCAGATATCTCAATATTATAAAAACTGTATAAATTTATCTTCCCACATTAACTTAATGAGCATTAATCAATTCTAGAAAAATTAACTTGAGAGCAATGTCATGTCTCCGAGTCTCTTCTTATTATTAGAAAAATAATCACAATATTGATGTATATAGTTTCTAAAGTCCGTTCCAAACAATAAATACATGTGATTTTCAAACTATGTGTGATGTATTATATGTCTATCCAGGTTATTACTTGGACAATTTCCTCTGAAATCCATCTCGTATATAAAAAATTGATTTTCTTCCCTTACGAATTACTTTGCCATGTAAAACATTTGCTCTTCCAACAGTCATTAGCTAGTTATCCATTAGTTTAATGAGTATTCAATCTATTTTATCTTCTGTATTTTGACACAAATATTAAGTGATACTGACTGAGAGTTATGCACTCCTTGGAAACTAAAACTCAAGATTTTTCCTTAGGCACATTGATTATGGCACATTGATTTCTCTCTCTGAATCAATAGGCAAAGAAAAGAAAAATAAACAACTCAGACTGTGGATACTTTCAATTTTCAATGAAGCAAATAGAAGTTGTTAAAAATATGGCAGCAGGATGTCTTGAAAACATAGTCACAGATACTAAAAATGCTGAAATATTTTTGTAAGTGGCAGGAAGTATTTTATATTAAATATCAGGAAAATATTACTCAGAAAACTGAATGTTAACTGAAGTCCATTCCGAAGGAAAGTAATTTTCAATATGATAGCTTTTTTCTTTGGAAATCGTAAAGGGAATTTTCTTCTGCAATCTGTGAAAATGGTTGAATACTAATTATAATTACAAATTTAAATTTAAAATGCAGACTAAGTTATTTATAGTTAGAAATGCTTATGACTTTCTAACCCCCTGAGCTATATAAAATGGATAATTTTTTTTCCTTTAAGAAAATTAAATAATTTAAAACTTAAAACACTGACATGATTCGATCTATATGTAAAGCATAATGAGATTTCTGAATTAGAATTTTAGTAGTCATAACAGAATATGATAGCATTATACAACAATTGTACATACTTTCTGGCAATTTATCATTTCTAGTATGAAATGCCATACAGAAAAGTACATGATAGTGAGCACTAGAAAGTAGGTCAACGTTTGGAAAAATGCTAACAGCTTGAAAAGTACAGATCATATTTTTACCATTAAAGAGCTAAATATTTTTGAGCAAAACAGATGTTCAGGTTCACCTAATCCATTTGATTTAGACCAGTGAATATGAGACACAATTTTTGGCATATTCCTTTTTATATGAAAGATAATTTTCATGATGGCTATGTTTATAATTTTTTATTTGTTAATAATGGTATCTTTTTAGGATAATTATTTAAGTTATTATTATTATTACTTTTTAATTTGCTATAGGACATGTGTGCTCACCAGAGAGAGACACAGAGAGAGAGAGTCAATGTGAGAAAGCACTCACCATTTGGGATGTCCATGCCACAATCCCCTCTCCTCTATTTCTCTCTCCCTTTGGGATTTTTGGGAAGGCAAGCACAATTGCCCAATGTATTTGATAAACCACTGGATCTTGGATTCGAACTGCATAGTCAGCCATGTGGGATCCAACTGCCTTAACAACTGAGCCACTGGATGGCTCAACTACTATTTTTGTGTGTGTTTGATGAAGGAGAGTACAGTTTTATTGCAAAATGCAAAGCAAGGAGAATGGGCAGTTCATGCTGAAAAGATCTGGTCTTCCCGAGGTGTTCCTCATATATGTTTAGGGACAGGGATCCTAGGCGCATGATCAGTTCAATGATTGGTTCAAGAGGGCATGATCATCTCTCAGTCATTCTTGATTGTCTAGACCTTAGATAATTGAATTTCTGTTCAAGTTTCTGGTGCAATTCAGCCTGAGGTCTCTGAGCTCACAGACAGCAGTCACCATTCCACAAAACATATTACCTATTGAAATTAATACCTGTCTTTCCTTTAAGTGAGAATTTTAGAGGTCTAATTGCCCTTATTCACAGCCAATGTGGTTTCATTATCATAACCAAAATCTGAAGTCTTACCCCTTACTCTGGGCCATTATGATTTAAAGGGACCTTGTATTCCAAGCACCTTACTTTACTTTTAGTTCAGCCTTTATTAATTTTTATATGGGGAAATTCTCATTATTTTTCTTTAACAGAAGAGGAAACTGAGGACCCATTACTTTTATGGGGTCCCTGCTTGGTTTCAGTCCCCCCCACCCTGCCCCGCTTATTCTTCAAAAATCCTCTCAGTCCAAAGGTAAGATGGGTAATGATTGGTCTGGCTGAATGGGGACTTATTTTCAAGGTCAAGGTTAGAGGAAATGGCCTACTTCTATTTCAAGGCACTCAGAACTTTGCCTTTAGTTTTTCAATACCATTGTGCTAGCACCAGCTTCTCCATTATAGTCCCAAGTCTGAAAGCACATTTAATTGCTATGTACAACAAAGAAGACAGCCAAGTTGCTAACCTATTTTCACTAGTTGCCAGGTAGCTAATAACTGTACCCAGTTTTTGTTTCGTCTTGTTATAGCTTTTGCTATACGGTTCATGCACTTTCCTGAGAGAGACAGAGAGAGTGAAAGTAAGAAATGACCCCAGCGGGCTAACCACACCACAGTCTGCTCTCCTCCAGTCTCTTCTCAGGATTTTGAGCATGTCTACACACATCTGGCATGATTCCCAAACCACGGGATCCAGGACTTGAAACATACAGCCAACAATGTTGGATCCAGGTCCCCCCTCTTTGCCACCTGCTGGCCCTACTACCACCATTTTTCATGATTACTTTGGAAGAAATATAAAACTACATTATTGTCAGGGCCAGCAGGTATCATGGTGGTTAAGAGCGCTGGACTCCCACATGGTCTACGATGGTTCGAGTACTGGACCTGGTGGCTTGCTTTCTCAGTTTCTCTCCCCCCCACCAAATCAAATTAAAATAAATAAATAAATAAATAAATAAATAAATAAATAAATAAAATAAGATAACTCTTTAAAGAAAGCATTATTGTCATTTTGTGGCTTCATTGTTAACTACATAAGATAATCACACAATAATATATATTGATTCAAGTTAAATAGCTGTATAACAGCTGTGATCAATATTCAAGATTTTACTGAATTTAATCTTATGACTATAGAAAGCATGAGTCAATAGTTAACAGTGCTGTAGAAATTATTAATCTGACTGTATAGATTTTATGATGAACCATGCAAGATTTATTTATTCACATCTACGGATTTATTTAAAGCCTTTTTACATATCTATTTTGGTGTTGGATTCTCAAAATTTAAGAATAACACAAACAAAATCTTACTTTCATGGAGTTTATACTCTGGAAAAGAAAGCAAAAGTTAAGTCAACTCATAAATACAGGGGATAGACAGTGGTGCGCCAATTAAATGTGACGTTCTGTGAGGCAGCCGCCTGGGAAGGTTCCCAGTTTGATTCTGGAGACCTCCCTAGGTATGCCACGGACAGGTATGAGGCTGACTGAAGAACACATGAGCACAGCATCAGGAACATGTTAAGATGCTCTCTCTCTCTCTCTCTCTCTCTCTCACTTGCTTGTGGGAGAAACAACAAACAAATAAGTCCCATTTTGAAAAATGCGTTGAGAAAAATTACTAATGAACTATGAAAGAAAAATGCAGATTTTTAAGTCTTCTTTGGATAATATGATCAGTAAAAGCCCATTTAAAAAGAGATTTGAGCTTCAGGCTAGGCTTAAAAGTTGAGAAGGGATTAATGCCATAGCATATATATCTAAGGCAATTTTTCTACTGTTTATGTGGAGAATAGCTTTGGTGGGGCATAAGACTGGAACAGAAGAAACCACAGAGGCCAACACGCTCTAACTTCTTCCTCGAACCCTCCAGCATCTGAAGATCTTGGGACACCTGACGTGTTTTTAGGTAGACTGGATTCAAACCCATGGTCATCCATAGGACAGAAAATTTTTGATTCCAACATTTCACAGTGTGACTCTGTTACTCCATTTAATTCCAAGACTTCACTGGTTGCTCCAGTAAGGAGTGTGCTTCATTGGTGTATTACAATGCTTCTTTCTCCTTGAGCACTTGCCTTATTTATTGTTCTACCAAAGAATAGATTCTCCTCAGGAGAGTTCTGTTTTATAGGCCTGTTGGGAGGACTGAAGTCTAAGTTCATATAAAGCAGTTAGTGCATGTAAAAGCAGGAAGCGCTCAGTATTTGTAGGTGTTGCTGTTCATAGCTTTGTCTTTACTGCAATGGATATTCCAAATGTCCATCTTTGGAGGAAAAACAGATTTTGACAATTACCTTTTAAAATTTTCTGCACCACAGATCAGTAAGCTACCATTTGCACCACCATGAGAAGGTCTATAGTTGTCTTAATTTTCAAGAAAAAACAAAGTTTGTGTTTCTAAAGTGACATATTAATTATAGAAGTTAGAGTCGATTGAGAAGTTTTTTTGGGGGGGTCCAACATTTGGCATAATGGTTAAGGTGCTGGACTCCCACATTACTGAGGGAAGTTTGAACCCTGGACCCGGCAGCTTTAAAATCACATTGGGTTCATGCATACATGTGTGCAAAAATCTCAAGAGGAAAATGAGAAGGTATTGTAATGTGGCCATCGCTGTGGGAAGGGTGATTTCTCACTTTCCCTCTCTCTCTGTTTCTCTCTCCCTCCAGGAAGTACATGTGCCCTATGGCAAAAAATCTTAGAAAAAAAATACTTATTTTTAAATTTTCACTTAAATTTAGTTTGCAATCTATTATTTTGCATTCTCTGCTCTCAGGTAATACTGAATTACTTTTGAGCTTTATGTTTGCTTAAATTGTAACTGTTACAAAGTAACATCCTTCCTCATTTCCATATTATTCATATAGAGAGATAATATCAAAACTGCCCATTAGCATCAACACATTATTCACTTTCTAACTAATGCCAAAAATGCACAGTTAGCGTGAGATACATATCTATAAGGCTATATAAAATGCAGACTTAACCATAATGGATAATATTTTAACCTGTTACATTGTGTACTATTTAGAAGCTGACGGCTTTCACAGATCATCTATCTAATCCATAGTTGTTACTTTATATAGCACAAAACTCTTAGAGAAACTGGACTAAGTCTTTTTTTCTTTTCTTTTTCTTTTTTTTTTTTTTTTTTTGGAGAGGTTTTTGCTATAGGGCACGTGCGCTTGCCAGACAGACAGAGAGACAGAGAGACAGAAAGCAGGAAATCACCCCCCAGGGGGGATGGCCACGCCACAATCCCTTCTCCTCCATTCTCCTCCCAGGATCCTGGGCACGCACACACACGCGCCCGGCGTGAGTTTAAGCCACCGGGTCCGGAACGCAAACCGCGGTCGACTACGTGGGAGTCCAGCAACATAGCCATTACGCTAACTGCTGGTCAGAAACTGGACTAAGTCTTAAATCAACTTCTTTTGGCTCCAACTTTAGTGTCCCTTCTAGTCTCCCAAGATGCCTTTGGCTTATCTGATTGTATGGATGATGGTTTAGAGGGCCAGATTTGCTTCTATGGAGGGTGGGGGTGATTCAGAAGAAATGTGAAAATACTACTAAGCATAAGAAAACAAAACAAAACTAAATGAGTGACTAGATTACATATGAGTCTGAAATTAAAAGGCAAATTTGGTCTTTTTCAAGAATGTCTGGGAATTATCCTTTTTTATTTAGTTTCTTTCTCTCCTAATATGAGTTTGTTTCAGACTGAAATGGTCCTGAAGTAGATCAATCTAGCCTTAAAATTATCCAAAGTGAACTTCTCTATTCATTGGGATAAATTATAAATAAAAGCCAATGTCATCATCCTTAGATAGTTTTTGATCTTTTTAAAACATATTCTATGGGACCAGCAGATGGTACAATGGTTACATAGCTGGACTCCCACATGGTCAATCTCAGTTTGAGTCCTGGATATGTGCTTAAAACTCAGGCCGGGTGCACGTGCATGCGTACCCAAAATACCAAGAGGAAAATGGAAGAGAAGGGATTGCAGTATGGCCATCCCCCCGGTGGGTAAATTTTTGCTTTCTGTATCTCTGCTTCACTTTATTTCTCCAGCAAGTATATGCACTCTATAGAAAAAAAAATCTCTCTCTAAAAAAAACCACACAAAACATATTCTAGCTCTAAATGTAATTTTTTTGTTTGTTCATTGCTATATGAGTTCCTTAATCAAACTTTTACATAATATACTTATAATATATATACTTATAATTACTTAGGTCAGTAGACTCTAGTAATGTTTAGGATTTGTATACTCATTATTTTACTTCAATTTCCTGGTTTATAGAAACTTAATATGATTAATATTTGTGGACCAAAATGAATATAGTCTTTTTATTTAATGTGATACAACGCACACACATACAATCATAGACATGTGCACAATCCTTGAGAATGATTAAACATCTTTGTTTTCATAGAATTGTACTGGGAGATAATTAACTGTAGTAAGACAAGCCAAATCTTCTATTCTTAGATGTACATCAAGATGAAAAACAATCACAAATGAATAAAATATGTGACATCGCCTCGATCTATCTTTGTGTTAACAAAGTTTTCTTAAAGTATATTGCTAACTCTAAGAATTTTGTTAAAAAGAAGACAGTATTTTCATAGAACAAATGCTTAAATTCTCCTTTTGTAGGACATTCTTCTTTCATGTTTTAAAACAAATGTCTCCAGTGACTTATTTATTTAGTTTACTGAAGCTGAAGTTGTGACAGATAGCTTACAATCCACAGCTGTAAAAGATTAGGAATTTAAAGTAGTAACCTCTAATTTTTTACAATCAATCTGTCAATTTTTCTCTAAGATTTAAAGGTTTCATTCATTTGACTAATGTATCTCTACAAAGAAGAATGCTTCAGGCCTCAAAACTTTGGCTGTGTATTTAGAGAGCTTTTTAGGAAAGAAATCATCTGTCTGTAGAAAGCAGTCACAATGTGTCTCTACTTTGTGCAACAATATGAGCAATCCTTTTGTTGTCAGGGTAACCACATGCTTCTGCAGTCTCGTAAATATAACATATTTCGTTAGAGCGGTTAGTTCATTGGCATGTCTACTAAGATAGCCAAAGGGGCAAATGCAAGTTTTATATGTTCTTCTTTCCAATCTGGCGTGGTTGTTTGCTTTGTTTTGTTTTATTTTCAGCCTCTTTGGATGCAAGTGACTTAGATTTCCTACTCCGTTTTCCCATGCTGGTCTTCATTCCCTCTGTGAACTTGCTTCCTTTGCCTCTCTTTCCTCACTGTCTTAAATTTATCCGATTGACTTAGTACTCCTTCACAAATTGTCTGTTCATATTATCAAAACTCAACTGGACTTTTGTCTTTCACTCTCCACCCAACATCCATTCAACATGCATTCACTTATGCTAATATTACTCACAATCCTGGCCCAACTGAAAGCAATAAAGAGGGATTATTCCATTTCTACATACTGCTGCAAAGGGTGTTTTCCCAGTGCAACTGTGGGTTCCTTAAGAATAAGATGTGGGCCAGCAGGTGATGTAGCAGTTAAGGGTGTTAGACTCCCAGGAGGCCCCCTGGACCTGGCGGCTTGCTTTCTCACTTTCCCTTTCTCTCTCTGTCTCTCTCTGGTCAAATTAAAAAAATAATAATAATAACAAATACAATTAAACCAATGAATAAATTTTTTTTTAAGTTAGGATCACACTGTTTGCCACTTTCAAGCTGTAGGAATATCCTCTGCTTTTCACACCTCCTCCTTTTACTCCTTCCCTCGTCCTGCCTTCCTGCCCCCTTTCTGCCTGCCTTCCAATCTCCCTGCCTTCTTCTTTTACGGTCTCTTCAGGGTCAGGATTAATGAACACTGAGTGCGAGTCATTGAGGATGAACAACACTGGCAACATTTTCACTCTCCTATTATTCTCAGAGGATCATCTTGTCATGGGTGATATCGTAACTTCAGGTTCAAGTAATTGTCTGTGACTATTACCTATCTTGCATTTTGAGTTCTTTAATTCTTTCTGGAATGATAATAGGTATTGCTCAATTCAGAAACCTGAGAATAAATGTATAGATTCAGGTGACTCCACAAGCCATCATATCTTTTATGAAAAGCAGAATTTTTTCCTTTCCCTAGTCCATGTTCTTTACTGTAGAAATACAACCTAAATTTGATTGATCCTTCTAAAATCCACCGTTAGTAAAATCTTCAACAACCTTTTTACCTATGAAGCCATCACTACATCAAACTTCTGAATGCTTTAAGATTGTTAGGAATTTGGATTCTCAATTTTCAGCAGTCCAGGTTTAGAAGTACAACATAAAAATATAAACAGTCTTTTTTTAAAAAAAATCATGAATAAGGACTAGCAGTTAGCATAATGGCTATATCGCTGGACTCCCACGTAGTCGACCACGGTTCGAGTCCCAGACTCGGTGGCTTAAACTCACACCGGGTGCGTGTGCGTGCGTGCCCAAGATCCCGAGAGGAGAATGGAGGAGAAGGGATTGAGGCGTGGCCATCCCCCCTGGGGGGTGATTTCTCGCTTTCTATCTCTCTGTCTCTCTCTGGCGAGCACACACGCCCTATAACAAAAACCTCTCAAAAAAAAAAACAAGAAAAGAAAAAAAAAATCATGAATAAGGGCCAGCAGATGCTGCGGTGACTAAGGGCACTGGCCTCCCACATGATCGATCTCAGTTCAGGTCCCAGATCTGGTGGCCTGCTTTCTCACCATCCCCACACACACACTCTGTCTAGCTCTAGTCAAACAAATAAATGAATAAAGTTCAGTAATTCTTTTTTTAAAAGGGCATGAATAAATGAAATACTAATAAATGAAAATCCTGAATTCAAAAAGAATAGAACTTTGCATGAAATATGTCATATTTTGACAGGATAGCATTAGGGTAGAAAATCAGGAGTATATATTTACATATGATAAAGGAAAATAGGTATTTTTCTATGCTTAGGTTGGCATCATATTTTTTGCATAATAAGGTTTGTTCTGCTGGTGTCAGAAAGTGATAAATATGCTTCAACGGGCTCTAAACAGCTTATAATGGTTATTTTTTCCTCATTATCTTTTGTGTTTATAAATTTATGATTCACATTGACATGCACATGCCATTTGGTGATATATTTACTTTTTTCTTGGAGAGGTTTTTGCTATAGGGCTCATGCGCTCACCAGAAAGACAGAGAGAGACAGACAGACACAAAGCGAGAAATCAACCCATGGGGGCATGGCCACTCTGCAATTCCGTCTCCTCCAATCTCCTCTTGGGATCTTGAGCACAATGCACGCATACGCACCGGGCATGTGTTTAAACCACTGGGTCCAGGACTCCAACCGTGGTCAACTACATGGGAGTCCAGTGACATAGCCATTATGCTAACTGCTGGTCCCGGTATATTTACTTTTAAATGCTGCCAACTGAAAAAAAAATAGTACAGTTAATTTAAATGATACTAGAACATTTGAAAATGAATTTTTGGTTTGGCTTACACAAATCTGTATGTTCTAACCATATATAAATATTATTTTTGACACTTCTAGTACATGCTGTAGTGTAAATTGCTTTATATGTAATTCAGTTAGCTCGCAGATATCTTTGGATGCATGGATAGTATTTATTTACTGCTAGAGTTGGAAAAAATAGAATACTAGAGAAATTCCACATTGTTGGTTTGAAGCCAAATAGATCAAAGTATTGATAATAATCATACAAATGTTTATAGGTTCTGTATTTACTTCAAGCCGTATTCTTCTAGATCCCAATATTCATATACCAAACAATAACTTGCTGTTTCTATTTCTTAGCATCTCATGTTCTTTTTGAAATAATCAGTTTCTTCTTTTTTAATCCAAGTGACTACTTAATACAATCTGTATATCTCTAACACACACAAGAAACCACTGTATGTTAAAAGCCCACGTTTCCTCTGATTGCTAAGTTCTAATACTGCTCTTCTATATTGACCACAAGCCTGGTCACCTTTCAATAATTACTTCTTTTCTTGATATAATACCTCTGGGAATCCCTTCTCACTTTTCGTTATGCACAATAAACTTGACCATGTCAAATTAATTACTACACTAGTTCCTGCTCAAAGTAATCAAGTTAATTGAAGGGCACAGAACATAAGTTCTTTTTCTTGCTATCTATTCACAATGAACTCTCTTACCTTTGTCTCAGAGCAAGTCAGTAAAGCAGAATATTAGGTAGCAAAGTCAAGTTATCAGATATAATGTACTTCAATATCATTAAGTATGGTATTTCTCTTATGGTGCGTATCTGTACCTTTCTCTTTCAATTTTTAAATCAAACTATATATGAGGAGGCAGAGTAGCTGGGACTTCTTTATTTTGCTGAATAAGTGTATATTGGCACAAAAACTCTTCAAAAAAACTTTCCAGGAGTTTCTATAAATGCTAAGTATATGTATACC
The DNA here is from genome assembly GCA_026018925.1 of Tupaia tana. Taxonomy (NCBI): domain Eukaryota; kingdom Metazoa; phylum Chordata; class Mammalia; order Scandentia; family Tupaiidae; genus Tupaia; species Tupaia tana. Next base: position 106,827,667 of record JAKSZU010000001.1, read on the forward strand.
TAAAGATTCATCAGTCTGTTCTTGGGTAAATATTCAATGTACTGCTGGTATATACCATAAGATACATATTAGAATATTTATGAGTTTAGTTTTACTTGCCTGAAACTGTAACTGAGCCAAGTGGACAGCATCAGTAGAATGATAAACTGTGCTGTATTTATAAAGTAAAATACTACTCAGCAACAAAAGGTATTAATAACTGACAGTACAATACTATAAGTGAATATCACAGACACAATGTTGAACAAAATGATTCTAGAATGGAATAGTATGATTCTATTTATATAGATTTGTCTATATTGATATATAGTGTTAGATATCAGAATTATGATTCTCTCAGGGGAATAGTTCCTGGGAGAAGTCACAGGTAAACTACCTATGGTTCTGGATGGAGGTTAGACAGGTACAGACAGAGATAAAACTCCAATGAGATGTACACTTAAGATATGTGCAGTTAAATATTTTTACAGATTAAAAATAACATTAAGTATTTTTTTTAAATCTGTGTAACAACACTGAGTATGTTCCTATGATTTCCCCTTTAATCTAAATATATAGGTACAGAAAATTCCATTTTGTCCTATTAAAAGTATTGTTGTGTATTATTTATTTTCTTTAGTGTCCTGAATTCAAAAGGCCCAGAGACATTGCAGTTGACTGGGTTGCTGGGAATATTTACTGGACCGACCATTCTAGAATGCACTGGTTCAGTTACTACACCACTCACTGGACCAGCCTGAGGTACTCCATCAATGTAGGACAGCTGAACGGCCCCAACTGCACCCGACTCCTAACTAATATGGCTGGAGAGCCCTACGCTATTGCTGTGAATCCTAAACGAGGGTAGGTTCATGGCTCACTGTTCGTATTGCATGATGGGCGTCCATTCGGACAGATTGTGCTCTTCAGCTTTATTTCTATAATGAGTGTTTAATGTGTAATACATCCTGAAAATATCTGGATTTCTTTTGTACAAAAGAATGTCCTTTTCATACTCCATGGTGAGGCAAAATGTGTTTTCTTCCTGAGAGGTTGCCACATTTTATGTTCAGTATGTAAATATACACATGTGTGTATGTGCATGTTTGTATGTGTATTGTAGGATGAAATGTAATAAACATACAACTTCTAGTGTGAATTTGAAATTAAATGTTCAAAATATTGAACATATTAAATGTAAACTTTTTTATAATAAAAGGTGAAGTCCTATGTACAAATTAATTTAAGCAATATAATACAAACACTTTTGTTTCCTTTTACATGAAGACATAAACCTACAAATGGTGATCAAAACGAAAACAGGAAAATGTTAAATAACATTGCCAGTTATCCAGGAAATTGACCATTCTATCCTGAATAAAAAGTCTGCTTTTATTTAATTAATAGAGCTATTCAGTGTGGAGTCTTCTAAATGAGATAATTAATTTTGTTTGAGAAAAAATGAGTTGATAGAGCATTCTTAATAAAAGGAATATTCTGTTACAAGAGAATAGTTTCAAGTGATGAAAACTATTTTCTTATTGCAGTTTAACAGAATTTTATAAATTTAACTTATGTAGAATCTCATTTTCTTAATTATACATAATAATTTTAAAGCTTTATGAGGTTTAATATGATGATGCTTTGATACATGTATACGTTGTGTAAGAATCAAATTTAGCATAACTATCACCTCATAGACTTAACATTTCTTTGTGGTACAAATATTCAAAATCCTCTGTTTTAGCTATTTTGAAACATGTGATACAATATTATTAATTATAGTTTACTCTATGATAGAACATCAAAACTTATTTCACTTAACTAACTAATTTTATACCTGCTGACCAGTCACTCCCTACCTATTCCCCACTTCCCTCCTCAGCCCATGGTAGCTACCATTCTATTCTCTACTCATATACAATCAACTCCTTGGAAGTCTATTTATTAGTTAAATACTCCAGTATTAGTTTCCCTGTGCCTGGCTAATTTACCTAACACAGTGTCCTCCAGGTTCATCCAAATTACCTCAAATTATAGAGTTCATTTTCAATGGCTGAATGATATTTCACCATTAGTTATTAGTGAACTATTGTGTATCCTATTAAAAAAATGTTCTCAAAGTTTCGTGTGCATAAATAAGACTTTGTTTAAAATGTATATTACCAGGACCCTCTATCAGAATTTCTCATTCCGTAGGTTTTAAGTTGGGTCCCAGAATTCACTCTTTAGGGACTCGAGGGGGAGAGCATTCTACTGCATATAGTCTGAAGAGACACTGCTTTGGGGAGTAGAATTGGTATACAACAGCATCATCCTCAGGCTAACCTCCTTGACCAACTCTCTTCAGGATGATGTACTGGACAGTCATTGGGGACCACTCCCACATAGAGGAAGCTGCCATGGATGGTACTCTGAGAAGAATTTTAGTGCAAAAAAATTTACAGAGACCCACAGGTATGCTGTGTTTCTGACACACTAAAATGTGAAGCAGAATGCTAAGCATTTTGTGTTAACAATTCTTCCTAGTTTTGTTGGCAATATAACATTTTTATAAGTAGATAAAATGATTTATAGTATGATTTTATGGAAGTCATTAACATTTCATGTTCTATTTTCTCAACTTGAAAGTCAGGTCCTTGTCATATTACCATTTATATTATGGGGGTGTTATCTGAAAATTGCCTCAGTTGTAAGGCTATTAGTAGTATTTCACATGCACGAAGTTTTGAAGTTTATAGCAATGTATTAGAATATTTTTACAGATATATGTTAATGATGTTGGGATAAATTGTAATATTCCTCAAGCATGAGAGATGAAATGGATAAAAGAGGTGGCAAAAATATAAATAATTTTTGTGAATGACAGGTTTGATGATTCCTTGCTTTCATTCAGAGCTCATTTTAATCTGGTTTCAATTTCCCTCCTAGATATGCCATCTAAACCAGTATTTCAAAATCTCTATATTTTCAGCACTATTCAGGAGCCCAAGTCTTTTCTGCCTTCATATTCTTTCACGTCATTGTCTTCCTTACTCCCTTATCTGGAATGCCCTTCCAACTGTATCTACCTAGTTGAATCATTCCCATTTTGTAAGGTCTAACTTTAGCACCTGCTCCTCTGTAAAGCATTTTCAGAATACAAGAACCTCAGGAATTTCGTGCGCCAACTCCATCCACTACACTCTCACTATAAAGGCAGAATGAATTGTTTCCATCATATATTATTTAACAATCATGTGTTGTTATATCTTTCATAATTTAAGTTATTTATTTTTGCCACTTGCATTCTTATTAACTTTTAATGTGCCTTTACGCCTATTCTATTCATCCAACTAGATTGTTACCACTCTTTATAGGAATAGGCATTATGTGGAATTTAGTGTATTTACCAAGCATGTCACTACTGAATGATTAACACATTCTAATTGAATATCCCCATATGCTAGAAATTGTTTCCAAGTGCTAAAGGAACAAGTTCCTATCCATGTGAACCAAGTTCCAACCTTCATGAATTTTATCGTTCTGTAGAGAATAGAATATATATTTATATGTAATGCCAGATAGTTTAGAGTGCTATATAGAATACAGAATACATAATAAGGAGTGGGATGTTTTGGGATGTGTATGTTAGATTATTAAAGAAGCTATCCTTAAAAAGGTGAAGTTTAAGTAGAGATCTGAATAAAGAAACATAGTAAGCCATGGAATGAATACGTGAGAAGAGAGCTTTCCAAGAAGAGAGAGTAATAAGCACTGAGTTAGGAATGGATCAAAGAGAGTAAGAAGTTTAGCATACCTAGAAGCCTGTAAGCAATCTGGAGAGTGATGACTGAAAGGGAGTCAGGGTGACTAGAGGCCTGGAATGCTGGCAAGAGCTGAGTTCTGTTTTAGTTCAAAGGGATTCATTGAAGGGTATTAAGTAGTGAGTGGCATGATCTGCTGAAACATGATTTCCACTTTTATTTCTGTTTTAATTTTTAACCTATTTTTTGTAAAGGAGCTCTGGGCAGGGGGCTGGAAGGTAGCACGGTGGTTACGAGAGTGAACTCCGACATGGGAGTTTATGTCCCATACCTGGTGACTTGCTTTCTCACATTCCCTTTTTCTCTGGTCAAAAATTTAAATGAATAAGAATAAATAAAATTAAATTAAATAATTCTTTTTTAAAAAAGGAAATTTGGGTAGGCTCCACACTGTTTCTTACAGTGGGCCTAGTTAAAGACACATGCATCGAATATCTGTCATGTGTTTAGCCACTGCTCAACATTGCGGGTAACTTAATGATGAACATAGTACAGTCCCTTTAGCATGGCATTTGTACTTGAGAAGGAAAAACACGAGGCTTACACGGAAATAAGTACAGTTTTTGCAAAACCTGAGCTGCTTCATCTTATAAAAGTTCATAGGTGACAAAAATTATCTCTGATACCAAAAAAATCGTATGAAAAATGTCACCCGAACAAGTGCTTGAAGGATGGGTAGGCATTTAAAAGGTGGGTAGATAATTCATCATAAAAAAGTTTTTATAAATCCGGAGTCAAATACATCTGGTTTTGAGTCCCAAGGGATCTTCTATTAGCTGTGAGGCTTCAGAAATGAACTTATTACCTTCAAACTTGGGTTTTATCATTAGCAAACCAAGTGATAATAAAAACTAACATATTAGTTATTATTGGAGTGCGGAACTTTTTAGTAGCTTATTAGAATTGTGTGGGTAGGCCTCTGATCATTTCAAAGAACACACTCATGAAGCCAATTAAATAAGACAATATATATTAAATGAAATAGTGCTACATCTACACCAGAGACTTCAGTGTAGAACATATGGCATATTCTTCTGAAGTCAGTGATTACAGTTCATCTGGAGGGGGACTGGTTGGGCAGTGTAATACTAGAGGACCTTAAGTGCCAACGTGATTAGACATAATCTTTTAGCTAATATTGAACCTTTGTACAATTTTGATTCAAGGAGTGATTCGAATAAAATAGATTTTCAGACATAATGCTTTGGCAACACTGAGTCAATGGAGTGAATAAACACAGAGACTGAGAGACCAGTTAATCATCATTGAATAATTCTGATGAGAGCAGATGATAGCATTACCAAAACAGTGCCAGTGAGGTAAAAGGAGGACATTGTACATGGTAGCCAAAGTAAAATTAGCATAGTAGGATTTATTGAATGCATATGAGGACAGAAGAGACAGAAAATATCTCCAAGAGGGATGAAAAGTCAATAAATTGACATAAGTCAAACTTGTATCTTATTTCCTTCCTTCATTAATATCTTGTTTAATTAAAAGCAAATAATGCTCTCTATCTGCTAGGCACTACCAGCAATCAGAGATACAGATTTCCACATTCACAGAGATTATAGGCCACCTGCTTAATTCCTTTTCTTAAAAAAAGAAAATCAATGGGACCAGCAGTTAGCATAATGGCTATGTCGCTGGACTCCCATGTAGTCAACTGTGGTTCAAGTCCCGGACCTGGTGGCTTAAACTCACGCCAGGCGCTTGTGCATGTGCCCCCAAGATCCCAAGAGGAGAATGGATTGTGGCATGGCCATCCCCCCTGGGGGGTGATTTCTTGCTTTCTGTCTCTCTGTCTCTCTCTGTCTCTATGGCAAGTGCACGCACCCTATAGCAAAAACATCTCAAAAAAAAAAAAAAAAGTAAATCAACAAGCCACATGTAATTCTGGTGCTTTACTACATAAATAAGTAAATAACTATAGTCACCTGCTTATAAAGGTGACTTTGGTTTTTTTTTTAGAATTGTTTTTATTGAACTTTTAAATTTTATTTATTTATTTTAATTTGACCAGAAAGGGACAGAAAGAGAGAGACAAAGTGAGAAAGCAAGCCATCAGGTCCAGGACTCAAACTGTGTTTGGCCATGTGAGAGTCCAGCACTCTTAACAACCATGCCACTTTCTGGTCCCAAAAGGTTACTTTCTTAGTATTAGAAATATAGAGTTCATATTCTCAGATAGGATTTTCTTCCGTTGGGCAGAAACATCTCTCAGTGTTATCCTCACAGTGCTTAGTAACTCCTAAATATCACGATGCCAAATGTTATTGATATACAAATGAATCGAAAACCAGTTTTAGGAGATTTGTGGGAAATACCAGATCATTTAAATTCATAACTAGTACATTACTAAAAAGCAATAATGGCAAGGCAGTAGTAAGCCACTGCTCTACAGATGCATGCATATGTACACACGATATGTGGAGAGGCGTGTGCACTTACACGACTCTATCCTGTGAAATGTCCTTACATGAAATTGTGTCCATTTCTTTTGTCTTTCCAGGAATATATTAGACTGGTTTATACCAATTCTCTCTCTCTTCTCAGTGTATGTAAATATTTGTCCTTACTTCAAGATTATCGTATTGAATCAATAATTATAATAATATCTATTTCCCTTCCAGTGTAAAATCTTCTTTATGTTGAGGTTCTATAGGAAATGCTGTCTTTCCATTTTCCACCCATGAATGAATATGTGTACTGAGATGCAAAATATTTGGATATACTCTGTACCTTAATAGGGTACAGATGATGTCAGCATGAATGAACAACACAATAGATATGAATTTATCTCTGTCCCTTATGTAACATCTGTGACTTCCAGAGTTAGATCGCTACTGTTGATCAGATAGTTATCACACTACCAGTATCATCATTGCACACTTGACAAAATCACGATGAGAACCCCTCAGTCTCTGGAGTTTTGCAACACTTGTTGTCACCACACTTGCTGCTCCTTCAGGTACTGCGTCAGAGATGCATAGAACATTAACTCTCTAATGTATATCCTCTGTTTTCAACAAGACTATAAATGACTTACACCTAAAACCATTACTGGTAGTCTCATTATGTCCCTTGCAGTGTATTAGCATACCTGTAATTAGTGTGTGCTTATGAATAATTATGTGTTGAATGAAGAGATGGATGCTTAAAACTTTTAAGGCTCTAAACTATGGGAAGGTTTTAAGGCTTTTTTTTAACAAATGGCACAGTTTGCTTTTTAGTAGGCTCTACATTAAACAAAAGAAGCATAATCTATCTCCTGTTTGAATCGATTGTGGTGGTAGAGCGTATGCACCATGAGAACAGAAATGTGGTCTGTTTTGATTCTGCTCTGTGCACAGTACCTTGTGTGTGGTATCAGGGCTATACCCTATAAATATATGAATGTTATGTTAAATGAGGACATTTTCTAATTTTCTTTCTAGTAAGAGGGCATGAAGGATTATATGAGTTTTACTTAAATATTATATCATTTGATATATACAGGCTTATTCATACTGCCTGTAATTTCCCCAAATTGTTGTAGTCTACATGGGAATAAGAGACTACACTCTAGCCCTGGACCAGTTATAATCTTTTGATTCACTAAGCATATTCTTTGTCCATGGCCAACAAAAAGTCTCTAAGTACATAAATGAATAAAGGTTTTGGACTATTCTGCTGTTTAGAATCAAAGACTCTAGAAGTAGATCATTACATCGAAATACTTTTAATAATTTGTGAAACTAATTTTTATGTGACAGACACCTTCAGTTTTGGTGTGTTTTTATTTATTTATTTTCCCTTCTTACCTGTCAAATCAGAAATATGGTAATGCACACTTGCTGGTTTTTACTAAAACTTAGTGAACTTGTGTCTTTATCTTTTATAAATCTTTCAAATTTTGATTCTATCATTCTCTATTAACATACATATGACATTTTATTTTTAATTTTCTGTACTTCTACTAACTTGGTTTCATCATTTACAGTTCATATAAGAATGGGTTTCTTGAGAATTGCTTTTTTTTCATTTTGTTATTGGTTCTTTATTAAAAACAAAAAGGAGATGTGGTATTATAAAGATAGACATGAACTTGGTCTTTCATATAAACTTGGACTCTCATCACCATAACAGGAAAAAGTTAGTTGATTCTTTATTAAATTTTTAATTTAAAAAACTATCTCTTTTATTAAAAGGCTTAAGGAAAAATCGAAATCATTGATTTGTGGATTTTTTGGTCTATATATCCCACTCATCTAAAACCTTGTTCTGTAATTTTTATCTAGATGTAATTTCATCCAACGGTACAGTATTTGACAAGAGCAGATAAAGATGAGTTATGTCTTAGACAAGCCTAGAGTATAATGCAATATATGACACCTTTGAGAACTTTTTACTGCTATGAATCTGAAAAATAGCATTTTTAATTAAATAGGATTATATGCTCATTTTTTTCTCCTCCATGATTAGCACATTTAATATTTTTAAGTGTAAAACTAATTTTCTTGGGGACAGGTTTTTGTTTTATCTACTTCTCTACTATAATATATTCATAGAGGAGAAAGAGAAGTCTTTTCAACCTTCTGAAACAATTATTTTGAACTGCAATAGCACAGTAAGAAATTTTATGATTCATGTTACTCATAATTATTCATAAAGGAGCAAAAACATAACACCTAACATGACTCCAAATAGCAAATTAATCATTGAGCAGGAACTAGTAAACATGGACCACTTGCTTTAATTGTTCAGCCATTTCTCAGAGACTGATTGGGCATAATACATCTCTGTATTTTATTTGAGAAGAAATATTTACATTTACTTTGATTACCTTTGGGCTAGGAGTACATGCTTAACTGAAGAATTATTCACAAATGATTTTCACAGTGATTTTTTTTCCACCCTGATTGTTTACCCTTAGTCCATCTACACAGAAATACACGTCTAGTGAAATTCAAAAATTATCTTCCAAATGCCTTGCCATTAAGGAGTACCTCAGTGATTTAGTGACTATTCTGATTGGAAAAATCTCTTTAATGTTCAGCTGTAAATATATTTTAATTGAATTAGACTTTAAAGTGTTTATATGTCATGTCAAGTCTGCTTATGTCACAGAAATTAAATATCTCTACCACAGTGCATATTTAGCATAGAATTTATGTGTCATGTATCTTACTCTTCCATATTGTAGGAAATTTATTTTCTAAAATAGTCTAGGTATTGATGATTTTTCTTTACAGAGAGATTTTTGTTATAACACTTGTGCATGCATTGGAGAAACAGAGAGCAACATAAAGACAGAGAGCAAGAAATCAGTCCCCTGGGCAGATGGCCATACCACAGTCCTTCTCTTCCACTCTCCTCCTGGGATTCTGGGCACACATGCACACAGACCCAGCATGAGTTTCAAGCCACCAGGTCTGGGACTTGAACCATGGTTAGCCAGTGCCTCAACCACTATGTCACCTACTGGCCCCAGTATTGATATTTTCTGTGACAAGATGCTGGCTGGACTCAGTTCCATTTATTAAATAAAAATAAAGAAAAAAAATAGTTTTTTACCACATTTCTTTTAACTTGTTACTACTCTCTGGCAGATACTTATCATGAAAATAAAGAAAAGCTGTCACCGAGCAAATTAATGATTAAAAACTTTTAGTTCGGGAACCAGCAGTTAGCGTAATGGCTATGTCACTGGACTCCCACGTAGTCGACCGCGGTTCGCGTCTCGGACCCGGTGGCTTACAACTCACGCCGGGCGCGTGTGCGTGCATGCCCAAGATCCCGAGGGGAGAATGGGGGAGAAGGGATTGTGGCGTGACCATCTCCCCTGGGGGGTGATTTCTCGCTTTCTGTCTCTATGTCTCTCTCTGTCTGTCTGGCGAGCGCACGCGCCCTATAGCAAAAAAAAACCTGTCCAAAAAAAAAAAAAACAAAAAACAAAAAAAACTTTTAGTTCCAGTAGGACCTCAATTCAGGACCTTACTATTCACTCTTCCTGACTCTAAGCATCCATCTTTAGTAACCTAAAACTGCAGAATAAGCACAGGTATTTCATGCTATAGTTCAACTCCAAATGGATAAAACTGTCTAATGATTAAGTCCATAAACTTTTTTTATTTTCTGAGAACTATGTCTATGAAGGGATTGAAAATATAACTAATTGTACCAAATATGTTAAAAATATAACTAATTATATCAAGTTATGTTAAATAATGGTTTGGCAAGTGATTTAAATAATAAATTTATTCTGGATATACTATAGTGTTAAAAAAATCTAACCCTGGGGCCAGTAGGTAGCATGATAGTTAAGGTGCTGGATTCCCATATAGCCAATGATGGTTCAAGTCCTAGACCCAGCAGCTTGAAAATCAGGCCAGGTAAATGCATGTGCATCCCAAAGAGGAGAATGGACAAGGAAGTATGGCATGGCCATCTCCTCTGGAGGGAGGTGATTTCTTAGTTTCCCTTCTCTGTCTTTCCCTGGCTAGTGCACACTGCCTATGGCAAAAATCTGAAAAAAAAAAAAAAAAAAAAAAGGAAACATCGTGGGAAAGTCTATTAGACAATAGCAATAATTAAGAAACCACTAAATATGAAAAAGAAAAAGAAAGGATACTAGGGCATCTTTTTCCTATGTGAAGTAATAATTTTGCTTGTAGATTATGTAGTTATGTAATCTGGACACGTGCAGTTAAGGACTGAATTATTTCAATTTTTCTGATTTCAACAGTACCATGGTGTATATTGTGTCATGTTTTTGTAATGTTGGAAAAAAAGTCAAACTGAGTTATACATTAAGAAGCAGAAGCTGGGCGAGATAGCGTGTGGTAGTAATGTAACAGGACCCACCTAGGCATAGCCACGGGTTCACTGCCTGGGACTTCCCTGAGCATGCTGGGTACCTCTGAGTGTGCCAGTTAGTGAATCACCGAGTAAGACTGTTGGGTCTCTCTCTCTCTCTCTCTCTCTCTCTCTCTCTCTCACAAGAAATGTAAAGAAAGAATCTTGAAAAAAAGCAAATACATAATTTAAAATAACCTGGCCTGTGTTTCCACCTCTGGTCTGTGTGCATTGGTTTTGCAGGTCTTGCTGTGGATCATTTTAGTGAACGCATCTATTGGGCTGACTTTGAGCTCTCCGTTATTGGCAGTGTTTTGTATGATGGCTCTGATTCCGTAGTCTCCGTCAGCAGCAAACAAGGTTTGTGAGGTGCTTTTGGTTTTGTTTTTGTGATAAAGAGTGCTAAATAATAGTACATGAATGTAGATGTAGGAGTTTCTAAAGAACATTCTAAATTTTTAAATCCTTTTTCCTTGTAGCTTTCATTTTTCTTTCCTAATAGAATAGCAAAGGCACCAGGGAGAAGAGCTTCTTGACCTGTGCAAACACGGACCATTGCTGCCCAGATTCAGAAAATAATTTCATTCTGTTGCTTCTGTGGCTATTTTATTCGGAGTAGGACACTTCAAGGGTCAAGATTAGCAACTAGGAATGCTGACTTTTGTGTCAAGTTGCTTTGAGAGGAAACAGATATTTAGTTATTATGTATAAATATCATAGCAACAATTATTACTGCTATGAAGGACATCCTCATCCAAAATGCTGTTTTCACCCTGCTTTCTCTCCACTGGAAAACAATATGTAAAAAAGAATAAATAAATAGGAATTCACCTATGTTGTTAGTGAGCACGGAATCTACTTGATATCCTCTGTTGCTGTACACATTTTCATTTCCATCTCTCTGACTGCCTCTGGCTTTTCACGCACTCATTTTCTGCCTTCCTTTTTGTGCTTCACACTTTCAGTTCATTCTGTTGAATCTAATTTTCTCTTCTGATTTCTTTCCCTTCCCTACTCTAAATCCTTCCCTTACCACAAATTGTTCATAATATGTTCAATAAATTTGTCATGTTTATTGATGTAACTGTGCATCCTGATGTTTAATAAAAAAGGGATATTGAAAGAAAAATAAATTAGTCATTCTCCTTTGCCTAACTGAGGTTTTTTTTTTTTTTTTTTTTATATCAATTACCCTAGATGAGGGGGAACGTCTGTATTTCTGTAATTGATTACGATAAAGATGACTCATTCCAGCTTAGGTGGACATTTTACTATTTCAAGAAACATTAAAGAAAAATTTAAAGTACAAATTTTTAAAATTTAATTACAAAACACAAAAAGGATGTAATGTTTTATAACCACTAGATAACTAATCAAATGTAAATGCTGTCATTTTATTTGTTACAAATTACAGTACCAAGGTTAGATTATTATTTTTTGATAAATTCTCTTAAAATAGTAGTCACCAAATGTGACAAATGACGGTCACTATTAATTTTAGCCAAAGGAGGCGTAAGAATGATTGCTGGGGCCAGCAGATAGTGTGGTGGCTGGGGTACTGGAGTCCCACATGGCGGACTGCAGTTCGAGTCCTGGACCTGGCAATCACACCAGCACATGTGCAGGCATGCCCAAAATCAAAGAGAAGGGACTGGCGTAACCATCCCCCCTGGGGAGATTGAGTTCTTACTTTATCTTTCACTGTCTTTCTCTCTCTTTGATGAGCACATTGCCCTGTGACAAAAAAAGAATAAGGAAAAAAAAAAAAAAAAAGAAGAAGAAGAAGAATTACCATTTACCATTTGCTTTCTTTATCCCTTTTTAAAAATAGATGATAATGTCAATTTTGTTTTGGATTTTACTTTTTTAAAATTAACTCATGATTTACTAGTAAACCAATAAGGACAATTTAATTTGATCAGAACAGAAATGAAAACTTATGTGAGCTATCTGTTTTTGTACTACAAATAGCACTGGCCCATGTAGACTTTTGTCACATGTATGACAGAGATGATTACTCTGCATATAATAATCCCACATCAGACGCTTTGTGATGGTGAAGATGATTGAAATGATGATGGATTTTTTTTTCACATTCAAAGTGACAGTTCTAGTATCGTACATATCCCAACTGCCAAGAACTGAATTCTCACAATTTCACAGCCAATATTAAATATATTCCAATTTTGAAAGTGTTTTGAAAAGAATAATATTAAAATTTTCTACATGGTCTAGGACATAAATTAGTTTTTTTTTTTTTTTTTTTTTTTTAAGTATGAGGATATACATTACAACTTTGATAACCCTATCTTTTTAAAATTTCAGGTTTGCTACATCCACATAGGATTGATGTCTTTGAAGATTACATATATGGAGCAGGACCCAAAAATGGTGTATTTCGAATACAAAAGTTTGGTCATGGTTCAGTAGAATACCTAGCTTTAGAGGTTGATAAGACAAAAGGTGTTTTGTTATCTCATCGCTATAAACAACTAGACTGTAAGTATAATATTTTGCAAAGGTGGCTATATTGGTTTCTTTTTTTCCCCTTATACTTCTCAAAGAATGTATTTTAAAATACATGTACTATTTTAATATTTTAACTCAACAAGTTAAGTAATTTTAATTTTGAAAATAGCAGACTTTTTAAGTTACCAATGTCAGGATGTAGATAATACAAAAGCTTCCATTTCTGCCTTAACAGGATAAAAATTTTCCACATTTGTTGTATTAACTTGGAATTAAAATTAATTTTGTTATAGAAAGTCATCTATTATTATGTTTTTCTAAAATTCTTAATAAAGTCTTGTGCTTCTAGAGATGAAGCATGCAAGTAAGGGAATTTATCATTAGTCATTTTCCATCTTGTATTGATAATCAAGCAGCTATGATAGTATTCAGACAGAGAGACGGACTAGATGCCAATTCTCTAGCCTCTATCAGTTTTTGTCATAACATGGGGTAAACCTCGCCCAATTATCATCGTATTAATATTCCATCCTTAAAAATATCTGAGGATGGGACCAACATTTGGCATAATGGCAATGTCACTGGACTTCTATGTAGTCAACCACGGTTCAAGTCACAGACCCAGTGGCTTAAACGGACGCGGGTGTGTGTGTGTGCATGCCCAAGATTCTGAGAGGAAAATGGCGGACAAGGATTGCAGTGTGGTCATACCCACCTCCCAGGGGGGGTGATTTCTTGCTTTCTGTCTCTGTCTCTCTCTGTCTTTCTGGAGAGTGTACGTGCCCTATAGAAAAAATCACTCCAAAAAAAAAAAAAAATCAGAGGATGGGGACCAGCAGGTGGTGTGGTGGTGAAGGCGCTGGACACTCCCACATGGCTGACCACAGTTCAGGTTTCAGACCTGGTGGCTTGCTTTCTCACTCTCTCTCTCTCTCTCTGATCAAATTAAAATGAATGAATAAAATTAAATAAATAATTCTTTTTAAAAAATCCAAGGAGAACTCTGTTTATTTTACTTTTTTAAATTATGATTTTTCATTTACATATAATCAATATGTATTTTTGTGAACTACAGTTTTTTTAAGGCATAGACACAGTGTACAATAATCAAATTAAGGTTATATCCATGTTCTTTTCTTTCACATTAAACATTGCATTATGTTGTGTACATTTGTTAATAGCTCTACTACTTTACCTTGGAAATATATATTAAATTGTCCTTTTTTTTTCTTCTTCTTTTGGAGAGGTTTTTGCTATAGGGCACGTGCACTCACAAGAAAGACAGAGAGAGACTGAGAGACAGAAAGTGAGAAATCACCCCCATTGGGGATAGTCATGCCGCAATCCCTTCTCCTCCATTCTCTCAGGATTTTGGCACACATGCAAATGTACCTTGCATGATTGTCAAGCTTCCTGGTCCAAGACTCCAATCATGGCGTCAGCCATACGGGATCCACTCACTTCAACCTCCTCTGCACCTGATGGCCCCAAATTGTTCTTATCTTAACTCTACTGTGACATATTGTCCAGTAACATCTTCCCCTTATTTACATACATTATTATTTCCATTAAAATTTTCTCATGAATCCCCTATACCCCAAATAGCTTTGGTTTCTACCATTCCTCTGTTTTAATGCTTTCAAGTCCTTAAGATTCTGTCATGCAGTGCAAATGTTCAGTATATGTTAAGTGGGTGTACATATTTGTCTTTCATAGCCTGCCTATTTCACCTAGCATTATATCTTCTAAGCTTGTCCACTTTGTGTGAAATGACAAGATTTTATTGTTCTTTATGACTATGTAGTATTCCATGGTATATACGTACTATATATATTTTTTTACTCATTCCTCAGTTGTTGGACATTTAGGCTAATTCCATGACTTAGCTATGGTGAATCATGCTACAAGAAACATAGATGTACATAATCCTCCCCAACAGAGTGATCTCCTGTCCTTTGGGTTTATATCAAATAGTGGGATTGCTGGGACGTATGGTCATTCTATTTTTAGATTCTTGAGGAACCTCCACAGTGGCTGTACTAATGTACATTCCTCTTACTAGTAGTCCACAACTTCTCCCTTTTCTCCATAACTTTACCAGTATTTGTTATTCTTTGTTTGTTGCTTGTTTTTTTTTTTTTTTTTTCTTTTTATTCTTATAATCATTCTGACTGGGATTAGGTTATATCTCATTGTGGTTTTGATTTGCATTGGTCTTATGATAAGAGATGTTGAATAAATTTTAGTGTTTCTTAGCCATTTGAATGTCTTCCTTAGAGAGTTATCTGTTCAGATTGATTGCACATTTTAACTGGATTATTTTTGTTTTCTCGGTGACTTTTTTGAGTTATAAATATCCAAGGAGTGAGCCAGTGAGTGGTGTAGTAATTGAGGCAGCTGGATTTCACATGGCCTACTGGGTGGTTTGAGTCCAATACCTGGCAGCTCGATGAACACACTGAGTGTGTGTGTGCCTTCCTGCCCAAAATCTTGAAAGGAAAAATGGAGGAGAAAGGATTGTGGTATAACTATTCCCTAGGAGGGATGCTTTCTCACTTTCCCTGTCCCTCTGCTTCTGTCTCCAGTGAGTGCATATTCCCTCTAGCAAATTAAAAAAGAAAAAATGTATCCAAGGAGAACTCTTCCCAAGAGTTGTTTTTTCTCTAATTTATTGCTTATGATTTGTTATTGTTACTCTCTTTTTAGAAAAGGAATAGGTAAATCATTGAGGTAATATCTTGAGAAACATGTTTCAAAAACAGCTGTCAAAAACATTGAAGAACAAAGTTAAAAATTAATGGCTAAAATTCAAGTAAACTTTTTTTATGAAATCAATTCAGTCTTAGAGAAACTGTTTAAGATGAATTCTTTATGGCAAATTAAAAAGGATTTCACCTCCTTTTGTGTGATTTTCTGGGATGGCAATATTTGATATTTATCGAAATCCACTTTGGAAACATTACAGCCAAATATGGACCCCCAAAAACTACCTGAAATTTTATTAAAAGTTTTGTTGTTATTTACTCATGATCTGATACATATGGTTCCAGTATTAATATGATTTTATCGTCTAGCTCTATTTTGTTTTATTCATATTCACAGTCAAAATTATTACTTTCATAAAAATAAGACTATACCATGGATGTAATGGATATTTGAATACTGATTCTTGAGAAAGAAATCTTTTTTTTTCTTCTTTTTTGTTCTAATTTGCCAGAGTGTCTGTTCCCTCACTAGAGGAAAAAAGAAAGACAGAGAGGGAGAGGGAGAAAGCACCCCTTAGTAGAGCATGGTCACCACAATCACTTCTCCATTTCTCTGTGCTGTCAATTTTAGGCATGCGCATTCTCCTGCCTGCCTGGTGTGTTTTTTAAGCAGCCAGGTCTGGGATCTGCACTGTGTTCACCATTCGGCACACAACTCCTTTAACCATTAGGGCATGAAGACGGCCAGAAATTCATTCTCATAGTCACCGTTTCAACTACCTGAACCTCCTTTGTTTCATTCTAATGAAATAATCTCTGGCCACCTATGACTATAAATGAGGCTGATTAGATAGAAATTTAGACCAAAGTAAAAATGGCGCACATTCGCATATACATTCAAACGTCGACCTGATGGAAAGGAAATCATGTTAAGCACATTTATCTGGGGGGAGAAAAAACAGTCATTTTGCTTGTGTGTTTTGACTGAGAAACACATATTGATTTTAAACCTCTGTAAATGCCAGGGAGTTGTTGTTTCTGCATATTATATAGTCCTGTAAAAATCTATAACGATGGTTAGATCATTGAATACTTCCCTTGCCTTTACTTGTAGCTATAGCTCCAAACTGCACTTCAGTATCTTAGATAAATTCTTTCACAATTGATTAGTCACAAGAAAGAGTGACACAGGACATATCTGAATAATGTCTTCTCTCCTTTTCAAAGTGTATTTCGGGCAAATATCCACCTAATAATGCATGTTGGGTAGTATTTACCTGTGTAGCAGAATGGAAACATTGAAATGAGATATTCCCAGGAGAAATGTGATGTGATTGCTTTCCAGTATTGCTTACTCATCATTTCACTTTACTGAATTCTGTATTTTTAAAGCCTATGATAGCTATACTAATACATTTCTTTGTTTTCTTTTGATCAGTGCCCAATCCATGCTTAGATTTAGCATGTGAATTCCTCTGCTTGCTGAATCCTGCTGGGGCCACCTGTGTGTGCCCAGAAGGAAAAGATTTGATTAATGGCACCTGCAATGATGACAGCATGTTAGGTAGGTGTACTTAATTATTCTGTAAATAATGAGTTAATCCATGTGGTAAGTTTTTGTAACTATTGAAACTGAGCAGATTTACTTGCTCCATCATCAGTTTAGCTGCCATCATAACAATGGTTCTTGAATATCTACATAAACTATTCTTTCAGTTGAAGATAGCCTCTTAATTTATTCTGCATTGCTACACAAAGCAACATTGAGCCCTTAACATACATTTAACAATAGATGAACTTTGAAGTCACATACAGAATAAAAAGATTATATATATATAGTATTAGAGAAGACAGCAATTTTTTCTTTTGGAGAGATTTTTGCTATAGGAGACTGTACTCACTGGAGAGACAGAAAGAGATAGAGAAAAAGTAAGAAATCACCTCCCAAGGGAGAGCCACCCTGCAATTCATTCTCCTCTAGGGATTTTGGGCCCACATGCTCATGTGCCCAGGACTTGAACCATGGTTGGCCATGTGGGAGTACAATACCTTAACCACTACGCCAACTGCTGGGAACTGACTGTAGTATTTTTGAGACTACCATCTTGCTATAAATACATCAACTCCCAGATGTGTTTATTTGTTCCACGAGTTTACTTTGAATACTTCATGTGTGCCAAACACTAATTTAGACACTGAAGTGTAATTTAGAGTCTGTCTGTTTCTCTGTGTGAAATTAATTTATAATAAATACTACTGCTATTACTACTAATCATAAAATTTGAGAGCTTACAAGCAAAGCATAACTTTGAATTAGAAACTAAGGACTAATTTGGAAACAAAAGTAAGATTCAGTTATGTAGTTTAAAATCTAGAAGTTAGTGGCTGGAATGGACAATAAAAAATTGAAATGTCTTTTCAGGTTGTAATATTAAATAGCAATCAATCAATAACATAATAAAACTAAAATAAAAAATAAAATGGTTCTTTGGGAAAGGGAAAAGAGAACTATTTCTTGAAAATCCAGAAAGACTGAAAATAAGTTTTCTCATACAATATTCAAGACATTAACTGTGTAGGGAACATTACTCATAAGATAAAAGAAAATCAGCACTTACTCCGGTGATGTCCCCAAATCACAGTGTTCCCAAATCAACTGAGAATCACAGTAAACATTTCCTAGTGAGATACAAACAGGATCGCTTCATAGCGGGGTTTCCTATCTAGTTGTATCTTCCTGTGTTAGAATGAATTTCTCCACTGAACAGTGTCTTTGCTCTCAGTCCAGTTCTCCATTCTGTCATTTTTATATGCCACTGAAGGACTTTATCCCCCCTGCACACCGGGTACTCAATGTCTACAACTACCATAACTTTTTATTTTAAATATATTCTGTAAGCATTGGTTTTGCAAAACTGAAGAAGCTGAAAGTTGAAATTATAAATGACAGAAGTCACAACAAATAAAGCTAAATAGTGATACAACTCATAGGCGAGAGATAGTCAAAACTATTATAAGATCAGATGATTGTACAATTAGAGAATCAGAATGTCCTATAAAGATATAGGGTCTTTGAAAACATTGGACTCAGTTTAAGTGGAAATGAGAGAGGAGGACACTGAGACAAAGAACTGTCCTAAAAGATGTGGACACACGATATGTAAAGAAAATAATGTCATTCATTTTATTTAGTGTTATAATATGACAAAGTGCTCTTGTGAGTGGTAAAGTTGGAAAGTTCTTACATATGTGAATTTGTGATCGGTATTAAAGTGAGAGGAACTTTAGTGCCAGTTACTGAAAAGGGGGTGTTGTCCCTGGCACCAGGATAGCCTCTTCTCTTTTACTAATTCTCTTCCCAACCAGAGGAACTATGATCTAAGGTGTGATGGGTACAAAGAGAATCAAATGAGCGTTTCAAACATTATTGGTACTACTTTCTCATTTGCTGTAACAGGCTTGTGGAGATAAACTCAGTGGTGGTTATTTATTCTACTTAATCTCTCAGAAATAGATTCTTTAAAAAAAAAGAATCAAAGAAACAATTCCTTTCTTGATGAAATAAAACACCACATCTTCAGTGATCCTGTTTGCACCCATAAAAATGCAATAACAGGTGCCTGTTTAGTACCATGTCTGCTTATACTATTGTCTGGATAGAAAAGACACCTGAGAGGGATACAGAATTCTGCGTGGGTTACGATAATAATGCTACCCATGTGACTTTTACACATGCTTAGATGTTGGAGAACATTTTTATAGTCAAGTTTCAGAAAGTTTTGTTTTTCTTTTTAAAATAGGTATATTTTTTCTTTTGGATTAGTCCAAATTATATGACAAACCAAACTCAACAAATACTATTGAAACACATAGTGTGGGACAGCACAGAGGTACAGTTTTGGATTAGGCCAAGATCTATCCTTTAAGTAACTTTTTTGACTTAGGACTCTACACTTGCCTCCCTTGATCTCAGTTCCCACTGCGTACAATTGAATATAGCAATAAATACTATTTACTTCTACAAGTGATAATAATAATGAAATTGTGAGGACTCATGATGAAGGCATAAATATATGTTGTATATATATATATATATATATATATATATATATATATATATATTGGGTCATGGGAAAAGTTATGATGCATTTTTGCATAGAAAAATGTCATGACTGTTCTGGTGGCTCAATATAATTTCATTTAATCTTCACAAAACCCACAAAACATGACACTATAATTTCCCCACTTTAAAAATTTTATTATTTACTTAATTTTATTTATTATTATTGTTGTTGTTAATATTATTGAATTTACTACAGGGTATGTGTGCTTACCTGAGAGAAAGAAAGAAAGAGAGAGAGAAAGTGAGGAAGCAAGCCATCAGGTCTGGGACTTGAACACGATCTGTCATGTGGGAGTTCAGTGCCTCAACCACCATGCCCCCTGCTGGCTCCAATTTCCACATTTTTAAAAGCATATTTATTTTATGAGAGAGAGAGACAGGCACCCTCAACAGGGACTTCTCATGCTGCAATCCCCTTTCCCCAGCCCTTCTGCTTCTAAGAATCTCAAATACATAGTGCACCTGGTATGTTTCAGGTTCACTGAAGATCCCAACCCGCAGTTGGCCTTGTGGCTTCCCACACTACAGTATAGTACACTCCTGCCTGCATTGCCAAGGCTCAAACACCCTCATTTTGAAGTTGAGAAAACTGGGGCATTGAAAGGCTCATTTGAATGATTAACATTGCTTAATAAATGATGGCCACCCGAAGTGAATCTAGATGATCCACTCTCTTCACTATTGCTCAACACCAAAGTGCTTCCGTACCACTTACAGTACTAATTTCCAGAGTTACTGGAAATACTACAAATAACATATATAAAATGCTTAACATAATGCCTTAGATTACTCTGAAATAATCTGTCACATATCAGTCTACAATAATCTGTGAAGAAGGTAAGAAAATGTAGCAAGTTTTCACTAGGTTAAATCATCAAATTAGGACCAACCCATGGCCTGGTGATTATGTCACCTGGATCCCACATAGTTATGTGGTTAGACTCCCAGCCCCAGTGGCTTGAAAAACATGCTGGGCACGTGTGCACACTTGCCCAAAATCTTGAAAGGAGAGAGAAATGTAGGAGAAAAGATTGTGTTATGACCATGCCCCATGAGGAAGATGCTTTCTTGTTTTCCTTCTGTCTCTTCATCTCTTTCCAGTGAGATCATGTGCCCTCTGACAAACAAACAAACAAACAAACAAAAATCACCACATTATATTATTTTATTTTGAAAGAACAATTACTTATCTAAGTGTACATTTCCACATTTCCAAGATCTAAAACTATTTTGGATCTTTGCCATGGTATTTCACCTCTACTTCAAGGTATGATTCCAGACATTTCTAAAAGCTTATTCTTGTAATTTAAGAAAATAATAAAAAAAAAATTTGAGTGTTAAAATATATTCACCTTTGGCCCCTACAAATATGGGCCTTGGTAATAGGCAGTCTGGAACACTTTCTTCAGGAACATAAATAAGTGGATTTCATAATTATTGATTGGTGTAGATAAAAGTCCATTTTTTTCTGACATCAACATTTGATATGATGAAGTTTTAAAACTCCTTATAATTACTATCCTTTCTCTATGTGCTACTTTTAAATGATGAGCATGCTGAATATTTTTAATCTTCATGTAAGTAATTTGAAATTCAGATATTACTCATTCTTTGGAAAGTGTTCACCTGTTCTTTCCTATAGGTGATTATAATCGCTAGAGCGTGGCTACTGGGGGTGATATAATTATTGACAAAAGCATCCATTTTTTTCACTATAGAACTATTACTGCAGGTTTTGAAAAAATGAACACTACTGACCCGTCACCAGACAGCATTTTGAATCCCTGTTTCTTAATAAAGCATGTTATAGAAATTCCCATGCCCCAACATATAGGAGATTGAATATCTATGTGGTATATATAGAATATCTGCAGGTGAAAGGAGACCCCTATAATAGTGTTTATCTTCACTGTTCATACCCTCAGCATCTGTTGGTATGTACCATATCAAATGAGTTAGAAATGTTTGGTAAACTTTAAGTGAATAAGCTATTTCTATTCCAGATACTTCTTTCGAGTCTAATCGCCTTACTTAATTATTTACTGGAGATTCCTACTGGTATTTGCATTGGCATTTTTAAGTTAGTATACTCAAAGACAAACCCACTCCTCCATTTCTTAGTGCTCCTGTGTCTCTTCTTAGTTTTCCTGGTCAGAATAATGTTGAATGCTTTCTTGTTCTCTTCGTATGATATTGGTATGATTTTACCTTCCAATTACCTTAAAATATCAAGGGTTTTTGAAAAGTTCATGGAAAAATGTGTGTTATGAAAAACTATGCATATATTTCAAAAAATTGCACCTAAAGACATTCATACTTCAATTCCATTTTTTTCACAACATTTTTTGAAATTCCCTCATATGTCCACATTTACACAGCCCACATAACTTGATTTTAGATAAACATCTCATCTAATCTAGTAGTTATCCTGCTTTCTGTTTTAACTCAAAATCCTAATTAGTAGTCTCCTTGCATTCAGAACTCTGCTAGTACACTCTTAGAATCCTTTGACTATTCAGACTCTACCTTACCTTTGGGGTAAAGTTCAAACTCCGAGAGTCTTCTCTTACTCTCAGGCCTCTCTTCAGCAATGAGTACTTCTTGTAGTTCGACTGTCACACTGTCATCCGGGGCCAGTCACTGTAGCTTTCATTCAGTTCCTCCAGCATTCACCTTTTAATATACGTTGTTGCTTTCCACTTGAACTCTACCATCAGTGCACTTAGGAATGATCAGTAAATAATGCTGAATAAGACGTTATTGGTTATATTGCCAAATGAATGCCTCAATTTCATGTTGGAGTTTAGCAATTCTACACCAATCTGTATTATGACTCGTATTAGCTATATTGTTAATACGTGATTTTGCTACTCTAGAAGAGTGACCAATCTTTCTCATTTTCAAGCAAAATGTCAGCAAGTACACAGATTGTGCCTAATTATTTAGAACAAATGTTACATATGAAAGTAGTTTGATTGTGTACAAGGTAGACACAAATTGTTTTCAGTTTAGGACATTTATGTTTGGCTAGTAACTGACATCACAGAGTATTTCTTCATGTAATGTTTCTTTATGATATAAAAATCTATCTGTACACCTACACACAAATGCACTGCGGTCACATGATTTACATATATAAACGTGTATATATGTATTGCTATAAATATGTTAAGTATTTTAAGTTTGATTTAATATCACTCCTAAAAAGTAGGCCATATTTGTTCATATCATAAAGAAAATTTCCTGGTTAGAAAATATATTACTTTTGGAACCAGCAGATGGCATAATGGCTATGTCACTGAACTCCCACATAGTCAACCATGGTTTGAATCCCAGAGCTGGCAGCTTAAAATTGACGCTGGGTATGTGTGCATAGTATCTAAAATCCTGAGATGGGGAGGAGGAGAAGGGATTGATCCATGGTCTTCCTCCTAGGGTGTAATTTCTTGCTTTCTGTATATCTGTCTCTTCAGCAAGTATACACACCCTATAGGAAAAAAATCTCTCTCTCTAAAAAAAAAGGGGGGGTGGGGAGAAAATACATTACTTTTAGAAAGTTGTAGTTAGTTATATTATTCAATATTTAACAAATATAAGAAGTGCTTTATGTGAAGTTTAAAAAAGAATACAAGTTAATTTAAAATTCATACTTATCATCAACAACTAAAATCTCTTTCACAGGTACTATTTAATTTTCTTCTACCTTCGTACTTAGGAGTAGTTACCTTATGAAAGAAATAGGACCTCAGAATCTAAAGATTTTTATATTTGAATTATTATTTTTCAATCATCCTCTGAAAGACTTTCTAACTTGTATATTTCTTCTTATAACCAGATGATTCATGCAAATTGACTTGTGAAAATGGAGGAAGATGCATTTTAAATGAGAAGGGTGATTTGAGATGTCACTGTTGGCCTAGTTATTCTGGAGAAAGATGTGAAATCAACCACTGTAGCAACTACTGTCAAAATGGAGGCACTTGCATACCATCAGTTCTGGGTAAATATTCAGGTGTCATTTTATATTCAAATCATTTGTGCTTTTCCTTATACGTGAAAAATGTAAGGAAAATACTTAATGTTACAAATATAATGCCTGATATTTGAATAAGGAGCACATTAACAGAAATTGAACAATTCAACATAATCAATCAATGGTATTTGTTCTAAATTTAGTATATCAAAGGCGAAGTCAAAAAATTTAACAATAGCAATGGTCACGGTCATGTATTTAGTGTGTACTATGTGACAAGCTTGGTTCTTATAGATATTTTGACCTTGACTCACTCAAAAGGATTAGTAAAGCCAATTTCCTAAGAAATACATGTTTGACTCCAAAGCCTGTGTTTTTCTTTTCTTCACTGTACCAATAGTTTCCTTCATACTAAATATCAATTATTATTGAAAATTAGGGTAGCTTTAAGTGTAAGCAAACTATACCAGAACATCTGATAACATCTTGATTCTCATTTAAAATGATAACTACGCTGTTGGCATTATAATGTATTATATGATGCGGTTTAAACTAATCAGGTTACTGCATGTTAGGGTATATTTGAGATTGTTACTAATTCATGCCATAGCCTTGTTTGCAAGTTTTCTCTACAACACATAAGTGAACATTGACACATATTTTCCTCTTGACTTCTATTAAATATAAAATAATTTCTATGAAAAAAATAACCCCAATGGATAATAAAAAATTAATTTGCAAATTCCAGTATTCATTGCAAGGGACATTATGCAACTATTAGAATGCAATCTATGCATATTTAATTTTACTACCATGGAAGCAAATTGGGTTCGTTAAATGGAAAATCAGTCTATATGATCTTTACATCCCCTCCATGGTTAATTTCTGTCTTACTGGGAGTCCTACTGCTTCTACTGCTTATACTATTCTTTGAAGTATTTAGCATAATGCTAACTGAAAGAATCACATGAAGAAGAATTTTCAATGGAGTTCAGAGAAACCAATTTGCAGTCTAATAATAAAAGTTTAATACTTTTACATCTATAAATATTTTTCCTTGATTAATTGATAATTAAAGTATTCTAACTATGTAACTTCTGTAAAAGATTCAGCAGGTTGATTGAAATTGAAAGGGCACTAGAAGTCTTACTACATATATATATTTTTTCTTTATAAGAGAAGCTAGTCTATACTCTATTGCTGTAGGAGGAATTTTAGTAACAGGTTCTTTACTGAATATAAAAATTAGAATCCAAGTTCGACAAATCCATGTTTGATTGTATTTTAGTGGCACAGATAGCATTTCCTTTGGGGAAGATGCTCTTCTTATTATGCCAAATGAGTTGTTTGGAAATTTTTATTATTTAATTGGTAACTTAGTTTTCTCATTAAGATAATGAAAATCCTTGCATTATAGCTATTTGATTTAGTTATATTTATCTCTAGAAATATTTAGGCCAAGTAAATCATTTGAAATTCCAAACTATGGCTATCTATTTAACCTGCAATGGATCCACAGGGACAAATCTCTGCAAAACATTGAATTTGCTGTCCTGTTAATAATGGATCTTGAATTGTGTATAGATATAGCACAACTTTCAATGTTTCCTTCAAATAATTCATTCAGATATTGCTGCATTCTTAAAATCTATAATATATTAACTTTATCTATGCACCCAAATTATTAGATCTTAATTTAAATAGGTAATATGTTCAGGAACGTTTATAATTTATATTGGTAATATAAGTGAATTCTCAAATGAATTCAACCTGCGATATGGCCATGTAGTTTATTGACTTATAGCACCTAATAATTGATAATAATATGACATCCAATTAAGTCATTTACAAAGCATTTTTCACTTTTAAAAATGTGGTTATATAAAAACATTGTTTGGTATTATAGACTGTGGAACCTCATTATCTCCACACAAATGTTAATTTGTTAAACAAATCCCAGTGGGCAATTCATGGATTTATTCATTGTTGGTTTACTTACAGTTAAGCCTTTTGGCAAATTCCTATGTGGACACTATATAACTAGGGTTTGGGGCAGCCTTAATTAAAATTTATAAGTTTATGACAGTAGTATAGAACAATAATAATTGAACAAAGAAAATGTCACCCGTTAATTAAAAACACACATCTGAAAGGCATAATTAAAATTTTGCATGTAGGAATGAGTTTCTTTCATTTCTTGAGGTTTTTTTTTTTTTGTAATAATGAATACTAAAAGTAAAATATATGAGCTATATTAAAATAGAAGATAATACAAAATGAAATATTTTGGCATTAATTATATCAACAAAGGTCCATGTAGTTCATTTCTATGACCTGCTCATGGGAGAATGTATTTAAGGTAAAATTTTCCTTCAGCAAAATAATAGAAATCGGAGTAAAGTATAGTATTGTTCAGTCATTCTCACTGAAATTAGAGAATAATTTTTAAAAGTCTTTATGCATCATGAATACCATTAAGGCACTTATGCAATTAACTCTGTTTGCAATTATTTTTTGCCCTTATGTATATTTATTCTCCTATATTCATGTTCTTTTCATTTCTCTTACTTTTATGGGTCTTTTATTTAGATTTTCAATATTTATATCAAAGTGACTCAGGATTTTATACATAGTTGATTTAAAGGAATGGAGCAAACAGGTTTGTAAATTTGGGAAAATATACAGATACTTCCTCCCACTCTTAAATTTTGGAATTAAACAAAGGAGTAGATCCTATTTAGGAAAGTTTGAAAACACATGAAAGTAGAACTGGCTAGGTTAAGAAGTGACCGTGGGAGTTTGGCCACTGTTGAATATTGTAAGTGACATGGGGAATGTGAGGTTGCAGGGATGATTAGGCCCAGCGTCTGCAGGAAGACCTGGGTTCTTGTCCACAACTCACGAAGAATTAGAGATGCAGACATAGGTGAGCAAGTGGAGTTTATTAAGAGAGAGAAGGTGGAGCAGATGTCTCAGGCAGAAAGCAGGTCCTGAGTGGGATGTGGAGGAGGAGCTGAAGTGAGGGTTCTTATCTGGGTCAGAGGGGCTTTGTTCCTGCTTGTTCCCAGGTGGTACGTGTGTTTTTCTCACGGTGGAAGGCTCACATGCTGAATGGATCTGGATATTCTTCCTGATTTTGGAGTGAGTATGTCAGGAGACTCTTTGCATAAAAGCTTTGGGCCATGAAAGACCATTACCTTCTTCCTGGAATATGGTGAAATTAGGAAAAAAGTCCTTCATTAAGACACTGCTGCGGGGCCAGCAGGTGGTGTGGCAGTTAAGGGTGCTGGACTCCCACATGGCTGACCACTGTTCGATTCCTGAACCTGGTGGCTTGCTTTCTCACTTTCTCTCTCACTCTGTCTCTCTCTGGTCAAATTAAAATAAGTAAATAAGGTTAAATAAAATAATTCATTACAGAAAAAAAAAAAAACACACACAAAAAGGCACTGCTGAGATCTCTCTATGAGTGAACAGTTCAGTGACAGCTGAGTTATTGTGTCTTCATCCCACAACTTCGCAGTTTTGTGATTTCATCTTGGGCCTATACCATCACTATATTCTGCGGACTCCTGACTCCTATCTCATGCAGGTTTTTATTAAGCTTTTATGAAGAAATAGTGGTTAATAGTTCTGAGAATTCTTACATTATTTAAGATCCTGGTATGGGGGACCAGCAGTTAGCGTAATGGGTATGTCGCTGGACTCCCACGTAGTCGACCGCAGTTTGCGTCCTGGACCCGGTGGCTTAAAACTCACGCCGGGCGCGTGTGCGTGCGTGCCCAAGATCCCGAGAGGAGAATGGAGGAGAAGGGATTGCGGCGTGGTCATCCCCTCTGGGGGGTGATTTCTCACTTTCTATCTGTCTGTCTCTCTCTCTCTGCCTGGCGAGAGCACGCACCCTATAGGGAAAACCTCTAAAAAAAAAAAAAAAAGATGCTGGTATGGCGCCCTTTTAGCTCTAATTATGGTTAATGTTTTCATCCTTTAGTAGGGGGTATGATTTTTCTTTGTCCAGAAGTGCGGCCCTCTTGATTTTGATGATCTTTTTGTGTTTGGACTCCAGCTGTCTTTTTAATTTAATTTTGCCTGGAGGGACAAAGGGCAAGGAGGAATGTAGGTTTCTCTCAGGTTGGAGTAGGCTGATTGGTCTCAAATCCCATTTCCTTTGTCTATGCTTGTCATGACTTCCCTTCTGCTATCTATTCTATCCTACTACCTAGCTAGGGTCTGCTCATAAGTGAACACAACAGGAAGAAAGTAGAAGGTGTCATTGTAGCTCTCTCTGCCACCATGGCTGTGTACATTGGCAGTGAAGGTTTGTTCCCAAAAATGAGGCAGGAGGACTAAAGGGGTCCCTGTTGTGAAAAGAAAAAAGAAAGATCAATATCTTTCTACAAAGGCAAGTGATCTTAAAATAGAAGACGAGTAGATGGAGAGAATTTTACTTTCCAGGGAACTGCTCCAAATCAAATGGTAGATTTGCTTTAAGACAAGTAAGGTCAGGAACTTTTGGATAACCTTGGAACATCACAGGACCATTGCCAGAACATATATAGTGAAGACTGTCAAGTCACACATAAAAGTAAGATGTAAGGCACACAGTCACCCAATTAGTATCTTGATAAAGACATTTAAACTATCTTTGTTTTTCTTTCCACTTTTTATTTAAATGAGGGTTGTTTTCCATTGAAATTAAACTGGGTGTTCATGGATGTTGAATAGACTTGAGAAGTGCTAAAAGCTGAATATTTGGCTCTCCTTGTTTTTGAAGAACACGAAAGAATAACTAATGATGTTAGAATTAAAAACACAAAATAGGGCATATAATTTAACAAATTACTTTGATTTGATATCACTGTAAAAAGTAGGCCATGCTTGCCCATATTAGAAAGAAAATTTCCTGACTGGAAAGTACATTATTTTTAGAAAGTTTCAGCATTATGTAATATTTAACAACTATAAGGAATGCTTAATGATAGTTTAAGTTTAAAGAAAAATACAGGTTGAGGCTGGCTCTGTGGCTTGGTAGTTAAGGCAGTCAGACTATATAACTCTGAAAAATTAAGGTGAAAAACAAAACGGAACAAAACAACAAGACCCAGCAAGCATGAGAGAAGGCAGAAGACAAGTCTCAGGACATACAGAGAGTTTGGGGAGCAGGAAGTAGAGGAGTCAGCCAGCCATCATCCTCAAAACAACACCAGGGGAAAAATTTAATGGCGTAATCCTTGTAGCAAGCAATTCTGAAATACTCAGTTGTACTTTAAAAATCTTTAAAAATACCCTTAGACTAAATAACCTCATATTTATAAATACACCCCAAGGATCACATAATTAAAAAGCACAAAATTTAGAAGTAAAAATGTTCAATAGTGTTATTATTAAGGATAAAGACCCAGATTTAAATAATAACTATATAAAATACAGCTTATCTGAAAGGAGAGTATTATGTAATAAATGCAATCGTAATTACGGAATATTTAACAATATAGAAAATTATTCAAACTGTACTTTTTTTTTTTTTTTTAGATATTTTTGCTATAGAGAATGTGCACTCACTGGAGAGACAGAGAGATAGAAGATGAGAAATCATCCCCCAAGGGGAATGACCATGCTACAGTCTCTTCTCCATTTCCCTCTCCGGATCTTGAGCATGCACACACACGTGTCTGATGTGTCTCAAGCTTCTAAGTACTGGACTCAAACCACATTCGGCCATGTGAGAGTCCAGCAATGTAATCATTACACCATATGCTGATCACCACACTGCATATTTTAAAATAAAAGAATGAGATATAAAACTGATAATGTAGCGATAAAAAAGTAGTACTCTAAGAGGCTGGCCCAACTGGAAAGTTTCTGGGAAACCTTCCCAAACACATTGGGTGTAGGTATGTTCATGATCTGGGATGGTCAAAGCTTCAGGGTTGATTGTGGTATTAAGACCCTGTGAGGAGGCTTTCTGTCTCTCTCTCTCTCTCTCTCTCTCTCTCTCTCTCTCTCTCTCTGTCTCTCTTGCTCATGGGAAAAAGAAACTAAAAAAAAAAAAGAATTAGAGGAAAAAAAATCTGGGCAGGCTCTGTGGCCTAGTGGTTAGGACACCAGGATCTAGCATGAGTGACTGGTTCAAGTCCCAGAACCAGTGACTTAAGAAACATGCAGAGCATGTATGTGTGTCCCCAAAATCCAGAAAAGAAGAAGAGATAGGGTAGAAGGGATTGTGGTATGACCAGTCCCCATGTGGGATCCTTTTTTCTCTATTTCTTTCTCTCTGTCTTTGTCAAGCGTACATGCCCTCTAGCACAAAACAAAAATAAAATAATACGAAACACAAAATTCTGCTATTTATAGGCCAAGTAGTGACAAAAATGCTTACGTAATCTGTTTGAGGAAGTAGACCCTCCTTTATAATTATATATCGTTCAAATGTCCCACAAATAATGTGTATTCCTGTATCAAAGATTTAAAATGAATATTAGAAACTAAATGAACAATATTATTGTCAGGATTATGATAATTAATATATCATGGCAGCTTACTCAGTGGCACTGTTCACTGTCCTTGAATACTTACAACAAACCAAGAAAATGAAAGTCAGTTTCTCTCTAATTCTGCTCCTGGCTTCCTGAGTCACTGCTGGTGGCTTATCTGGAGCATATGGTGAAAGCAGTGCTAAACTGCGGTGTTTAGTCTTACGGCTCTGTAGGCTAGTATCAGAAGGCTTCAGTTAGCTTACTTGTATTCACAGAAAAGACAAAAATATTTCAGCCTCATTTCCACAATGTTGGCTGAAAATGAACTTTCCAGAAGTCTAAATAGATTGTGACCTATAATTTGAAACATGTCAGAATGTATTAAGTAGTACCCGGGAGGGCACTACCTAAAGCCCACAGATCTTTCTTTTCTTTGTCAGGATTTGCCAAATAGTTGTCTGTAATCTTTGTGATACTTACGACAACTCGACAGCTATAGTCAACTTGCTAAAATTATTTATAAATGGGCACTCACTTTCAGTCCAGGAAAACATTATATTAAATGGAAAAGTAAAATGTCAAATCTTCTTATCAAAAGGACTAGCAATTTTTAAAGCACTCAGAATTTTTATGACTTGTATCTAAGTCTAAATCGAGATAGATTTCACAAAGGAAAGCTGTCTTGGAGACAGGAGGTCAAGATAGGTTTTCCAATTGCAATCTTATAACTGAACGGTGCTAGGGTGCTTTGTCTCTCAGTTTATTATTTCTATTTGGTCTAAAGTGACAAGAAGGCCCAGCTACAGTGACACAAGCAGGAGGATGCCACCGCATGGTATCTGGGGCCTTGTGGATGGCTCAGGTTTGGCTCCCAGTCCGACTTAGGCTGGGTGCAATGACATATTTGTGCTCCTAGCTGACATAACATTTGGGCAGGAGATCACAGCTTGGGAGATCACAGCTTGGCACAGTCTCATCAAAATCTCTCTCTCTCTGCCCCTTTTCCTCATCCTTTTATAAAAACATAAAAAGTGACAAGAACATGGCTGTGACCGAAATAGTAATGATGTAGAAATGCAACACATTTAGATAGTATTTTTATAGTGGACAATAAATGTAAACATTTATAAACATGCTCTGCAGTTCCAGTGCTAGTCAAGTACTGATGTTACTTACACTTTTGTGTTTATCATACTAATTTAACTAGACGACAGCTATATATACACACATAGGACAGATGTACAGCGGGGCCACCAGGTGGCTTGGTGGTTGGGGCACTGGACTCCCACATGGCAGACTGCTGTCCGAGTCCTGGACCTGGCTGCTTACTTTCTCACTTTCTCTCTCTCTCTCTCTCTCTCTCTCTCTCTCGTGCATGTACACTACAGCACTATAGCAAATATAATAATAATAATAATAATAATAATAATAATGCATAAAATTAAATAAATAATTCTTTTTAAAAAATAAAGATAGGTAAACAGCATTATACCCAGGGACAAAACTGTAAAGCACTATGCTACTGAGTACCAAAGAGGTTAACTCTGTGGTTCACATTGACAAATGAGTATGAATTTTTTAAAAATTGGCTTAAAAAAAAAAGGAAAAAAATCTGATGTTCAGTAAATTATGTCACCTAATTAACAAATGTAGTCACTGCCTCATAGGAAATTCAGATGGAAATATTTTTTCCAACTTTTCTTTGTGGCAATCACATACACATTTTCTAGTGTTGCATATCTTTTTTTTTTTTTTTTTGGAGAGGGTTTTGCTATAGGGCACGTGTGCTCCCCAGAAAGAGAGAGACAGAGAGACAGAAAGCGAGAAATCACCCCCCAGGGGGGATGGTCATGCCACAATCCTTTCTCCTCCATTCTCCTCTCAGGATCTTGGGCATGCACACACACATGCCCAGTGTGAGTTTAAGCCAACGGGTCCAGGACTCAAACCGCATTCGACTACATGGGAGTTCAGTGACATAGCCGTTACACTAACTGCTGGTCCCAAGCATTTCATATCTATTGAAACAAGGTAGTAATATACTTGTCCAGCATTGACCAGAGGGATTATTGAATGTTAACTCATTTAATATCAATTAAATCATTATCGAGAAGCAATTATTTTCTTAATCTGTCAGAGGATGCATGCACATTCCAGGAAGAGACAAGAAGAGAGAGAGAGGGACCAGTAGATGGCATAATGGTTACGTTGCTGGACTCCCAGATAGTCAACCGTGATTTGAGTTCTGGACCCAGCAGCTTGAAACTTATACCAGGCTCATATGTGTGTGTCCCCAAAATCTTGAGAGGAGAATGGAGGAGAAGGGATTGGGGCCATCCTCCCTGGAGGGTGATTTCTTGCTTTCTGTCTCTTTCTGTCTCTCTGGTGAGTGCAAGTGCCATATAGCAAAAATCTATCTCTCAAAAAGAGAGAGAGAGAGAGAAAGCATCCCCCTTGGTTGGAAAATGATCACACTGCAATTCCTTTTCCTCTGTCTCTCCCTCCCTTTTGGACTTTTGGACACAGATGCACATGCCCTTGTCATGTTTCTCAAATTGCCAGGTCTGGTACTCAAATTGACTGCCTGAACATGTTGGTTCCAGCCTCCTTAACCACAAGACCACAGGCTGGCCCAAGCAGCATTTTCATAATCTCCTTAAGAATGGTTTACCAAATAAACAGAGCTTTTAAAGATAGACACAGTATTATATCAATTTTATTAAAAAAGCCAACATAATATCTTTTTATAATATGAATGAAAATATATTACTTCAGAGATGATGAGTGTCAATTTGATTGATATATTACTTGACTAAGTTATTCAGCAAATTTTTTTTCTTAATTTTGTTACCAAATTGGTAGTCATCGCTATATTAAACATAGCATATTTTGGAAATTTTATAAATGTAACTATTGTTATCTTCATATATAATTATAAATATATATATATAGTTTTTTAAGGGAGTTTTTGCTATAGGGTGTGTGCACTTGCCAGAGAGACAGAAAAAGACAGAGACAGAAAGTGAGAAATTACCTCCCAGGGTGAAGACCATGCCACAATTCCTTCTTCTCCTTTTTCCTCTTGGGATTTGGGGCACATGTGTACATGCACCCAGCATGAATTTTCAAGCCTCTGGGTCCAGGACTATAACTATATTTGACTACGTGGGAGTCCAGTGACATAAACATTACTCCATCTGCTGGTCCCAAGTAATTTTTATATTTTAATTGTTTAACAAATATCAAGAACTCTTGTGCATTCCTTAAATAGATTGTTTAGTTTTTATCACCCTATGTTAACAGTGTGTCATTTTTCAGATATTAACTAGAGTGGTTAGGTAATGGGACAAAAATATGGAAACTTAGGTCATTCTAAAGTCAGTTTTCTCAGACATTACCTATCATCTCTGCAAATCAACAGTAATACATTGCCTATGTCAGAACACTCACTGATTATGATTATAGCTGAGGTGACGAATCATTCGGTAGGTCTGTTTATCTACTGGTAAGCTGTAACCGAACCATATAAATTTAAAGTTCATTTAACCAGAACTAATGATAAATCATTATAATAGTACAGTTACATACCAACTAATATAAAATATTCTATCGTTGTTGCATCTTTTAAAAACATTATTTTGATCACCTATATAGAGATTGGGTATGGCCAGTTATGTCCAAAAGAAAAAAACATTAAGGAAAAATGAACATCCAAATTCCACATGAACCTTTTTTTCTTTCTTTCCTTTTTTAAAAACTATTCCATTCCACCTCATTTTATTTATTTATTTATTTATTTATTTATTTATTTATTTATTTAAACCTGACCAGAGAGGGGGAAAGAGAGAGAGAGAAAGCAAGTCACCAGGTCCAGGACTCAAACCACAGTCAGCTATGTGGGAGTCCAATGCCCTCAAACACCACACCACCTGCTGGCCACTATATAAACCTTATTTAAAAAGGTATACACTTAGTCAAGTTTAAACAATAACCTAAGCATTGATGATTTGTAAAATTATATTACTAGTTGTAGTAATAATACCAAATTACTACTAATAATGAAGCTACCTATTGAGTACGTGCTACATGGCATGCAGGGTACCAAGTGATTTTATTTACATGCACTAAGCATGTCTCAGTGAATTCGATGATGCCACTCCATGTTGGTGAGTGCAGATGTTGTTTACTCAGTCTGATAATTCCAATGCTAATTTGTCTATAATCTATCACTTCTCTGCCCTCAAGATACATCCCAAAATAATATCTGACCAGTTATCTGGGCAGCCCTTAGCCCAGTCAGGTTGACATGTAAAATTAATCATAGCATTTATCTATTAACAGTATCTATTAATTTACCTATTAATCTATTAATTCATCTCTTAAGCCTCTTAACTAACATGTAGGATAACATTTGAATAGGAGGCCAGCCCACAGTGCTATGGTTAAGGGAACTGGATTCCACATGGTCAACCATGAGTCCCAGACTCAGAGGATTAAAAAACATGCTGGGCATGCATATGTGTGCTCTAAATCCTGATAGGAGAAATGGAGGAGACGGGATTCTGGCATGACTATCCCACATGGTCATATGCTTTTTCACTTTCTCTCTCTGTGTATCTCTGCAGTGAGTTCATGCATCCTCTGGCAAAAGTTTCTTAAAAAATAAAATAAGTAAAACTTGAATATGGATTAGACCAAGCAACAAGAGAAGTTATAATATAATATATGAAAACATTTAAGACAAGGTTTATGAGAGTAATAGTTGCTTTTTGGAAATGAGGAGAATTGAAAAATCTTCGGAGCTACCAGAGATACCCACATGGGAACACGCAAAAGGAGTGAAATGAAGGTCCAAATTGTAGGAAGGAGAAAGAGTCCTGAGTTAGCAAATTGGGACAGAGAAATTCAGATAAAGAGATAATGCTTGAAACCATAAAATTGGTTCACATCATCAGAGAGACATTTAGAAGAGCATTTTTTTAGAGACAAAAAAAAAAAAAATAAATAAAGGCAACTGTAAAACAAAGGCGGCTGTAAAAGAAAAGGTAGGAAATACCTGGGGTGATTTTCCTATCTTTTTTTCAGACTAGAGACTAGTTTTTTAGAAAAGTACATATATGCTTAGTTGTTTAAATAATAAGCTAAGCACTGATAGCTTGCTTAAAAATAAACTACAATAGAATTGTAGTAATAATAAAAATTACTATACTACATGTTTAATGTTATTATATATAAACAAATAAAAAGTATAACTGAAAATTGAAATGTGACTTTACAGTTGAATATTTTACTTTTCCACATATTGGCGGTATTGGAAGCAGTTAAGCGAAGATATCATTTGACAAAGCCCAAAGATATACCAATATTTAAAGTTGTACAAATGAATGGCCTGAAAAAATGTTCGGTTTGCTTTGATGCTTTGTGTATTTGTTGTAGTCTTGTGTTTTTCTTTCTTTTCAAAAGACATAGCCATTACACTAACTACTGGTCTCAAAAGTTAGTATTAAAATATTTTAGAAGCTGAAGTGAAGAAGAGGACTCATCCTTCAAAGATTAAAATATTGGAGTCTGAGAGTAAAGTTGATAGAAAATTCCAGCTCTGTCTCATCAGTACCATATATATAAATTCAATTTCATTTTACATTAAAAAATAATGGAGATAGAATGTAATTTTAAAACTTCAGAGTGGTTTCCTTAAACTGTTACATTGTGTTTGTAGACAGAATAAGCCATACTTAAACATAGTAATCTCTTGGGCCAGCAGGTGGAATGGTGATTAAGGAGCTGGACCCCACATTGCCAACAGTGTGGTTCAAGTCCTGGACCGGTTGTCCTAAAAAAGACATTACGGGCATGGGGGCCAGCCATTAGTGTAATGGCTATGTCACTGGACTCCCACATAGTCGACCGCGGTTCGAGTCCCAGACCCAGTGGCTTAAACTTACGCCAGGCGCATGTGCGTGCGTGCCCAAGATCCCGAGAGGAGAATGGAGGAGAAGGGATTGTGGCGTGACCATTCCCTCTGGGGGGTGGTTTCTCACTTTCTATCTCTCTGTCTCTCTCTGTCTGTCTGGCGAACACACGTGTCCTATAGCAAAAACCTCTCAAAAACAAACAAACAAGTAAACAAACAAACAGCAAAGACATTAGGTGCATATGTGCATGTGCCAAAACCAGAGAGCAGCATGGAGGAGAAGGCATTGTGGCATGGTCATTCCCCCAGGGACTGATTTCCCACTTTTTCACTTTCTCTGTCTCTCTCTGGCAAGCACACATGGCATATTGCAAAAGAAACAAACAAAACAAAACAAAACCAACGGTAATCTCTCAGTAGAAATAATAATAATCAGAGCTAATATATAACTGGGGGCTTCCATGTGTTAGGTATAGTTAGAAATGCTTTGTGTGTATTATCTATTTCATTTAATTCTACACAACATTCCATGAAGTAAGTACTATTATTATCTCTGTTTTGCACACAAGCAAAGAAGCAGGGAGGTAATGTTTGCCCATAGTCCCACAGCCAGTAATTGACATTAGCAGACTATGAATCCGAGAAGTGTAAAAACCTTCTTAATGTCTGCGCTAAGGATACTATAGAAACTGCACTGATTTAGAGGCAGGGAATAGTTCCTCCTCCACCCTCAGGTCAAATGATGCTCTTTCAGATTGTGCTACCCTGGCAGCTGTCAATTCCCTAGCTCCCTGGAAGAATCTCTGCTATAAATCTATATCTTAATCATCTTAGCAATTCTACTTCCTTTTCAAATATTTGAAATCAAATTCCGCTGCTTATTTTTATTTTTTTTTTTTATAAATGTATCCAATGTAACTTGTTAGGGCACACCTAGAGAGATTGTTGAAAATATTAGATGTATTCCATTATACTATTCTGCAACAGATGGTTCCTTTCCCCTCAGCGAACAAAAGATTTGCTGTATCACCACGCAGTTCCAGTTAGATAATATTCCCCTGAATATGGAGATTTCTACTTGTCAAAAAGAAATCTTCTCTTCAAAGGAAGAGAAAGAAGAGCTTTTCAAAATACTTCAGCTGGAATCTCAATGATACGAGGCATATGCTGGCTGGGCGACAAGTTGGTCACTCTGCCCTAGTTTCAGAACAGCTGTCAATGAGACAAAAGCGCTGAACGCACAGTGTCACTTCTCTGAGCTACTGGGTATGAGAAAATTTCAAGTGTCTCAGCAGGCTGTGTTTGTTTCTTTCAAATTTCTGTATTTTACTTTTTTTTTTAATCCCTAGTTAAAGAAAACCCCTCTGCGTGGCACTTTTTCTAACTGTTGTGATGCACTTTTTTCTATATTTGTGCACGTTTGTTTCACATTTAGCTCATGTGAATTTGTATTGTTGTTTGCATGTTCTGTTTCTCCGTAAATCACACACGGCTTTTTATTGAAAAAGAATTATTTTATTTAAGAAGAACTTCCACAAGCTCCTGCTGTGACATCTTCCAATTATCGACCTCTTCATCTATTACCCCATCTGTGCTCGTTTGTGTCTTTATTCTTCACCCACAAATGTACCAGCAAAGACATTATGTTTCTATGTCGACAACTAGAAAAAATTCATGATCATTGTAAGGAAAATATCTAACTAAAAGTAGTAAGCCATTTTCTGACAGTGAAAAATATGAGTTTACTCAGCTATTAATATATATATATATATATATATATATATACACACACACACACATATAATTTACCTGTTTCTCAGGTTGATAGTCATTAATCTGCCACCAAAATGACAGCATTTATAAATGGTAAGTTCTAGGCACCATAAAAATAGATATTACTTTGCTTATTTAAAGCAATAGTTTCTAGCACTTTTGAGTAGGTAATGTCCCTTCAAAGTAAAATAATAAATTGTGGAGCCTCGATTTATTCATTCTTTTATAAATGGAGGTGGATTTTATTTGAAAGTTCTTACTCACTATAGAATACTTCTTCAAAAATGTGAACTTGTCTTTCAGTGTAGAATCTATGGCAATAATGAAAAAAGTATATCATTTTCAGATAAGTCTTGTAAGTTTTAGACTCATGCATTTCTGTCAGTTGTAATTATGCTTCCATGTCTACAAAGTTGAGGAGATGGCATATATATTCTCTGAGTGACATTTCCTGAGGCCTGTAAATTGAGATCTATAAGTGAATTTCTTTCTTATTCTCGATCATGTTATTTCTTTACATTTTTGCTAATGTTAGAACTCATTCTTTTTCAAACAAATGATATTCATTAGTTTTGTTTTGCTTTTCTTCTCATCTCCTGTAGAGCTAACTCTGTACTCCATTTTCTGCTCAATCATTGACAGCCTGGATGGTTAGAGAGATGCATTTCTAATTTAACAGTTAACTGTGTTATGTTCGAAACACCTTAAAAGATTCTTACTTTGCACTCTGATATTGGTTCTCAAAAAACAAAGAATAAATGTTCAAAGATTGGCTGTCAGATTTCCTGATGGGTTTTGTTCACATTAAATTACTAAGTCATCTTATTGTTTACTAGACTACAAGTAATAGTACAGTACCATGAATAAAAACATAAAAATTAGGCCAAATAAGACTTAGTAAGTAGTAATGTACTAAAGACCATATAGTTACTTAAATGAAATAAAATAACAAATGTTAATAAATATATTCATTTTAGATGACATTTCTACTTTAAATTTATTAAGATATTTATTTATAATAAGTGTAAATTTATATAGACTCAGCAGTGGTTGGAAGACGATGATTGAACACTAGGAATTACAATTGTTTGGATTTTTTTTTGGTATTCTAAGGTAAGTACTATCTCTTTTACCACATATGAGTAGAACAAAAATAACTAGAAAAGCAAAATGGCTTGAATTGGAATTACACAGACTAATATAAGCACTGTATACATACAATGCACACATGCAAGTAGTAGGTTGTCAGAAAAGTCATGATGTACTTTCTCTATGTTTTTTCTATGCAGAAATGTATCAAGGCTTTTCCAATGACCCAATATAATTATTTGTAGAAGAATATCATTATTTGACTGAATTGAAACTTAGGTATCTTCTAATTGTTATAAGAAGATAGGTTTTATTTCATATATGCTGAAACTGAGACCCAGAGAGGTCATGTTACTATTTAAAGGCACAGACTAAATCAGGGGCAGATCTTGACCTTAAATCTGGTCTCGTGGTTCTTATCTAGTGACATAAACTACCCCAGTCTAGTAGTTACTAACTTGGTTTTGTTACCCATTTTTTTCCTAATAGGGAGACCCACCTGCCGCTGTGCACTGGGATTCACCGGGCCGAACTGCGGTAAGATAGTCTGTGAGGACTTTTGTCAGAATGGAGGGACCTGCACTGTGACTGCCGGAAACCAGCCTTACTGCCACTGCCAGCCCGAGTACACTGGAGACAGATGTCAGTACTGTAAGTGAAGGCAACACCCAGAAGCAGTTCCATAGCACACTTGCTATTTCCATGAAGTGATAATACCTTCATCACATTTTCTCCATTAGCTTGATTTCAGCCACCCTAGTTTTTCGGATCCAGTTCCTCTATCACTCCAACAATTACTTACATCATTCCTTGCCTTATATTATATTATCTTTCTTCCTCCCCCACCTTAGATTCTGTGGTTCATTATAATCATTACCTTGCTCCCTCTTCCACTGCATTGTACTCTCCTGGAAAACCATACCCGTGGAAAAATCTGACACTCCATCTCTTTTGAACTGGAACCCCAAAACTGAATGCAGCTGAAGAAAACACAACCCTGTATCTGCTGGCCTCATCTGAATTTTTATACTGATTTCAAATGGGCACTTGCTATGGCTTCTACTGCATTTCACATTAATGAAATTTCAGTCAGTTTCCTACTGTCCTGGAGATCTAGGTCATATCTTCTCCTTTCTCCTCAATCCTCCAATACCTGCTCCCAAACGTTACTTTTAGCTGAGGAAATTGTTCCCTATTTAATTGATAGAAATAGAAGCTATCTAAAGAGAACTTCCCCCAGCTTCTGCTGTGATATCCCCCAAGCTACTATAACTCTACCCATATCCGTGTCTTCTTTCATTTTACTAGGAACTCCTGCCTCATCTACTCCTGCACTAGCCAGTCATGTGCTGATTTCTCTTAGTCTTTCAAGGACACGTCTCCTACCATTGGAGCCTCTTCCCCAGCATGAATATTTTTCTCTCTACCAAGTTCTGTCTCAAAGCAACTTCTGTTGGGCTCACACAATCTCATTTTCCTGCTCACTTCCTCTCTTTTTATGTTTTAACAGTAATGTTAAAGTGTTATTATTCTTTTTAATTCTTCTATATTTCATTTGACCCTACCTCTGTAAGGTTTGTCTTCACTCTTCTGCTGAAATATGTTCTATGACAGTAAAATTAATTATTTTTGTTTAGTGTCCTCCAAGTTACCATATTGAATTACAAATTTTTGAATTTTATTTTATATTTACTATCAGCAATTAATCACTACCTTCTTCTTAAAACATCATCTTCACTTGTATTTATGGACACCACTCTATTCTTGTTTTCACTCCCATTTTTATTCCCATTTACTTGCTTCTACGCAAAGTTCTTCCCTGCTTCCTTTTAAGCTCCTAAGAGATAACATTTTTATCTCCGATTTTAAACACTGACATGAGTGATAATTATGCTCTCATATCTGCTGTCATCTCTACAACAGTCACTCCTTAATTCAGTGATTCCTGTAAAACTGTGACCAACCAGCTTTAATTAAATACAGTTTTTCAAACATTACTTATAAAGATTTTGGTTTTACTAGCCTGTGTTGGTCTTATTTATATTACTTAATGCTTTCTAAATGTTTCCCATATAGCATCAAGGTTGAAACCTACTACCTAGATTATTTCACTCAATCACATGATTTTTAATATCATCCAAATACTACTAATGAATATAAATTAAATTATGTCTCCCATTAAACCTGTCTCTGAATTCCAGGTTGTTCCTAATTGTCTATTTGACAGCATGACTTAATTCCAAATTAACCTGATTTTCTCATCCTGAAATTATCCCACCATAGACTTTTTTATCTCTTTAGAGGGAAACCCTCAACATTTGGCCAAAAAAAAAAACTTGGACATCTTTCTTGACTCTTTTTCTTTTATATATTAACTCTCATTTTTACCTTTAAAATAAGGAGGGGTGCTCAAAAAGTTCATAGGAAATACATATTAAAAAACTACATAGTGCTTGCTTCAGCAGCACATACACTAAAATTGGAACGATACAGAGAAGATTAGCATCACCCCTGCACAAGGATGACATGCAAATTCGTGAAGCATTCCATATTAAAAAAAAAAAAAACACTACATATGGATCTTATAATTTCTTTAAACCAAAGTAAATTTGTATTTTGATTCCTTTATTGAACAAATTTTAGAACTCCCCTCATACACCCAGACTCTGAATGCTTCACATCACTCTGTTTTCACCATCCTCATCCAAGTTACCAATTTGAATTATTACTAACTGATCCCCACAATTCTTCTCTTTGCCCTTGGTATCTTGGTCTGTAAATAGCAGCCACAATTGTACATTTTATCCATAATAAAACTTGCTTCCTATCTCCATTACATTTTTTGAGATCTTTTTTTATCCAGGGACTCTTATAATTGCTTTGTTGTTTTTGTATTAGTTCTATCAATTCATTTAGTTCTCCAAATTAAGTATTTGTTTCATTCTCACTTATAGAAGAGGATACTGAGGAGGCATAAATAGCCTTCTGAATATAACCCAGTAGTAATTGTGAGAGTCAAGAATCCCAGGCAACCCATATGCAGGGTTCTCACTTTTAAACATTACTTAACATTTTTTGGCCAGCCCCTTAGCATAGCAGTTAAGTGCTTTGCATGGAAAGCAGATCTCACCTGACCAACTGCAGATTGATTCCTGATCCTGGCAGGTTGAAAAGCATGATGGATGCATGTGCATGCATGCCTAGAATAGGGATGGAGAAATGGAGGAAAAAAGCTTGTGGTATGATCACAACCCCAACATTATTGGGGTGATTTCTCTCTCTCCTTATCTCTCTCTCTCTCCCTCCTCCCCCCATTTCTTGAGAACTCATGTACTGTTTGAAAATGAAAGGACAGAAAATGTTACCTAACATTTTGGTCCTTGGATCGTCTGATAGGTATCATTGAGAATCTCACAAATGTCTTAAGTCTTCAGTAATGTAATAAGTAGCAGTGCATGAAATGGCACAAATCAAGCTATCTGCACTGGCTTATGTGAAAATTCAACATAATGTTAAATGTCTTACCTCTGATATTACAGTGGGGCCACTTCTGCCACAGAAAGGAAATGGATTTAATTTCAAATTGTTGTTTCTTCTTCCTGTTTATTCTTCTCAGGTTATGCTAGCTTCTTCTTGACATGTATAGATGCCACTATCTTAAGTCGTACATGTTTTCATTGCTTTCTCAACTTATCTCTTACAGGATGTGTGTAACGGGCCGGCAGTTTATCTGACAATGCAGTTACACTCGTGTATCTTCACATACATGTTGCTCACATCCTCATGGCTCTCATTTTCCCTCCTTTTAATCCACCCACTAACTCATGTTTGTGGTTTTCGTCCTTTTCTGCTGTACTGTTATCAAAAAGTCAAATGATTTCCATGCAAATGAGGAACATTAACTATTATTCCAGATAATGAGGGTGCTTGTTACTATACTAAGTTTGCAGCTTCTCCTATATTCTGGTAAAACCATATTGATCATCCTTCTCCTTATAAAAATTAGCTTCCTTGACTTCAATTTTGAAATTGTTCAAAACTTCTCATTTTGAATTAATATTGTTCTCTGAATCTCCAAGTCATTGTCTCTATAAATTTCTCTAGCTCTGATCTCCTTTCCCTAGTATGTTTGTTAATAATGTACATTTCTCCAACTCATCTGGGACCTCTTAAATCTACATCCAACAATAATACGTGTCAAATAGGCAAATGAACAAATAAGCAATCCCACAGATAAATCAAGTGGTCTGAAGAAAAGTTAAAAGAAGTACAATCAATTTAATGCACAAAAACTACATTTAATCAGTGTGCAACCATCTGAACCTGTGTGTGGCGAATCTAGAGCTAATGCTTTCTGTTTCTATCTCTTGGTTACCAACTGGTGCCTCATCAGAGAGACACAGTCTTTTTTGATTTCTCATTTTTATTTTTATCATTTTTAAAATTGAATCATCAACATTCTTGATTCATTTGGAACTAAATTTAAAATGTACTGTGTGTCCATCATTACAGCAATTTGAAGTCTTCCAAGGAATAAATTTAGTTAGCTTACATTTTATCAACTTAACAGAATCACAGTCTGAGGTAGCTTGATGCTTTGGAAAGGGCTGCATTATAATTTTATTATCACTATTAGTAGTCAGAGCACTTCCCACCTTTTACTGCAAAGCACTTATTAAAATTAACCAATTAATCCTTAGACAGAGGTTAAATAACTTGCTCAAGGTCCTGAAGTAGTAATATTATAATCAGAATTGGACCCCAGGAGTTGTTGATCAAGATGTCAACAAACATTCTTGCAGTATGGAGATGTTGTTCTTTGGCAGCATAATAAGTCTGTGGACAGTGTCATTAAAGTGACAAATCCAACAGCTGACAAAAGCACAATAAATTTAGGATCTATTAGATGTAAGTCGGCAAGGTTCAATGGACCTGATGTTCTGTCAAAATTGTATCTTGCATATACAAAATCTTTTCTCTATAAATGAAGGAATGACAGAATGGTTCATTACAGTGCCTAATTAAAGGTCCATTAGTGGGAGGTAAAACATCAGTTCTTGGTTGTGCTGAGTAAAAACATTGCACAACTCTAATAGCAATATAAAATCCTGAGGTCTGAAATGCAAATTAATTTTACCAGCAGCCTAGGAAAGAGAGACAGAGATAAATAATGGCAAAAGCAAAATTCAGTGTTCTTTACATAAGATGTTCAAGAACAAATACAGCTGCATTTCATGCTATTCTGTAGAACAGGTTTCTAGTATAATTCAATCAATGAATAAGCATAGCCTTTTGCATTTACACATAGGTGCTAAGGTGGAGGTTGACAATATCTGAAGTTATTTGTAATTAAGTGAAAGTAACATTAGGAGAAAGGGCCAATAGAACCAAATCCATCTGTGCCTAAGAACCAGGTAGTCACGTTAAATGACAACCAGCTTATCGTATTCACTGATATTTTCAAAGTCATCTAGCAGTCTGCTTGGGGAACCATTACAGTTTCAATTAGAACTCAACTCATTAAAAGTGTGCCTGTATGACTTACTCCCACTGGTTCCAGGAAGTACATTAAGTTGTATCTCTTGTTTACAGAGCTAGGAATACATGACAGTAATCCATATATATCATAAGTTGCCGTTGATA
The DNA here is from genome assembly GCA_026018925.1 of Tupaia tana. NCBI lineage: Eukaryota > Metazoa > Chordata > Mammalia > Scandentia > Tupaiidae > Tupaia > Tupaia tana. The sequence goes on from JAKSZU010000001.1 coordinate 106,872,454, forward strand.
ATAGAACCATAGTCTATCAAGTAACTTATAAGCTGCTTATGTTCTGTAAACCTGAGCCTATTATATTTGATGATATGATGGGATTATTGTGACCATTTGTCTTGTAGAATAACTTTGTTCTGTCAGTCAGTGAACATGTTCTGTTTGGTGTTCCCAATGAGCCTGTTTTTTTTTTAGGAGAGTTTTTTGCTATAGGGCACGTATGCTCACCAGAAAGAGAGAGACAAAGAGACAGAAAGAGAGAAATTATCCCCCAGGGGGGTACAGCCATGCGGCAATCCTTTCTCCTCCCTTCTCCTCTCGGGATCTTGGGCACGCACGCACACGCGCCCAGCCTGAGTTTAAACCACCGGGTCTGGGACTCGAACCACGGTTGACTACATGGGAGTTCAGCGACATAGCCATTATGCTAACTGCTGGTCCCCGAATGAGCCTGTTTTTAACAATGGTGTCAGAAATATTTTCTGCTCTCAAAGAACTTATGGTCTTTGTGTGTGATTCAGAAAAGAAAGTAAGTTGTTACAGGACAGTAAAATGAAACTCACAGGCGAAGGGAACCCACGGAAGAAATGTAGATTTCAGCTTAAAAGAAAGGTTGCTTGAAGGCAATGTTTTCTCAGCTGACATCAGAAAGAGAAGCTAATCAGATGCAAAAGAGAAATAGTTTTAAGGAACAGCATATGCAAAGGTCTGAAAGGGAAAATCTCTTGAAATTTACCTTTTCTGTTTCTATTTGATTTTCCTAGGGAAGAATTGCTAAGAGAAATAACAGTCACTAAACATATGAGGGATCTTCAAAAGTTCAAAAGTTCATGGAAAATGTGCATTATTAAAAAGCTGTGCATGTATTTCAAAATTTTTCTTAACAAAATGTTTTTATCGATGAATTTTTTGAAGTCCCTTATACATAATATATTTGTCATAGAGACTGATGGTGTGATTATTCTATCCAGTCTATGAATAGATAGGTAGCTTTTCAACAAATGTTTACACATTTGGTAAGTGACAAAAAAATGATATTAAGCAGGCTTCCCCAGTCTGTCTGGTTACAGGGTATAGGAAACCCAATTTGTAGCCTTGAGGATTTGATTCCAAAACTAAGTTTCTTCTGCTGTATTTTTCTACTACTTAATATCAAGCCCACTATTTTGTTTATAGACTCATTATGAAAACAGTAAAAGTCCAGATAGCACACTGGCTCAACCTTAGCTTAGAAGTTTCTATTCTATTGAAAAGAGACACTAATAAGAATGATAACCTTGAGTTCATTAAGCCTACAGCAGACCCCCCCCCCCCACAAAAAAAATATAAAAAGACAAAGGGCTTTTGAAAGAAAAAGACAACAGAAGCTTTTTTGTTGTTCCTGTTAGTATGAAGGTCAACTCAAACTGAAATTAGAGTCTTGAGAAGGAATCATGATTTTGAAAGTGAAATTTAGTGGTTAAGGTAGCTGGATCCCATATGGTCCCCTCATGGTTCGAATCACAGAACCAATGACTCGAAAAACACACTGGGCACATGTGCATGCATGCCCAAAATCATGAAAGAAAAATGGAGAAGGAATTCTAGCATGACTATTTCCCATGGGTAATGCTTCCTCAATTTCACTCTCTCTTACTTTGTCTCTCTGTTCCCTCCAATGAGTGTATGTACTTTAGAGCAAAAAGAAAAAATTCTGTAATTCATGAGAAATTGCATGCTTTGTTCTCTTTGAAGAAAAGTATAAAAATAGATTTAGACTTAAATTAGTGTCTGTGGAGGAAAATATTTATTTTATCATGATAGAGAATAGTTAGCTAACAGTAAGATAATTATTTTAGTAAAATATCAAGGTTATAAAATATTATTGATAACAATTTTTATATGATTGTAAAATGAGAATTACTGGAAACAGAATTTTTGCTATGTTGTATCTTCATTTAAAGGAAATGTAAAAGTCATTGGAGAAAAAATATTTTGGGAAAATGTGCTTAAGATAAAGGTATTTATGGGACCAGCAGTTGGTGTAATGGCTATGTTGCTGGACTCTTATGTAGTCAACAATGATTCGAGTCCCGAACCCGGTGGCTTAAACTCCCGCTGGGTGCATGTGTGTGAGTACCCTAGATCCTGAGAGGAGGATGGAGGAGAAGAGATTGTGGTGTGGCCATCCGCCCTAAAGGGTAATTTCTCACTTTCTGTCTCTGTCTCTCTCTGTCTTTCTGGTGAGTGCATGTGTCCTATAGCAAAAATCTCTCCAAGAAAAAAAAAAAAAAAAAGAAAAAGGTATTTATTAGAAACTAAAGTAGATCTTTCCAAGAAGATATTAAGTAATATGTTTGTCAAAATATGTATTCTGATTTTTTTTATGCTGGAGGGTGCATGCACATGCATGAGAGAGAGAAAGAGAAACAGAGAGAGAAGCCCCCAACAAGGCCTGGTCATGCCAAAATGATTTCTCCTCCAATTCTCCATCCTGTCAGGGTCCTAGGTATGAGTGCATGTGCTCTTTGGCATGTTTTTTTCAAGCTGCTAAGGTTGAGAATTGAAGCCAGTCCAGCCATGTTAAATCTGGCCAAATGTTCTGATTATTAAAATTAAGGTATTCAACCAATATACAATGGACAGTTATGGGTATTATTCATTGTTCTAGGTATTTGGGAATATATCAGTATAAAAACTTTTTGAAGACACTTGTCTTATATAGTTTTTCACAAATAGAAATCCAAGGGACACATCTTTTTAGACCAAACACAGACAAAGCTACAATTCAGAGGTGTATAATATAAAGGAATCACTCGCAGATCAAAAGTTAACTTTATTATGAACTATTTAGAAGCATAACAGTATTTTATTATATAATTAAATTTCAAATTTCAACAGCTGGTTTACAAAGTTAACTATTGATGAACTTTTATCTGTATGTTACACCATTTGCACTTGGAATATCAGTAAATATATTTGATAATTTTAGTAAACATTATTGAAAAAGATCAGGAATGCTTAGTGACTCTGGCGCTATAGCAGGAATGTTTTTCTATGCCAGTTTCATTTGATTTTGAGTAACTCTGATCTCACAATGCTTCATCCCTTAGTTACATCCGGGGCTGCTTCCACTTTTGTGCCACGTTAGTAACAGAGAGGTGTTGGCTCTTCTTTCTGGAAAAAATAAAAAGTACATGTAGATGGTAACCAAAGGAAAATAAAAAGCAGCTTTGAAACTGCTCTGTTGAGGTTGAAAACATATCAGTATGTCACATAAGTAATTATAACCTTCTGAATGCTTTGTATCTGGATAACCTGTCCTTACCCTGTTGTGTGACCCCTGCTCCCCAAAATAAAAGGTCTTCCATGAGTTGACACAGTGACTATGACTCTGCTGTTCTTGGAGTTGCATGAACTGCATAAACTCACAAATAATTGTCTACAAACAGAATCGAGTATTTGAAAACAATATAGCACATAAGTCATGCACAGGCACACAAATTAAGCAAAAGTATTTACTTGAGGCTTACCTCAAACCAAGCAAATTGCTTCTCATTCAATGACTCTGCTAACAACATCATTAAAAATTCCACTGTAAATTAAGAGTAATTTTTAAACTTAGTGCTCTATATTGGATTTGAAAAAAAAATGCCATACCTCAGAAATTTTCAAATGCTTTAAAGGGAAGAAATAATATAAAATTCTTATCATATACTTAGTATAACCATGTTTAACTACCAAAGATTTGACGACTACAAACTTTGTTACTAGCTTATTATATGCAAAAAAATAGAGCCTCTCTTGATAGTTAATATACTGCTAGAAATAGTTTTGTTTACCTTGATTACTGGTAAGAATGGCAAGAGAGTTTATGGGTTGGTGTGTCATCATTAACTGCAATGTTAAAAAAAAATCCTCCAATTTTAACCTCATGCGTCTGCGTCCTGAGGTGCAAAAAGAAAAACATAGAAAAGAAGAAAGATTTATAATATACTCTGTGGTTATGTAACCCACCAAATAAAGAATACAGCAGAAATACATCTATGAAATAGCACATTTCACTTTCTCGTGAATACAGAAATGAAAGTATCATAAATATGACTTGAATAAATGTATATATTTCCAAATCTGTTAAATCTTCCTCAAATGAAGATACAATAAAAAAGAGCAAATTTAAATAAAAAGGGACTGTTAGATATATCAAATAATTGTTCACAGTATAAACGATCAGTTATGTGAAAAAGAACTACTGTACGGGAGAAAGGCCTGACGTTGTGGTTGTCTCTCAGAATCAGGTGCATCTTGAGTATGGGACTTCCTGAGAATAAAAGTCACTTTATTCCAAACGCACCAAAAGATTAGTCTAAAGGTCAAGTGACTAAAGCTGAATGTTTAGACATGCAATAGCATTTGAAGCTCCATGATGAATTCATGGTACCATATGATCTCACTTTCAACTTAGTGAAATAATTTGTACCATATCCTTTCATTTAAAAACTTAGAGAAAAACCTATAGTGATGATATGAGGGCAAGCTTTACTTGAAAATCAGTTGATAGGGGCCAGCAGGTGGTGTGGTATTAAGGTGCTGGAGTCCTGCATGGCTTACTGAGTTTCAAGTCCCAGGCCTGGAGACTTGCTTTCTCACTCTCTCTCTTTCTCTCTGTCTCCATCTAGTGAGCTCATGTGCCCAATAGCAAATTAAAAATAATAATAATAATAAAATTAAATGCATAATTAAAAAAGAAAATCAGTTGATAAAAGTGTATCAACATAGTGACAGAAACAAATTGATATGGATAGGACCATGTGATAAATGGCAGCTTATGAAACTGACTGCTCAGTTATCATCTAAGGCCAAGAACCAAGGTCAAGTTCACTGTCTTTCCAGACCACGAAGAACTAAAATTAAGGTAGAATTTTCAAATTCATTTATCAGTGCTCCTTCCACTGGAAGTTACTGGATGATTCTGATCCTTTTAAGAATTCTTTGTCTAGAAAAAAAAATATTAAACGATGTCAGTGGATCTTTATAACTTCTTTGGATATATACGTTCAGTTTACTCCCTTAGAATCTGTTAAACTGGAATCTAGATTTGAGGAAGAAATGCTAAGTTTTAGACATAATTATCTAGAATTAAAATATTATTTCAGAATTTATTCTGAAATAGATTCTGAACAATATTATTCTAGAACTTTGCATTTTTAAATTATCTTCATCATCACAGTTGAAACTCAGTTATATAGTTTATGAATAATAATAGTTAATACCTCCTTCGAATTGTTTCAAGCAAGATAATCTATAAGAAAAATCCTTTGTAAATTGCAGAACTCGGGTTATTGGAGAAGTCATGATGCATTTTTGCATAGAAAAACAGAGAAAAAATACATCATGACTTTTCTCACAACCCAGTAAATGCTAATATTTGTTTTATTTTTTATTTTTAATTAATATTTTAAGTATCTATAGTATGTTATGTTTTAAGTCATATATATATATTTAGGTATTATATAATTTGGATAATGAAAATAAACTTATTAATTTTATAGAATTCATGGAGGTGGGAACCAGAAGTTAGCGTAATGGCTATGTCACTGGACTACCACATAGTCGACTGCAGTTCAAGTCCTGGGCCCGATGGCTTAAAACTCACGCCGGGCGCATGTGCGTACATGCCCAAGATCCTGAGAGGAGAATGGAGGAGAAGGAATTGCGGTGTGACCATCCCCCCTGGGGGGTGATTTCTCGCTTTCTGTCTCTATGTCTCTGTCTGTCTGGCGAGGGCACGCGCCCTATAGCAAAAAAAACCTCTCCAAAAAAAAAACAAAAGAATTCATGGAGGTGACATGAACACTTTGTTTTATAAGTTCTGAAGTGGTCTGTGAATTTAGAATGGAATTCTGTACTGAGTCCTTGAAAGTAAGTAGAGTATTTTGAATAAAATAGATTCTTAATAGCTTTACTTCTAGGCACAGATTAGAATAAAACCTGTTAGAAACTAAAAAGTTTAGTATCAGTCTGTGGAATTTCATGTTGTGGATTGCCTCTGCTGGCACATGCATTTCTTATGTATGTACAGATATGCCTGGAGTGGCCTGTAGCCAGCTCACAGACTCAGCAGCTGTGCACCTCTTTCATGCAGGCGCTGTATCTAGGGCTTCCCTTATTGAGAGTTACAGCTTATGTCTTCTCTTCCTGTTTGATTTCACTCTCCCATCTCCCTCTACACTCTCCTCATCTGAACACACATCCTAGAAAAATTCAGTTAGTTTCAGGAGCAAGAATAAGTTGCCTTGACTGATCTAATATTTATATAAATTTATAACTGGCTTTGGAGTTTTAAACCATATGGAGTTTTAAAATTTAAAGAAAATAATAAACAAACACACTCTATATCAAGTGGTGAGAATAAAGATGATGAAAATAAAAGAAGGTTAAAAGAACTCAACTACAGTCCGAATGGAGCTGGAGCAAAGGGTCAAAGAGCCACAAAAAGAAGAACATATGTTACTGGATCAAATAGTCGCTTGCCAAAGTATCATTTTGTATACTGTATGCGTAAAAGAGTACTGACTGAATCCCATCTCCTTCAGGTTCAAAATATTTATGAGGATGTTTTTAAAGAATAATATTTCTAAATAAAAAGGATCTTGGATTAAATTATTTCATTGATTAATTACAGTAATTCAGTGCATACCTCTAATCATTATCACTAAAGTTTAAATACTACTGACTAATAATAAAATTAATTGTTTGTCACGTTTGATTTGTTATAAAAGTCTTATCAAGTGAGAACTTTATTATTATTTATCACTAATCTGTTTTATATCTACATCTGACCCAAAGGAAAGGTACATTTCACCAGGAGATCTCTTTTAGTTTACTATGCTTTACCCTTCCAGGTGATCTGTTGAAGGTGACTTTCTCAATATCTCAGTGAATTCTGAATAAAACTACTCCTGCAGAATCTACTATTTTCTTGCTATCACATCAGTGTAAAATCCCTCTCTTTTTACCTCTGTCTGTTTCTAGCTGATAGTTATTGATTTCTTTTTCTCTCTCCATCCTCCCTTTTATGTTATTTGTTTGCAAGATAACATATTGAAAAAAAATTAGAAGGTACATGTCAGTATACCGAAAATCACTACAACAGCATTTAGATTTAAAATGGATAGCTTAAAAAGACAAAAATAAAGAAGAGCAAATAGAAGGGAGAAGAGAAAGAAAGAAGGAAAGGAAAAAGAAAAAGCCAGAAAGGGAGGGATGAAGAAGAGGGGAGAAGGAAAGAGAAAGTTAGGTACACAGGGATCTATGGGTACATGTAGGATGGCTTCTCATTATGATATTCACCCACGGTGATGGGGAGAGATGTTCTTGTCCTCAAGGACAACATGATGGCAACAACTTTCTTAGTAATGCTTCTATCTGAGATGATCTTTCCCACGATTTCCTCTATCCACCATTGCTCATCGCCCATTTCTCCCTGATCCTGTCCTCCAGAAATTAATTATGTGTGCTCAGAATTACTTTAAAATATTAGTTCTGTGTACAGTATCAGTTAAAAAAATACTGTATTGATCCTGATTTTTTTTTTAATCAACTGTTAAACTTGGGGATTCTATCAGAGTTTAAGGACTCTAGGGGTACGAGCAATATTTACAGAGTAGATATTGTTAACGCATCAGATGTTAGTAAATTTTACTGGGCCAAAGTGCACTGAATCTTAATGTGTATCCAATTTCTTAATAAAGAAATTAGTGCCTAAATATGGCAAAAGCTTTGTTTATGACCTAGAGTACTGCCCACATTTGCATGCTTCATTCTCCTTTTTAAAAGTCATCACACACTTATTCACTTATTTGCATTTTGATTAGCCTCATCTGATTAACTATATTTCCTTGTCATCTGCAACTCAGTTTTCTCACAAATCACAAATGACTCCACTATTTTATAAATAGCTACTTGCTAAAAATCTTTCATAACCGGACTGCTTTAAAAATAAAGAAATATTCAACCCAGATCAATGTTTTTAAACAAAAAATATGAACACCAACTTATATCATGTTCATTTATCTTTAAAAGTATTGCCATGATATATAGTTCTATGAGTTAATCTTTGACCATTTTTAAAATTATTAATGCCATCATTGCTAATATGCATTTTGTAATAGTGGTTGGTTGAAAATTTAAATGTTGATTCTTTTTTAAATCTCATTTTGTGTGTCACTCACTCAAATCAAAGTTTTGATAATTTGTCTTGAGTTTTACATTTTCCCTCTACCTGGGCACTCAGAGATGGCACCATTGCTCAAGATGTATCTTATTTTAAAAATGTTTAGTCTTTTCTATAAAACTATTTAGGCTACGTATTGCTATTTTTAGCAGTATATTAGAAAATTCTAATTTCCTTAGACATGCTTTCCTGATGAAAATTTATCAGCCCTAATCAGAGTCTTGCACACATTTTTTTCTCAAGTGAATATTTTAATTGGCATACCTAGATTCAATGTTTGCCTACTTTATTAAACTCTGCTCTGAAATTGGAAGATATATTTAGAATTATGCAATAAGTTTAATTATTGAACTATCTTAGAATGTGTAAAACACTTGAGCAATGTAAAAAATAATAAATTCTATAAATTCTAGTATTATTTAAATCTGTTTTTTTTAATTTTTTTTTATTGAATCCTTCAAGACCAGTAATCAAGGCCAGCCCTGTAGCCTAGTGGTTAAGAGAACTGAATCCAAACGACCGACCATGGTTCAAATCCTAGTCTTGATGGCTTAAAAAACACTCTGGATTCATGTATGTAGATGCCCCAAATTCTGGCAGGATGGATAACTTTCTGGGACTGCATAGTGACTATGCCCCATTAGGAGGTGTTTTCTCTCCCTCTCTTTCTCTTCATCTGTCTCTGGTGAGCACACTTGCCTTGTAGCATTTTTATTAAAAATCATTCAATTTTTTGACGCTTTATGCAAATTACTTTATATATTCTGCCTCCTAAGCCGTATTAGGTGAAAATCTGAATCTTGCTTGATGTTATCTATCACTAGGGAAGGAAAGGCCACACTCACTACTGTTCATATATTTTAAAATTACCAGAAAACCTTCCAAAAGTTCTCAGCCTAAATTAAATGTAAGACATATCTAGTTTTTTTTTTTTTTTTTTTTGTTTTTTTTGGCTATTGTTTTGGTTTCTCATTTGACTGGAGTGACCCAGAGTTGGTCAGATCAGAAAATGAATAGATCCCATTGATGGTTAAGTCTTTCCTTCAAGTACAAGAATCCAGTATTGTGAGTAAATTATCATAGATGACAAATATCCAGCTAGACTGGGGATGAGAGGTTGAGAATGACACCTGGCATGTGACCTTTTGGCTCAGATGTGGGAGTGCTGGACGAGTCCCTGGGTTCTCCTACGACACAGTTTGATGGCCTCACATGGACTTGGCTGGGTCTACAGCTAGTGCTACTGCTGGGTCTTTAGCATTAACTGCTGAGCACAGAAAGGAAACACTTTCAGGTTTAAATACACATAAAGAAAGGCAGCATAGCTATTTAAACTTTGTAGGTTTCTTTTTCTGAGTAAACGTATGAATTACTGAATAAAAATAAGAGTTTATTCTCTAGCATTAAGCCTATTTATTTGGTTTGAAGGGGTTTTATCACTTATTTGTGAATGAATATGTGGAAAGTTGCTCTGTGCCTCAGTTTATTCACATAAAATATGTGTGTGCAGTTCTGTTGTCAAATGCTTACTTAAATTTATTAATCTTTTTTTAAAGTTTCTTTCTTTCTTTCTTTTCATGACAGAGATGGAAAGAGAGAAAGAGAGACAGAAGTAACTTCAACATGGTGTCATACAATCATCCTTTCCCTAGCATTTTCCAGGCAGTCAATGTTGTGGACGTGAGCATGCCTCACACGTACAATCAGCCGAGAAACTGAACCTTATTTTATATACGGCTTCCAGCATTGCAGACTTGCTATTGCTGTGCCATCGTGGTGGGTCTGAATCATGACGCTTAATGCCAGTTTACAGAGCTTATTTTTTTAAAGGCCATATCAAAATTTAGTGAAGCATAATGATTCGTGCATTCACATAATTCCATAATTTATTTCCCCTGTCTGATAGTTATGTATTAAGGAGTAAAGGCTCTCCAGCTTCCCCACTATTCTTACTAAGTCTCTCTAGACCTTGTTTAGCTGGTATTGTTTTAGTATTCTTTTTTTTTCTCTTTAAGTTTCATACTTCAGGAGCTATTACAATGTGAATAGCCCAGTTGTGAATACGAGTTAATAGCTAAATGGTCTTGGCAACTACTTTTCAATAGACAAAAATATTTAGGATAGATGTTAGATGCAATTAAAAATTTTATGGCTATTTGGCTCTCCATGAATACTCATAAACCTCTGTGTATACCCACATGTGCGCATATTTTTTATAGAGTTATTATTATAAAGTAAGAAATATTTTCTTGTTTTCTGGTTGCTTAAAAAGGAAAGACTGAGAGAGAAAGAAAAAGAGAGAGCACAATAATGACCTTCCTTGAAAATTACTTTATTTCTGTTGCAGAAAATAGCCATTCATTTTTTTCGGTTACTATCTACCTAATTATCATATGAATACTCTATAATTATATATTCATCATTGTCCTTTAGATTACATGATTGTGTTTGGTATTACTAGGTAATTCTTAGTGTAATTACCCTACAGAGGTTATAACAATTTTTATACTCTGAATATAAAGTGTTATACAATTGCATGGTAATCTCTACTTTCTTATCACAGATTAATTACATTTCATTATTGCTCCTTCTCATCATATACAGAACATCTCAATTGTAATGCCATTCAGGTCAGTATAATGTTCAAAATTAATAAAATGATACGTTCCATGGGAAGGAGCATTGGTGATAAGTAGTATGTGTAGATGTTTGCCACAATAACCATTCAGATAAATTTTGGTTCCTCTTTCCCTCATTTAACCTTGCAGTTGGGTTGTCAGCTCCTGAGTGCAAATATCCTGTCTTCTATTTCTGCGCTCTGTCCACATTCTTATTATACAATTAGCATATTCATGTCCTTAGCAAATATTCAGTTATGGATCTTTCACTTCAGTTTTCCCTTTATAGTCAAATTAGTCATGCTGTTCGAAAGGAGATCTACTGTATTTTTCTATCAACTTTCCCTTCCACAAACTCAGACTCCTAGCGAATGCTTACTGAGGAATATAGCTAGACTTTTCTGTCTTCAGTCTTCACTCTCTGGTCTCTTCAATCCCGTTCCTCTTGCATCAACTCCAACAGAGACAACAACAATAACAAGAAATCCATTGTATCATCTATATGTTTCTTTTTAACTGTCTCCTTTCAGTCTGCCACTTGAGAAAATCTTTCTCTTGTTACCAATGATTGTTAAGCAACATTTAAAACTGGGGGAACAAATATGATTGTGTGTTTGGGGGTTGTGTGTAGTTCTGTGAGAAAGTAGAAGGCAACCCCTTTGGTGCACCACTTAGTGCCAACCAACCACCAACATTCTTACCTAGTGCCCTTCCTTTTTAGGGATGAATTATTAAGTGTTTACATTCATATTTGCCTATTGTTACCTGTACAGTAACAATTGACTCAGAATAACTGAACTATGAAAAAAATCCAGATGGCTATAAAATTTCTCCAAAGTAAATCTATAAAAATAATTCCTACAGTAATAAATAAAATATCAATTTTGTTTTATTCAAAAAATTTGCATCTGTCTTTTAAAAAGTCTGCTTTCAAAAGTGTTTTAAAGCATTTCTGATGCTTCAAGTGGTAACCTCCATGGGTACATTTTCAGTGCTGTGCAATAAGAAAAGTGTTCCTCCATTGATCATCAAGCTTCTCTGTTCATTTTGGAGCTCATTAGGTTAAAAACGGAACTCTTAAAACCAAAGTGGACAATTGCATACCAAAGAAGGCTTCTCATACACTATTCTTCTTCATACCTTGTTAAATTAGTAAACCTGCTTCTGCTAGATTGAGAAGTGCTAATGGAATTTCATTTTCTTTAATATATCATTGAAGTGATACTTGTAATTAAAATATGATTGAGTAATAATTTTTTGAGAAAATATAAAAAGGTTATACTGAGGAATACACAACATATATTTATACAGTTTTCAGTAGACATTTGTAATGAAAAGTAGGTTTTAGCTGAAGAGAGGTTAAGAGAAAACTTAAGGTGATATTCCTATGACTTATTAGGCACTACATTTATGAAATAGACATAATTTCCCAATTTCAAAACAGCACCATCAGAATTTTAAAAATATTTCCCAGGGAACCAGCAGTTAGCGTAATGGCTATGTCGCTGGACTCCCACGTAATCGACCGCGGTTCACATCTCGGACCCGGTGGCTTACAACTCACGCCGGGCGCGTGTACGTGCGTGCCCAAGATCCCGAGAGGAGAATGGAGGAGAAGGGATTGCGGCGTGACCATCCCCCCTGGGGGGTGATTTCTCGCTTTCTGTCTCTGTGTCTCTCTGTCTGTCTGGCGAGCGCACGAGCCCTATAGCGAAAAATAAAACCTCTCCAAAAAAAAAAAAAAAAAAAAAATATTTCCCAGACTTTGACTTACTATGTGTGCAATAATGCTTGAAATGAGAGAACACTTGAAGAAATTATTTTATTTTCCTATTTATATGTGTCCAATGATCATCACATGGTAGCTTAACTATCACATCCTTAGTCTCTTATGTAAGGCCTGCTTTCTCCTTAGTCATGAATCTCACAGTTGAGAATGAGAAAATATGGAAATATTTAGGGTAAGGAAAGAGGGAAAGAGAAGAAAAGAAAGAAGGGTGGATGAGTGTAGTGAGGGAGGGACAAAGGATAGGGAGGAAGGAAGGAAAGAGAAGAAAGGAAGGGAAGAGAAAAAAGAAAAGGAAGGAAGACAAAGGAAAAACGAAAGAACGCAAGGGAAGTGGCAATGACATTAAATATGCCATCAAAAGATAGATCTTATAACTTTTACAGAGGCATAAAACAATCCAGCCAAACATGTAGCTCAGTAGTTTCCACTTGCTTAAAAACTTAAGCCTCAAAAATAAGAGAAAAAAGACTGAAGATAGAGTAGAAAGGGCCTGGGAGCACCACTCCCAGGCTAAGTGCCGTGAACAGCTCTTTGCCTCTGAGCTTGAATGCAATTCAATGTCAAGCTGATGAATGGGGGGATGAAACGTCTTCCCATTTGAATGTCTGCAGAGCACAAATTCAAAATCTATAATGATGTCTGTCCTTTTTCGGAGAGAAAAAGAGGCATTACTTAACAACATGTAATTAAGAATTAGGCATTAAAGTGTCAATTTTATTATCTGCATAGTTTGCAATTTTATTATAAGTAAACATTTCTTTTACATTTTTTGGAATCCACGTTTATGCCAAGAGACCAGTCAATTCAATGATACACTAAATGCCATGCATTTTCCAGACTATGGAAAAATACTAAATGCATTACAGTATAGAGAACTTCCTTAAAGCATATAAAATGAACATGTAATTCTTTCTAAAAATTGTTGCTACAAAGATGAAAACTATTAAGCTTAGTTAGAAAAATAATATAAAATTTAAAAATATTTTAATGTAGCTTATATGCCTTTAGGTTAAAAATAAACATTTTATCTTGTACAATATACACATAAACATTTAAAACCACAATTATAGAGGTCAGTATGTTATCACCAGGTGTACATATCAGTAAAATCTAATAGTCAAGTCAAGAAAAAATATTACACAGAACCCAAGATATTCCCTAGTATTTGTTATCTTCATGCCTTCTCTTCTCTCCAAATAACTCCTTCTTGACTTTGATTTAGTTTTGCCTTTGATCTTTACTTAATTTTTTTTTTTTGAGAGGCTTTTGCTATAGGGTGCGTGCGCTCGCCAGAAAGAAGGGGAGAGACAGAGAGACAGAAAGTGAGAAATTACCCCCCAGGGAGATGGCCATGCCCTCAACCCCTTCTCCATTCTCCTCTCGGGATCTTGGGTACGCATGCTCATGCACCCTGCGTGAGTTTAAGCCACTGGGTCCGGGACTCGAACCGCGGTCGACTACATGGGAGTCCAGCGACATAGCCATTACTCCAATTGCTGGTCCCAACTTTTACATAAATTTTAAAAGTATGTATTCTTAGGGACTACCTACTTCTCTCAATATAGTTTTTGTGAGATTCACCCATATTGTTGCTTATAGTTGTAACATTTTATTTTGTATGTGTGTGCAAGTGTGTGTAAATGTGCATCTCATTGTAGAAATGAACCACAATTTATTATTCTCGTAATGGATATTTTAATTATTTTCACTTTGGGGCCATTTATTAAAAGATTGCTGTGCGTATTATGCTCATGTTTTTGATACACAGATGAAGGATTTTTCCCTTGGACATACGTTAAGAGTGGAAGTCCTGGGGACCGGCAGTTAGCGTAATGGCTATGTCGCTGGACTCCCACGTAGTCGACCTTGGTTCAAGTCCTGGACCCGGTGGCTTAAACTCATGCCGGGAGCATGTGCATGCGTGCCCAAGACCCCAACAGGAGAATGGAGGAGAAGGGATTGCGGCGTGGCCATCCCCCCTGGGGGGTGATTTCTCGCTTTCTATCTCTCTGTCTCTCTCTGTCTGTCTGGCGAGCGCACACGCCCTATAGCAAAAACCTCTCAAAAAAAAAAAATTAAAAAAAAAAGAGTGGAAGTCCTATAAAGTCCCATAAGGTGTGGATATGTTCAAGTTCAGTAGACACTGCCAAATGTTTTCCTATTGGTTGAGCCAATATTTACTTCCACTGTAGTATATGAGAATTTCTGCTATTGTTTTACTTTCATTTTGGTGAGTCTGTATGACATTTCATTGAAGTGTTAATTTGTATTTATGTATTTTTTTATTTAATTTAATTATTTTTTTGCTTTAGGGCATGTGTGGTCACCAGAGAGACAGTGTGAGAGAAAGTGTGAAATCACCCCTTGCAGGGGTGGGAGGGATGGCAATGCTGTAATACGTTCTCCTCAATCTCCTCTTGGGATTTTGAGCACATACACACACGTGCTCAGCATGCTTCAAGTCACTAGGTCTGGGACTCAAATTGTTGTCAGTCATGTAGTAGACTAGCACCTTAACCCCTATGGCACCTGCTGGCCCCAATTTGTATTTTCTTCATGCTAATGAGTTGTGTACATTATCACATCTTTTTCTAAGATTTAATTTATGGGTCAAATTACTTAAAATTAGCGTATTATGGATAAGTATTTAATTTTTCCCTTTAGCACTTTAGTGTAAGTGCTCACTATTGTTTGCTTCAGTGAAGTCCTGGAAAGTCATCAACCTTCTAAATATTAACTTAATCTTTCCTAGTTTCTCAATTCTTCTTGGTTATAAAAACAAAGTATTTCAAAATTTTAGATTAAAATATTACATTTTAATTAGTTTTTTTTTTTTGAAAGGTTTTTGCTATAGAACACATACTCTCGCCAGAAAGACAGACAAAGAGACAGAAAGCAAGGAATCATGCCCCAGGGTAGATGGCCATGCTGCAATCCCTTCTCCTCCATTCTCCTCTTGGGATCTTGGGCATGCATGTACACACCCCTGGCGTGAGTTTAAGCCTACCAGGTCTGGGACTCAAACCACAGTCGATTACATGGGAGTCCAATGACATAGCCATTATGCCAACTGCTGGTCCCAAGGGTTCTTAATGATATTCAAGAAATAAGCTTTATTGGTCCAATTAAGTCCAGCGACAACTATGAGACAATATAGTTCTTTGCCAACTACCAAATTTTTTTCCAGACATTCATTTCATATACTCTGGCTCCCATTGGAATCACCTATGCCCCAGTTTAGGCCTGTAGATTATAATCTAGGGATGGGGGCAGCAGGGGAAGGCAATGGGATTTGCATTCACAAAAAGTTCTCTGTATGGTTCTGACACATGATTCACCTTGGCAACCTCTGAAAAATGACATAATAATATCTTGTAAAGATGCAGCAGCAGTCTTCCATGTCCCATCAGGTAAGTGAACCAGGATCGATGATGAAACTGCAAAGCAATTGGGAACAACACTAAAATAATGTTTTGTTCATAAGAGGTATCTAGTGACATACTTATTGTGAACGCTGCTCTTCTAAAAATTTCTGGATGAATGGGCGACTGATCACTTAGGCTAATATAGATCTACTCTTTATAAACAAATACAGGATTTGTGTTGTGTATACTATACCTGCCAAGCCTAGAGCAACTAAAAATAGACAACAGAATGGATGGATATTAACACTGACTTAATTTTTCTATCTCCAGATCTCTTACTTTTGATAGTGCTGCTTTTCTTAAAAACAGCCCAAGCTCATATTAACAGGCCAAACATTGAATCTCAATGAAAGCACTTGGTATAATGCAGCAGCAAGCATAGGAACGCTTGAAATAAATTTCCATAAATATGGAGCAAGGCTGTCTATAAATTTAATTTCTGTCTGATTTAATAACGGGCTAGATAAACATACAAACATGAGAACTATAAATTATGTTTTAATTTTCCTCTCTCACTATAATCATCATACAGCAGGTGAAAGTTTATAAATTGTGATTTTTATCTCAACTAATCTCATTTAACATTGCTTCACAATTAGATAGCTAAAAGGAAATTGCAGCTTTAAGACTGAAAGTCAGGGATCAATTTTATCAGTTATTTTGCTTAAGATTATAATGAATTTCAATATTTTAAATGTGATAAAAGCTAACATATAAAACACAAATGCCTGTGTAAACACAAAAGTATACATATATAAAAGGTTCTTCAAATGTCCACAAAAAATAAATATAAAAAAAGATGGGGCTAGCTGGTGGTGATTCAAGCATCTGGATCCCATATGACTGACTGATGGTTCAAGTCCCAGATTTGGTGGCTTGGAGAACACACATAAGATGTGCAAAAAATCTAGAGAGGAGAATAGGAGAGAAGGGATTGCAGTGTGGCCATTCCCTTAGTGAGTGTTTCCTCAATTTTCCTCTCTCTCTCTCTCTCTCTCTCTGTTCCTCTTCAAAGAGTGTACACCCTCTAGCAAGTTATAAAAAGAAAAATAATAATGACTAAAAAGATGCAAGAGTTTTTTAAATGTTTGCACTAAAATAAACTTATATGTAATTCCATTTTTCCATAAACTTTTACATTCTCATCATATAAACACTGATAAGACCTGTCTGCTTTTCAAAATATCGAAGAAATCGTAATCCTAAAGTTAGAGTGGTTATTATCTCACTAAATGATATTTGTTTTTTAATGCATGTTCAAGAGGTTTAGAAATATTTGGAGAAAGTCTTTCTTTGTAGTTGAAAAACTGTAGTTGATGCTAGAAAGAAGTATCTTTAAAAGCAAAGAATTCAGATTATAGGGAAACTTTACCTCTTATTGCTAGGGACGTTAGTTTCTCACCTTAGAGGAGAATAATAACCTGGATTTGTTTTCACTTCCCATACGCAGCTAGTTTCCAAGTTCACTTTCCTCTCAGAGTACCACACAAGGCATACTCCCTTGTTTCCCCACCTATCCAAGCATTCAGAAAATGTCTGAGTTTGTCCTGGCAGATGTATGAGAGGCTCTTTTCCATAGCAACAGGTCCAGAGATAGGAATCAGTATATTGCACTGCTCTCTGGATAAAAAGAAGTGTGAGAAATGGCGATGATAGATGCTATATAAAGGATTCTTGCTATTGGGGCCAGAAGATAATGTATTGGTTACATCACAGTTTGAGTCTAGGACCCAGTGGCTTAAAACTCACACTAGGCCCATGTGCATGCATGCCTAAAATTCCTAGAGGAGAATGGAGAAGAAGGGATTGAGGAGTGGCCATAACCCATGGGAGGAGTTATTTCTCGCCTTCTGTCTCTGTCTCTCTCTATGTCTCTGGTGAGTGCACGTGCCCTACAGGAAAGAAATCTCTCTTAAAAAAATAATTCTTGGTATTTTGACTCATTTTATACTATTAAGTTGTTCATTGTAAGGAAAGCTAAGGAATCTTGTTAGTTAAAGCTTTGAAATTCAGAACAAAAATATTTCATCATCTAGAATTATATCGATATAACCCCTCTCCTCTGAGTCGGGTAAAATGATGCCTACTTCAGCCAAAATGAGGAATCAATAGCATGATTAGCAAATTCTAGTTTATATATGATTCTAAGTTGCTTTTGAAATTAATCTGTCTATTGATTGACCATTTCTAAATATTAAATGAAATGGTAACCTTTTCATTATGACTGAAGAAAAACATCTTGTAATATAATTTCATTTTTTTTTGTTGTGCATTCTTCCTAGATGTGTGTCACCACTATTGTGTGAATTCCGAGTCATGTACCATTGGGGATGATGGAAGCGTTGAATGTGTCTGTCCACCACGCTATGAAGGACCAAAATGTGAGGTTGACAAATGTGTAAGGTGCCATGGGGGGCACTGCATTATAAATAAAGACAGTGAAGATATACTTTGCAAGTAAGTGGAAATCTGGCTTAACTTGTAAAAGTGTTTCAATCCCAATGGATGTAGTAGTTTAGCAATAACTCGCAAAAATGATATAAATTATTTTTATGCTAAAATTATATATGGTAACCATTGCATTTTTTATGGCTAGCGATGAAGTACAATTCCTTTCTGTTAAACTCAAATTTATTCAACACCTGTTATAAACATCTGTAGAATGTAGAAATCTATCATGTAATGATATGGGTAGATCATTTTTTATATATAATATTCCAAAGGGTAAGCAAGAAACATACTTTCAAAAAGCTGTGTGTAATACTGCTCGATTAGCATAACTCTGGCTTTTAACTATTTCCTTATTATTATTGATTCTAAGCGGGTTTACTTGTCTCCTTTTGCAAATCAGTCCTTTGGGAGAAGAGCAAATGACCTGTTTAGTGGAAATAAGCACTAAGCTTTTTTTCTTAATCTAATTTTGAACATAATGACCTAAAGTAAATAGAAAGCGTAGCATGTCTTGGGAAGAAACTACAACGCAGATGTCCAAATGTCACTTTTGCCACCTAGCTTTTTGCCCTTTGTCTTTCAATGAATGGAAAACAGAACATCATGGCTGAAGGGTAACGCCTTTCATTTCTATAATGAAACCAGTTTACGCCCCTGAGATTAGACATCAATCCTCACTCCAAACTTCTTCTCACAGCCTTTTAAAAGGACTTTTAAAGGGGTGGGCTTTATCACTTGCCTTGCTTAAGAATATGGTAAATGAGAATATGAGATAAAAAGGATGCCATATAGTGTCCACGCCACAATGTCCATGGAGAGTTCACAAGGGTGCTGAGATGAGTTATGTTGCACGGCCAAACAAGGTCCAATAACATTTTAGCCCAGACAGCATCATATTTTTTCTTTCTTTAAAAATTTACTTTCATTTTAGAATTTACTGTAAATGTGATTTGTGTTATCATTATGAATGACAATGACTCAAACTCGCAAATGGGGTCGTCTGAATATTCATTCTTTTTAAAGTAAAGCCATTGAAATATATAAGCATGAGCCTTTGACAAGTGCATAAAAACAAACACACTTTCATACAAACTACCAGAATCATGTTTAGTCATTAAGCTCATCATTCCTTGTGATGAAATTTGAATATAACAACTTTATTTCAGTACGGGGGTACATGTGTCTTCATGTTCAGTGTTCCGTATCAGTCAGAGCTATACGATCTTCTTTACAACTCCATTCCACTTCCCCAGGGACTCATGAGCTATATCCTAATGAAGGCTGTGAACCCAAGATTTTTTTTACCCAGTTTACCTTGGACAAGCTTCTACAAAGACACACACTCTGTTGCCATTATGTAAGTTTCATATAAAGAAGGAAAAGATAGGACTTAGGGCCCCTCCGTACTGCCTACTGTACTAAGAAAATTGGCTTCTTTAAACTACAAACACTGGATCCTCATAAACTCAGAAGATTATTTAGATCCAACACTGGAGTTTCTGCCTTCTAAAAGCTCTTGTTAGAAATATACATATAAGAACGAACAAAGACAATCATTAACAAGGAGGAGACAGTGGATCTTTAAAAATATGAATGTAATAATACTTGACTTGTCAGACAGACTATATAATATTTGAGCAAAACAACATAAACAGAATTGAGTATCCTGAAACATGTTAGTGATTTCAGTTTGTTTTCATTCTCTATAATACTTTTCTTCATAGACTGAAAATGTTTACAGTGATGTTAGAATTCTCTTTCATAAGTAAATGGTAGATAGTAAAATTGAATTCTAACAGATTAAAAGTAAATATTCTTACTTGGTTAGGAATAGTTAAGCAATCACATATACTTGTGACTATAAATAGGTAGTTGTGCTTCTAATGCACAGCCTATGAACTATCAGCCAGAATAGTTACTCTCTAATAGCATAAGTACAATCTTTAAAGGAGAGCTAACTACATACACATTTTTCCCTAACCTAGAATTCAAAGTTAATATTGATATAAAAAAGAGATGTCATCATATTCTTAAATGGCTTAAATAACAAACTTGTGATGTCAGTTGTCATGGGAATGCTTTGTGTGTACTGTGTAACTTTTGAAAAATTGGGACCAGCAGTTAGCGTAATGGCTATGTCGCTGGACTCCCACGTAGTCGACCGTGGTTCGAGTCCCGGACCCGGCGGCTTAAACTCACGCCGGGCGCGTGTGCGTGCGTGCCCAAGATCCCGAGAAGAGAATGGAGGAGAAGGGATTTCGGCGTGGCCATCCCCCCTGGGGGGTGATTTCCTGCTTTCTATCTCTCTGTCTCTCTCTGTCTGTCTGGCGAGCGCACGCGCCCTATAGCAAAATACCTCTCCAAAAAAAAAAGAAAAAAAAAAAATGATATATTACAACCTGTGTGTGTGTGTCATACATTTCTCCAAAAATGAAAATAATAATAAAAACTTATATTAAAATATGTTGCATTATAGTGATTTGGATAATTTGTATTTCAAATTTAAAATATCTACAAGCCTTTGTCTTCAACTTAGGATTCGAATAAAACCTTCAGAAAGGAAAAGATGCAACATCTTTTATAGCTGTGGGAAAAACAAGTTTAAAAGCAATCAATTAAATTTTTGTTTTGTTTTGTTTTAGATGATGAGTTTTGATATACAGTTTTTCTTTTTTTTTTGTAGAAAATGCTTTACTACATAAGGAGCTAATTTTTTTTCTTTTGATGTCTAATAGAACAAAAAGCTATAATGCTTTGCCCTTCTGATTTTCAAGGAGGATGGGTACGGAGTTTCTCAGATCCATTTAACATAGCAGACATCATCGACACTGTCCACTTGACTACTTTTGCATCCCTATTAGAATTCCTGTGTGGTTTACAAGGGATGGGTTATTCTCTGTTAAGTCTTAGCAAGTTTAGACTGTCGTCCCCTTCTCTATATCTGGTTCCATTTTTTGTTCATATTCATTTCACATCTTGTACTCATTGCTTTGGTTCACCTTGAAAAGAAATGGGATTTTAAAACCCCAGGATATTGAGAAATATCTTCAAATTAAACATCCATAAAGTTATAAGCATTTCAGTGAATTTCCAGCAACTTTACAAACCACAGGAGGTCAATTAAATACGCACAGGATAAATAAACTACAGGATTGTGAACTGACTATCTTCAGGCATCTTCTTATCATTGGGAATTACCTCGTGATGAATTTACAGCAGCACACATGCATCACGGAAAGGATCAAAACCAGTCAGTGATATTGCAGCATGGTTTCTTTTTCAGGGTTGCATCCAGATTTATTATGATACATTGATTGCTTCACAGCACCTGATACTAACATGATCACATGATCAGAGTTATCTGCCTTATCTGTTGTCATTCCGATTTGGGTCAAGGCTTGTAGGGTTCTATCAGTGTACTTCCCATAGAGTAGGTGCCTTTGTTATGTAGAATGTTGATGCACTTTTCTCCTTTCCCAGTGGTTTTCACTGTCAAATCTAATTGTTTGTTTGAAAATATCAGGTAGCATGTAGGAAATTTCTATATTTTGCTACTATTTTCATGCTGATTTTTCCCGTGTAGCAATGAGCAGATGTAAGTTAGTATCAGTTTGGTAAGTTTTTCAAGAAAACTTGTTTCATTACTTTGTTGTCATATTATATATTGCTTCAATAATAGTACTATAATTTTCAATGAGCAGTTTCATTTTTTTCCTGTTAGAATGAAAATAGTTGAGCATATTCAAAGGAAAAAGTGAAATAAAAGTGACTGTTTGATAACCCTATACTTTCTTCTAAAATGTAGAGTCTAAAACTCCTAACACTTCTTTGGGCCAGATTTTCCTTTAGAAGGAAAAGCTAAAATATTTTTTTCAGGAGCTTTTGATCATATGGTTTGTAATTTGCACAAATATCACCAAACGTTAGTTACATGAAAAAGGAAAAAGATACTGATGCTAATGTCTCCCTAAAGTACAAGTGATAGACATTAAGGTATAGTTTTTCATACAAAAATCTAGCTACATTAAATTTTCATATTAAGTAAATGGGTTGAAGATTAGAAAATTACCAAAAGAAAAATTTTATGTCATTATTCTGAGGGGGAAGAAATGAAAAACTTTGCCTCTAGCAAGTCTGTCTTCTGAAAACTTCCTTTCAGTCAGCCACTTCATTACTCCTATATGATAAATATTCTCCTCTGCGGAGAGTTTGTGTCAGCTTTCAACAGTAATGATGCTGGTGACAACGGGATTGTTTTTTTCTCTGTTTTTGCAGCTGCACTAATGGAAAGATTGCCTCTAGCTGTCAGTTATGTGATGGCTACTGTTACAATGGTGGCACATGCCAGCTGGACCCCGAGACAAATGTACCTGCGTGTCTGTGAGTACTTTACGATGCTGTGACATTTTATGATAGGACTTTGTATGTATATAGATCCCTATTCTGTTGCTCGCCTTTCTAGGAGTAATGCATTTTAAATGAGTATTTCATGGACATCTCTGATCAAGTGTTGTCCCTCATTGCCTCATGTGCTACAGGAATCTCCTCTGTCATCAATTTGCTAATGATTTCATGAGGAAGAGCTCATTCAGTTCTTAGCATCATTGTCATTGCAGACATCCACAGATCTTTGAACTTGGATAAGCTGGGGGAAACTATTCTGTTTCTTTGACCCTATTCAGATATGTGAAACCCAGAGATAGTCATTTTTTATGAATCTTTTGGTACTTATGGCCATTCTTAGCTAAAGAACTTGAGATATCTTTTCAAACGTATAATGCTCTTCGATGTTTTTGTCAGGCTTAAAGTATAGTGTTATGTAAATGCATGACACCCCGGGCTTCTTTCTTCCAGAAATTATTAACTCAAATCTGGGTTTCTGAACACCTAGAGAAAACTACTGGAGATTCTCAATGCTCCTGAGACTATCTGGAATTTGATATGTTCCCCCTCCTAATAATCTAATTGTCCAGAATGGACAACCTGAAATAAACCCATTCAGCTTATGTGGACACTGTTTCAAGTTTTGTTTTATCACTGTTTGACCAGAAGGATGACACCCATGTGTGATCCACATTTGCATCCCGTTCCCCACCGTGTCAGAGTAGCATGTGATGAGTGTGTATGAGAGAGAAGTGAGCATACCTGAACATTTTTATTCATGTGTGACGATCACTGTCTAAAATAAATTTGAAACGTATTTGGCAAAAAAAAAAAAAAAAAAAAAAGTCAGTCACTTTATTTAGCTGTATTTTACTGAAATTCTGCAGATGCTCTGTGGGGTTTAAAAGTCAGCGCTGTGACCAGAAAGAGAACCCTTGTGATCACTACTGTCAGAATGAGGGGATTTGCACTTTAACTGCGTTTAATGAGCCGAGATGCAAGTAGGTTTAACCTTCCACTTACCGCTGCGCTTCGTGTGACATCATTTCAGGCCACAGTTCATTGGTTTAAATCATGAACATCTACATGCATTTCACAGTGGATACTTAATCTTGAGGCTCATCTGTGTCATACACACTTAACCTTTGCTTCGCTCACCGACAAGTGTGTGCACCACAGCCTGCTAGAATGTCTAGAAATTAAACCGAGGAAATGGAAAAGCTTGTGGAACTATCTACTAAAAAGAAAAAAAAAAAAAAAAAAAAAAAACACTTTCTAGAATAGTTGCTTTTAATTAGAAATGTACAGAAACAAATGTTTTAAGACTCTTTTACTATATATTATATTTGAAATAATAGTTTTCTTTCTCTCATTTATATAGTTGATTTAATATGTCAAGCACTAAAGTAATTTATTATCTTGTTTCTCAGAATTTTATGGGAAACTGTGTTACCTTATCAGTAAGACTTCTTTACAGAGGAAATAAGGCACATGCTAAAGCATTTCTAGAAACTTTGTGTCTTAATTGTTTAAACTGTTCTTTCTTGATTCAATTTGTGATGTTTTGAATATCAATTTGTGATGTTTTGAATGTCAATTTTTAATGTTTTTAAATATAAATTTATCTTCCTCTAAGAAACATCAGGAATCACCTTTGGGGTAACTATCGATGCTCACCACCAGGAAGTGATATTTGATTGTGGCTGTGAGCATTAGAGAGGGATCATATTTGTTTGCATCATCGTTAAACTTTATGCCATAGTCTGCAGTCCTGATTGAGACCAGAAATAAGCCATACTGGTGATGGTCTTAGAGTATCTAGTAAAGGTTTTAAAACACAATTGTATTACAATCCCAGTTATTTCATTACCAAGAGTCTACTCTTTTGATAATAGTGAGTTGCTAGAGATTTGAGGCAGAATTTTGACTGGAGCTTGGTTTTGAAGGTGGTTCTCACACCAGAGGCTTACAGAGAGGTTCAAGTGGCTGAAACCCACATAGTCAACTTGCATGGTTTCAATCCCAAACCAGACAGCTGGAAAATCACACTGGGCACATGTGCATGCATGCCCAAAATCTCAAAGGGAGAATGGAAAAGATGGTGCGGCACGGCCAAACCCCAAGGGCTGATTTCTCACTTCAACTCTCTCTCATCTCCAGCAAGTGCACATACCCTATAGCAAAACTAAAACCTAAACTAAACTAAACTAAACTAAACTAGGTGATTCTTGTTCTATATAGAGAAAATTCATGGAGGTCAACTGCAGGGACCCCAAAATCAAAAGGTTTGGCAACAGTATATAGGAAAAGCAATGAGGATTTGAACCTGGGCAGTGCAACTGGAGGAAAGAACAGAGAGAACCATACATTAAGTGCTAATTCAGAATAAGTATGTATAGGACAACTTTGGTTAAAAATTGGTCTAGGTACTCATTTTAGAATATTGA
This sequence comes from Tupaia tana, assembly GCA_026018925.1. Lineage (NCBI taxonomy): Eukaryota > Metazoa > Chordata > Mammalia > Scandentia > Tupaiidae > Tupaia > Tupaia tana. Next base: position 106,897,764 of record JAKSZU010000001.1, read on the forward strand.
TAATGCTTGGGACCAGCAGATGACATTACATCACTGGATTCCCACGTAGTTGACCCCAGTTCGAGTCCTGAACTCAGCAGCATAAAACTCAGGCCAGGTGCGTGTGTGTGCATGCCCAAAATCACAAGAGGAGAATGGAGGAGAAAGGATTAAGGTTTGGCCCTTCCTCCTGGGGGGTAATTTATCACTTTTTATCTCTCTCTGTTTCTCTGCAGGCACACCCTAAAGCAAAACTATCTCTTAAAAATAAAAAGAATATTTATAATGCCACTCCAGGTCCCAGCCTTCACTTATTCTTCTTCATTCTCATTGTTAAAAAAAAAAAAAAATCACACATTTTAGGTCCTCTTGCCCCATCCTCATAACTAGGGCTCAGAATGACTACATGTGTCAGAGTCCTCTCTGTCACCAGAAGGAAAATCTCTTGATGGTCTTGGTACCTACAATAATGTTCTCTTTCACTTTTCACTCACACCATCAGAATCATAAGATTTAAGAATGAATATCAACCCAACTGACAGACCCAATCATCAAAAAAATGGAAGAGGTTTAGAGCAAACACCTTTTATTTTTGTGTTCCAGTGTCTCTCTCTACCTGTATTTGGCTTTATGGGAATGTTGCCTGTACCTTAATTGTCTATGCCCTAAAATGTATTGTAGCAATAGGAGTAATTTTTATGTTAGATTTCTCAAACACTGAAGCCATAAAAGAAGCATAGAATAATTATACCCTCTTTCTATTAATTAATTAACTCATTTTATTATTATTTAATTAACTCAAATTCTTATTGATAATCTATAATGAGTGAGATCTTGCATAATTTCAAGAGGAGTTAGTAAGGCCTAAAACTGATTTGGCAAATACTTTGTGACAAACATTGTGTTTAGGAATTCAAACATCTATGTGAAAGGTTAGATTATATAATGGTAAAAATTATTTTCATGATTATCTAATTGTTTTCCTCATTTCACAGATTTCAGTGCTGAGGTCACAACCTAGGAAATGGTAGATGTCTGAGAAGGAGATCATACTGTTTGACTCTAAAGTGCATGCCCTTGTTAGAACTCAAATGCTGTGCTGCTCTCTTTATTCCATAACAATTCCAATATGTTTTTTTAAATAATTTAACATTCATTTTTAAGTTTACAAATGGCTTTAAAAAGTTAAAGTACTATTTTGTAATTATTATATTAGAAGTATGACCAAAGTGCTGTTGGAAAACAACTGAATAAAGATCAGTCAGTAATGATTCCCAGGGGGAGCGTGAAAAGCTTTATAGTTAAAGTGATAGTTTCACAGCATTTCAATTAATATATTGTTGTTTTACAGGAGAGAAATAACTAAAAACCTTAGTGATAGCACAGGGTGGGGGGATAGTAGGGGGTGGATAATAGGAGGAGAGAGGGAGAGGAACAGGGAAAAACCACTTAATTGATACAAAAATGAACAAATAGATTAAGAACTAGGTAAGTTTTTGTGAAATAGGTCTTAGCTCTCTTACCACACAAATGCAACAACATATGCTAATCTGTATGTAGTCGTATTTATCTCTGTATCTCATAACATTTTGTAAACCTCAAATATACCCAATAAAATATATTTTTAAAAATAAAAAAGGGCAGGACAGCACAGGCAAATAATAATTCTGAAAGCGAAAGACAACCTTTAGGTTGTCGAGGATAGAACACAGGCTGTGTTGTCTAATGGAAGGAGGAAAGGCTGAAGACATGTGTGGTGACCAGTTTATGATGTACATTTTATGCCGTGACAGGAGAAAGGTTTTACAGAAAGAAGAATCGAAAATTAAGGTCTGAACTCTAGAAAACATATTTTTATACTGTGCAAAGGAGGAATCAACAAAAGAAAATGAAAAAGAAATAGAAGTTGAAGATTTACCACAGAGTAGATTCCTCCAAACCAATGGAGAAGAGAGTATCAAAGAATAGCAACTCCATGCAGGTCAAAGAAAATGCACATTACCCATGGTTCATTGGCTTTTATACTTAGATGGCTATGAGAGTTGTTTTGAGAGTCCTATGTAGACAGAAATCAAACTACAGTTGATGAATGGAAAGGTTGAGAAGTAGAGAAAAGTATAGAATCTTTGTGAACATTTGGCTATGGAATAAATGAAGGAAAAATAAGGGGACTATTCTTTTACTACTTATTAAAATGTCATTTACTAAAGTCTGTTAGAGACTATGAAGGACACAAAGATGGTTCAGACACAGATTTCACACTCATATTTCTTAGATTTGAGAATTCTAGATTATGATCAATTTTCCTAGAGTAGTTATTAGTATTATGCTACTTAAATGTAAATAAATATAGATAAAATTTAATATGAAGTTATTCATCATCACATGCAATATGAAGTAGTTGAGCTAAGAATGTTAAGCCTTCAGGATGTCTAGTGATTGGTGTCTTCACAAGGGTAGATTTTTGGAGCACAGCTCTCAGTCTCAGCTCCAATTGGTAGTTTTCATGTATATTTAATGAAAAGTCAGTATGTACTATTTAAAGATCAAAAAACAAAAATTGTTCTAAGATACAGCATATAGTGCTCACTTCAGTTTAGTTAGTAGTACTTTATTTCTACATAAATGAAAAACTATTTGAATCATGAAGAACTTACACACATTTGAAAAGTCTGTAAAGTATTCAGATCTATGAAGGTGACAGTTTTTTCCACATAGAAATTTGATTACTGTATCCTTCAATTTAAGAAATAGATTTGTGCTTTGAAAGCCTTCACTTTTGTCTCTTTATGACCATTTTCACTTATTACTATGTGTGGAAGAAAAAGAAAACTTTAAAGAAAAGCCTAGGAAAAAGAACAAAATTTGTTTTTTTTTTTCACATTTATTTGGAGGATGTTTTGACATTTATTAAAGTAAGCATATTGAAAAATTGTCAAGCCATATATATATTTAAAAATCTATGTGTTATTTTGACATTTAAACATTTTTTGAATAATTATTTATTTTATTTTACTTATTATTATTACTGTTTAATTTTGACCAGAGAAAGGCAGAAGGAGAGAAGAATGTGAGAAAGCAAGCCTCCAGGTCTAGGACTTGAACAGCAGTTGACCATGCCTTAACCACCACGCCACCCAGTGATCCCTATTTTGACAATGTTTTTTATAGTAAAAGATGTTTATTGTAATTGATAGAATTTTTTTTTTGAGAGGTTTTCTCTATAGGGCGCGTGCACTCGCCAGAAAGACAGAGAGAGACAGAGAGATAGAAATCGAGAAATCACCCCCCAGGGGGGATGGCCAAGTCGCAATCCCTTCTCCTCCATTCTCCTCTTGGGATCTTGGGCACGCATGCACACGCGCCTGGCATGAGTTTAAGCCGCCCGGTCCAGGACTTGAACCACAGTCAACTACGTGGGAGTCCAGTGACATAGCCATTATGCTAACTGCTGGTCCCGATAGAAATTATTAATACTTTGAATAATTATTGAAATCTATAGCAAGTTAACCATAACATCTACGTTTAAGGTTTTTCCTTAGAGTTACGCTTTCATTTATATTGGATATTTTTATAACATAGACATACCTCCACAACGTACTTCCCACCAAAACCCACAGTACATTTTACCCTCTACTAATGAAGAAATTTGTGTAGATAACCCACCTCCCCACCACTCTCACCATATGGACATGAATACAAGCATACACACACACACACATACACACAGAGCCATACTGTATAAACACAGCACCTGTCTTTGCTCACACAGCTCACTGACTCCAGATGCCTCTCCTACCATTTTTTCCAGTTAACTCTTATAATCTCAGTCTCAACTCAGGTATCATCTTTGTGTTTGCCACATGGCAAGTGAATAGTAAATATTAGTTGAATTGAACTTAAGTTTTTAAAAAGAAAATCATTTGAATTTCCAATTTTGCTTTGGTCATTTTGGGGGCTGAGTTGTGGCTTCCAGCCTCAAAATTTATTTACTGAAGCTCTGGGCCCCAGTCCCTCAAAATGGAGCTATATTTGAAGATAGGATCTTTAAAGAAGTGACTGAGTTAAAATAGGTCATATAGAGTGGATCCTAATCCAATTGGACTGTTGTCCTTATAAGAAAAAACAGTAGGAAAAGTGAGAGTGTGAGCACAGGAAAGCTACTATGTGAGCATACAGCCTGAAGGGGCAAGTAGAGATGCCTCAGAAGAAACCAAACTGCCAAAACCTTTTAGCTAGTGAGTAAATCAATTTCAAGGTATCAAGCCTATAGTATTTAATTATGGTGACCACAGAAAAACCATACAGATTTTGGTACCAGGAAATGGGCTGCTGTTGTAACAAATATGTAAATATGTGGAAGTGGCTTTGAAATTGGGTAGTGGGTAGAGGAGGGCATTTTGAGGCATGAAGAGATTGTTAATGGAAATACAAATATTTAGAAGATTCTCAGAATATTCATATTGCCCAAAAATGAGTAATAGTATTGTCGAGAGGTCATCAAGGGTATAGTTGGACAATTATTACTTTAAAGAGATTGTAGGTATGACTGAAGATCCAATCGACCACCTCAGTATAAATGTTGCCAGTTGAGACCAAGGGGACAGGGACAGGACAAAATCAGGGAAGGTGCTGGGCTAGTGAGAGGCTATACCGCAGGTCAATAGAGCTATGTCAATGGGACCATGCTTTAAGAACACAGAAGTATAGCCTCAAAGGTGGTTTCAAGGTCAGGGGGTATCCACTGCCACCAGGGTTACAGAGGATACAGATCTCAGTGGCAGGCTGGCTCTTCTATGGTTCCATAGGGCAAGCCAAGGTTGCCATTTCAGATGGTCTGTAGTCTCTAGGGCCAAGAAGATGAAGCTTCAGTCATGGGGTCAAGGACCTTGGGACAAGGCTCCTGATTTTAACTGAGCAGGGTGAAGGGTTCTATTCCCCTAAATCAAGAGGACAGACCATCAAGCCAAAGAGGATTATTCTGAAACTTCATAATCAGATAGAATTTGCCCTCCTGGCTTTCAGACTAGCTTGGGACTTCGGACTTTCTTCTTTTCAATTTCTCCCTTTTGAAATGGACTAAGAATTTGGGAGCTGTCCTGATGGGGATGGATGTATTTTGTATGTAAGAAGGACATAAATTTGAGGAGACCAAGCTGAATATTATGAACTAATAGTGTACTATGCAGATTCATACATCGAAGCCTGACTCTCCCCTCTCCTTGCCCTCTAGCCCAGTAACTCAGAATGGGACCCATTTGGGAGCTAGCCACTGTAAAGAGATAAGAGGTTTAAAATGAGGTTACTAGGATTGTCCCTAATCCAATATTGTCCTTTAAAGAAGAGTATGACACAGATATATCCAGAGAGAAGAGCATACAAAAACACAGAGAGAAGATGGTCGTCTATAATCAGCAGAAAGAGTTAAGAAGAAACCAAACCAGCCAATGCTGTGATCTTGGACTTCCAGTCTCCACAACTGGGAGAAAATTAAGTTTGGTCATCAAAGTCTACCAGTGTATAGCATTTTGTTATGACAGCCCTAGCAGATGAATTTAATCACCATATGTCTTATTTTTGTTTTTGTTCTTGGAGAGGTTTTTGCTATAGGGCACGTGCGCTCGCCAGAGAGACAGAGAGATAGAAAACGAGAAATAACCCCCCAGAGGGTGTAGCCATGAAGCAATCCCTTCTCCTCTGTTCTCCTCTCGGGATCTTTGGCATGCACATACACGCGCCTGACATGAGTTAAGCCATTGGGTCTGAGATTCGAACCGCGATCAGCTACATGGGAGTTCAGTGACATCGCCATTACACTAACTGCTGGTTCCATCACGTATGTCTTTTGACTGGAAAACCCACTGGTGTCCACTCTATTAAGAACCAAATATTTTCATTGACTTTCCCACATGTACATAGCCTGTTTTTGGTTATTTATCCTCAGAAGCACAGCACTGTCTCCTTTTGCAGATCCCTCCGAATGCAGACCAGGGAGACATGGAAATGTGGTAACTAACTTTTCCTGGGAATAATTCATCCATGTTTAGGTGCTCATGAAAAGATATAATGGAAGACAATGAGGAAGTCAGAGATTCCTACTTTTAGGCTCTTCCTCTTGTTTGCTAGATTTTGATGCAGATTTAAATCCTTATTCTGGAACATCTACTGTACTGACAGCCCTACTGGGATCCCATTCATTGGCTAGTATCTTCATTATCAAAGGTGATACAGATAGTAAAGAAATTCTGTTGTGGGGCTAGCAGGTGGTGTGATGGTTAAGATGTGGACTCCCACATGGCTGACCATGGTTTTGGTCCTGAACCTGGTAGCTTGAAACACATGCCCAGGACATGTGTGTGCATGGCCAAATTCCCAGGAGGAGAGTGGAGGAGAAGGGACTGTGGAGTGTCCATTACCTCTGGGGAAGTGATTTTTCACTTTTCCTCTCACTGTTTCTGTGTCTCTCCAGCAAGTACATGTGTCCTATGGCAAAAATCTAAAATGAATGAATGAATGAATAAATAAATAAATAAATAAATAAATAAATAGAAATTCTGTTGCATCTACAAGATAGAGTAAGTAGACACAACACAGATTTTTAAAGTCAGACTTATCTAGATTAATATACTCATTCCTACATTCCTATTGGTCTAAGCCTCATTTTCCTCTTCTTTAAGATGATGATTCTAGTATGTACATATAAAAACCTCCATAAACAAGAAATGTTGCATGGGAACAGAAAAGATTAGCCTGGGAATTTGTGTTTAGCACCACTAGGTCTTTTTTTGCTGTTTGGCTTTGACCATGAGTATAATGTTAGTCTTATAACTAACTTTTATTTTAGCTCTTGTATATGGTCTTATTTAGGTGATTTGCTGAAGTTTTCTCAGGCATCTCAACTTTCAGCTACTGTTTTCTGCATGCAACTCATGGCTCAGATCTTATCATTTTAGCAAAGAATTGCAAATATTTAAAAAGTCCAGAGTTTTGGGGACATATTTCATCTTTATTATCAGATTCCCCTCATAATATTTTTTGAGAAATTACTCGGAGTTCTCTACATCCCCATAGACACCTAAGTCACCACTCTCTCCATTTGAACAGACTTTGTCAAAGAATAATGATGAGATGATGATATTTTACTTCAAGTAAGTGAGGAAATAGGCGATGTGATTTTATAGAGAATGTGATTGTGGTCACAGAAATAAAATAAGAAAACATAAAATAAACGCTGGAGTATATTTATCACACACTTTTACTAAACATTATATGTAAATGTGTAAGCTTATGACCCAATATTTCAAAAAGTATATATATAAACAAACATATATGAGCATATGAAAACATATGCATATGTGTAAAAATATATGTATATATACTATGTTTATATAGGATATACATGTATGTTTACAGAAAAACAGTCATGAAGAACACATATCAAAATGGTAAAAATGTATACTGGTTATTAGTGAAATCTTTTTAAGGATAACTTTCTGTGTAAAAGCATGTTTTTTCCAAAACAGAAGGAAAAAACAGGTGCATAGTGGTTAAGGCACTGGTCCCTAACATGACTGACAGCAGTTCAAGTCCTGGATCCAGCAGTTTGAAACTCATGCCAGGCATGTGTGCGTGCATGGCCAAACTCCCAAGAGGCGAAGAGAGGAGACGGTATTGTGGCATGGCCACTCTCCAGGGGGGTAGTTTCTCACATTCAGTCTCTTGATCTCTCTCTGTCTCTGGAGAACACACGTACCTATAGCACAAATCTCTCTCTAAATTTTTTTCCTTTGAGTAAAGTTTTTAAAAAATAGACCCAAAAAGATCTAAGTGTGATATTACATTGCTTCTGAAAGCATATCAATTTCAGCACTCACTGTTTTAAAAATGGGAGTATGGTGAACTCCAAGATACTCATATATTATTTCTTCTTGCCCATAGCAAGAACAATTCTCTGTGTGGATGTGGTCTAAAACAAGATGTACTATTTGTTTTTATATTTTATCTCTTCATTTGTAATAAAAACTAAAAATAATTAATTATGCTGTTAACATTTTTTCTTTCTCTCTTTTTTTTTTGGCAGGGGCTTGGTTAGATTTATATGAGCATTTTTTGTTTTGTTTTGTTGCTGTTTTCCTTTTTTGGGAAGATGGTTCTCCACAAAATTATCTTCTTTCTGTTATTGTGTGTGAGTGTGTGTGTGTGTGTGTGTGTGTTTGTGTGTTTATATTTCTGGTATTACTCTATAATATTCTATGTAATATTCAATATTTTATAGCCAGAATTGGCCTCTCTTCTGTGTGTGGTCTTTGGACATGACACATATTTCTGTGAAATTGGCCTGGGAGTGCTGCCTATTCCAGTCTATGGCCTCTTTAAATTTATTTGTCGATTTCTTTCCAGTGGACTGTAAATAACACATTGCATTGTTTTTTGTTTTGTTTTGTTTTGTTTTGTTTTGTTTTTGAGAGGTTTTTGCTATAGGACGCGTGCGCTCCCCAGACAGACAGAGAGAGACAGAGAGACAGAAAGCAAGAAATCACCCCTCAGGGGGAATGGTCACGCTGCAATCCCTTCTCCTCCTTTCTCCTCTTGGGATCTTGGGCACGCACGCACACGCGCCCGGCATGAGTTTTAAGCCACCGGGTCTGGGACCTGAACCGCGGTCGACTACATGGGAGTCCAGTGACATAGCCATTACGCTAACTGCTGGTCCCAATAAGACATTTTATTTGATTTATCTAATTTACCCCAATAGCTAGCATGCATTTCCCATGTACTATATGCTTAATTACTGTTGGTAAAGTATTAATGTCTTGGTGCCTGTATTATATTATGTGATATAGCATCCTATGATATAATCATCATTCTGTCATTGTCATGAAATGCATCTTACTTTTAAAATGCATTTTAATTGAATGAAGAGTCAGGCAAAATAGAAAAATAATTTTTCAACATGATTTTTCATCTGTATTCTCATCTCTCTGATACCTTCTAAAATTAGTATAAGGTATTTCCTGAGGGCTCTGGAACTCATGTTGATTATTTTTAACATGAATTAGACAAGCTAAATTGGTTTAACACACCATCTTTTTTTTTTTTTTTTTTTTTTTTTGAGAAGTGATTTTGTTATAGGGTATACATGTGCTTGTCAAAGAAACAGAGAAGAGTCAGAGGGAGAGAAAGTTAGAAACCACCCTCTGTGGAGGATGCCCATGCCACTATCATTTCTCCTTCTTGATTCTCTTCTTGGGATTTTGGGTACACACACACACACACACACACACACACACACGGCATGAGTTTCAAGCTCCTGGGTCTGGGGCTCGAACCGTGGTCGGCCATGTGGCAGTCCAACACCACAACCACTATACTACGTGCTGGCCGCACCGCAACACATCATCTTTAACTACTAGAAACATTTGACATAATTCATTTTGTTCTCTCTTCTTGCCTTTTGCTTTTTTTATTGTTTTTGTTGTCTGCTGTTTTTCCCTTGTAAAACCACAGTTTGTTATCAAAAATGGTCATGGAATAAAAGAAAAGTCAGATAATATCCTCTAGAGTGTCTGAATCTATTCAAGGAAAGAGATGAGGCAAGAAGAAATATGGCAAGCACTTTGGGGATTTGAGTGGTGTAAGATAAATGGTGCTTGTCAGGGAGCATTGGACAATAATATTAGACTGAAATAATTCTCAGTTACTTGGTATACTTAGCTAGGAGTTTGAAATTCATTTTATAAGCAGTAAGGGAATGCTGATAACATTTGAAATATAAAGTGTCACAGTCATGTGCATGTTTTAAAAAGGTCTTGATGACATAATCATCTGTTAAAAAAAGAGCTTCATGGGTTTAAAAAATAGATTTTATGATGAACCTTATTTTGCAACACAAAAGAAAGATTTTTAATTTTTAAAAAAGGCTAGCGAACTTGCTGTCAAACAAGGCACAAAAAAGAGGAACTTATAACTCAGAATTGCAGTTTATTTTGTTCACTTTTTCTTCTCTGTGCCCTTTTTCTCATCTTAAGACAACAATGTTAATAGCACCTATCTCCTAAGACCGTTGCAAAGAGATATGTCATATTTACATATGTATATAGATATGACATAGAGACTCCACTGTTGTGACACAGGTGTTAGGGTCAGGATTCATTACACTGCAGCCATGGGGAAAGACCCAGGGTTCAGATCCCAGGTCTACCTGGTTGACTGGAAGCCTACAGGCAGATCATAGCATGATGATGTGTGTGTGCATGCCTAAAATCCCAGGAGGAGAATAAAAGGGGAGATTGCATTGTGGTCATCCTCTTGAGGAATGATTTCACTTTCTCTATCTGTCTCTCTTTGGCAAGTCAAGTGTCCTATGCCAAAATCTATAAAATATGTGTGTGTGTGTGTGTGTGTGTGTGTATACTCGCACACACCCACCCATCCACCCCACACACACACACACATTTCGGGGGGGGAGAGAGAGAGAGGACATAAAATATTTTCTTCAGAAGTTGGTAGGTGCCATGGTGGTTAAGGCTCTGAACTCACACATGGCTGACCACAGTTTGAGGCCCAAACCTGGTGGCTTACATTCTCTCTCTCTCTGCTTGTCTCTCTCTGGTGAGTGCATGTGCCCTGTAGCAAATTAAAATAACAATAATAATACATAAAATAAATAAATAATTATTAAAAAGAAACTTAAACATAGAGAACACTTTAAAAGGAAAGGTAATGGGACCGGCGATTGGCATAATGGCTAACTCTCTGGATTCCCATGTAGTTGACCACAGTTCGAGTCCTGGACTCAGTGGCTTAAACTCACACTGAACGTGTATGTGTGCATACCCAAGATCCCAAGAAGAGAATGGAGAGGAAGGGATTGTGGCATGGACATCCCCCCTGGGGCAGGTGATTTCTTGCTTTCTGTCTCTCTTTCTGGCAAGTGCATGCGCCCTATAGCAAAAACCTCTCGGCTCCCAACCCCCCCCCCCCAAAGAAAAGAAAAAGAAAAAGAAAGAAAAGGTTAAAAAAAATGGTACCAACAGGTGGTGTGGTGGTTAAAGTGCTGGACACTCCCACATGACTGACCACGTTTTGAGTCTCAGACCTAGTGGCTTGCTTTTTCACTTTCCCTTTTTCTCTGTATCTCTCTCTGGTCAAATTAAAAAAGTGAAAGGATAAATAAAATTAAATAATTTTTGAAAAGAAAAGGTAAAATCTTACAGCCATTGTAACAGACTAGACATAAAATGATTAGAACCTGGTATAAATTGATCATCTGGTGTCTGAAGAGGAAGAATTAAGCACGGATTTTAAAAAAAATTGTTGTTTTATTAAAAAAAAGGCAAAATTTGTTATAAACAAAATGTTGCTAGCGGAGCTCAGCTCAGGTTCTACTGATGGATGATAGAAAGAAAGGCAGGGTGTCTACCCTCAGTCACCTTAGAAAACAGGAATGAGAACTAACTTTATAAACATGTTTTAAAATGCAGAAAAATGTAAAGTGAATTATAGACATACCAAAAAGACATTCTTTAGTAGAGGAAAAAGGAACTTTATCATTTTCTCTGATTTTGTGATTGTTCCAATCTAATTATTTTATTAGAAGTTCAGCATTATTTCCAAGTCCTTAGTGTAAGAAATGCACGAAAAAATGCCCAGGTACTAGAGAAGGCTTTGTTGAGGATTCTAGGAGGAAGATAATGAGTTCTGTTTCTGTCTGAAATTCTAAAAAGGTAAGAATTATTCTTCTACATTCCAAGTGCTAATTGAGGCCTTGGTTTCTCAAAATACTGGTCTTGCAGACAGGCGACGGCGTGGTTTTGTTCTCCCTTGGTTCTGCTGTCAGGTTGACTCTTCCATGTGGACCAGTGACCTTATGGCTCCACAGAGAAATTCCAAGAAGTGCCCAAGGAAGTTGTCAGGAGTGATTTCAAACAGATCACAACTTTTCAGCAGAGATACTGAGAAATTCAACTTTAGCAGACTACGCTGTCCACATTTCAAGAGTCAGGTCATTGCACGTCCCTGTTTTGCTTTCTGCCCCATGGCATATTCTCAAAGCAAAAAATATGAAATGTGCATGTCTCATGGAGCAGTGAAGGCCAAGAACATCTGTCAAATCAATATCCATCTTTTATGATCCCAGGTAACAGGTTGTAGCTTGCCTTAGCTTTTACCATGCTAGTTATATCATGAAGAAATAAGAAACACAGATAACGTATTTTCTGTATGGGTTTAAACTTCACTTGGTGCTTCTAGAGTACAAACAGCATTGCTTAATAAGGAACAATGATCAGGGCTGGCAGGTTGCATGGTGTTTAAGAGTGCTGGACTCCCACATGGCTGACCACGGTTCGAGTCTCAGACCTGACAGCTTGCTTTCTCACTTTCCCTCTCTCTCTCTTGCTCTGTCCCTCTCTGGTCAAATTTAATAAATAAATAATAAAGTTAAATAAGATAATTCTTAAAAAAAAAAAAAGGAACAATGATCATGTAGCTTATATTAGGCAACTTTGATATAGGTATATTATTTTCCCTTGATTTGGGGATATTAGCTCAAAATCTTGGCCTTAAATGTCTTCAGGGGATCAGAATAACCCAAGGACACAAACACAATACAACTATGTATTGTTTTTATGTAACTGTTACTCCTTTAACCATTTATATTATTTTCTCTTAGATTGTTTTCTCTAGATTTTACTATAATCTAGGCCCCAAATTTCAGAGAGTAAAGAGCGAAGGTTTATTTTCACTCATGTTCTATGCTTAAGGAAGTCAGTGCTTTTACATAAGTCAACCACTTGATGCCAAATTCACTGTACAGTTTTAAGAACAGGATTAGATTTGTACTTAAACAGCCATGTTAGTTTAAGAGGAAAAAATATAAAACTTAGTATATCACCACCATTTAGGAAAATATTTTACTTCTCCTTTTTACTCTAGAATAATATCACAAAGAGACATCATATTAAAGTAGAGAAAATAATCCCTTCCTTTTCTTTCATTGGGTATATCAAAAAGTTACAATAATATTGATATTGGCATGCCATATACAATCTTTAAATTTAATATTCATAATATTATTTATCATCTGATTTAAATAATCAGATGATATGTAAAACTTATAGACATTGTGTCACTTCTTCACTCAAGAAACCTAAAAAGATTTTTTGTTTTTATAATACTCACCTTACATGGCAAAAAATGTTTACTGCTATTATTAGAAATAAGACACCTGAAATGGGGGAAAATCTCTTGAAAATTTATTTATTTAGTTAGTTAGTTAGTTAGTGAGCAGGGGAGTCTATATTTGGATCCAAGCCTATCTAATTCTAAATTTAAAAAAAAAAAATGATGTAATTCTAAATTTGACATATGTTGTGTCTCCATATTAGCACATTCATTGATTAGCCATCCAAATCTATTGAAGGGATTAAATTGCATTTAATTTTTTTTTTTTTTTTTTGGAGAGGTTTTTGCTATAGGGCGCGTGCGCTCGCCAGACAGACAGAGAGATACAGAGAGATAGAAAGCAGGAAATCACCCCCCAGGGGGGATGGCCACGCCGCAATCCCTTCTCCTCCATTCTCCTCTCGGGATCTTGGGCACGCACGCACACGCGCCCGGCGTGAGTTTAAGCCACCGGGTCCGGGACTCGAACCGCGGTCGACTACGTGGGAGTCCAGCGACATAGCCATTACGCTAACTGCTGGTCCCAATTGCATTTAATTTGACCAATAGATGGCATAATGGTTTTGTTCCTGGACTCCCACCTAGTTGACTGGTTTGAGAACTGGACCCAGTGATTTCAAATTCACACTGGGGTGTGTGCATGCATGCCCAAGATCCTGAGTGGAGAATGGAGGAGAAGGTGTTGAGGCTTGGCCATCCCTCCTTGGAGGTGATTTCTCACTTTCTGTCTCTCTGTCTCTCTGGTGAGCGCAATGCCCTATAGCAAAATCCTTCTCTATAAAAGAAAAAAATATGTTTAATTACATATTTGTCATTTTTAGAAATATTAAACTGGTTTCCATATCAACTTATAGATACTATGTCACTTCATTAGTCAAGATGTGTTTGCCATTAGGCAAATACTTTCAGAACTGACACATCTTCATGAAAATAAATCAACAGTTTCTTAGTTTGCTGCATCCTGGACAAGAACACAATTTTTATCACTGAATTAGTACAATTTGACATGCTCAAGTTGCTATAATGCAATGTTATTTTATAAACAAAAGAATTAGTGACTAAATGAATGGGTGGATAAAAAAAGAAAGGAGTTAAAAAAGAAAAACCAAATATTTATTGTGGTTTTTATAACATATGTAACATGTTTCCCATAATGGATTAACATCACTTTCAATGAGAGATGTCTAGTAGCTAAGTAAAAGTATGTTTTTAAAAAATAGGATTATGCATTCTTCATAGAATAGTGCATGGCACATCTTTATTAACACTTCTATGTGTGATTTTGGTCATATATGTTCAACAATGATCCCTTCATGCTTTCACACATCCATTCTTTCATTGTGTCGAACAGCAGATCTATAATTGACCAAATATATGCACTGAGTATGTACCAGAAATTGTTTAAGAAATGAAGGAGAGGGGCCAGGAGGTAGCTTACCACAGTTCAAGTTCCAGAACCTGGCAACTTGAAGATAACCCTGGGCACATGTGCATGTATGTGCAAAATTCAGAGAGGAGAATGGAGAAGGGATTGCAAAATAGCCATCCCTCCTTTGGGGGATAATTTTCACCTTCCCTCTCTCTCTCCCGCAAGTACATGTGCCCTATGGCAAAAAATCAAAAAACAAAAAAAGAAAAAAAGAAGAAAGAAAAAAGAAAAAGAAAGAAATGAAGGAAAATACAAGGATGCATAATAATCTCTACCCTTAAATAAATTGTAATCTAGTATAGCCATAAACAAATGCACAAATACTTCTGAATGCATTTAAATAAAGAAATAAAAAGATACTATATCATATTTATGATTGTATTTTGAACAAATATATAAAGATATTTTTAACTGACCCCAAATAGTCATTTTTTCTGTAATATAAAATGTTACTGTAATAATTTATAGCATTTTGGATTTATTGGAGACATTTATCTTTATTTCCTGAATCAATTTTTAAACCATTGCCTGTATAAACTTCCTCACCTTAAATATAAGAAAAGTAACACTTGGGTTAGGAAAGAAATGTTAGTGAATAGACACCGTTAGTCATAAGTTTTCAGATATTTCTGTCTGCAACATATTCCTATGAATGTTAAGCAAGTCTGGTGTTTTGTGACTAGCATTTATGTAGGACAGACAAATTTGTTAGTCATATTGAAAGTGAATCTTTCTCATTTTATTGTTTATATTCTTTTCAAACAATTAAAATTATAAACCAATTATTTAGAACTGCAGGTTGTAGATTTTGAGAAAGGCTGAATGGTAGTGATTGGAAAGTTATTTAATTATAAATTGGTTCTGGAAAGCTTTTATTGAATATATAGGAATCATCGAGAAATCTTGTTACTTGGGTCAGCTCTTTAGTGCAGCAGTGAAGCACTGCTTATGGGAAAGCGGCTCCCATGGCGACCTGGTCAGCCTGAATCATGCCAGGCATGCGGGCAAGTACTTCACATCCCATGGGCTGCAGGACTGGAGGAAGGAGAGTGCGATAGACTAGATCCTGTGGAGGGTACTCATCTTTCTCTCACTCTCACATACATACAAGCTGCTATGAGTTAAAAAAGAAAGAGGAAGGAAGGAAGGAAGGAAGGAAGGAAGGAAGGAAGGAAGGAAGGAAGGAAGGAAGGAAGGAAGGAAGGAAGGAAGGGAAAGAAATGTTATAACTAGAACAAGAGCTATGCTTGAAATAACAAAAAAGGGATAGTTACCTATATAGCCGATTCATGTCCTAATGATTGAGACTACAGATTAACAGCTAGCTAACATCCGTATCTAACCACATGAACACTGCAACTGAAAGTAAATTGAATGTTTTTGGAGAGCTAGAGTTATATATTTTGCTTTTGTATTATTTGTTCGATGTTATTTTTATTGTAGGGCACATTTGCTCATCAGAGAGCGACAGAGAGATAGCAAGTGAGAAATTACCCTCAGTGAGGATGGCCACGCAGCAATCTCTTCTCCTCCAGTTTCCTCTTGGGATTTTGGGCATGCATGCACACGCACCTGGTGTGATTCTCAAGCTGCTTGGTCCAGGACTCAAACAACAAAGTTAGCCAGCACCTATGGGATCCAGCACCTTAAACTCCATGCCACCTACTGTACTTTAAAAAATGCATATTCAAAAATCTTGTAATTACACCTCCTGACAGCCTACCATAGCCCCAAATTATGTAGTATTAATGTACCTTGAATACCACTTACTAACTGCATTTGGATATGCCAGATACTCCCATTATAATTTTAGAATTCACTATCCTATGCCTTGTAAATTCTAATTAGAAAGGGCCTTCTTTGGGACTAGCAGATGGCGTAGTGGTTACTTCGCTGGACTCCCATGTATCAACCCCAGTTCGAGTCCCGGACCCTGTGGCTCAAACTCAGTCCGGGTGCGTGTGTGCATGTCTAAGATCCCAAGAGGAGAATGAAGGAGAAGGGATTGTGGCATGGCCTTCCCATTGGGGGTCGGGGGTGGGGGGGTGGGGAGAGGAGTGATTTCTCACTTTCTGTCTCTGTCTCTTTCTGTCTTTCTGGCGAGTGCATGTGCCCTATAGCAAAAAATTCTCAAAAAAAAAGAAAGAAAGAAAGAAAGAAAGGGCCTCCTTTGAATATTTTATAAAATCTTTATTGTTTACTCTTGTGCTAAAACATAAAGTATTCAGGTAGCAAACTTGTAGCTTGAATGGCAGTAAGTATTGAGATTTTCTCACTATGGCTTTGTGCGTTTTTAGAACAATTTTGGAATTCAGTACTCATCTTGGGAGCTTTCTACTGGTATTGCAGCACATATTCCGTTTTGCTTCCCACCTTTAGCTATAGAATTGTAACCAGCATTTCTAATGTAATAGCCTACCTTTATGCCTTCAATTACATCCACCATATTACTTAATACTAATTTTATGATAATTCCTTTTCCTTTTCAGTTGATGCATGTAATCTATTCAGTTAAGTAGAAATTGTCCACTCACTCTAAAAAATGTCTTATGCCTTTCTGATCTGCTTTCAATAAAATTTCCAAGAGAATATCTAGATGGTGAAAGTTTTTCATCACTAGATATTTCACGGTTTTTAATATTTATTCGGTCATCATTTAACACTTCAGTGGCCATTTCTACTTCAGTGGAATTCTGCGCAGAATTTTATGTTAAAATACTTCTAACTTAATCCACTCAAATTTAATAAACTTACTTTTTTAGTAATTTCTTGGTAAACTAGATTTTATTCTTTTATCTATATTTCTTCCCCTTAAAATAAATCACTTTTAAACAATTTTAACTAACTTTATTTTTTTATTTCATGGCTACTTCATCAATTAAAACTTGTCACTGATTTTTACCTTTCTTAAAATAGTTGTTCATCAAAATTTATTGACCTTTAACAAATTTTATTTTACTTTATCACATTAACACCTCTCAGAAATCAAGAACTCTTTTTGACCAGATTTTCTTAATAATAAAGTAAGACTAATTTTGTCTTACTAATCTTTTTAGTATTAGTTAACATGTAAAGGTTAATGTAATGTTTTAGAAGTGGTTATTATAGAATATTATTATGTAATTGAATCATGTGTGCTTATTACGGTTAAGTTTTAAGATCTATGATTCTTGGGACCAGCAGTTAGCATAATGGCTATGTCGCTGGACTCCCACGTAGTCTACCGCGGTTCAAGTCCCAGGCCCGGTGGCTTAAACTCATGCTGGGCATGTGTGCATGCGTGCCCAAGATCCCAAGAGGAGAATGGAGGAGAAGGGATTGCGGTGTGGCCATACCCCCTAGGGGGTGATTTCTCGCTTTCTGTCTCTCTCTGTCTGTCTGGTGAGCGCATGCGCCCTATAGCAAAAAAAAAAAAAAAAAAAAGATCTAAGATTCTTTAAAGAAAATAATGCAGAGTAATATCTTTTGCCACATAGGAAGTAGCAGTGAAATTTCTATTAAGGATAGTACTGAATGGGAGGCCTCCAGGTTACATAGTGATTAAGGTGCTAGATTCCCACATGGCCAATTGTGATTTGAGTCCTGGATCCAGCAATTCCAAACTCATGCTGGGAAGATATGTGTGAGTGCCCAAGTGCCCTATAGAAAAAAACCTCTAAATAAACAGAATTATAGTACAAAAATAGAAATAATTTAAGATATGGCATTTTATTATTTTTTATTGGTTTATATTTTTGGAGAGGTTTTTGCTATAGGGCATGAATGCTCACCAGAAAGAAAGAAAGAGACAGAGAGAGACAGAAAGTGAGAAATCACCTCCTAGGGAGGATGGCCACACCACAGTCCCTTCTCCTCCATTCTCCTCTTGAGATCTTGGGCACACACGCACATGCTCCCAGCATGAGTTTAAGCCACTGGGTCCGGGACTCAAATTGTGGTCGACTACATGGGAGTCCAGCAACATAGCTATTACGCCAACTGCTGGTCCCAAAATATGGCATTTTATTTGAACACAAATCAGTTTGGTAAAATTATTTTAAAAAACTGAATTAATGAGATATAGTGTAAATTATTGTGCTAGTGCAAAATTGTATTAACTTAGCCACAATAAAGGTTATATTTATGGTTTTTATATTTTAGTTGAATTTATAAGTAATGAACCTTTAAAGATATAGTGGATATATCTATATTATTTTGTAATCACCACAGAAATGTGAAGTTAATATAAAAAAGATATTAATATCCTTCAATAACCTCTCCTTTTTTAAAAAAATAGTTTGTCCTTTGTTATCACTACATAGACATCAAGAACATTACTGGAAACATGTCCTAGCTACTGCAGTAAATTTTACTGTCAAAAAAAGTGGATTATTCTAGGCCAATAAGTGGCATAGAGGTTAAGGACCTGAGCTCCCACATGGTCAACTGTGGTTCAAGTCCCAGGACCTGGTGGCTTGGAACTCACACTGGGCTATGTGAGTGCCCAAATGTCTCAGGAAAACAATGGAGGAGAAGTGATTGCAACATGACCGTCCTTCCCAGAGGGGGGTGATTTCTTGTTTTTTGTGTCTCTGGCATGTGCCCGATAGTAAAAATCTCTGTTTAAAAAAATGAAAAATTGGGACCAGTAATTAGCATAATGGCTATGTCGCTAAACTCCCATGTAGCTGACGGCGGTTCAAGTCCTGGACCCAGTGGCTTAAACCCATGCTGGGCGCGTGTGCGTGCATGCCCAAGATCCCGAGAGGAGACTGTAGGAGAAGGGATTGTGGCGTGGCCATCCCCCCTGGGGGGTGATTTCTCACTTTCTATCTCTCTTTCTCTCTCTGTCTTTCTGGCAAGCGCATGCGCCCTATAGCAAAAAATCTTCTCCAAAAAAAAAAATGATTATTCAGTGTCCAGCAGGTGGCAAGGTGGTTAGGGCACTGGACTCTCACATGGTCACATGGTCAAACATATTTCAGTCCTAGACCTGGTGGTTTGAAAATCACACTGGTGGGACAAGCAGATGGCATAAGGGTTACATTGTTGGACTCTCACATAGCTGGCCACAGTTCGAGTGCTGGCCCTACTGGCTTAAAACCCTCGCTGAGTGCATGTGTGTGCATGCCCAAAATTCCAAGAGAAGAATAGATGAGAAGGGATTGTGGCGTGGCCATTTTCCCTGGTGGGTAATTTCTCACTTTCTGTCTCTCTGTCTCTGTATTTCCAGTACAAAGAGACAAAAGTCTCTCTCTCAAAAAAAATCACACTGAATGTGTGTGTGCAAGTGCCCAAAATCCCAATAAGAGATTGGAGGAGAAGGGACTGCCACATTTACATTTCCTTTACATTTCCTTTTCGGGGTGATTTCTCACTTTCCCTCTCTCTGACTTTAGCAAGCTCACATGCCCTATGGCAGAAACCAAAAAAAAAAAAAAAAAGAAAGAAAGAAAGAAAAAAATTATTCAAATAATATTTTGACTTATTTAAGAGCCTGGTGCTCTCATGGGCAAGAGGGAGTTAGAAAAATTGTTCATTTATCAAGGCATAGTTGTTATATGTTGTATTTCTAAAATTCATTAGCTGTACTTCTTTGGGCAAATTATTTGAAAACATGCTTTCTCATTTTGTAGAGTAAATAATTCCTACTCAGAATGTCCTAATAGAAAATGAATTTCAAGGGTATTTTTATATAAAAGCTTCTGTCCTAAAATCTGTCACAAAATTCACCAAATAGTAATTGAAACTTGTGCATAATTTCAGATAAAATTGGGGTAAAATTTTATAAATTAATTCTATAAATTAATAAACACTTATGAACATAAAAATTAGCAAATCTTATATATACATGGGATAATTTTATATAAGAGAGTTAGAAACAATAGAGGGGAAAAAGTTTTAAAGCAAAATTAAGCAACTGAATAATTTTTTTAAAGTATCTGTCCCAAAATGCAAATTTTTTTCCATTTTGTAGTGCTGCTGTATAAGGAAAGGAGGTGCAAATGGCACTGGAGGCTTCGTGGGGTGTAGAATGTCAAAGTCAAGCACGCTGGGCCAGCTCCTTAGTGCAACCATTTAGGACTTGCATAGGGAGCAAGATCTCACATGGTCCACAGCAGTTCGAACCCAGACCCACTGGTTTGAAAAACATGCTGGGTGCATGTGTGTGCATACTCCAAGTCCTGATGTGATGAAAAAATGGAGGAAAAAGGATTGGACCATGGCATGGCCATGACCTGTTGGGTAGTGTTTTCTCCCTCTCTTTGAGGAGCATATGAACCCTCTGGCAAAAAGCAAAGCAAAACATAACACAAAAAACAAAAAAAAAGTTAGCTATATTATGTAAATATAGTCATATTCTCAATACCAAAAGAGAGAAGTTTTCAGAATTAATTTATATATATATATATATATATGTATATATGTATTTGCAAGTGATTTCCAGTTTTTCCTTTCTTTTTTCTTTCTGCCAGAGGCTCCATGCACTCACCAGAGAAACAAAGTAAGAAAGTACTCATTATAGGGAATGGTCATGCCAGCCACAATCCCTTCTCCATTTCCCCTCTGGGGATTTTGGGCATGCAGGCACAAAACTGCACAGTAAGTCATATGGGATCCAGCCACCCTAATCACTAAGGCATAGGCTGACCCAACTTATAATTTTTCTAATTTTTTTCACTACATGGAAATATTTGTTAATAAATCAGATGCATAATATATAATCATATTTTTCATTTTTATTGAATGAAAGTTTAGGAGCACAGACACACACGTATGTGCACTATGCAGTTTTCCCCAAGGCTTCCTTAATACCTTGGTAACATTATTTTTCCTATGAGGAGAAAGATAAGGGTATATTAAAAGGTTTTTCTTTCTGAATGCCTCCATCATCATGGTAATAAGGACAATTCCACATATATATAAGAGGAAAAATTCAATTTCAATTTACTTTAAGGTTCACCTTTAAATTTCACTGTGTTCAGAAGAGTCCCTGACCTTTAAATTTCATGAAAAGAGGGCATAGATATTAATCTCATTATTTTATTTTAAAGTCCTCCCATAGTGGGTGACTCTGGACCACATTTCTACAAAATGACACAAGTAGTTCATTGATCATCGTTACAAGGAAGAACAGTACCTAAAGATTTTAATATACCTTCAATGTTTTATATCTGATTTTAATTCTTTTTGTAATAACTACTACTTCAGAACTATCATTATTTTGGACAATTTAATTATATGTCTGACATTTATGCTATTAAATGTAAGAACTTCCTCTTTTTTTCTAAGAGGTTTTTGCCTTGAGGCACATGACTTGCCTGAGAGAGAGACAGAGACAGAGACACTGAGAGGGAAAGTGAGAAATCACCTCCAAGGGGGATGACCATACCACTGTCCCTTCTCATTCTCCTCCTACAGTCTTGGGCACAAACGCACATGTGTCCAGAGTGAGTCTGAAGTCACCAAGTCTGGGACTCGAACTGTGGTCGACCATGTGGGAGGTCCGTGATGAAACACTTTGCCATCTGCTGGCTCCAATAACTTCCAATTTAAAAATTACATTTTTTCCCTTATATATGCTAAACTGATGCAGATATTCTAAGGCTTTTTGCCTCCTAGCAATATCTGTAAACCAATTCCTTTACCTGAGATAGTCTACAATCCTACAGAAAATTATAATTAAACAAAAAATACTGCAGCTATGCAACAATTGCACAGATTGTTAAAGGAAATGATAAAATGGCTAACAATGTGTTTCATAGTAAGAGTCAACTGAGAATCAATTACAATACAAAATAAATAAATAAATAACCCACTCAATTTTCTAGGTACTCTGTAAAGAACTTCTGCTGAAGCTGTTCAATCTTTTGAGCTATCATGTTAGATGTGTATATTATTATTATCACCATAGAAATAAAAATTTGGTTTAAAATGTTTGGTAAAAGAACAAAATCTGTGGAACGTAATACTTTACCTAAAATATTTCTGGAGATGTGATTTGTGAATTACTTGCATCAGATTTCACCTTGTTAAAATATAAATTCTTGGCCATAATCTCAATTCACTTTATGAATTCTCTTGCTTATGTACCTCAGGATCTGAATTTTATCAAATTTTGTAGTTTCATAACCATTATTCTAGTCTAGAACATGAAGGAAATGTCATAAAGTATGGGGTAATGAAGTGCATTTTATACTTGTAGCTATTAAGGTCATAGAAAAATAAGATTAAGTAAATAATGTTGCAGTAAGTAATTTTTCTTCCCAACATTAATGAACCAGGAAAGAGAAATCAAAGCATGTTAAATCAGTAAAACTTTACCAGGCAGCCACTGACTGTATGAAACTACCAAGAGCATTACTTTCAATTGATGATGTAAAGATAGAAGGATAAATGATGATTTTTAAGCAGATAAATAAGAATCTATCATCTATCTATCTCTTATCCAACAATACTTTGTTAAATTTATATAAGTATTTAAAATGTTGGGGCCTGCCATGTAGTGCACTGAATAAGAGCTATACATTGTCTGCTGAATTCCACATGATCAATTGTGTTTTGAATCCTGGCCCCAGCATCCTGAAAAACATGAGCACGCATGCCCCAAATCTTGATGGGTTGGCAGAATTATGGAAAAACAATTGTGATGTGATCAGATCCCATTGGGTGATGTGCTTTCGCGCGCTCTCTCTCTCTCTCTCTCTCTCACCTTCCCTTGCTCTCTCCCTGGTGAGAGTACACACCCTGTGCAATTTTTAAGAAATTTTAAGTAATTCCGGGAGGGATAGTGATCAGTATATATGATGAAACTGATTTTTATTGTCCTAGAGTTAAGAGCATATGTAGAATAATTATACAATGAATTATATACAGGTGTTTATGATGGGTAAGGAAAAAGAAAGATTGCTTTGGAGGGTCGTGCAGGACTAACCTGAAGATAATTGTCTTTGTCTAAATAGCAGGGAGCACAGGATTGGCACAGTGCAGATAAAAGAAGACCATAATATGGGCTATGGTTTTTCCTTAAGGAATAATGAAAAAAGAGATCCATACCAGAGAAATTATAGTTAGTATGATTATACAGATAATTTAGTGGGGGATTGGACAGGAAAATTTGATGATCTGCACACATTCTAGTTCTTAAATACTCTGCCACTAATGGCTTTGATCATTGTAGTATACTTAGAAGATTTATGAATTTCTGTAAAGATGGTAAAATGAAAACTTGGTCTTAAATCAACCATTGGAAGAAGAACTTGTGGAGCAGTAAATGCCTTAAGTTATAATTTTGTAAAGTAGGCAACAAGAATAATGATTTCTATATGATTTAATATCTCAAAAGAGATTATTTTTTAAGACAGGAACAAATGCAGAATAGTGGAACATATCTTATTTTATCATTGGCCATAAAACATAATTTTATAAGGAGTAGAGAGAGAATTGCAAGGTGATCATCAGCTGATTAAGATGTATAACTGTTAAAATTAATTATTATTTCTCTAGTACAGTCTTTGAGAATTATTTCTAGTATGTAGCAAGTAAAGTATTTCCTGAAGATTAGGAATTTAAATGTACGCCCACAACTTAAAAGAAGAAAGAATTATGAACAATAACAGGTGACTTCTTTGATCTATCATACATACAGGTTCCAAGTCATGGATAAATTAGAAAATTATACCATACTTTAACACATAGCACCTGTCCTACTTAAATAATTTCATAGTTTGGATTAGAATCACACTATCCTTATCCTCTTTACTTAAAAATCTTCCTGGATTATCTGGAGCTCTTAAGGCATTTTTCATAACTTTCTATTTAAAATATATGATTTTCACGTCTGAACATAATCTGGTCAATTAGTATTTGCTCTTCTAATTCTTGAGTCATTCTAATTTTTTACTTCAGTGAATTTTAGTAAAATGATGAGCCCCAGAGGTTCTTATCTCTAGTAGCACAATTAAATATGAGGGGGCTTCAAAAAGTTTTTGGAAAATGGAATTAAAACATGAGATTGTTTTGGTTCCAAAAAATTAAAATCTGTAGATTTTTCATAATATGTATTGCCTTTGAAATTTTTGAAGACCCTCATCAGGCCATTTTTCTTATATAAGATCAAACTCAGTTTAGTTTGCTTTATAAAATAAGGTAATGTAAAGAGCCAAGTTTGATATTTTAGTAAATAATTCAAAATAATTGCACACATTTATGCTTGTACACATTAACTATCAAAATATATTAAAATTGCTGAGCAATCCATATTTTTTTTCACTGAAGCATGTAAATCATTCTCGTTACTCAATTAGGAAGATAAGAAGGATATAAAATCTACATAAAACAAAAAGAATTTTGCAATCATTAGAATTCACCCCAAGGACATGTTTCCAAAATGTTCCTAAATTCTTATTTTGAATTATCTGTGAACCTTGTTAAGAATCAGAATATGTAAATATTTTTCTAGATTATTCATCTGCAAAAACCAGAACTGAGGAAGAAAAACACGTTTCAGATTAATGGTTGTTCACTTTATCCTAATTATTTAAAAATGTGCTCATTCCATTACCTCACATTTTAAGTAATAAACACAGAGTCTTAGAACTGGCCTTAAAAGTTATTTAATAATTTTCTGATAGCATGGTTTCTAATAAATGTGATAGGTAGAATATTATATAAGATGGATGGTAACAACAAAAGTTGGTCTAATGCATGAATTATGATCTAATTACTGTATCAATGATGATACTAATTTTCATTTAAATCACGCTCCATACTCATAGTTTACAATTTATCATTATTAATCAAATAACTATATTTTTGAATAGTAGCATTATTTGTCAATTATGCTGATTTAATACTTTCTGAAGCAAATTTTTAAGGTTATGATTTGAGTTTGTCAGCAATATTTTATGAGAATTTGCCCTTGTTTTAAGTCAGCCAATGCTGTCTTTTGAATATCACAAATAATTCACATGTCATGATGGAAGCCAAATTCAGAAAAGAGTTTCTGCTATCTGAATCAGCTATGACAGAATTGGCAAAGACCTTAAAATTACAGTTATCTAATTTTGCCCACCATTCCCGAGAGATCTATTGGAATGGTTCTATTCTTCTGTTGTGCGAAAGCTACTATTCTTGATATGGTGGTATTTGAGAGTCATTTTAAAATGGAACTGAAGCCAATTAAATTGTTTCTCTGTGGATTTCTTTTGACAGATGCACAGAGGAATCTTGTTTTAAGCCAATAAGCATTATTCAAACACAACTAAAACTGTTCTTGCTTCTATTTTGATGGGGCCAGTTAATTACGTAGTCGTGATTTTCATTTAGAAAATGGAATTTAATCAGATCTATTATTGTTATCTTCCACTAGGCTTCTCATAATAGTATCATGGTACATATATGGGAGAAAAAGTTCAGTAAAAACTTGGGCACATTCTCTTGATCTCGTTGTAGCAGAAGTATGTTTTAAAATGAGAAATTGCTGTATTTCCTTATCTCTAATTAGGAGAGTTAAAATTTTGTAGCTTGAATTATGAGACAGATGATCCTTTGTTGTCTGGTGGTTAGTTCTTCCTTGTACTTAGAAAAACCAGAAAAACAAACTTCAGAACTTTAGTCAAAAAGGATTACTTAATACAAATTAATTTTTTGTGACTTGTAATTTTCGGTGATCTTCACACTAATTTCCAACTCTTAGTGAAGATTTCAATGATGCTATAAAATGTGCCCATTTTAACATAGAATAAAGAAAAATAACTATATATTTGAAAAGTTTTTAACAACTGAAGCCCTACTGAAGTTACTCTTAGCATACTGAAATATGTAAGAAATTAACAAAAATCTCTACCTCATATTCATGAATCTGTGATGACTGGCTACTATAACATTTTATTTGCTTAAAGCTACTGCATTAACAGACTCGTGGGTTTTGTTATTCACTGGTATTTTTTGTTGTTCTTGGATCTTTGCAGATGTTCCACCAACTGGTCGGGCACACAGTGTGAGAGGCCAGCCCCAAAGAGCAGCAAATCTGATCATATCAGTACAAGTAAGTTCCTCGGATCAAGGTCTTGATGGTCTACATAATATAGAAATAATTTCTTTTCTTTATGTTGACTAAGGAAGGTGAGTCTTTGAGAGCCTTGTTGCGGAATTTTGTAAGAGATTTGCTGCAGTCCAGGTGATATTCAAAGACAAAGAACTGAGCTCTCTTCTAATGACAGTTTTCTTTCATTTTAATGAAGAAACTGAACATTTTATTACTTTTTTAAATTTTGCTGCAAAGCTGTTGCTTCAACTGTATAAAATAGCACCAGCAGATGCAGTGTATTGCAAAACTAAAGTAGCTCTGTTCAACACTATACAGGTAACAAAAACTTTTCTCTCCTCTCAGTTATTTCCAATGGAGAGCTCATCATGAATTGTTCTGACCCAAATCCTGGAATGCACAAAAGCAAGATATAGTGTTATATAAGGCTTAGGATAACAGTGCTATCACTAATTACATAACTTTTATAACTAGTTTTTATCACAGGTAATTTCCTGAATTCTGACTACTTGAGCCTAGTCTAAGAATCATAGACTATTGTGATGCATTTTGTGTATATTAGTAGCATGATCATTAGAAAGTGAAGGGGTATTTTCTTCCAGTGGTAGTGTTCAGAGTATTTTTGTTTTTCCACTAGTATTGCTAAAAGTTGCTGTTTTAAGTCTTCTATCACCCACTCACTTAAGACAGCTATGCCAGATTAAGTTGTTTCATATTACTTTATTTAACAGCTCTATTTTCACTCTTCAATAGACTATGAGAATAGACTTCTTCACTTACTAGTTCATCTCGTTCTGAAGGATTATTCATGTCATCTTGATCAGCTAACCATCTTCATAACAAGACTTCTTGAAGAGTCCTAGACTTTTTTCAAGAATTTTATTAATTTGTTGCTTCTCCTAATAGAATAGAGTTCACTAGCAACTTTTACACTTTTCAAAGCACTGAACTCATTTTGTTTATTCAATTTTGTCACAACTTCAGGCAGACAACAGTAAACAACATCTCGCAAAGCTTCCTATGCGAATTGCTGACTCTCACTTTTACAGTACCACTTTCTTTTATTTATTTATTTTTTTCCTTTGGAGAGCTTTTTGCTATAGGGCGCCTGCACTCTCCAGACAGACAGAGAGAGATAGAAAGCGAGAACTCACCCCCCCAGGGGGGATGGCCACACCGCAATCCCTTCTCCTCCTTTCTCCTCTCCGGATCTTGGGCACGCACACACACGCGCCCGGACAATACCACTTTCTGTTAGCCATTCGTGCTTCTCCATGCACAGTGTCCAGATGGAGCCTGCCCTCAGCAGACAGTGTGACAGCGAGCAGGGTGGTGTGGGCACCGAGGCCACACACAGGCTGGCGGTCATAGCCCGCGTGCAACACACCCCTTGCTACACCATGTTCACAGGACTGATGAGTTTTCATGCAACGACACTTATGTGTTCTTTTAAGCAGAATGTATCTCAAACTTGGGCAATTTTCAGAACCCATATCTGCAAACCTAGCAGTAACTTTTCTTAGGAGATGTTCATCAGCTATAAAGGTCGCAGATACTATTATGCTCCAAGAAGAATAATAACTCCATGTTTTGATTTTTAAAGAGTATCTTGCTTGAAACACATATAAATTTGTTGTAGGAAAAAAAAAAAAAAACGGATTTTACCCATTAGTCTTAAAGAGAAGTAAATTAACCATTTTTAGTGAAGATTAAAATTGATTTATTAATTCTTTGTCTTTAAAGTACTGGTTTTGACGTATATTAGGATATAAATTGGGACCAGCTGGTGGCATGGTGGTTAAGGTGTCTGGGTCCCACATTGCTGTCTGTGTGGTTCACATCCCAGATCCAGAGGCTTGAAAAACACAGCACACTCGTGTATATTTGGCCAAAAGCCCAAAAGGAAGAAGGAAGAAAAGGGATTATGACATTACCATCTCCCATGAGGGGTATTTTCTCACTTTCTCTCTCAGGCAAGCACTTGTACCCTCTAGCAAGTTAAATAATAGTATATAAATCGACATTTTGAAGTCTTCTTTTGTGTAGCCATCAGATCTGGTCTATCCACGTCATTATTCCATGTACATGTGTATTTTCTAATAACTTAAATAATGGTATAAATATTTTCAAAATAGAAGTCTAAAATATAGGGGCCAGCATTTGGCGTAATGGCTATGTTGCTGGACTCCCATGTGGTCGAACATGGTTCGAGTCCCAGACCTGGTGGCTTAAACTCACACTGGGTGCGTGTGCATGCGTGCCGAAGATCCCAAGAGGAGAATGGAGTAGAAGGGATTGCAGCTTGGCCATTCCCCCTCGAGGGTGATTTCTTGCTTTCTGTCTCTCTTTCTCTCTCTCTTTCTGGCAAGCACACGCACCCTATAGCAGAAACCTCTCCAAAAATAAATAAATAAAAGTCTAAAATATAAAGCTTCCCAGTTCACACACATTAATTTAACCAGGAATAGAGAAACAGAAAAGTTTTAAATTTCTGTAGAGGAGATAAATGCATTCTTACTGAAGAAAAATAATATCTCCGACTGGCAAATGCTTACCTTAATAATTTTTTTCTAGTCTTTCACTGCTAGCAAGAAAGATTTCACAAAAAGAAACTAAAAATATTATTATATTTTGGAATTTTTGGAAAAAGAAAGACACTAGCAAAGTCTAAAGTGTATGATTTTTGTACCATACAACTAGACTTCCAATGATTACTAATCCAGCTTTCCTTGTCACTATCTCCAAATAATTTTTGTGTCATTGAGATTTTTCAAAGAACATTATGTGGATTGTCACCATTTAGCAATTAATTGTCATTACTAAGAATGAGCATCTTTGGAAAATGGTGACAAGGTCCAAAATAAATATTCTGGGCATAACTATTTGAATTTGGAGAGGTGAAATCCATGATTTTTTCTCATGGGGCATTTTGTGTTTACCTAAGAATTTACATGCTGCCCTTAAGTTAGGGAAGGAAGAAGGACTCATGGAAGCTGTGGCATATAGTTATAGGTGAAGGCACGGGGACTTGGGGGATTTGTTTATAAAAGTTAGTGGTGCAGCATATACTTTTACTTATTTGATATCAAAAGTAGAGGAAAGGGAAGAAAAATACTTTCTCCTCTCTCTTCCCAGGATCTTAAGTTACTATTACTGGCAATCCTTCTGTAGACATGCTAATGCAATTTCATAAACTATTTGAAAAATTCAACAATCAATAAGAATATTTCTTGGAGTGAAAAATGCACTTGGTTGAAGTAACCAACCTTTATAGCATGCTGACTTTTAAACGAGGGAATATTAAGGTGCTTTAGATTTTTTGTTATGTGATTATGTTAGTTTTTCGATGAACTAACTTAAATAAAACATAACACCTTTTGAAGAATCAAAAACACTTAAATATTGATAAATCTCTGAAAAGAAAGAAGAAAACTGAGTAAAATGTGTATCACATTTTTGAACTGTATGTAAGGTCTATCCATAAAGAGAAAGTGTGGTGCTTGGAAAATAGTTTGGAGCAGGGATATTTTAGAAGTTTTCATTGGAAAGTGAGGACTCTAATTTCTGGGGCAACAACCTCCCTTATAACAAAATGAATCCAATTATATTCTACATTTCTAAGATAGAGGACATAGAGTAAGAATAGGAGTTACAAATAGTTTTGACACTTTTCCAAACATTCTGATTTATTTTCTCCCATTGCTGACTTAAAAATCATTAAATTTGATAAAAGTATCAACGGACATTTAAAGAAGTATTAGCTGTGTAAATGTCAAATTATCACAGAGTCAAGCAAGATTGACCAGTAACAACTCTATTATTAACTCTATTAGGTGTTTATCCATTTATGCTTAGAGAAACTGGCCCCAATATCTCTGAAAGGAGAGAACTTAGCCTTCTTAAACTAATCCTTCCTAAGGTAGGAGGATTACTTTTATTCTCTTGAGTAAAATGCAGTGGTTTTGAATGTTTGTCAGATGTTCTACATAATTGAACAATAAGAATAGATACTGGGGCCAGCAGGTGGCATGGAGATTAAGATGACTGGAAGCCACATGACCAACCAGGCATGCACGTGTGTGTATCCAAAGTCCCAAGGGGAGAATGGAGGAGAAGGGATTGCAGTGTGGCCCTCCCCTCTAGTGGATGATTTCTCACTTCTTCTCTCTGTTTCTCTCTAGTGAGCAACACATCTCATGACAAAAAGAAAATCTAAGAAAAAAGATTTTTAAAAAATACAGATACTTTAGAAATTTATTTTTAAATTTGTATTTCCACTTATGGTGAAGCATCCCGTCACCATTAAACCTCGTTGCAGTTGAGAGTGTACTGCCTCTGTTTGCCTCTGCTGTCAGCTTGCGTGGTGATTCACTATTCCAGTTTACGTACAGCTTTTGCAATCATCTTGAGCAATGTTTTCTGGCTCTTGATGCTTAAAATATCTAGAAACCAATGTGTTAAATTAGGAAAAACTAGTATCCTAGGACTTTGTGCTTAAGTTTCACATGAAAATCTAGTCTCATTCTTCTGAAGATACTTGAAAAATAAAAATTCAGGATAATACAATATTCATTACATTCTTCAATTTTAAATTTGCATGAAGTTTTAAGGAAGTAGAAGTTCAATGTTTAAATTGTGCTATTTGTAGCATCTTCTAAATTTAGGGAAGATAAAAATGTATTTTCAGCATTTGTGGGGCAGGAATGTAGAGATGCAATATTTTACTGGGATGACAACAGAGATGATATATCTGTTATGAAGTCCTCATGTCTCTTCTTTTCCTACTGTGCCCTTATCTCTTTTATATCATCTATTATATTGTAACACAGAAAAAAGAACTGATTATATAACAGAAGGCGTTAGAAGGTATGATAAATTTGCGAAGATAGAGAAAAAACTGAAAAGTGAAACAAAATAATGCCTTTACCCTAATTTTGTCCTTATCCCTTCATATATTCTCCTTGGCAAGCCCTCTTTCTTTGATCTTAGTTATCTACTCTATGCTAGTTATCCCAAATTCCTTTCCTTAATCTTAGTTTCTCTCTTTAGTTTGAGACATGGATACCACTGTTTCTTGATGTATGTGGGATCTTCAAGAAGTTTGTGAAAATAGAAAACTATTCATAGATTTCAAAAATTGTTTGTACCAAAATAAACTCATACTTTAATTCTATTTTTCCACAAAATATTTGAAATATTTGTATCATCTATTCCACAGGAATCACAAACTCAATATGTCCCCAAATAATCACTTTACCCCAACCAACCAGCCATTTCACATTTTTATACTTTTTTTTTTTTTTTTTCAATGAGGCCTGGAAAATCTCCTTGGCTATCCAAACAACACTTAAGTACCATATTTAATCTCCCTCTCTCTTTTAAATCAGACCAAACAATACACTCAATAGATATAACTCCCTAAATTTTCTTCTATATTACCCTTTCAACTGTACAAATGCCTAGCTCATTTTCATAGCTTACACAGTTCTTCATACCTTACCTCTGCTTTCCTCTACACACATCTGCTTCCACTACTATCCAGTCTACACTCCAACCAGATTGTCTGTGAACAATCAAGATTTTATCTTTGGGAACATGACTAAAGATGAGCAATACTTTTTTCTGGGGGAAAGGATAGAGGAGATACTTATTTGATTATTTTAGACAAGTAATTTCTTAAAGTTTTAAATTAGAAGATTATCTTATATGCTAAATTTCTTTAACGAAGATTTGCTGGTGTTTGGGTAATCTCCAGTCTAGACTTCTCATTCCAATATCCTCTGGCTAGAGTTTTAAAGAACATTGAGTCATAATACTCCAGGCTTCATATTTTCTTCATAGGACTAAAGAAGACCCATCCCTCAGGTTTGAGACATGCTAGTTCTATAGACAAGACCTAATTGGTATACCTCCATTGTGTTGTCAGAGCAACACAGACTTTTCCTAAGATAGTGCTTATGGCATCACGTTGAATCAAACTATTTGTCATCTTCTGATACATGTCAAACAACGTAAGAGGAGGGTCATCTGTGTTCTCAGTGCAGAATAGAGTACTTATTAAGTGTATGGGACTTAGCAGGCATTTAAGGTGTATTTGCTAAGTGAACATATATTTTTAATTGTTTATTTTATATGTGTGTGTATATATGTGTGTGTGTGTGTATATATATATATATATATGTGTGTGTGTGTGTGTGTGTGTGTGTGTAATAGTATTTTCTAAGTGATTAGTGTAAAGCTATTATACTACTATACTACTATGAGGTAGCTATGCTATTTAAGCTGTTTCCCAATTTATAGATTGGTTAACTGAGACAAAGATAAGGAAATGTTCCTAGTAAGTAGTAGAAGTGACATTTGAACAGTTAGCTTGGCTTCAGAGTCTATCATTCCATGTGCTATGTTACACTCCTTGTCTCACAGAAGGTGGTTCTTCAACATAACAGTCTGATAATACAACTCTTCCTTCTTATGGAATGAATATTTTGGAACCATGTCTCAAAGAAAGACTCATGGTATTTTATATGAAGTTGTTAAGAAATCTCCTCTACCCTTAATGAGTATAATTTTTATCGAGTTATAATAATTCATCCATAAAATACTATTACAAATAAACTGCAATAGACTTTATTATATGGTACAATACATACATAACAGTATTATAGGCTTTATTATATGGTACAATATATATAATAATTATATGTACTATTATATATAATACTATTATATATGCTTCTTGGAAAAACATTTATTTTCATAAACACTCATCTTAAAATTTGTAAAATATCTGAGGTTATCAGTTGTTTCTATCAATATAAATTATTTTATAAAACTCCCCAAAAAGCAACAATTTAAAAAAATTAAAAACCTGTAAAAATTATTCCCTGCACTATTTATCCATGACATAAAATGTTTTTGCCGTTACCTTGATTAGTTACATAACTGCATCAAGAGTTTAGCCTTTAAATAGGGTGCTGGAATCCCTTTAAATGGGATTTCAACTGTCATCTATGATAGGAAGAAGAAAGAACAAGAAAAAAAAAAAACCTGTTGTTTTCTAGCATTTATCATTAATAACTTTCTATCCCATAGTAATGACAGAAACTCTGTAGAATAAAATCTAATTTTTTACATAATTTCAAATTGCAATGAGGAGAAAGAAATTTGTGTATTTCAACATCAATATTTTAGGTATAAAATACCTACCAATTTTACAAATCTTTTAGCAGAAAGACAATTGAATAAAGAAATGGAGATATTTATAAAGTCGTTATCAATCAGTTGAAGTCATAGCTTATGAAGAGACCAAGCTGTTCTCTGATATTTAAAATTTGTGAACAAATGTTAATTAACATTCAAGTTGCCAAATTTTCTACTTCATTAATTACTAATAAATTGCTCATTCTTATAAAGTTCACTTTCCAAAAATGAAGGGATAATATTATATCAGACTCACTAAGTTGCATAGTCCTGGTAACAATGTAAAAAATCAAAGTGAATTTTATGTTTTGGAACATGGCTAAACAAGATGAGCAATACTTTTTTTGTGGGGAGGGAAGGATAGAAGAGATACGTATTCGGTTACTTTAAATGAATTATTCTTTTTTCTGGAATTAAAGCATAAGTTTATTTTCATACAAAAATATTTTGAAATTTATACTTTTTGTTCCAAAATATACTCAAATTGGAAGATTGTATTATATGCAAAATTTCTTTGGTGAAGACTGCAATATTTTGGTAATCTCCAGTATGGACTATCTTTACCAGATATCTTCTGGCTAGAGTTTTAAAAACAGATCTATATTTCTACGATAAAAGCCCTAAGTGGCTACTTGTTGAGTTCACTATTACCATTAATTTATTTCCCAGTACTTTTACACGTGCATGTATTAGCAGGAAAAGCATTTTTTAATAATTCTTATGTTTTTTCTTTAAACTATTCAAGATTCCCAGATTAAATTTTAGTTGTTACGTTACTTAATTTCATTTTAAAATTTAATTTTGTTTCTTCCATGAGGGAAAGAGGGGGTGAGGGACACCCCAAGAATGTCTTCATACCACAATTCAGCTGCAGCCTCAACCAGCCAAGATCATGGGCACATGCAGGTGCACTTTGTGCACATAGGGAGGCTTAGGGATGTGAACTTGGGACCCCCTCAGTGTGGCTCTTGCCACCTCCAGTGCAGCCAAAATGTAGGACCTGTGGAAATAGGAGCAATATAAAACCCCCAAGACAAGCAATGATCTTTAATGGGGAGGTCAAGGGGCTCCCAGTCTCAGAGGAGTGCAGCCCAGACTGGATGATTCTCTGTGTATTTATTGAGAAAGAAGGACCCAGAGGGGTGGGTAAGCATTTATTAAAGTTTTTGCACTTGCTAAGATAGCAGTAGGACTGCCAGACATGTTTGGAGCACATGTCGAATTCTTGATCTGGCCAATGTGGTCACGAGCTCCTGTTTTCAGGACAGAGTGAGCACAGCATTCTGTGTTTCTCATTCTGATGCATACGCATTAACCATCTCAAGATCTGACATTCCAGCAACAGCTTCAGCATCACAGCACTGCACTGTGGCTGCACCACCATGGCCTCCAATGTTGTTTTGTTTCTTAGGCTAGACAATGACTAAGCTGACTGTACTGAATCAACCGAATGTCTAGTCTAAGCAGACAAACATCTTTGTTTCATAGTCACCAGATATTCGTTTATTAGAAAAGCTAATATTATTTACTTGATAAAGCTACTTAGTATGCCCTATTTTTAAGAAACCTTTGCATTCATTTTTTTTCCTACTATAATGACATTAATCTTACATGTATCCTCCTGAGGGTCGCATGATCAGCAAGGAGTATTATTGTCTACTTCTCTCACCACAAAATTGATCCTACCAACTGCCAGCCTCCAAATAAAACTGAAGGCAAAAGATCTCTTTAATTTTACCTTCCCTTGTGTTCAGATGAATAAAATGTAGGACTAAGTTTCTCTGACCCATTTGGAAGATCTACTCCTTTACTAATATAACCTAAGCCCACTCATGAAAGGATTAAAAATGAACATCTGTCATATAACCCATACCTCCAAAATGTTTTGCTGAAACACTTCTGGACATAAAACATGACAAAGAGAATGGCCTTTGTTACTAATTTTGTAGAATCAGCCTTGTACAGTAGGTTTTCTGGTTTCTATTTTGCTTTTTGTTTTGGTAAAGAAAATGAGCATCAGTGGGTTTAAAGAGCCTATTTAGGACTCACTTCAAGTACAGCATGATATCAATATTTAGGCCTAAAGTTTGTCTAAATCCAACACTGACGTATTACTAACTGCCATCTACCTTACCACATAGACTCATGGTCAGAAAGTAAATATTTATAGTTAAGGGAATGAATCCAAGGGTGGGAATGTAGCCAGTGAAATTGTGCAAAGATTTTCAGAGTTGATTGACATTAGCTACCAGCATGCATTTGCATCATTACAAGTGAATGTGTGTGGTGGGAAGCAGTAAACTCAGCAGTAGACTGACAGAGAAGTCAGTATCTCTAATCTCAAGGGAGTTAAATGCAGGATATAAATGAAAGATATCTAGAGACACATTTCTAGCAGATCAAATATTTAATAAAGGGGTGAATTTTCATTATCATAGTTATGAACTAGATATATAAACACCTGAGCAAGGCTTTATTTTTATTATATCAATGGTCAAGTGATATAATAAAGAGTTTAGTTGTATCAGTTGTCTCTTCTTTCCGTTTATTTGTTCATTCATTCATTTATTTTCCAGGAAGCATCGCCATCATTGTGCCTCTTGTCCTCTTGGTGACTTTGGTAACCACCTTAGTAATTGGTTTAGTGCTTTGTAAAAGAAAAAGAAGGTAAGATACAATTTTCTAGTTTAACAGTTAGTAAAAAAATTACAATGATAATTGTAGACACATCGTGATATTTTGAAAATATTTGGAACATAATTTCATTATTCCACTGTAAAACCCTATTTTTTAAACACTGTTATGCTTCTTTTAAGTGATTATAATTTAGACAACTCTTCTCCCCTATTATCTTGGTTAAATGGCTCCATCTATATACTCTAACAAAATTGAGAACATTAAGTGCCATAGTGGATAAGGTGCTAGATTTCCACATGACTGACTGTGGTTCGAGTTCTGCATTTGCATGCATGCCCAAAATCCCAGGAAGAGAATGGAGTCTAAGAGGAGAATGGATATACACACACAAACACACACACACACACACACACACACACACACACACACATGAACTTATGGATACATGTATTCTAACAAAACTAACAAGGGGGACATAGTATTTAAATTTTTAATAGAATTTCACATTTGCAGTAGTCTTTTCTCTGAACAGTGTCTTGTTATAATAATGTGTATGATTACTATATATAATCATACTCAATATGTACATGTATGTTACAGATTGATCATTTCATTCACAAATAGTTTATGGATATATTTTATATCTCACTGAAAGCATCAACATTTCAATTTATATGAAAATGTAGTTATAAAGATCCAGAAGAAATAGATTGTCTGTGGGGTTATTATCCAGAAGCTGAGAGCTTGTGAATTAGTTTTTGAATTATGTAAAACAGAATTCTAGCCATGTGACTTGGAGACTGAAAATAATGTAGTTTAAAGTTCCTTTATTAGTAATATATTAGGAATAGTCTTTAGGAAGAAGGTTGAAAAATAAAAGTTAAAAAGATAACTTGTAAGTATTCAATTTCAATTAATGTGGTGTTTGCCATTTAGAAGGAACTTATTTCCAGTATATTTTTATTGTTAAGTCAAAATGACTTACAGAAATACAATTTTTTGTTTTTCTGTGACCTGATAATTGTCATTTATTCAATTTATTATAAATGTACTTTACGTATAAACTTTCCATCAGTTAATTTAGCATGTTAAGTTAGTAAATTTATAGATATTATAGCTTCATATACCTTGATTATGATATTTATACAACTCACTCTTATATTAATGTTCATATATTCCAGGACAAAAACAATTAGAAGACAACCTATTATCAATGGAGGAATAAATGTAGAAATTGGCAATCCGTCGTATAACATGTATGAGGTAGATCATGATCACAGCGATGGAGGTCTTTTAGATCCTGGCTTCATGGTAGATCCCACAAAGGTAATATGTCTGAAGATGATGGGCAGTGAGCACTAACATATTTGAATCATATCTCTGCTACGTGGTTCTGAATTTCATCATTATTCATATAACATTATAATAAACAGCTTTAGGGTGCCTTAAATTACATAGTTTCTTCTAAAGAAAAAAAAAAACAGAAATATGGACTATATTCACTTGCTGCATGCAACTTAATATACAGAGTTTTAAAAAATATTTATTCACTTAATTCATAAAAATATAAATTCTATTTAAGATAGTATTCTACTCAAATATGTTGAAGTGCTACTATATCTGAATATGCAGCATAGTGTAAATATGTTGAGTTATTTATTTTTCAATATTAAAAAACTACAATACTTTGTTGTCAAAACAAGTATTTTATTTCTGACAGTATTTTATTGAAGAAGCAAATAAAGTGTGTCCTTAAATTTTCTTATAATCAAATTGCTTTGGAGAAGTTATTTTTCTACTTTTATAAGATGCTTATTGGTTTGAAATATCATTGATACATATAGCCCAAAACTCTGCAGCTTTGTTAAAGTATTTGTTAAAATATCTGTATGCTCAAGTTGACACGTTTTGAAAAGAACTGATAAATTATGTAATTGTCCAGATAAGTTAAATTTGCAAAGATTTACATCACTAAGTTCTCTGAATATTATAAAACGATAAAATGGCAATTTTACAATATTTTTCTCCAAGTTGAGAATCAATTTTATACTATAAAATAATTTTCTTAATATTTTTATTTATTGATTATTTATTTGCTTTGTGATTTGTTAAGGGTACTTTGTCCAAAATCCAACTTATATTTAAAGCATATTTCAAATGATCATAGTGTCCAATCTACATCTAAATGATTTTGCATTCATAATGGCAGTTGTTCCTGATGAAGTTGAAAAGGTCCCACATAATCAATCTGGTTCTAAATACATGATCAGAATTTCTATGCATGAAATTACACTTTAATGAAAATAAATCAGTAATTATTACATAGATAAATTTGATACTACAAGAGAATAATAATGATTTTTCTAGTTGGAAATAATTTTATAGTTATATAGTTATCATTAAATCAGTAACTCCTACATTGAACATTTTCCATGCAATTTGATAACTTTCGTGTCAGTGTTTTGTACATGGAGATAAAAGGCTATACTCTCTCTACACATTGTTATTTGATCATTTATCTGTAAAGGAGAAAGACATCTTAGGCTTCTGAAGTTCTTTGTATTTTTCTTAGAAATAAGGATATGGTATTCATAAATAAAATATGAACTGATGAGGACATACTTTATGCACTTCTCATATGAAGAAGAATTCTCATTTTTCTTCTGTCATTTTTATTTCTGGTGACAAAATTTATCTAATTTTGGACATTTAAGGATAATAGCCTTTTAGTAATCCATTTCAAAACTTTTCTATGTTTAGAAATATAAAACTGCTTCAGTAACCTTCGAATATGTTTTTAATGTACTTAGCATATAACACTAAACATTTATTTACCAATTTGCTGACTGACTAACCAAAATTTCATCAAATATGAGTTAGGTAGTTGATTCTAGCTTGTTCCTGATATTCCAAATATAAATATGCATTTTTGTCGTAGAAGTAACTACAGAAAATACAACTAATTTTAACAGAGATGGTGGTAAAAATCAGAGGGCCATACCAAAATAACCTTAATGACCATATGTACATCTTAGAGTATTCACTGTGTGATAATAGTTTGACATATGCATCACGTGATCAAATAGGTATTACATCACACATCAAAAGAATTCTGTAGAACAGTTATTACTGTTATTTTTCAAATTGGCTAAAATTTCCAGTTCAATGGTATCTTATAAGCAAAAGGATTGAAGTACTTACGCTAATGAGACAGATTTTTACTTTGGAGCTAATCACTGAATAGTTCAAAGAGTTAAAAAAAAAAAAAAAAAAAAAGGAGGGGGAGGTAAGAACTAGTGTCTCTAGTTTTATCACCAAATTTATTATAATCCTTATTTGGTTTGCTTGAAGTATTTTCTAAGTTAGAGCTGTATAGGAGAAAATAAGCAGGACTGTCTTGAATTTAAGTTTAAGATATTTTCCTAAGCTTCTTGCCCCTGTTTCACACTCTGTGGCCATTTATTGCTAAGAGTTAATGGTTAAGATTTTTTTAAAATGTGTATATTTACTAATCTCTTCATATGTTTTAAAATTTTTATCTAGTTTTGTTTTCTAAATAAGTACTTTATTATAATAAAGAGTATATCAGATTGACTAATCCTTTTCTTAGACTCAAGAAAATCTAATGAATGTCCTTTATGGAGACATTGTAAGCAATTTAATTACTAATTAATCTGTTTTGGTCTATAATGTCAAATTTCCAAAACTACAGATAAGTTTATTTTGATATATAAAATTTCACATTTGATATTCCCCCCTAAAAATACGCAGTGGTGAATCATCTTTAATTAGACATAATCAGACATTTGAATGACAAGAATGAAGCACTGTCAGAACTTTTCAAAATGACATGTCTATCAGTAAGCTCCATGTAATAGAAATGTCTACTTATGAAGCAAAGTTCCAGTATTAATATCTCTTTCTTAAGTTGTTGCAGCTAACATGAACACATTGTATGTGGCCTAGGGAGAAAAAGTATTTTTATATTATTTTTATGACTTAACATGATTTATGTTGATGAAAAATAATTCCTTGATCTTAGATCAGAAACTAAAATTCTCTGTTTATACACAGGCCAGGTATATAGGGGGAGGGCCCAGTGCTTTCAAGCTTCCACACACAGCGCCGCCTATCTACCTAAACTCTGATTTGAAAGGACCACTAACTGCTGGGGTGAGAGAAGAAAATCCATTATTTCATATCCATTCCATCACAGAACCCCGCATGATCAAAGACTGATTATGACTTAGGTAGAGGCTTGTTGTAAATTGAGTCTTTAATTAACAAGAGATTTCAAAACAACATTAAAACTGGAGGTTGTGTTATGTGTCTGGCTTATATAAGATTGCATACAAAATGTATTATCATTTCAGGCAAACTATTAAGTAGAAATTGCTCTTCTGGATTTGAGAATGTTACAGCTGTTTAACAATGAACTTAAGTATTTGCTATTTTTAGAGAAGAATTCCTAGCCAGAACCTTAAGCTGAATCATTTAAATTTAAATACGTATTTGATTTTAATTATTTCCAATTAACATGTCTTATTTCAAAAATAAATTTCGGGGAACCAGCAGTTAGCGTAATGGCTATGTCGTTGGACTCCCACGTAGTCGACCGCGGTTCCCGTCTCGGACCCGGTGGCTTACAACTCACGCCGGGCGCGTGTGCGTGCGTGCCCAAGATCCCGAGAGGAGAATGGAGGAGAAGGGATTGCGGCGTGACCATCCCCCCTGGGGGGTGATTTCTCGCTTTCTGTCTCTATGTCTCTCTCTGTCTGTCTGGCGAGCGCACGCGCCCTATAGCGAAAAACCTCTCCAAAATAAATAAATAAATAAATAAAAAAATAAATAAATAAATTTCGATGAGCAGCTAAATAAAAATGTACTTTAAAATATGTCCTAATGGGACCAACAGGTGGCATAGCAGTTAAGGCACTGAGCTTCCACATGAGTAACTGCAGTTCAAGCCTGACCTGGCAGCTTGGAAACTCATGCTGGGCACAAGGGCATGTGTGCCCAAGATCCCAGGAGGAGAATGGAGGAGAGGGATTGCATGGAGGCCATCCCCCCTGGGGGGTGATTTCTCACTTTCCCGCTCACTGCCTCTTTCTGTCTTTGTCTGGCAAGTTCACTTACCTTATGGCAAAAACCTTAAAAAAACTGTTTTTAAGTGTCATCATATTGAGAAAATTAAGAAATTAGAGATTATTAATGAAGCTATTCTCAAAAACTTCTCTTTCTTAATTAAGCAACTTATATAAGACAAATCTGCTCTCTCAAGTTATAGACTTCATTTCGGGCAGAAGAGAGATAAAATATACAAATCGAGATTTCTAGAAATGAGTATTCTCTCCCTGTTCTCTCTCTCATCAACCACTTTCCATCTTCATTTTCTATCATGTTTTTCTCATTTGCATGGCTTGAAGATAATGTATTTGTATTGTAACTAAAATTGAATGTACTCCTTCTGGAAATGAACAGGAGACAAAAATTTAAAAATATATAAATAAAAGACACAGGCAAAAAAGAACAAACCCTAGGTAATACCTTCTTGGGTTAAGCGTAAATAATGAACATCGTACTTCTGTATTTTCCAACTGAATGAGGTCACTACTGCATGTGTCAAGTGAACACCAACATGCTATGCCTAAGCTAATTGTGTGCTTCACAATTCTTTTTAAGAATTCAAAATATTTCCTAAGATACATACACATAAATTGCTTGAAGACTTCACTTTAAAGACTACGTCACTGATGCATTTGTTTACTTTGCTCCTTTTCCAATTTATATTGAAAAACAAGAAGCACCAATCAGATAATATTTTATAAACATAGTGTCCTCGCTACTCTTAGGCATGCAGTGGCAGTGGAGGAGGAGGAGACAAGACATATGGACTAGAAAATGGCAATTTGCTTTAACATTTGATGCTTTCATAATAAAGTTTCAGAAAACACAGCTTTCACAACGATTTCTTCTGGCTATTTATATTTTCCAATAGTGCAGATTCACAAGTTACCTGAATAACCACACAGTTTTTATCTAAATAATATCGTATTAAAGTCAACTGAAACCTGTAAATATATAATATAAATTACATTTAAACATGCAGTATTTGGTAAAAGAAATGAATTGCATATAAATATTGTTTCCTTAAGGGGGAGACATCCTAGAAAGTAACTAATTAATATGATCAGAAATGATAATATAATTATATTTATTTAATTTTTCTCTCCTACAGCCAACAAATTATTCTAATCCAGTGTATGCAAAATTATACATGGATGGACAAAACTGTCGAAACTCCTTAGGAAGTGTTGATGAAAGAAAAGAACTGCTTCCAAAGAAAATAGAAATTGGTATAAGAGAGACAGTGGCATAATCGGCGATCCCTTTTATATGCTGTATAAATGTACAAAATATAAGGATTACTTTTGTATGTTCCAACAGTATTATACTTGTTTTGGCATCAGCATTACCTCTTTGTTTATCTTTTTCCTGTTAATTGTTTTCTGGGCTTATTTTTGGATTTTATTTTTGCTGATGACTATTGATTGACCATTTGTATGGTATTTTTATGAAAAAGAACTGCACTACAGTACAATTTACAACGATGCTGCTGATATGACACATCTTCGAATTTGTTAAAATGAAAACAACCTATTCCTTTGTAGTGTGAATATGAGCAATCTATTTTATATGAACTTTTTGGGTTCTACTTAAGCAAGAAAGAATCTCTGCACTTTTTCATTTTATGGTCTGAAAGCTGTAATACAATGTCATGTTATTTTTCTGTTTAAATTGATGGAAGAATGATTGAATGATAAACGCTCTTCTTTGTGCCCATGAAGATTTATTCAGACTCTGTCAAAAATATATAGCCCTCGCAAGTTCAGCATCACCTACTTTGAAATTAGCCTTAGATTGCCAAGTCATAGATGAGAATTTTGAGAAAAAAAACTTTAAAAATACATAAAAGTAATAATTTGCATGAACACCAATGACTACATTTTCCAAAACGTAGTGGACTCTCTGATATACTAAACGTTTACACCCCGTAAGCAGTAGTCATATTTAGGTAGTAGGATATAG
The DNA here is from genome assembly GCA_026018925.1 of Tupaia tana. Classification (NCBI taxonomy): domain Eukaryota; kingdom Metazoa; phylum Chordata; class Mammalia; order Scandentia; family Tupaiidae; genus Tupaia; species Tupaia tana. The sequence goes on from JAKSZU010000001.1 coordinate 106,941,311, forward strand.
AAAAACTGTAACTGAAAGTGGACAGGCCATACTTGCTATGGGGATGAGACCTTTTATTCTCTTTCAGCCCCGAGGTAAACAGACAGCCTAGAGCACAAGAGGGCATTGAGTACTCACGTCTTATGTATTTCTTCCCAGGCACGTGCATTTTGTGGACAATAAACCTAACCACTTAGCACTAAAGAAAAGTAGATAAGCACACAAATTGATGACAGAATTTCAATTATGTGGGTGCATTCTCTTTGCTAACTCAAAGGGAAATGATAAAACATCCATTTTAGTATAATCGGTAAATATTTTCAAGACACAATATGACTAATCCTTTATTTGCCCCATCCAAAATAGATTCTTCAAGGACTCCCACGTTATAGACGGATAATTACCTTCCCATGATGAAAGGTGGAGAGAACAAATGTTGTACCAATTACTCTGGCTCTCTGGTTTCTTTTGGTTCTATGAGACACATGAACTTCATTGACTTCATTTGTTTGTTCTCAAATTTTGATTGAAACAAGTATGGATTTATTTAAGTTGTATAAAAAAAAAGGATAGCGTTTTTATACAAATATCTTTAAAGGCACAAAAGATTTATTCACAATTTGTGGAGGGCTTTTCGTTCCTCTAATAGACATGACTGACTTCTAGCTGCCATAATGTATTAACCTAACAGATGAAATATGTTTGTGGTTGCTCTTTATCCCTTTGTACAAGCATTAAAGAAAACTGCTGTTTTATAAGGAGACTTTTTGTTGTACTATGTGCATGCATACTACCTATTTCTAAACTTTGCCATATTGAGGCCTTTATAAACTATTGATTTATGTAATACTAGTGCAATTTTGCTTGAATAATGTTACGCATATCATAAACTTTTTCAGGTTCTTGTTTAAGTACATTTTTTAAATTGAACAGTATTTTTCATTTTGGTTATAATAGTCATTTTGCCTATGTTTCTACAATGAAGTGTTAAATACTTTATAAAAAATTGTTGACTGACTTATTTAAATGAAGCCTACATATTTAAGTACTTGTGTTGGGTAGTTTTTAAAAGAAGATCATTCCTTTACATAGAATAAGTATTCCTAGAAAACTATTTTAGTGAGTATAGTAGTTTTTTTCATATCCTTGGGACATAGTCTCCAGGGAGGGATTGATTTCATTGCATTATTTTTCAAAGCACAATGGGGAAGGCATTTTCTCTCTTGTAGAAGTAAATATTCCCCTTACGTTTTCCTTTTTCCTGCCTTACTGTGTTTGTCATAGACCCCCCATTGTGCAGTAGAAAGATGGATTATGCAGTGGGGAGCAGCACATAATACACAGCTGCATGGCAACTATGTTACAACAAGCCAGAGTTCTTCCTGCCCTTTCCCGTTTACGAATATTGTATTTTATGGAAAGCCCAGATGCCACTAGATACTGTTTGGGCTTTATTTTAAAAGTGGACTAGTTATTGATATACCTACATGGAGTACCAGACTAGAGATTGCAAATGTAAGAGAATGTCATTTACTTGAGCGCTTATTGATCTTTATGTTCTGAATGGAACATTTCACCACTTTCTAAATCACACCTGTACAGATACAATTGAAATGATTATTTGAATAATCAGAATCCACAGATTGTTGGGATGTTTATGCAGTTAACAATATAAATATATAGCAAATCATATGTGATATACAACTGCCTAATACTTGAGGCCTGACATTGACACCTCACTAGGATGCTAGTAAAAGTCATGTCACAAGAACCCAGGATGTGATTTTTAGCCCTAGACCCTATCTATTAATACAAGAGCCTTATATTTTCATAGTCCTATGTACACATATGCTTTACCAATGCATGTAGTTTACGCAAATCCACATCACAGTCCATAGTCTGCTTGCAGTTATTTTACATTCAGTCTTTATAAGACAAATAGTTTTCAATGACTCAAACTCTATTTCTATAGCTCTCTCTATTCCAATTTTTATTGCAAAAACGCATATAAATACTAGAAATTCAATTGCATAATTCTCCTCCACAATGATGATTTATTATGAATGCCATTTACAAAATGATCCCTGCATTATTCGTTCAATCCTTAGTGGGAGATATTTTATAAAAAGCAATGCTTCTTGGTAATCCTACCTCTCCACCCAAATGCCTTTACGTCTAGAGCAAGGATTTTCTTTTTTTTTTTTTTTTTTTTTTTTGAGAGAGAGAGATTTTCGCTGTAGGGCACATGTGCTCACTGTAAAGACAGAGAGAGAGAGAGAGAGAGAGAGAGAGAGAGAGAGAGAGAGAAAGCAAGAAATCACCCCCAGAAGGGATGGGCACGCTGCAATTCTTTCTACTCCACTCTCCCCTTGGGATCTTGGGCACTCACGTGCATGCGCCCAGCATAAATTTAAGTCATTGGGTCCCAGACTAGAACCGTGGTCAACTACATGAGATTCCAGTGACTTAACCATTAAGCCATCTAGTGGTCCTTAAAACAAGGATTTTTAAATTCTACATCTGGGGCCAGGTAATTCTTTGTTATCCTGTTCTGAGTAGGATATTTAGTAGGATGTCTGCAATCTACCTATTTGGAAATGCCAGTGGCACCATGCAAAAATGCAATAATCAAAATTGCCCATAGACATTGCCAAACACCTACTAGGCAATAAAACTGCCCCTGCTAAGAACTGGTATCTAGAGTTATATTCTGTCTCTCACATTAAATGATACTCAGCTAGAACAACTGAATCAACAAAAAAGCTCCCTGTCAACAAAATCATGGCATCTCAAAGTTTTAGCTTTAATTCTTTAATGCTGATGAGAAATCTGATATCGTTAAAGTGCCTGTGAACAAAATAAACAAAATTCATTACTAAGGGAAAAATTTTTTAATGTAGAAACTTGTACAATTTTGCATAAATTAGGTCATTTTCAGTTGTGTAAAAGTGTTTTATTTGTGTCCACTTTGGTATCATTCATAATAATGTCTGATTTTGTTTGGGGGTTGATTGTGTGCTTGATTCTTTGGTTCTTAAGGTTAAGATTTAAACTTGCACTTTTTAAAAATGCTACTTTCCTTTTTTATAGTGACTTAGATATAGTTCTATACTAAATGCATATAATGCCTATCATTTTAAAACTGTAATGTACAAGGTGCCCACAGCTACCAAATACAGAACGGGACAAATTGTTATATTTGATGAAGGAAATAGAAAGTATCTTGTTTATTGTTTTATCTTTTCTCATCTCTGTGTCTTCTGGATGTAAAATATTACTTTTTCCTAAGAATACTACTACTATTTACAGATTCAACACTTTAATGTAATTTTATTTAAAATATTAAAATATGGAGAATAAGAATCACACAGAGCAAAGCAAAATATAACTCTCCACTTTTTGAAAGCATTTTTATATTATATACCAGTACAATTTTTGTCAGTTTTTTAATCATGACTTCCTCTATACTAGATGATATCATTAAATTTAACGTACATAAAGATTTTTATTTATATATGAACCCTTAAACTGTGAATTGCAAAAAACAGACAGACTCAAGTATTTCTTTATTTGAGTACGATGTAATATGGCACAAACAAAATTTTTTGCATTGTTTTGAATGTGAGAAAAAGAAACGACAATTGTCCACAAAGGTTAATTTTCAATTCTGATATCACATCTATTGCTAACTTCACATATCCAGGAAATTAGTGTGTCTAGAAAAAGATAAAGGTAATCAAAATATACAGAAGCAGTTTCATTGAGAAATACATATGGTTTTGATATTGCCGTATTCAAAGTCCCAACAACACATACTTTATACAGTGTTCTTAGGGTAGCTTGTCTGCAGAAAGAAAAATAAGTGAAAATGGGTTATTTGATTTAGTTTTCCTCTAGTAGATATTATATTTATGTGGCTACCATTTATGTTGAAAAACAGTTTCTATTGAATCTCATCATTTTTTTGTACCCCAAGTGATCAAAAATCAAAAGAAAAATTGGTACTAAAGATGACCTATTTGATAAATTCTGTGCTTAAAATGCATTCATTCTCTCTGATGGATAGTCTACCCTTTTAGCATGTGGTTTATAAGATATCAGTGAACTTAAGCAATGTGATTCTCATACTTCAGTCATTTGTTCCATCCAAGATAATCTTCAGCTATGATTTCTTCCACAGCTTAATACAGAAATTACAAGCCCCCTGATGCAACTTGATATCCAGTTTATTTGTGTACTATTGGCCTGAAGAGGCCCATAATATAACTTTACTAGTCTTTCAAAATATAATATTGATAGCAAAAACCATACACATCATTTTTATTCAGGTCAGTAATCCAAACATTTGTAAGTGGGAAACTATATTTTTTCACAATTGAGAGTAGATTTAGGAGTTTGAATTATAAGATCTGCTTATGGAAATACTTTAAAAATATATGGTATATAACTTTAGATTGACTTGACCTATGAGATACAATATATCTCAATCAATAATGTAAAAGTTAAGTAGGAAATAAAAAAATGGACAATGAGATTTTGGAGTAACTTTCATTTCTGCAATTTACATTTATAATTGTAAAAATCTATATAACAGACATACATATACTCCAATAAACAGGTCTTTGTTTTGTTTTTCTTTTCATTAATGTCTAGTTACAGAGAAAATGCGCCAGTTCTGAATAGGGTTAAGAAGGTTGTTTATGCAACATTTGTCTTCATTTTCTGTCAGCCTTTTGCCTCTGTAATGTCCTTTTCAAGCTTATATCTCCTGGTCCATTTCTACTCCTGTGGCCTAGTGGGTCTCTACTCTAATACAGTATGGGATTCTCATTCCTTTATCAATATGTGCTTATTTACTTAAACAATGAGACAAAGAATTGCATAAAGATGCCAACGCTCTTGTATGCCATAGTTATAGGGTCCTTCCTGTAACACGCGCCCACTTGCATCCCCAGATATCTGGACTTATGTTGTGGGATAACCTTCCACATATTCCACATATTCAATAGGATAGCCTCTGCAGTCCTCTGGCAAACTTTCTCTTGCTTGGAAACTGCCCCATGTGTCTGGGACGTGAAAGTATCCTTCCCTGAAGGAATATAGAAGCTTAGACGGAGGCAGTGCTCTGCCCACCTCAAAAATCACTGACTCTTCGGTAGAAAGATGGCTGCGTTCTTTGAATCTGGATGCAGCATGAGAAGAAAACAAGTTATGTTGAGTTTTTAGAGTTTTGTTTTGTCATAGGGCATATGCGCTTGCCAGAGAGAGTGAAAGCCAGAGACAGTGAGAGGGAAAGCAGAAATCATTTCCCTGGTGGGCGAGTGACCATGCTGCAATCCCTTCTTCTCCATTCTTCTCCTGAAATCTTGGGCACATGGGACCAGCAGTTAGCATAATGGCTATGTCGCTGGACTCCCATGTAGTCGACTGTGGTTCACGTCCCGAACTCGGTGGCTTAAAACTCACGCCAGGCGCGTGTGTGTGTGTGCCGAAGATCCCAAGAGGAGAATGGACGAGAAGGGATTGCAGCGTGGCCATCCCCCCCTGGGGGGGTGGTGATTTCTCGCTTTCTGTCTCTCTGTCTCTCTCTGACTGTCTGGCAAGTGCACACACCCTATAGCAAAAAAACCTCTCCAAAAAAAAAAAAAAAAAAAGAGATCTTGAGCACACAAGCACATGTGTCTGGCATGATTTTCAAACCATCAGATCAGAGACTCTAACCACAGTCGGCCATGTGGGAGTCCAGTGATGTAACCACCCCATAATTTGCTAACTCCAGTATTTTTTTTTAATTGTGTAAAGTTTTGGTTTTATTAGGGAAAAATAATCATTAAATCGTCAATGGGGTTTTTGTTTATTTGCTTTTTAGTTAGCTGTATTTCACCTAAAACCTCTCAATAGTTTCCATTATATTGAGTTAGGAATTTTTTTAACCTTGCTAAGTATCTTAGGGAACATTAGAAAGGAATGAGTCATTAAAAGAAAATTGAGGGTCTGGCTTCATGACCTGGTAGTTAAGGCAATTGGATCCGACATGGACAACTGAACACAGTTCAAGTAACAGATCCAGAACCATGAGAAACATTCTGGACACATGTGTATGTGTGGCCAAACTCACAAAGAGGGAGATACTGAGAAGAAGAGATTGTAGTACAATCAGTCCGCATGGGGGAAGGGGTTCCTTCTCTACCCCTTTCTGTGTTTTTCAGGCAAGTACACAACACCTCTACTATGCATGTGTATGCATACACACACACACACACACAAACACACAGATAATTGGGGAAATGATGATGAAGTGAAAAAGTATGAATATTTCAAAACTCCAAACCTTCCCGAAGAATCCTTCAGGTGAAAGGAACACCTTCCTACATGCTACAGGCAGGAAAGCAACTTCCTTTGCCTGGAGATTGTGAAGACCTTACCTTGTTAGGTGGTGCTTGTTTTTTCTGTATTCTGCCTCAATATTATTGTCTTCATACCAATTACTGGTTCAACTAGGAAATCAGTTCAAGTAAGAAAATAGAGTTCTCAGGGACCAGCAGTTAGAGTAATGGCTATGTCGCTGGACTCCCACGTAGTCAACTGTGGTTCGTGTCCTGGACCCGGTGGCTTAAAACTCACGCCGGGCTTGTGTGCACGCGTGCCCAAGATCCCGAGAGGAGAATGGAGGAGAAGGGATTGCGGCATGGCCATCCCCCCTGGGGGGTGATTTCTTGCTTTCTGTCTCTCTGTCTCTCTCTGTCTGTCTGGCGAACACACGCACCCTATAGCAAAAACCTCTCAAAAAAATAAAAAAAGAAAGAAAATATAGTTCTCAAGTAAGAAAATATAGTTCCCACTCCAAAAAGAATTGGAGGACACAGTTAATGGGAGAAGGAACCTACTCAAGAGTTGATCATAAGTATATTGGACTAGTAGAAAAAAATATAGAGGATAATTTTTTAACATCATGGCATGAGTGTCTAGAGCTAGTTGATTTGAACTCTTGGGATGAATCCCTAGATTTTGGAAAAATAAAATGATACCTCTCAATAAACATTAGAAATCCTGGACGATCGAAAATGTATGTGGGAATGTTACATAGTTTTGTCACATATTAAAATCTATTACATGGACCAACTTAGTCGTATGTGAAGTCCAGGAGGACAGTATCATCAGAGAGATAATAAAATATTTGCTAATGGAAGGATAATTAAAACTTCTGTAGGCTGGGTTTGATAGTAGGAGGTGTTTTCAGATGTTGGATTCTCTAGTGCAGTGGAAATAATAGAAATTTAGAATAAGAGGATTTAGCATCAGGTGATTAAGGCAGCTGGATCCCACATGGCCAACTTGAAAGTTTAAGTCCCAGAAAAAAACATACTAGAATGTGTAATTGCATGCCCAATATCCTGAAAGGATTTTGGAGAAATGGATGAGAAGAGATTGAGATTTGACCATTCTCCATGGAGGGTGTTGCTCATACTTTCCCACCCCCTTTGTGTCTCTCTTTGATGAGCACATATGTTCTCTAGCAAATTTAAATAAATAAATAAATAAATAAAAAGATATGCTTTCAGTGGTATTACTTATACAATAGAGGAAAGGTGGCCATATTTACTGTACGGACAGCAAGGTTTAAGTGGCAAGCAGGGTGCTTTGGGTCAAGGACAATGGCAGATAGGCCGTGCGGTTTCTATGTGACAAGGAAGATGGGTCACCAAGTACAGTGTTACTTGACTTTTCAAGTAAAAAATAAATAGAGGTGGCACATAGAAAACTGATATCTATAATACTGGAAAACACACACGCACAGACACGCCACACGCACACACAGAATATAACTGCTTATTCAGTTTTAAGAGCTAAACCAGTTCACAGACCTAGAATACTATATTTGAAGAATGAAATCAAATGCCTTGAAGAAGGAAAAATGTCCCTTTAATCTGTTCCAACAAGGATTTATTTCAATTACCTGACTAAATTTGCAAGAAAAAAGGAAATACTCAAAACTTTTGAAGGTCATTGAATATAGTGTTCAAACTGATAACGATAACAGGGTACCAAAATAATCATCATGCCCTCTGTTTAGTGGATGCTTAAGGAAAACAAGTAATAAATACGGTTCTGTCCCATGTGTATCTCATAATGGACTTAGTGAATCCAAGGATCTCCCAAGTGGACACTTCTTGAGCCCTCAATGCACACTTGGCATGCAGATATGCAATACCTGAAAGAACTCCTAATGTATGCTCTTTAGTTTGTGGACGAAAAGAGCTTAAAAATAAAGATTAAATGGAAGCTCCTAAAACTGCCCTATCTGACCATAATGGTAAATCAGAAGCTAGAACATATTCCCAAAGGACTTTCGAAGATTAAGACTAAAATTAAAAATGTAAAGGATGTAGTGACATTTCCTGTCTTAAACTATTTTTAAAAATAAATAGATGTCTTGTGGCAGATGACAGAAGACTGCTATAAACTTAATAAGGGGTAGCTATAATTGCAGCTCTTTGCCAGATATGATACCTTTTTAGGAAAAGATCAGAGCAGATGATGGCATTTTGTTTGCAGCTACTGATTTAAAAAGTACATCTTTTTTATCCCCTTCAGAAGGACAGTTTGCTTTATGCTCAAAGAATAGCAATATACATTCACTGTTGACCCCAGTTCTTGGTTCATTCTGTTTCAGGGACCTTGATAATCACACATTTGCAAAACCACGCAATGACACAAGGAGGATTGTATTACAGACTAATAAAATATTTATCATTTTATGAATTTTAAAATAATTTGTAAGATTGACATGATTATAATCAACCACTTTGGCAGTGCTGTAATTCCAGGCACAAGTCAAGGTATGAAACTGAAATCGTTTTTGCTTATATGTTTTCATTTTAGACACAAAGTACCTGGGGCATTAGAATACTGCTTCAAGGAACCAGCAGATAGTCTAATGGTTATGTCACTGTCCTGGCACTTTGAAACTCACACCAGTCATGTGTCCATGCATGCCCAAAATCCTGAGAGGAGAATGGAGAAGAACAGATTGTGTTGTGTCCATCCTGCCTAGGGGAGGGGGTTGTTTTTCTGTTTTCTGTCTCTCTGTCTCTCTCTGTCTCCCCAGCAAATGCACACAGCCTAGAAGAAAAAAAGAATACTGCCTCAATTGTGCATTCTTCTTCTTTTCTATGAAATTCAAAAGTTTTAAATCTTTGGTCCTTTATTTTTTCTTTTTGTTCAAATTAAAATAAAATATAACTGCCTAGAAATTTCTCTCCTGCCTACCTAATGTCTTTTAAATAACACTTTACCTTAAAATACAAAGCACTTTGCATTTTGCAATACAAAACATGAAATTTTTGAATATTTATCTCACCATCATTATTACTTATGACACAATGCTTGTGCATTCGTGTAAATGTTCCTTTTTGGCCTAAACTAGAATCTAGAATGAACTTTGAATCTTATGCTTGTAAGTAGATGTATATAAATATTTGAAATGAATGTCTTCAATGGACTCTGCAAGTCAGGATCCTGACCTTTGACTCCCAATTAATTAGTACAAAGAAAGAAAATCTAGACAAACAGCCTCCCTATTCATTTGATAGCTAATTAAAATGCATACCCGGTAGAAGTCACTTGACTCTCAATTACAATTAAATATGCAAGGTTATTTGAACACTGCGAGAAGAAAGCTGAAAGCAATCTTCTATTACAGTGAACACATCGAGGATGGCTCTCTGTGGTAAGGAAAAGTTTCATGTATCACACAGCTAGCTGTGTTGTTCATTGACTCTATCCACAGGGCAATAGCAATGAAAATGTCACTGCTGATTCTAGGATCCCATCCACTATAGCAGGCTCAAGGTTAAAACCGAGTGAATTGTTAGAATTGTTTGCAGACACCATCAAATTTCAACTACAACAGTCTAAAAAAAAAAAAAAAAAATCAAGATTTGCCTGTTGCTTTAATAGTGTTGGGTTAATTTTGTCATAAAATTAATGATGCACATAAAATGAAGAGATTTATGATATCTTCAAGCACTTCTAATTTAGTTATCCCAACTTAGCAGCTTATAACTTACACAACTGCAAAAAAATGATTGATAAAGCACTTTTTTACTAAATTATTTTTAACTACCCATTTTACCTCAATTTTTTCTTTGTAAATCAGAATGTTGTGTTTTTAATAACATTACTGTTTTCATGAATTCTAAGCTAAATGGCTTACTTAAATTAACTTATCAGAAAAATCTATGTTGAAACCTGGAAGAAAACTTTACAATACATACTTAAGACACAGTCCCCTTACTCATTTACTTTCTATTCTTAAAATGTAGGATCATTTTATTAGCATCACTAGCTGAATTTTAAAAAGCTGTTAAGTCATGTACTGAAGAGACATTGATTAAAAGGCCTGAACCTAAAATGTTAAGTCTCCTGCATATTTTGCTGGTATTATTTTGTTGGAATGAAGAACAATAGAGCTTCTCTATTCCCATTGACAACTATATCTGAAATAGAGATGATAGTTTGAAGTTTCAAGACCTGATAAAATACGTGTAATTTCCTCTTTACAAAAATCATTTTTATGCAGCTAGATTTATGATGGGCCAGTTTTTTATTACTGAGGAAAGACATAGTTATTTCTATGTCCAGTTCATCGTGTGGCAAGAAGGATGCATGAGTTTGATTCTTATTTGACTGTAAATTTCAACATAAGAATATTCAATTTTATATAAATGAAGAAATGAAAATATTTGGTAAATCGTATTTTGTGTTTTTAAAAGACACATGGTCTACTTTTTTTGCTTGTTTTTTTGACAGATTTTTGCTATAGGGTGTGTACACTCACCAAAGAGAGAGAAAATAAGAAATCACCCTCCTGGGGAAATGACCATGCCACAATCCCTTCTCCTTTATTCTCCTCTTGGGATTTTGGGCATGCATGCACACTCACTGGAGTGAGTTTCAAGTCACTGGGTCCAGGATTCAAACCATCTGGGAGTCCAGCATTGTACCCATTACTCAATCTGCTGGTCCCAAGACACATAGTCTAAATATTAAATATCTGCACAAACATATGACGGATTTCATACTTTAGTGCCATTTATTTATTTATTTATTTATTTATTTATTTTTGGAGAGATTTTTGCTGTAGGGCTCATGCTCTCACCAGAAAGACAGAGAGAGACAGAGAGACAGAAAACGAGACATCATCCCTCCAGGGGGGATGGCCACACCTCAATCCCTTCTCCTCCATTCTCTCAGGATCTTGGGCATGCACACACATGCACCTAGCATAAGTTTTAGCCACCAGTCTGGGACTTGAACCACAGTCAACTACATGGGAGTCCAGTGACATAGCCATTATGCCATCTGCTGTTCCTAGTGCCTTTTAATTAAATAGGATCCATTCATTAAATAGCATGTATTGACCTTTAAGTACAAAGCCTTTGTTGTCTTTATTTCCTTGGAAATAAAGTAATTGTAAAGTAATTGTAAAGAACCATAATTAAGAGAACCTTTATTTTAAAGTGCTATCTATATGGAATCAGTCTTATATCTTTACCTTTTTGCATTTCATATTAATATGTAATTGGTAAAATATGTAACGTAACTAAATTTGAAGCTAGATATTTTTTTCATCTGAATTTTGGGATAAAGTCATGAATATAAAATCATGGAGCAATTAGATATCTTTTGAAATCCTAATTCTGTCCCTGCAGGTGATACTGGCGTGTGTTTCATAGACAGGAGTAACAGTTGCTTGTCTAAAAATCAACTTCAATATACCAGACATGTGCTCAGATGCCACAATATACGGTATCTAATAACAATTTGAGCACTATTTGAATACATAGTCTTGGTCTGCACAAACTCCCAAAATAACCCATTTCACAGTTTTCTTTTCAATAGATGAGGTGCCAAATATGGTAATGGTGTGTTAGCTAAATCTGTTTTCAAGTATTGAGAAAATATTTTAAAGAATTTAGTGTTTTTATGCATTCAGGAACATTCTAGGCATTTTGTTTCAAACTTCACAAGGCAGGTACAATATATCTAATTCATCTTTTTAAATTGAAATGATGATTTCCTAAAGAAATGCAATTTTTAAGGATCTTATCAAGAAAGTTGTGAGTGACAAGAAACTCCCCCTCATTTTCAAGTAGGATTTCTGTGGGAAAATGTATTTTCTTATTATAGGATAATGTAAGTTTTCTTATATTTGAGCTAAAGTTTATAGAGTGCTCATGGTTGTAGATTTTTTTATTTTCTTTCTTTCCTTGTTTCCTTATTTTCTTAAAAAATACCAAAATAAGATAACAACATTGCTTTGGTTTTCAAGAAGTGTGGTAAAACCTATAATTATTCCATGTTGACATCAAAATCACTAAGACACGTGTATATTAGATTGCATCAAAAAAAGTGGTGATTTTATCCCAGTCTTGTACAAAATATATACAGATATTGGAGAAGGACAAGGTTAAAACATGTCAGTGTCTTTCAAATTGAAAGATGACACTTATACTGACGGTGTAATTTCTAATGAAAATTCACTTTTTATTAACAAGATAAAATAGATATCATTCTGATTCCTGTCAGCTCTTGTGAGTTTTAAACCTTAATATGAATATTTGCTTCACAATTTCCCAAGTCCCACTGCCTCTTCCTTCCCTTTGCTTCTCTGACATTTTACCATCATTGCTACAATGAATATGCAGACTCATTCTTTTATTTTATTCCGGGATTATACCAATATTTTGTGATTATGTATGCCAGTAACTTTTAGTTATTTAGCACTTACTCATATTATCTTCCTTTTACGTTTTCTTTCATTTACTTTAGCTTGGTGGTAATCTTATCACATACTGGAGAAAAAAATAGAAAAGGAGAGAAGTTTCAATACATGCTTAGGAAACCATGATCTGGGTGTGAAGATTCGGGAATAAGAATGAAGGTTTCGATGACCTCTGAGTTTGAATGGCTATAGTTTTCTTGTTATTACTGTTAATCAAAGGTGCATAAAAATTAACTTATGATCCAGTCTCATGGCATAGTCAACAAACTGAGCTGCAATGCTGGAGGTCTCATGGTTAGCCCAAGTCCACTTGAAAACACATCAGGTGGGTGTTCACAAGCCAAAGAGCCTGAGGAGCTGGAAGACTGGGGAAAGGGGATTTTAGAGTGAGGACATCTTATGGAGGATGATTTTCTCCTACTCTCTCATCTTCCTCTCTCATACTCTCTCCTTCTCTCATGCATGTGCATGCTTTCTACCAGAAAACTTAAAAAAATAAAAAAGCTCATCTGTGCAGTTTTATAGATTCTCTCATAACATTTATCCTGGGCTTCTGTTTTCCCAAACTATTAAGAAACTAAATGAACCTCCTGCATACCTACTAAATACCATAAACAATCAGAACTAAATTAATCATTAATGTAGTGACTCATGAGGTAACATGTCTTCACCAAGACCCCCAAAATGTCAGTCTGAAGATGCTTTTTGGAAGCATGTGAACACAACAAATCACCATGGAAACTACCTATTTTGAAAATCTATGGATTTCAATTTGTTTGAACTAAAATAAACTTATATTTTAATTCTGTTTTCCATGAATTTAAAAAAATGTGTATGTGTGTGTGTGTGTGTATATATATATATATTTATACATATATATATACATACATTTAGTCACTGTGTATTTATACAATGTACAACATGGCTTTTCTCCCAGCATGAATACAGTGCAATATTAGTCAAGTCAAAGACACTACCATATACTTTATCATCAACAAGTAACTTAATTTGTGTGTTCCACTAACTTTTTGAAGTCACCCGAAATAAGTAACAGACCCAGTTATAGCCTCTGAATAACAGATTTTGAGAGAGTTAGGAATAAAAAAATTTTCTTTCATTTTCTTTTTCTTCTTTCTTTCTTTTTCTCCTTTCTCTCCTTGTCTCTTTTTTTTTCTTTCTCCCCCCGCGCAGGTGAGTAATGTTTGTATAAATGTTTTAAAATAAGGATTAGCAAAGTAAACCTTCAAAACAAAGATACCTACATGTATGACTCTGTCAGCTCAACAGAATTTCTTCAATAAAGATGATATTTTTTTTTTTTTTTTTCTTTTTTTGGAGAGGTTTTTGCTATAGGGCGCGTGCGCTCGCCAGACAGACAGAGAGAGACAGAGAGATAGAAAGCAGGAAATCACCCCCCAGGGGGGATGGCCACGCCGCAATCCCTTCTCCTCCATTCTCCTCTCGGGATCTTGGGCACGCACGCACACGCGCCCGGCGTGAGTTTGAGCCGCCGGGTCCGGGACTCGAACCGCGGTCGACTACATGGGAGTCCAGCGACATAGCCATTACGCTAACTGCTGGTCCCAATAAAGATGATATTTTAAAAGCATCTTTCACTAGCCGGACATTGTTAGGCCCTTGAATCACCACTGCGTTACTCTGGCTTTGGCTGACTGCCCCAGCAAAACTTGATCTTGGTTCCAAAGGTTAAGGGATCCAAAGAGCTGGAGGTTCCAACCTCAGCTCTCACAGCTGATCAGTGAATCATGAGAGTGTATCTGAGCTGTATATCACTATTCCCAGTAAAATATCAGTTCTTGGTATTAACTAGATTATAGGGGCATCCGAGAAGAGAAATAGTGTGTAGACTTTGTGAATAAAACAAAAGATGTTAAAATGTACTCATTATATTTAATAGTTTATAATTATTTATTTAAATAAAATATATATACAAATAGTTGAAATATTCCCACCTTCCCTTTTCCCTGCTTCAGGTTTTTCCTGATGGTCTCTCTCTATAGGTATTGCTATCAATTGGAAACATCACTGCAATCAGTTGATTGGCTCTGGGCTTCCATTTAGTGCTTTGCTTTGTTCCAAATCACAGGAATTGTGTGTTTCCATGCTCTTTCTCCATTATTTTGATTAGTTATTAGTACAATAGTCTAGTTACCTCCTAGGACCAGCTACACCCAAAATACTTATACAAAGACTTTATTTATTCTGATTTTCCCAGGTTGTCTCCTCTCTTGCACACAGGACAAGAACTTCCTCCTATATCACCTTTCATTTATCTGTGGCATTTTAATATAATCCTTAGAACAAGTACTCTCCTTCTTAACTTTTTAAGCGAATTGATTTCCCTTCATTCATAATAGAGTGCACGTATATGCACATGATGGAGAGAGAAAGAAAAGAAGAAAAGAGCAGCCTTCAGAGGTTCTCGTCACACTTGGATCTCCTTCCTCCAGACCTCTAGCTCACTGGATCCTGGTGGGCATGTGCCCAGAGAGTTTCAGGCCAGCAGGGTCAGGAATTCAAACCACAGTTTTCCTTGAGCAGCGTGTTGCTGTTGTAACATGGAGCTGCTCCCCTTAGTTTTTAATTGTTTGGGTGTGCCCTTGGATTATTCCATGTCCTACCCACCTAATAAATGCAAAAATGACAACATCAAGAATGAGGGAAAGACTTCTGTGCTCATGGCCTGTGTCTATATTATCTTTTCCTCAACTCAACATTTTAGATTGGTGCTCTCCAAACTCATCAATATGGGGTATTTTCTAAAACCAATAGATAGCTAGGGTTACATTTTTGGGGTGGGGAGAGAAAATATATGTGAAATAGGTTTTCAATTATTAATTGATTTCATGAAATAATTTTAGATTCATCATTTTGTTTTCTCGTATTTTAAACTCTACCCCCTCCCCCCAAAAAAAGTTGCTTTTCTGGATATCATATGTCATCCTATGATTTATTTCTTCCAATTTGTCTTTAATAGTGTATTCAAAAAGGGCAACCATTTTCTGACCTTTTTGAATACACTTGTTGATTAAACTCCCATCTCTCTGACCAAGACTAAGGAGTAAACAAGCTAACTAATGTAATTCCCTCTATGCTACTGATATGAATACTCTGGAGGAGAGGCTTCAGGAAGAGGGGCTCTAGGCTCAGACAGTCAAGGTTGAGCCAGGAAAACGCTGAGAGAAGCTGAAGTCCAGGTCAGGGAAGTGACATGTATCTTTTGTTTGTTTGGAGCTGCTGAAAAAAAATAAAAATAAAAATAATTGAATTTGAGAATCATGCAGAGTAAATAATCCACACCCCATCACAATGCACTTTATAGTTCCTCCTGAGGGCAGAGTGAAGTAGAAGCACTGGTGTTTATTATCTCACAGGGCACTGCACATTTCTGATTTTTTCTTGACATTCTGTTCAACTGCCTTGGTAGGACCTGGGTAAACTTGATGAAAAATGGGAGACCATGTGAATAATAAGTAGGTCATCAGTTAAGGCTCTGTTGTCCAGTTAGCTACCAGCAGAACCGACAAAAATGCTAAGACTAGAAGACTATCTTCTTGTGCAGAATCTGAATTGCTATCCCAAAGAGTTATGACCTAAATAAATGGTGGTTGTACTAAGTCACTAAGTGTTAAGATGCTTTGTTATATAGAGAAAGCTAATTGATACAGTGGAGTGTTGCCCTGAGTAATCTTAAAAATATCATTAGAGGCACAATTATTGCCTATCAAGTTCATTCTGAGAAGGATAGCTGGCACATGATAATCTTGGCTGGCACTAGTGATAAAAACAGTAGAAAATGGAAAATGTGGTACTTTTTCTTTTTTATCTTTTGTATTTGCAAGTGGACATGCTTTCTATTACTTTATTTCACCTGTCTACTGGCTACAACAAAGTTAAAGCTGAAATCTAATTAAGTTATATTGGCAATTATCATGAAAGATAGCCAAAACATTATGCTTGGAGAATTCATGATGAGCGGTGATCAGTGACAATTTCATAGAACTGAAATAAGGGTGAGGAAAGCCTAAAAACATAGACAGAACCTCCCCAGGGGATAAAAATGATAGCAACATATCACGGGGAGGAGAAATCATTTAAACTTAGTCACATTTGATTGGACGTCCATATATAGAAGAAAGAAATGAGGTTGTTGTCTTTGTAGAAGAATGAAATTAGACTCTTGTCTTTCACCATATTCAAAACCAAAATAGATTAGACATAAATATGAAATCTGAAACTATATATGTACTAAAGGAAAACATAATTGCAGAGTTTTTCTGAACAAACTTCAAAAATAGAGGCAAGGAAAGCAAAACTATACAAATGGGTCTATATCAAACTAATAAGCTTCTGCACAACAAAGTAAATAATAAATAGAATAAAAAGACAATCTCCAGAATAAAAGAAAAAATTACAAGCTGTATCTTTAACAAGAAATTAATAGCCAGAATATACAAGGAATTCAAACAATTCAACAGAAAAAAAATGAATTTTTAAATGGTCACAGGGGGTCAGTTTTCCTTGAAAATATACCTCTGATTTTCATGACAATAAAATACAATAGCAAATGTCCTGAATAAATAGTTTTCAAAGGAAGACTCATGAGTGGTCAACAAGCATCTGAAAAAATGCTCAACATTACTAACCTTTGCTAATCTTTAGGGAAATGCAAGTTAAAACAACAGAGGTATTATCTCAATCCAGTCAGAATTATTATTACCAAAAAATTATAAATAGTCCAAGGGATTCAGAGAAAAGGGTATTTTTTATACTTTTGGTGAGAATATAAATTAATATAGCCATTATGGAAAACAATGCGGAGAAGCCTCAGAAAACTAAAATTAGAATTGCCAGCAATCCCTATATGAGACATATATCCAAAGGAAATTAAATTAGAATGTCATAAATATAACTTCACTCCAATATGTGTTACAGCAGTAGTCACAATAGCCTAGATATGGAATCGATCCAAGTGTCCATTAACAATGAATGCAGTAAGAAAGTGTGATACATTGATATACACATACACAAACATACACATGCATACATGGTAGAATAATATTCAACCACTAAAGAGAATAAAATCGAGTCATGTGAGATAAAATGGGTAAACCTGGAGGACATTATGGTAATAAAATTAACCAGATACGGAAAAGAAAAATATGTTTTCTTTTTCTTCCTTTCTTTCTTTCTTTCTTTTTTCTTTCTTTTCTTTATTTTTAAGAGAGGTGTTTGCTTAAACCAGCAGATGGTGTAATGGTTACATCGCTGGACACTCTTGTATCTACTGTGGTTCAAGTCCTGGACTCAGTGGCTTAAAATTCACTCAGGGCACATGTACATGCATGCCCAAAATCCCAAGAGGTGACGAGGAGAAAGGATTGTGTCATGGCCATCTTCTCAGGGTGGGTGTTGGGGACAGATTCTTTCTATTTCTCTATTTTTTTTGGCAAGTGTGCTTGCTGAGAAGACAGAAAGACAGAAAGTGAGTAATCACCTTCTGTGGGAATGGCCACACTGCAATCCCTTCTCTTCTATTCTCCTCTGCAGATTTTGGGCATGCACGCACACATGCCCAGGGTGAATTTAAGCTGCCGAGTCTGGCACTCAAACTGTGGTTAGCCATGTGGGATTTCAGCAATATAACCACTACATCATCTGCTAGTCCCACAAACACACATTTTCACTCATATGTGGAAATAGAAAAAAAAATGATCTCATAGAAGTAGACAGTTGGGAGACCCCAGGTGTTAGTAAGGACTGAATACATGCAGGTATCTATCTCTGCCTCTGCTGCCCTTTCAAAGGTCCACCCTCACTGCTGTGAAACCCCCAGTCAGTACACCACCCCCCTCCAGACCCTAGGTGTTAGTAAGGTAGTCAAAATCTATCTTTATCCTGTTGTTTTCTATCTTTTCTAACTTTAAAAAAAGAAAGAAAGAAAATGAAAAAAACAGTTTTATTCCCCCTGTGCCTTTCTCTTGTTAATTTTTCTCTCCTTCCCTCATATAGGACAGAATACTTCCAGGCATTTCCATCTGGCCTCTGCGGCCCTTTTTTCATTTTTAACTTAATTTTATTTTCTGCAACATGTTTTCTACTTTTTTTCTTTTTTACTGTTTTGTTCTTTTTTCTTCCTATTTCTGTTTTTTACTTTCCTTTTTTATTTAACCTTATTTGCTCATTTTACTGCTTATCCCTTACCCACTGCCTAGAAAGGTCTAGGTTATCTGAATACTTACTGTGAGACTGAGAGAATTCTTTGCCTTTCACTGAACTAGTTGTTAAAAGAAAGAAACTCCTCTTTGTAAATATGATTTCAAAACTCTTCCTGAAGTTACCACACTGGAAAACACAACAGAAGGGAGAAAATAGCACCAAATTATTTCACAGTAAAGGGAAACACATGAGCTAACAGTTAAAGAATACTTCTCTGAGAAATTAGCCAAAAGTAAATACATTACCAAATGACTGAAAATCAGAGAAGAGCCTCCAGGATGAGAGAACCAAGTAATGTCTCCAACAAGGGAACACAGTAACCAATCTCTATGTATGGAAAAATTAGAGAATATTACCAAAATGTCAGAAAAACAATTTAGAAAATTTATGGTGACAAAACTTTTGAGATACAAGAGAAAAGAGACATTGAGTCCAAGAGATGAATAAGTCCTCACACAGTCTGAGAAGAATTGGACACCATAAAAAATAATCAAACAGGGGCGTGCAGGTGCTATGGTGGTTAAGGGTGTTGGACTCTCACATCGCCAACTGTGGTTCAAGTTCAGGACCTGGTGGCTTGCTTTCTTACTTTCTCTCTCTGTCACTCTGAATGAATGAATAAAGTTAGATAAAATAATTCTTAAAATAAAGAATCAAACTGAACTGTTACATATGGAGGCTGTAATACAGGAAATAAAAGCCTTCCTCAAAAATATTAAAAAGCAAATTAGATCACGCAGAAGATCAAATCTCAGAGGTAGAAGACAAAATCTCTCTCCTAGAAAAAATGATCAAAAATACTGAAAAGAATAGCCAAGAGAATAATATTTGAGAAGTACTACATACCATTAAATGCCCAAATATCAGAATAATTCGTATCTTGGGACCAGCAGTTAGCATAATGGCTATGTCGCTGGACTCCCACGTAGTTGACCGCAGTTCGCATCCCGGACCCAGTGGCTTAAAACTGACCCTGGGCGCTTGTGCGTGTGTGCCCAAGATCCCGAGAGGAGAATGGAGGAGAAGGGATTGCGGCGTGGCCATCCCCCCGGGGAGTGATTTCTCTCTTTCTGTCTCTCTGTCTCTCTCTGTCTGTCTGGTGAGCGCATGCACCTTATAGCAAAAACCTCTCCAAAAAAAAGAAAAAAAAAGAAAAATTAGTATCTCATAAGATGAAGAAACTAACAAAGGCATTGATAATTTATTTCTCAAAATCCTGGAAGAAAACTTTTCAAATCTAGAGAAGCACTCAAACATTCAGACCCAAGACATACAAGAACCTCAAATAGAATCAATCTGAGAAGATCTTCTCCATGGCACGTCATAACCAGATTGGCCAAAACCACAGACAAAAACAAGATATTAATTAAAATTGGCAAGAGAGAAACATCAAGTCACCTACAAAGGTTATCCCATCAGGCTAACACTGGCCTACTCATCGGATACAATGCAAGCAAGGAAAGAATGGGGAAATATATTCAAAGTGATAAATGAAAAAAACATTTCAACCAAGAATACTATACCTGGCAAGAGTCTCCTCCATATGGGGGAAAAAAAAAAAAAAAAAGATGAAAACTTTCTCAGATAAACAAAACCTGAAAGAATTTACCAACCCCAGACCAGCTCTTCAAGAAATTCTGAAAGGAATACTATACCAATAAAACTAAAGACAGACAGATTAAAATAAGAGAGCAAAAAACAATAAATAATATGACCAACTTAATGGTGGGGACAAGTCTGGAAATATCGATAATAATATTTAATGCTAATGGATTAAATTCTCCTATCTAGAGTCACAGAATAGCTGAATGGATTAAAATTCAGAAACCCTCTGCTGCCTAGAAGAAACCCATCTCATGGATAAAGTGAAGGGCTGGAAAAAGTTATTCCATGCAAATAGAAACCAAAAATTAGCAAGAGTCGCTATACTGATTTAAAACATGATAGGCTTTAAGACAAAAACTGTAAGAGACCGAAACTGCATTATATCATAGTAAAAGGGCTAATTCATGAAGAAGATATAATGCTTATAAATATCTATGTACCCAATTCAGAAGCACCCAAATATGTAAAGGAAAGACTGCTAGATCTAAAAGGAGAGATCGACTGTAACACACTAATTGTTGGAGATTTCAATAGCCCATTATCTCCTTTAAATAGATCAATGAGACAAAATAAACAAAGAGCTATAGGACCAAAATGATACTATAAATCAGATGGATTTGACAGACATCTATAGAACTTCCCACCCCAAAACAACAAAATACACATTTTTCTCAGCCCCTCATGGTACCTTCTCAAAGACTGACCACATGATAAGGCACAAAACCAGTCTTTATAGTTTCAAAGGCACAGAAACTATATCCAGCATCTTCTCTGACCATAATGAAAAAAAACTTGATATTAATTTAAAAAAAAAACTCAAAAAGTATACAAATATATGGAAACTAATAACCTACTTCTGAATGACTTCACAACTATGGAGGAAATAAGGACTGAAATTAAAAGATTCATGGAATTAAATGATAATAAGTACACAAGTTTCTATAATCCATGGGACACTGCAAAAGCAGTCATAAGAGGGAAATTTATAGCAATTAGTGCACATAAGGAAAAGGTGGAAAGGGGGCAAAAGGACAACTTAATATGCCTCAGGGAATTGGAAAAACAACAATCAAAAATTTTTTTGAATGCCAGGAGAAAAGAAATAATAAATATTTGAGCAGAAATAAATGAAAGAGAAAATAAACAAACTAAATTAAAAATAAATGAATGTAAAAACTGGTTCTTTGAATGCTTGATACACCATTAGCTAGATTAATTAAAAAGAGAGAAAAGAATGAGATAAATCAAATTTGCAATGAAATAGGCAATATTACAACAGACAAAATAGAAATACAAAACATCTTCAGAGGACACTATGAGTGACTATGTGCCAACAAACAAGAAAACCTGGATGACATGAACAAATGCCTGTACACATAATCTATCAAGATTTATTGAGGAGTACATAGATAGCCTGAAAAGACCCGTAATAAACAATGAGATTGAATCAGTAATAAATAACCTCTGAACAAAGAAAAATCCAGGTCCTGATGGCTTCACTTCTAGATTTTATGCAACTTTTAAATAAGAGATAACCCCCATTCTACTTACATTATTTCCAGAGATGCAAAAGCAAGGAACTCTTCCAAATTCATTCTATGAAGTCTCCTTCACCCTCATTCCCAAAACAGATAAGAATATAACACAAAAGGAAAACTACAGACCTTATCTGATAAATACAGATGCAAAAAATTCTCAAAAGGACACTTGCAAACTGTATCCAACAGCATATAAAAAAGATTATTCATCATAAGCACGTAGGTGTTATTCCAGAAATGCAAGGGTGGTTCAACACACACACAACCATAAATGTAATACATTATATTAACAGAAAGAAAGATGAAAAACATATGATCATTTCATTGATGCAGAAAAAGATTTAGCAAAAATATAATATTCTTTCCTGATTACGACTCTCAGTAAAATTTGCATAGAAAGATCGTTCTCAACATAATAAAAGTCATCTATGAAAAACCTATAGCTAACATTATACTGAATGGAGAAAAGCTGAAAGCTTTTCCATTAAAAACTGGTACAAGACAAGACTGCCCACTCTTTCCACTCCTATTCAATATAGTACTGAAAGTCCTAGCCAATGTGATCAGACAAGATAATGAAATAAAAGGAATCAAAATAAGGAAAGAAGAGTTGAAATTATCTCTATTTGCAGATGACCTGATTGTATACATAGAAGACTCAATAATTTATATGGAAAAACTTCTCAAAGTAATAAATGCATACAGTAAAATGGCAGGATACAAAATTAACTTATAAAAATCTATAGCATCTCTATATATAAAGAGCAAGCAGACAGAGGCAGAACTGAAGAAAGTGACCCCATTTACCATAGCCACAAAAAGTATAAGATATCTAGGATTTAAACTAACCAAGGAAGTCAAAGACCTCTATAATAAAACTATAAAAATCTTTTTAAAAAATCAAAAATGACACAAAAAAAAGGGAGCAACATCTCTCATTCCTGGATAAGGAGAATTAATATAATCAAAATGGCAATTTTACCCACTTAATCTACATATTTAATGCAATCCCTATAAAATTATGAGACATTCTTCACAGATCTAGAAAAGACAATAATAGAATTTCTCTGGAATCATTAAAACAACAACAACAAAAAAACAAAACAAAACAAAACAAAAAAAAAAAAAACAGGAATTGCCAAAGCAATCCTACTCAAAAAGAATGGAGTGGGTGGCATCTCATTTCCTGACAACAAATTATATTACAAAGCTGTGATAATCAAAACAGCATGATACTTCCATGAAACAGACAAGAGGACCAATGGAACAGAATAGAGACCCCAGAAATAAACTCCAAAACATACAACCAACATTTCTTTGACAAAAGATACCAATCAATCCAGTGGAAAAAAGGAAAACATCTTTAGCAAATGGTGTTAGAAAAACTGAGTATCCACCTGCAGAAAGAGTAATCTGAATTCCTATCTGTTGCCATTAACAAAAATCAACTCAATATGAATCAAAGATCTAATGTAAGATCTCAAACTATAAAACTACTGGTGGAAACACTAGAGAAACTCTGAGAGAAACTGGGGTAGGCAAAAATTTCTTAAGCAAGATCTCCCAAGCACAAGCAATAATCCCCAAAATAGACAAGTGAGATGACATTAGATTAAGAAGTTTCTGCACAGCAAAGGACACAGTAATTACTGTGAATTGACATCCCTTGGAATGGGAAAAAAAATTTATAAACTATCCCTCAGATAAGAGACTGATAACCAGAATACACAGGAAGCTCAAGTGGCTTATCAAGAAAAAAAAAAATGATTAACCCAATTAAAAGATGGGAAAAAAGAGCTGAACAAACAATTCTTTAAGGAAGACATACGAAGAACCAAAAAGCATAAGAGGCCGGGCGCGGTGGCGCGTGCCTGTAATCCCAGCTACCCGGGAGGCTGAGGCAGGAGGATCGCTTGTGTCCAGGAGTTCTGGGCTGTAGTGCGCTATGCCGATCGGGTGTCCGCACTAAGTTTGGCATCAATACGGTGACCTCCCGGGAGCGGGGGACCACCAGGTTGCCTAAGGAGGGGTGAACCGGCCCAGGTCGGAAACGGAGCAGGTCAAAAAGCGTAAGAGAAAATGATCAACATCCTTCATCATAAGGGAGATGCAGATCAAAACTACAATGAGAGACCACCTAACCCCAGTCAGAATGGCGAAGATTATAAAAACAAACAAACAAAAATGATTAGTGCTGGTGGGTATGTGGTGAAAGGGAAACTCTCCTACATTGTCGGTGGGAATGTAAATTGGTCCAACCACTGTGGAGAATAATATGGTGGTTCCTCAAAGACCATTAAATAGAACTACCACATATTCCCACTGCTAAGTATCTACCCAAAGGACAGAAGACTGCTCAGCTGGAAAATTGCTTGCACATCTATATTTATTGCAGCATTATTCATGATAGCTAAGATATGGAATCAACCCATATGTCCACAAACAGATGAATCAATTGAAAAAGTGTACCACATATACTCCATGGAAAATTATTTAGCAAAAAACAAAAACAAAGACAAGACCCTGGCATTTGATAGAAAGTGGCCAGATATGGAGGATCTATGGCTGAGTGAAGCAAGTCAGGCTATGAAACAGAGACATTGTGTGTCTCCATTTAACATATACTGACTGTCCACACCCTAAGGTAGAGTCCGAAAGACTAGAGGACATAAAATAATTTACAACTGTTATGGACACTAGGGACAAAGTGAAAGGAGGGTGGAAGAGGGGAAGAGTGTAGAAAGGAAACTTAAGGGATGGGACCAGCAGTTAGCGTAATGACTATGTCGCTGGACTCCCATGTAGTCGACCGCGGTTCAAGTCCCAGACCCAGTGGCTTAAAACTCACGCCAAGCGTGTGTGTGTGCATGCCCAAGATTCTGAGAGGAGAATGGAGAAGATTTGTGGTGTGGCCATCCCCCCTGGGGGGGGTGATTTCTCACTTTCTGTCTCTCTGTCTCTCTCTCTGTCTTTCTTGCGAGCACACGTGCCCTATAGCCAAAACCTCTCCAAAAAAAAAAAAAAAAAGAAAGAAAGAAAAGGAAAGGAAAGGAAAGGAAAGGAAAGGAAAGGAAAGGAAAGGAAAGGAAATTTGAGGGAAAAAAATAGAGAGGTAAGACATTTGTGGGACACAGATATGGTTTATTACCTATTGATGTTGATGTGTATAGCATTCTCAACTGGGCTGGTCTGAGGTGTATATCATGTTGGGTAAAGTCTCTTTACAATCTAAATTATGTATAGCAATTGAATGCATAAATAATAATAATAATAAAAAGAAGTAGAGAGTTGGATAATTACTAGAGACTGGGAAGGATTGTTGGGGGTGTGTAGAACAGAGGGATGTTGGTTAACAGAAACAAAATTACAGATTGATAGAAGGAATAGTGTCTAGCATTATAAAATACAAAAGGTGGATATGTTTAGTCCTGATGACCTGGATTTAGTCAATACATGTGGTATTCTTATATTGAAAAATCACACTGTTCTCTACATATATAGTACTATTATATGTCAATAAGAAAAAAATATTGTTTGGGAATTGTGATTCTTAGTTCTATTTTGGATATGATGAATTTCGAAGTTTGAAAAGAATGTCAGATAATGGCTGGAATAGAGATAGTTCATCTTAGAAGATAAATTGGAGTTTACAAATAATATTCCTAATGTTTAGCCACTTCTAGATAAACTGTATTTACTGAATATTCGGAAAGGTTGAAATAAAATAATGTCTGTAAAATCTATTTTATAGATGTTAATTTTAATTTGCTTGCATTTTGTTTTATTTTTAAAAAAGAAATTAAAAAGGAAAGCAGTATAGAAAAAAATATAAATATGTGACAAATTTGAAACTGAACATCTGCATACTATGGAAAAGAAAGTGAGAGAAAAATTTGACAAACATTACTTTTAGCTCCACATTTATTATGCGGTGTTTGCAAATTTTCTCTTGAATTTTGAATATGAATTACAGGATAGCTAATACATACTTGTTATTGTGTAGTTTGTGTCATCTTATAATTAGAATTGCTGAGTTTATTAACTTTTTTAATAGAAATTAATTCAAAAAAGAAAGAACAAGAAAAAGAAATATTAAATGTAAATGCATATTGAGTGCTTTGGACAGAGGTGGGCTGATGATAAATATACAGAAACTGGCTGATTTTTAAGTAGACTTCTTTGACAGCTATAAAAGAGTTGTAGATATTAAATGTATTTATACATCTATATGCCTTGTAAGAATTTATGCTTATATCTAGCAAGTAATTTAGAAAATAGCTATATATCGACTCAAAAGAAAATGGAATAAAAATGTGAAGAAAAAAATAAAAACAGCCTTTTCTGCACTTCTTGAAGGTAGTATTAAAGCCAAATGGTTTGGAAGAAATAAATCATACCATGAGGTATGCTATCCAGTTACATCAGAAAACCATTGAGTGAAGTGTCAAGCTGGGAAAAAATAAAGGTGTTTTTTAAATGCACCAGTTGTAACCAGAACTTAATGAATGTGAATATATTCCTACTGCTAAATATTTGCTTTCTTAGTCAGTGACCTAGAAAATACCAAAATAAGAGGTTTCAGGCAGAGTATGGTAGGGAAAAATACCCATCTAACCACCTTCAGAGCTCTGCCTTGGAATTACTGGCATATGAAAGAGTTTATTGTATATTTCTACTATCAAAAATAACATCAAACAAACAAAAAACATTTTAAAAAAAGTGGAGCTTTTAAAAGTAGGAAAAAGAAAAGAAAGGCTTCTATACAGAGAGGACATTTTATCATCAGTGAATTGATGTTCTAGTCATTGAGTTGCAAATAACAGAAAACACTTCAGTCTGGGTAATTCATAGAAATAAAAGTTTATTTGGCTCACAACCTGGCAATCCAAGGTTCACAGGCCACATCTGGGAGATTCTGGATGCATTGCAAAATAATGGAGGTCAGGAATGCACGGACCTGTGTCTACATGTTCTGTCTAGTCTCATTTACTCTCTTTTAAAGCTACCAGACCTAGAAAGTTTCTACATACAGTAGAAACTCTGGGGACTCTGCCCTAATGACCTTGATTCTAATCTCTTCCCAAGGGCCCCACCTCACAGCACCATAGTAAATTTAAGTTTTCAGCCTCTTAATCCCATCACAACTCAATCTCAACACATGAATGGTGGAGGAGTTGAGGGGGAGAGGTAACATACGAACCATAGCAGTTAGTAAAATGTATGTGGTGTGGTTGCTCTTTTGAGTTTTGGTACAATGAAGCGGGTAAAACTACTCCTCAAAGTTGATGCATTTATATATTGGGTCATCAGAAAAGTCATGACATTTTTTTCCCTTATGTTTTTCTTTGCAAAAATGCATCATGACTTTTTCAACGATCAAGTAGTTATTCATTAACAGACACTGGGGTTCATGGCAGTTACATGGGTGAAAAATACTGATACATTTCCCTGCTCTCAAGAAAATAGTGGTAAAGACAATAAGTTTAAAAAAAAAAAAAAACAGATGATTATAAATTGTGATGAAATACTATAAATAATATAAACAATGTATGTGATAGATACAGAGAAAGGTATCTGTATTTAGACACAGAATAGAGAATAGTTCACTGAGTAGGTAAGAGTTAAACTGACATGTGGAATGTAAGAAGGAACTACAAGGCAATCTATAACAAAGGAAAAAAAACAGGCAGAATGAACAGCTTGCACAAGGGTAATGAAGTAAGATAAATTTTATGAATTTGAAGACATGACAGTGAGTCAGAATACTTAGAATATTGAATGTTAGAAAGAGGTCTAAATAAGTCTAGAGATGGGTCAAATGCACTGTCCATATTAATCAGTTAGTCTGCTCTTTCTGTGTAATAAAGAGCCTCAGAAAATGCTGTGATATAAAATAATGAGTATTAGCATGTACTATATCAGGAAAACTAAACAGAGACAAACAGAAATAAGAGAACAAAAAACAACCAAGAAAATGACTAACAAAATGGTAAGGATAAGTCTTCAAATATCAATAATAATGCTGAATGTTAATAGATTAAATTATCCAGTTAAAAAACACAGATTGGTTGAATGGATTAAAAAAACAAACAAACAAACAAAAAAAAAAAAAACAAGTAAAACAAGAAACAGGAGTCTTCTATATTTTGCTTACAAGAAACATACCTCATACACAGACTAAAAGTGAAGGGCTAGAAAAAAATATTCCATGCATATATGCAAATGAAAATCCAAAAATGACTGGATATCAAATAAAATAGACTTCAAGACAAAAGCTATAAGAAGAGACAAAGGACATTACATAGTATTCAAAATGGCTAATTCATCAAAAAAATAATACTTATAAATATATCTATATACCCAATGCTGGAGCACTCAAATACATGAAAGAGAGACTGTTAGATCAAAAGAGAGAGATAGACTTCAACACAGTAGTTGGAGATCTCAGCACCGCACCATCTCCTCTGGACAGATCGTTTAGAAAAAAATTAAAGTTACAAGATCTAAGTGATACCATAAATCAGAAATTGGACAGATATCTATAGAACATTTTACCCAACAAACAAAAAGATACATATTTTTCTCACCCCCACATGAAACCTTTTGAAAGATTGACTACCTGGTAGGGCATAAAACAAGTCTTTAAAAATTCAAAGATACAATGAAATTAAACTTGAAATCAACTATAGAAAGAACTCACAAAAATAGGCAACCCAATGGAAATGAAACAACTTATTCTTGAATGACTTACAACCACTGGAGAAATGAAAACTGAAATAAAAATATTTATTTGAACCAATGATAATGAACAAATGAGTCTTTATAGTCAATGGGATACAGAAAATGCAGACATATGAGGAAAGTTCATAGCAATTAGCACTCACAAGAAAAAACAGGAAGGCAGCAAATAGCCTAATGACACACCCCAGACAAATAGAAAAGCAACAACAATAATACCCAAAAATAACAGGAGAAAAAAATAATAAAGATTTGAACAGAAATAAATGAAATAGAGAATAAAAGATCTATACAAAAAATAAATGAAACCCAAATCTGTCTTTGAGAAAATAAACAAAATTGACACACTATTAGCTTCAATAATCAAGAACAGAGAAAGGAACCAGATAAATCAAATCAGCAATAAAACAGGTGATATTATAACTGACATTACAAAAATATGAAAGGTCAGAAGAAAATACTGCAAGTGATTATATGCCAATAAATAAGAAAACCTAGATGAGATAATCAAATTTCTGGACATATTCCAGGGATGTAAGTGTGGTTCAACATATGCAAAACAATAAATTTAATACATCGCACTCACAGAAGCAAAGATAAAAAACATATAATCTTATCAATTGATGCAGAAAAAACATTCGATAAAATACAATATCCCTTCATGATTAAGACTCTCAACAAAATTGGCATAGAAGAGACATTCCTCAACACAATAAAAACCATATGACAAACCCATAGCTAACATTATACTGAAGAAAAGCTGAAAACTTTTCCACTAAAAACTGGAATGAGATAGGGCTGCCCATTTTCTTCACTCCTTTTCAACACAGTGCTAGAAGTCTCAACCTATAAAGTTAGAAAAAAGGATAAAATAAAAGATATTCGAATAGGAAAAGAAGAACTGAAATTATCTCTATTTGTAGATGATATGATTGTATAAATAGAAAATCTGAAAGAATCCACCAAAACACTCTCTTGGAAGTGGAAAGTTAATACAGTAAGTGGCAGGATGCAAAATCAAAGTACAAAAATTGGTAGTATTTTTATAAACTCACAATGAACAGAATGAGATAGAATTGAAGAAAGCAATCCCATTTACAATAGCTGCAAAGGCAAGGTAACTAAGAATAAACTTAAGTAAAGAAGTAAAAGATCTCTACAAGGAAAACTATGAGAAACTAAAAAAGGAAATTAAAAATGACACAAAAAATAGAAAAAAAAATCCCTTGTTCCTAAATTAGAAGAATTAATATGACCAAAATGTCAATTCTACCCAAATTAATGCAATCCCAATTAAATAATCAGAGATATTCTTCACAAATTTAGAAAAACCAGTAATACATTTTGTCTGAGAAAGACCCCATATTGTGAAAGCAATTCTCCACAGGAAGAGTGGAGTTGGAGGTTTCTCACCCTCTGATCTTAAAATATGTAATAAAGCTGTGATAGTCAAAACAGCATGATACTAGCACAAAAGCAGACTTGTAGACCAATGGAACAGAATAGAGACCACAGAAGTAAACCCCTAAACATACAGTCAACTGATTTCTGACAAAGTTCACCAACAATCCAGTTAGGGAAAGAAAAATCTATTCTATAAATGGTGCTGGAAAAACTGGGTATCCACCTGCATAAGAATGAAATTGGATCCTTATCTTTCACCATTAACAAAAATCAACTCAAAATGAATCAAAGATTTAAGCCTAAGACCTCAAGCTATAAAATTCCTGGTGGTTAACACAGGGAAAACTCTTGGAGACATCAGAGTAGGCAGACTTCTTAAATAAGATCCCCAAAGCACACACAATAGAAAATAGAGAAGTGGAACTATATCAGGGTAAAAAGCTTTTGCTCAGCAAAATGATAATTAGAGTGAACTGGAAACCCTCAGAATAGGAGAATATATTTGCAAACTATGCCTCAGGTAAGGGGCTGACAATCAGAATGTATAGGGACCTCAAGCAGCTTACTTGGAAAAAAAAAAATTAAAAGCTGTGCAAATGATCTTGACAGACAATTCTCTAAGGAAGACATAGGAACAACCAAAAAGCACATCAAAAAATTGCTCAGCATCCCTTATCATAAGGGAGATGCAAAACAATAACACAATGGGATAACACCTAATCCCAGTCAGAATGACTAAGATTAAAAACATAAAAAAGTGATAAGTGCTAGTGAGGCTGTGATGAATATGGAACTCTCCTACACTATTGATGAGAATGTGAATAAGTACAGCCGATGTGGAGAACAATACAGAGGTTCCTCAAAGATCTGCAAATAGAACTACCATATGATCCAGCAATTCCACTCCTGGCTATCTACCCAAAGCATGGAAATACTCTTAGTCAAGAAAAACACTTTTTATTGTGGCATTATTCACTATTACTAACACATTGAATCAACTCAAATGTCTATGAACAGATGAATGGATTGAAAAAGTCTGCACATATACACCACAAATACTACTTAACCATAAAAAACAAGACTCTGGTATTTGATATAAAGTGAATGATTATGAAAGATTTACTGCTAAGCAAAGCAAACCAGAATATGAAAGAGAAACATTGTATTTCTCCACACTATATACACCAAATGTGTATCCTCTATGGCTGAACTGGAAAACAGGAGCATATAAAGGTATGGAGATCAACTGTGCATACAGTGTGGGAGGAGGGTGGGAAAGGGAGCAGGATGAGAAGGAGGGAATCAAGAGAAAAAAGAAAGCAAAATATTTAAGGGAAACAAAAATGGAAAATTATCTGTTGATGATAACATGTATGATAATATCTTTGACATTAAGCGGTGTATTCATGATGGGAAAATTCATTTGCTATACAGTAATGATACACAGTGATTGGATGTAAAATAAATAAATAAGTAAAGTAATTAAATAAAGAATTATAACTGTTGACAAGGCTGTGGTTAAAAGGGAACACTCCTATGCTGTTTGTGGGAATGTAAATTAGTACAATCACTATGGAGAATGATAAGGAGTTTCCTCATAAGCTTACAATTAGAATTAACATATGACACAATAATTCTATTCTTAGGTATCTACCCAGAGGATAAAAATAGCCTCAGTCATGGGACCAGCAGTTAGCGTAATGGCTATGTCGCTGGACTCCCACGTAGTCGACCGCGGTTCGAGTCCCGGACCCGGCGGCTTAAACTCACGCCGGGCGCGTGTACGTGCGTGCCCAAGATCCCGAGAGGAGAATGGAGGAGAAGGGATTGCGGCGTGGCCATCCCCCCGGGGGGTGATTTCCTGCTTTCTATCTCTCTGTCTCTCTCTGTCTGTCTGGCGAGCGCACGCGCCCTATAGCAAAAACCTCTCCAAAAAAAAAATAGCCTCAGTCAGAAAAGCATTTTTACATCCATGTTTACTGTAGCATTATTTACAATTCCTGGGACATGGAATCAACCCAAATGTCCATGAACAGATGGGTGGATTGAAAAAAATGTTGCACATGTACTTTATAGAATACTACTCAACCATAAAACAAAAATAAACAAAACCCTGCCATTTGTTACAAAAAGGACAAATATGGAAGATTTAATGCTAAGCAAAACAAGTCAGACTATGAAAGACAGGCATTGTATGTCCCCGCTCAGTACAGAACAAATGTCTGTGCTTTATAGCAAAAGCTGACAGACTGTAAGATATAATAGCAGGGGGAGCAAATGTAGAAACTAAAGACAATACAGAAGTTAAAAGAGTGTAGTAAGAAATAGGAAGGAGGGGATCATGGAGAAAACAAAGCACACATTTAATAGACACCAAAATGAAAAGTTATTTTCTGTTGATAATGTATATGGTAATGTCTTTGACTTGACTGATATGCACTGTATTCATGCTGGGACAATCATGTGGTACACTGCAAAGATTTATGGTGATTAAATATAAATTTTTAAAAATTAAAACCTTAAAAAATTAGCATTACTTCTCCTTTCTCCTTTTTAACTGCCATTGTTTATTTCTTCCATAAGTGACAAAGACAGATATCAAAAAGAGATAGAGACCATCAAATGGTGTAGTGGTTACATTGCTGGACTCCCACATAGTCAACTGCAGTTTGAGTCCTGGACCCAGTTGCTTAAAACTCATGCTGGGTGTGTGTGCATGTGTGCCCAAGATCCTGAGAGGAGAATGGAGAAGAAGGTATTGCAGTATGGCCATTCCCTTGGGGGAGGGAGGAATGATTTCTCACTTTCTGTGTCTCTGTCTCTCCAGTGAGCACACGTGCTCTATAGCTAAAAAAAACTCTCCTGAGAGATAGAGACAGAGAGATATTCACTCCCAAAAGGGCCCTCATGACATGATCCACCACCAGCTTCAGAGGGCCCTTTCTCATGGGCATCTGCATGTCTGATGTGTTCAGAGTTATCGCCAGACACAAGTCCAGAATATTTCTAGGTGAGGCAGTCTCACAGAACATTGTTACCACTTTGCCATTGTCCAGCCCCTGAGAATTTATTTCTTACTAATAAATATTAGTTTGATGGAGTGGCTTCTTTGGGCTGGTGGTGAGTGGTGATTTGCTTCTTGAGTGGATATAGAATGGTTTCTGCTTATGGTATAAAAAGGAACTATATTGTACAAACACACTTCGAGACTTTATCTGAATCATAATGGTAGTATTACTTTGGCCAACGCAAGTCAGATGGCAAGTACAGAGGCAAGAGGTGATGAAGAGAAATTTTGATAAGAGGAATTTCAAAGATTCATTGCAAAGTATGAGCACTATGTCTCATAAAGGGTTGTAAATATATTTAATACAGAAGGAATTAAAGCTATTGCAGGCCATAGAAAAACAGGGAAAAAAGGGGATTGTCAAAAGGTGGCAAGGAGGTTAAGGTGCTGGATACCCACATGGCCAGCAGCACAGTTCAAGTCCAGGTTACATCGGCTTGAAAATCACTCCTGGAGCATGTGTGTGTGTGTGTGTGTGTGTGTGTGTGTGTGTGCCCAAAATTATTAAAAAAAAAAAATTTAAGGAAAAAAAACAGTTATGCAAGATATCAGTAAGACTTTTTGATATTCCCCTCACAATTATGAAAATATTTAAGGCCTTTGTAGAATTGGAGAATGGATCATTAGCAGACTGGAGGCACTCACCACAGATAGCACAGACCAAGATAAGTGATGCTGTGCTCTCTAACCTAAGTTACCTCAATTACTTGTACATATGCAGCCCATATTCAGTAAGTATCTCAAAGTAGGGAAAAAGCTTTTTTGGACTTTAAATTCTCCATGGAAGTCATCTGAGAGGAAAAAATCAGTCCCAGGGGCCAGTTTCTATACCACAAGAGAAAATCTTCTATGTGGTATTGGTAAAATGAATGGAAGAATTATCCTTGTAGTGTATTTTTACCTGATCTTCAAATTTAAAATAATTTTATCCTAGATGCACAGGAGGCCAAATTAAAACAACAGGCCTCCATACAACTCTGATGAGAGGCTACCTCAGTATCTAGTATTCACTCACGAACTGAATGCATTCAAATCAAACAAACAGGGGCCAGCAGGTAGAGTGGTGGTTAAGGCACTAGACTCCCACATGACCAACTGCAGTTCGAGTCCCAGATCTGACAGTGTGGTTTCTTACTTTTTCTCTGTCTCTCTTGTGAGTGCACGTGCTCTATAGAAAATTTAAAATAATAATAATTAAGAAAATTAAGAAAAAAAATTAGACAGATAAAAAATGTTTGGGGCAATACAGGATTTTAATTTTTCGCTTATGTAAAACAACTCCCTTTTATGGGAATCTTCCAGTACAGAAAAGGACACATGATTAATAATAGTG
The DNA here is from genome assembly GCA_026018925.1 of Tupaia tana. Taxonomy (NCBI): domain Eukaryota; kingdom Metazoa; phylum Chordata; class Mammalia; order Scandentia; family Tupaiidae; genus Tupaia; species Tupaia tana. The sequence continues at coordinate 106,976,002 of JAKSZU010000001.1, forward strand.
AACATTTCTGGGAGGGTAATCTAGGGTAGTGTCCAGGAGATGAAGCATGATTAGAGAAAGAGGGGGAGTCCAAAGCCAGAAATCACAAAAGTTTTTCTGAAAATTTTAAAGTATGTGTAACTTCAGAAACATTTAAAAATGAATTTTGAGGTCTGCAAATAATGGAGATGACCTCTAATAGCCTCTTTTATCAACTTTGTTTTTTATTTATTCTATTAATCTGTACAATAATAAATCATTGTTTTTATCTGACTAGTGAGCAAGTGCATATTTTCAGTTAATATTGACAGGACCAATATGATTGTAAAGCATAAAATAATTTAAAAATTGTATATTTTTCTGGAAGTAAACAAGATTTCCCCATAGTTTAAAGACTGGTTGTTTAACTTTAGCTAGGAAACCCAAACCCATAGGAAGAGTTATCAAATTCAAAGAAGCTGGCACCTACTTATTTACATAAACTTATTTGTAATTTAGGCTTATTTAACTATTGATAAAAAAAGAACAATTGTTTTTAAACGCATAGTTTGTGTACACAAGTCTACTGTCAGTATGAGTGAATGGACATTACTCTAAGGACGTGTCTGCACTATCTGGAATAATCAGAGAATATAACATACATATTTTGTATTTCCATTTGCTAACATGAGTAAATAAATACATTAGCTAGCAAATGTTAGTGATTGCTCACAATAAATAGAATAGATAAAATCTGCATTAAAAGATCATTAGCGCTGGGAATTAAAAACACAAAGTTATGGAAATAAGTTTCAAAACCTTAATTGTCTCATTCTTTCTTCTCAGAGTTACATACATACTCACGGTACATGAATCTACAGGGAAATTTAAGCAACATATGGGAGAACATCCTTTCTTTTTGGTATTTGTAATTAGAGAAGGGGAGTTTGGGACCTCAGCCACAGTATTGGCTTGATCCTCATGGACATTCAGAGAGCTTACTCAATAATAGAACACCGGCTTTGGATGGGTCTTACACCAGATGTCATATGAACACATCCCAAAATACTATGACTTTGGTTTTGGTTCAAATCTGCCATTGATATGGGATGGTAGTTTATAAATTTCCTACTTTTTTCTCTTTGTCTTTGTTTCTGTCTCCATCACTTTCTTACTATTTGCTAAATAATTGCCATAACTAATGTTCTAATTTCATTTATTAGTCCAGAAGTGACTGTAATTTCTTATATATTCTGTCCAGTTTTATGGAATCCCTGCTATGACCTGGCATTTCAGCTGTGATGATGCTCAAGGGCTGACAGTTCCCTCTAGTGGACTCGGTACGTCAGGGATCATCGGCCATTGACAGGATTGCATGAGGTGTGCAGTCCAGAAGGAAGGCACATCTCCGCTCTGCCACCCACCTTTCTCCAGGAATCCCCCCACTCAGAGGTGTGCATTCCTCTCAGACATATCTGGAGACAACTTCAGTCATTTTTTTCTAATGAAGCAAAATTTCTAAGGTACATTCTTTTTCTTTTTCTAATGAAGCAAAATTTCTAAGGTACATTCTTTTTCTTTCTTTTCTGTTTGTTTTATATTGTTTTGTTTTGTTATGCTATAAGGCACATGTGCTTGACAAAGAAAGACAAACAAAGAGAGACAGAAAGAGAGAAAGGAAAGTAAAAAGTCACCCTTCAGTGAGTATGACCATGTCACAATCCCTTCTCCATTCTCCTCTCAGGATCATGGACACATACATACATGTGGTAGGTGGGTTTTTCAAGCCACGGGATTCAGGACTAACATTGGTCAGTAGGCCATGTGGCCACCTTGACCACCACATCACTGGTTGGCCCTATACATTGCCTATCTTATCCCTTCTAACCACACTACAGAAAGAAACAGTAAGATAGCTATTCCTATTGAGGAATATTCCTGGGGCAGTGATGCACAGAAGTAGGAAACAAAAATTCAAAATTTAATCTTGGTGGTGGAGGTAGAAACAGTATACCTTGGACCACTGCTGGGGCCAGGGCTCAGCCTACAGTTTTCCAACCAGACTGCGTACGACAGGGACTGATAGTAACTCTAGTGTCCCAAACACATCTGCTACCTCTGTTTTTCAAGACTAGTTTTCCAATTAATTCATTTTTGCCTACACTGGGTTAACTCCAACCAACGCCTGCCTTTTCCATAACCATTGATAACCAATGTGTCATAAATTTCCACTAAAGTTCCTCTTGTTTGGTAAAAACTTTAAAAAGAGAGAGAAAACAAAATTTCAGTCTTTGGTATGGGGAAGATGCTGGCAAGTTCTCAGGAACTGGAGGAGAAACCTTGCTACTAAATGGTCAAAGTCCAAGTAGCATTGCCTGAGGCGTGGCAGTGGAATGTTTAATGTCTCTGCTATCTACTAAGCATTTTGCATATGTGCTAGAAAAGAACTTTCTTTGTAGGAGTACAAAGAAAAAATGACCAGATACTTTCTCATTCTTTTCACCAAGTGCATTTTTATACCTTGATTTTGGAATGTTAAAAAACTGTCATGGAACTTTGAGAAAAGACTGTGGGCCACAGGAGGATCTCTTTTCCATGTAAGGGATAGGAGTTTCGGCTAGAGTTCCTCCCCTTTTGTTTCTAGGATTAAGTACTGTTAGATGTCTTCAAAATCCTCATGTATAAATACTGACTTTTCTTTTTATATTGTAGTCCTTTTTATTTTAGAACATTTACCTCCACCTTTTTAAATAGATGAGACATGAGGTGTATGTAAATATTTTTTGGCTGATATTTAAATGTTGGATATGGAGAAAGACTCAAGAGCTATCCCTGGAGCCAAATGTTGGCACTTGTATAAGCTATCTGGAAACAATTCAGTGATCTTGAGTAGAGACTGTATGTCTGATTAGAGAAAAATGCAATATGTGTCTTTTATATACAACCTGGTAAACTGAATAATTTTTTAAAAATATAGTGCATATTATTATAATATATTATTATAATATATAACATATTAATATAACATTATGTTATTAATATCATTATAAATATATGTGTGTGTGTGTATATATATATGTGTGTGTGTGTGTGTGTGTGTGTGTATATACATATATATATATATATATATATATATATATATATATATATATATATAATTTGCTATAGGGCATATATGCTCACCAGAGAAAGAGAGGGAAAGTGAGAAATCACTCCCCAGAGGGAATAGCCATGTACAGTACCTTCTCCATTCTCCTCTCAGGATTTTGGGCTCACATACATGTACCTGGAGTGTTTTTAAAGCTAGTGGCTCCAAGATACAAATCATGTAGTCAGCCATGTGTGATCCAGGCACCTTAACCAGGTGGGCCTAATTTTTTGTTGTTGTTGTGCTAGAGATCATGTGCACTCACTGCACTCAGAACATTCCCTGGGGCGATGGCCAAGCCACAATCACTTTTCTTCCATTTCTACTTTTGGAATTTGGGGTATGGAAAAACATACACTTGGCATGTTTTTCAAGCCACCATATCTGGGACATGAGCTGCACAGGCAGCCATGTGGAATCTAGCTGTTTAAACCACCACACCAGCAACTGACTCAGATGAATCATTTCTGAGATTATTCTCTCCACTCTTACTCTAGTGTTGTTGGTGGTGGCCCTTGTGTGGGCAGTGATCTTTCATCTGTCCCTGTCCGCTCGTCTCTCTATGACTCAGAAAGGAAACCTCTACTAAAGAACACGAGAACTGGTGGTTACACGTGTACCCGGGTCAAAGGCAGAGCACCCTATGTTCTCCTGTCATAGAAAGAGAAAGAAAGGCAGTGAAGAAGAATGGCAGTAGGAAGAAGGAAAGTCAGAGGATGAAAACCCCGAAGGGGTGTTATATTAAATAATGAGACCAGAGAGGGCCTCCAAGGGGAAAGGACATTTGAGAAGAGCTTTAAATCCAGTAAGGCTAAAAGTCACGTGAATACATGTGGGAGTAGTGGGAATTGATTCTCCAAGCTTAGTGACAGGAAGTACAAAAGTAAAGCAAAGCTGTGCTTGTCTGTTTGGGAAGCACAGAGGACCAGTGTGGCTGGGATGGAGTGAGCCAGTGGAAAAAGTATAAGAACTGAGGGGGAGGTGGTCCATAGCCAGATCTTGTAGGTCCTGAGGGCCTAGGAATGGTTTAATTGTATGTTAAGACAGACACGTAATGGCCAGTAATGGCAGCACAGTGATAACAAAACAATCTGTGATGCTCGATCCACATGGGAAGTTTCTGGGTTTGCATTCTGAATTAACACACTGGGTATGTACCTGGACACATGATCCAAACTGACTGAGACTGGGGATGGATCATGGTGCCTCTCTCCCTCTCTTAATATGAAATAAAACAATAATAAAGTAAAAAAAAAAAATGAAAACATTAAACAAAGACTGACAAGTAATTTGTCACAAATATGGAAATCACGTCTATTGAAGTTCTAGAACAATAGTTTAGAAGTGTTCCATTTGACTTAATGGCTATGTCGCTGGAATCCCATGTAGTAGACCTGGTAGCTTAAACTCACGCCAGGCACGTATGCCTGTGTGCCCAAGATCCCTAGAGGAGAATGGAGGAGAAGGGATTGCCGCGTGGCCATCCCCCTGGAGGGTGATGTCTCACTTTCTGTCTCTCTGTCTTTCTGGCGAGTGCATGCAAAAACCTCTCCATAAATTAAAAAAAGAAGTGTTCGTAAATGAAAGAATAAAGATTAAGATTAAACATTAAGGGAACCAGCAGTTAGCATAATGGCTATGTCACTGGACTCCCACGTAGTTGACCGTGGTTCGTGTCCCGGACCCAGTGGTTTAAAACTCACGTCGGGTGCATGTGCGTGCGTGCCCAAGATCCTGAGAGGAGAATGGAGGAGAAGGGACTGTGGCGTGACCATCCCCTTTGGGGGATGATTTCTCGCTTTCTGTTTCTATGTCTCTCTCTGTCTGTCTGGCGAGCCCATGCGCCCTATAGCAAAAACATCTAAAAAAAAAAAAGATTAAACATTAAAATTAGTATATCAATTTTGATCAGGTCTACGTATGGATATGACTTTATATATTTTTACATATATGTATAAGATATACATAGCACAAGCCTTCTGAACTGTCCTCTTTGAGAGTATTTGAACCTGGCAAAACTACAAGTAGTGAATGGGAATAAATAAACACAAAGGAAACCACTGGATTGAAGCATTTTTTAAGGTCACATCCAATATGATTTCTGAATATGAAGTGCATTTGAAATGCCCTTTAGAGATTGCCTCCTTAACCCAAAGAAACCAAAAAATAAATATTTGTGTTTGTATTTTTAGTGGGTAATAACCTTCAGGGGCCTGAAATGCGAAATTAAATGTATTCAGTTCATTAGGTGGTAGACATTTTACCTGATTTTTTTTTTTTTTTGAGAAGTTTTACTCCACCATAAAATACAAACTCTGTAAATACAGGTAGATATCTTGGTCCCACAGAAACATAAAATAAATATGGATTTGCTTCCAAAATATATGCTGTTTTTTTTTTCCTCAAGTTGTATTAACAAAAATATATAAGGCTTTGGGGTTACTGAAAAACTGCATAAGTCGACTAAAATCAATACTTTTGGCCTTGCCTAGTCTCATACAATGAAATGCCAAACTTAGAGTTTAGAGAGAAATGGCTCCTTTAATTAAATGTCTCACAGAAAAATGACTTTTCTTATCAGAGGTGATACCTTACCCTGGATGTGGATGTGCTAAATGCCAACCTTACATAAGGAAACATTTCTTTAAATTCTAACCTGCAGATTTCATGAGCATAAATTTTGCCAAAAATGTAGAAATTATCCCAAATGTTACAAACTGCTTTAGTGAAGGTACGAGTACCATGTTGCTGTCTCTTTAGCACTTGCCAAAGTCAACTCCTCTCTTTCCGTCTTTCTCTACATCCTGAAAGCAAATCATTAGTTAGTTAATGCTAGAATTCCTCTCTGGAAATCTTTTTGTTCAATACTGTCCTACATACAGCAATTAAGATGCAATGATTCGGGAACCAGCAGTTAGTGTAATGGCTATGTCACTGGACTTTCACGTAGTCGACCGCGGTTCGCGTCCCAGACCCGGTGGCTTAAAACTCATGCTGGGCGCATGTGCGTGCGTGCCCAAGATCCCGAGAGGAGAATGGAGGAGAAGGGATTGCGGCGTGGCCATCCCCCCTGGGGGGTAATTTCTCGCTTTCTGTCTCTATGTCTCTCTCTGTCTGGCGAGCGCATGTGCCCGATAGCGAAAACCTCTCCAAAAAAAAAAAAAAAAAAAAGGATGCAACGATAGATATGATATAAGTCAGTGCTCCCAAGTGACGGTACTTAATGTGGGGAATGAGAAAAGAACAGAGAAGTCAGAATGGATGCAGACTCTCAAGGAAGATCTTCTGAAACTAACAGGACTTCTTCAAGACAGTAGATCCGGCAAAACTGGACTTGCACTGTGAAATCTTGGAAATTCTTTTATTCTAATCCTTGGACATTAAAAAATGCAGAAGGAATTCAAGAGCCTTTTGTAATGTGAAAATGATCCTTCCCAAGGCCAGCAGATGTCATGGTGGTTAAGCTGCTGGACTTCTACATAGCTGTCCACAGTTCAAGTTCTGGACCTGGTGGCTTGTGTTTTCACTTTTTCTCTTTCTCTCTCTCTCTCTGTTGAGCACACATGCTCTATTGAAAATATAAAAAATAAATAAATAACATTTAAATTAATAACTCTAAATTTTTTTTTAAAGAGAAAATTATCGTCCCCATAAAAAGTAGAGCATCTCACGTTAGAAACTAAAAGACTAATTTAAAAGAAAACATTAAGAATGTGATCCTTGGGACTGGAAGGTAGTATGGTGGTTAAGACACTGGACTCCTACATGGCTGACCACAGTTTGAGTCCCAGACCTGGTTGCTTGCTTTCTCACTTGCCCTCTCTCTATTTCTCTCTGTGTCTCTCTGGTCAAATTTAAAAATAATAATAATAATAATAAATAAAAATAACTAAATAATTTTTTAAAAACAAGCAAAAATAAAAAGAATGTGGTCCTTTAAGACATGGGTTAGCCTCTTGTCTGAAAAGATATTATTAGTAACTATGAGGGGAGATTTGTGGTTAACAAGAAAATATAAGCAAATAACCTTTAAAAAGTTTATATAGGGACCAGCAGGTGGCATGGTGGTTAAAGTGCTGGACATTCCCACATGGCTGACCAGAGTTCGAGTCCTGAATCTGGTGGCTTGCTTTCTCACTTCTCTCTCTCACTCTCACCCTCTGTCTCTCTCTGGTGAAATTTAAAAGAAAAAATGAGTGAATGAATAAATAAAATTAAATAAATAAAAAAAGTTTATATAATACATATATAACCAAATGTACTATGAGTTTATTAAACATGTGTACAATTTTCCTATGTTTTATAATAAATTTATTAATTTATACATTCTCTATGAAGTATCTCTTCAGTTTGATAATGTAGAAATCCCTACATATGATCTAGAAAACTCTTTCTAGTGTTTACGTAAATGCTGGTCTTCATACAGTCCCAATGATCTGGACCTAAATATTGGCATTTCGAGCTTCTGATGCTGATTTTTTCCCCTTGAAGTGATTATTGGAATAGCATACATGTGATATAACAGACACATTTAAAATCAACCTAATAAAAATGAGTCTTTATACTTTTTCAAATGAGAAATACAATTCTCAACTACATAAAATGTAAAATATTACTTTAAATTACAGCCTTATTTTATTGTTACATAGCCCAAATGCTGTTCTACACATAAAAGAAAGTCCATAATTATTATAATTGCTTGTCATCATCAGATGCTTTATAATCATTAGTTGCTATATGAATTATAAACATGTTGATGAACAGAATAGTCACCATTAACATCATGGTCAATAGTAGGTTTCTCATAGCTAATGAAGTTTTAAAAAAGGAATTCATGAATTCCCTCTTAGGAACTTGCTTTTTATTGGCCTCTTAAAATGTCTTATAAATTCTATTATTAGAGGATAATGATAGTATGAGGGAAAAAAAGATAGTCTGAGCAATGTGCACTTGAATAACTATAACCTGGGTAGTTGTGACTAATGACAGGCTGTAAAATGCTCTTTGCATAGAATACTTCCTTTGATTATGTTGTTCTTCCTCAATTTATCAGTACAGAAAAGAGAGAAAGTCAGCCTGGCATGAATAGAGCTGAATTTTGAATATTTCTCATGTGGAAACCCAGAGCTGTTCAGGAAAACAGTTTTTTCCAATATGCACAAACCAAGTGGAAATTTCCACTGAAAAAGCAATCGGAATATTGAATTACTATTACAGGAAGCTCATGTTGGAGGACAACGATATTTATAAAGCACCACCTATGTGCCAGCTGCTATGTTAGGCAATTTATATAAATTATCAAAGCCAATTATTTGTTTCTAGAAGCAGATACTGGGGCTCAGAGAAGTGAGAACAACAGCCAGAAGTCAGAAACTGTGATTTGAACCCACATAGCCTCTATTCTGCTGCCTCCCTCAAATTATAAAAATTTGATGGCAGTATTTATTTAAACACTTCCCTTGCTAAATATTTATATGTGACTTAATCTCTGCAACAAAAAATGTAACGTAACTATGCATCACATTTTATTAAACTTTACATTTCTGAGAGCAAGAATTCTATGTTAGCCATTTGTATTTTGCCATAATGTTTTGCAATGACTTCTAGGTGTTTGATAAATACACATGAATCACATAATTCATCTATATATTCATTGAGTACTATGAGAGAAAAGTAATTTATGAGAGAAAAGTAATTTATACAGTTACTGACTTAACAGTCATAATTAGGCAATAAATTCTTGCATTTATCTTGGTATTTACTTTGAATTTTATTTGAATTCTTCTACTGTTTATTAAACCTTAAAGGTTTGTCATATAAGCATGTTCTTCACTGTTATTATATGAAAGTCATTAAAGATAAATCCTCTGTTTTACATAACATCGGAATATTCTGTACTTTCAGTAAAAGAGAAAGTACACTTCACTTCAAACTAATTCAAGATAAGAGACTTTGCAAAGTAATTTTAGCTTCTTCCTCATCCTATTACACACAGATTAAAAACAAAAATAACAGAACAGAAATCATTTTTTAAAGTTTATCTATTTATTTTTTATGAAAACAAGAATGAAAACACAGAAGCACCCTTAAGGGAGTTTTCATGTCACAGTCCCATCTCCAGCCAGCCCAGGATCACAGGCATCTTGTGCTAATGTATGTCCCAGCAAACAGACTCAGGATGCCCCCGATGTGGGTCCAGCTACATCTGGCCCCCAGAAATAGCACAGGTTTGCTTATTTAATTTAGTTTAGGAAAGGCCATGACTGTAGTTAAAACAATGAAATTAAAATCCTTGGGTTTGAGAAAAATATACCTTCCATAGCTATGGATGAAACATTCTATGAACTATAATTCCTCAATATATCTTCATCTGCAATATGAAAACAATGTCCGATTACCATTAACAACTTAAAGATTACTAAACTCTTAGATACTTATTAACTTACTTTATTATGTACACTTCAATAACTCCATGAACTTTTTCAATTTTAGAATTTTAGCTAAGATCTAGTAAGTTCTTTTTTATTTTTTGTGTGTAATACTCTTCTTTTTTTTTTTTTTTTTTTTTTTTTTTTTTTTTTGGAGAGGTTTTTGCTATAGGGCGCGTGCGCTCGCCAGACAGACAGAGAGAGACAGAGAGATAGAAAGCAGGAAATCACCCCCCAGGGGGGATGGCCACGCCGCAATCCCTTCTCCTCCATTCTCCTCTCGGGATCTTGGGCACGCACGCACACGTGCCCGGCGTGAGTTTAAGCCGCCGGGTCCGGGACTCGAACCGCGGTCGACTACGTGGGAGTCCAGCGACATAGCCATTACGCTAACTGCTGGTCCCAGTGTAATACTCTTCTTTATGCTCCATAAGAAATAGTGTGTTTCTGGGGCCAGCAGGTGGTGTGGTGGTTAAGGGCACTGGACTCCCACATGGCCTACTGCGGTTTGAATCCCAGACCCAGAGGCTTGCTTTTTCACGTTCCTTCTCTTTTTCTCTAAGCCTCTTTCTCTCTCTCTCTCAATCTCACTCTGGTCAAAATAAAATAAATAAAGGGAACCAGCAGTTAGCGTAATGGCTATGTCGCTGGACTCCCACGTAGTTGACTGCGATTTGCGTCCCAGACCCGGTGGCTTAAAACTCACGTTGGGCACGTGTGCATGTGTGCCCAAGATCCCGAGAGGAGAATAGAGGAGAAGGGATTGCGGCGTGACCATCCCCCCGGGGGGTGATTTCTCGCTTTCTGTCTCTCTGTCTGTCTCTGTCTGTCTGGCGAGCGCACGCGCCCTATAGCAAAAACCTCTCAAAAAAATAAATAAATAAAATAAAATAAAAATAAATAAATAAATAAATTTCAATGAAATAATTCTTTAAAAAATAATAATATTTTTATTTATTTTATTTTCGTTTGACAAGCTTTCTTTCTTTTAACCTTCATCACTTCTGTTTCACATTTTACAGTTGCTGTTCTGCACCTTATATAGTAAACTCATTTAAATACCCAGTACATCATGTGCAAATATTGTTCTTGTTGGATACCAATGCAATAGTTTTATTTAAATGACCCTGTTTCTTTCTTCATCAGGTATTTACTGTTACTTTCTGTATTGCTGACATGATTCTAGATTCTGTTCCTACAGCAGTGAACAGAATAAGATCTTTGTCCTCTTCTAACCCATAAACTAATAATAAATAGAATTTTCTTGTCAATTAATGACACGTACTATAAAGAAAATCTAGGCAAAGCAGCGTGATAGAGAGTGATCAGAGAAGAAGCAGCCATTTGGTGCAGGAGAAGGTCTGTGTGCCAGGGTAAAATATGAGGAGAAGAGTAAGTTTAGTGAAGGATGAAGTCATGTAAACATCAAGGATAAAATGATCTAAAAGGTAGAGCCACAGCACAAAAAGCCTGAACAACTACTGATCGCTCTGCTTGACTAAGAAGTGGACAGTGGAATATGAGATGAGAGAGTAAGACAAGAACCAGATCACAGAAAGTTTCGAATTTTGTTGTGTGTTGAGAAGAGTAGGCAAAGGGTGATAAGAGCCCCATTACTCTCTTTATAAGATAATATTTTTGTTACATGCAGAAAAGAGCTGTCGATGGGCAAAAATATTTGCAAGGAACAATGGAAAAGATGAAAAGTAACTATATTTGGAACGTATTTTTAAGGTAAAGCTGACATAACTTCCTAACTGATTGAAAGTAAATTGTTCAAGGTCAAGATGTTTCTGAGTGGAGAGGTCATGACCATATTTCATACCTCATTAACTATTCTTCATTGTTCTTCGTGTTTGTGTCACCTTTGATTTTGTTTAGTAAAAGGGTAACTTCTAGATTAGTACATTGGTAGATAAAACTTGCATATTTAACTTTAGAATTTAACCAAATATGCTTAGACTTATGTCATTCTTATAGAAATAGGTCAGAAGAAAATAACTCTCCATCTATGTGAAAACGACTTTACATATTCTTTTCCATATGAAAAGTCACGTTCTTTCAAAATCAATGAAATTCTAGTTTGACGCTATCCATAGCTTGCCTTGGCATTTTGATTAGAAAAGAGCAGTATTTTCAGCTATTTTCTGAAATCAGAATTTTTCTTCTGATGAGAGGAAGAATTTCTTTTATTTTAGAAGGTTAATGAAAAAAATAAAGGGACTTTATTAGTTGATTTTTTTATTCCTTAAGGTACATTATCATGCTGTTGAGAGCAATAAAATTTAATATGAATATCAACTTTTAAAATTGCTCTTAACTTTAAAAGCTTCAATTATTTTCATATGATTTCTGACATTATTTTCTGTTTTTATGAGGTAGTTGAAAGATTCATTGCTGATTTTTTTCGGATGTATAAAATATTCATTAATAATGTCTCTCAGTTTTGTTAATATAAAAATTTCAAAGTTGACATCTAAGCAAAACAAATTTTTAGAATACTTTTATTTTGTTTGTTTTTCCTACAGTTTTAATACAAATTTTTGAGAAAGATAAAGGATATTAGAAACATTACAAAGTAGATTTTTGCATATAAGTAGACTAAGGGGTGTTACAACTAAGGGTGTTAAAATAACTTGTACAAGGTCAAGGTGTTTCTGAGTGGAGAGGTCAAGACCTCTCAAGGTCAAAGGGTGTTACTCATTTGCTGTGCTGCTTTAGCTTTAGGCTAGATTTATAGCATTTGAACTTTAGGTCTGACTTTCATTTCTCAAAAAAAATTATAATACATGAGTGAGTTTTGTAGAAAAGGTAGTTTCCTTTATTCAGTTCTTTTTTAGAGTAGACTTCGGATTGTTTATATTTTTTTAAAATCTGCAAAATTACACTCTGGTTTTTACAACTAAGACTTATACAGTGGTCATCTAAAGGACATTTTGGCAATAGCAAATCTTTTATATGATCAAGATTCATTGTGTTATATTTTATTTTTTCCCTTCTATTCAGTAATCTTATTAAACATTTTATAGCCCTGTCAGATAGTTACTATTAAACGTATTTATAAATATTAAACTTATTTACAAATGAATATAAGTTTATGTAACTATTCAAAGATCCTAAAACTCTTAAGTCCTTCAGCACATTCAATATTCCTTCAGCCCACTTCAAAAAATCCATCCCACATCTTATCAGATAGGATTCCTGAAAATGATGGGCAATTTTTCTTAGCAGCTATACTTTGGTGAGTCAAAGAATTTAAGGTTCTGGCAATACTAAACTTGATTCAGTGAACAAACTGCTTCATGTACTCAAACTGAAATGGGAAACATAAGAGGACAAATAAAGTCATAGTAATATAATGACAGAAGAATACAACACCAAAAATTTAAACTCCAGTGTTCCTATTTAGGAATAAATTGTACATAGCAAAAACAACTCAGGTAGAATCCAAACTTGAAAAAATAATCCAGAATGAATCTCAAAGGTGGGGGACAGGAGTGGGGAAGAGAAATGATCCAAGAATATTAAAATTTTTAAAAAATGAATAATAAGTTTAAAATTGCATACCATTCTGATTAGTGTGATAAAATTGCATCTTTGTCCTCTGTGTGCTTAAATCTGAATCATCTCTTCAGTCAGCATAACCATTCTGTATATTCTACCTATCCATTAGTCACTCAGTAACCTGAATCATCTTTTGTCAGCATATCCACACTGTAAATGCCACCTGCCTTTAGTCACTTAGTATATATCTCACATATCAGATTTATCAACTAATCCTTCTTAATGATCCCAAAGTACAATGGTAGTGATATTGGCATATTATTATTTTTAAATTTTCTATAAGGCACACACATTCACCAGAGAGACAGAGAGAAAGTGAAAAAGCAAGCTGCCAGGCCTGGAATTTGAACATAGTCCACTATGTGGGAGTTCAATGCCTTAACCACCATGCCACCTGCTGGCCCCATTACTTATTGTTAATCTCTTACTGTTACTACAACTTAGAGTTTGTCATAGATGTGTACGTATAGGAAAGACAGAGCATACATGTGGAATTCAGTACAGTCCATGGTTTTGGACATCCAAGAACATATCCCATGGCCAGCAGGTGCATGGTGGTTAAGAGAGCACATGTGTCCAAAGGACACTTAAGAAAAAAAAAAAAAAAACTGTATGAATAAATTAAACTCACTTTAAAACTTGCCTTTTAAAAGTAACATTGGTTGACTATTTGGAAATAAAACGTAAATGTAATGAGTTTCCTTCAGCAGTTTCCTTTTCTTAATATATTAGGATTTTTCTTGTTTGACTTTCCTAGAGACCTCCAAACGCAAACACAATATAACGCTAATGCAAGTGCAAACGCTTATGCAAACGCTAGCGCTAACGCAAGTGCAAACCCAAGCGCAAACGACGCAAGCGCTAACGCCAACGCTAGTGCAACCACTGACGCAACTGCAAACACTAATTAACGCAAAGCAAACGCTAATGCAAGTGCAAACGTTAACGTTAACGCTAGACTTATGGCTAGTGCAAACGCTAATGTTAATGCCGGTGCAAACGCAAGTGCAAATGCTAATGGATTTAATCAGAAGAAGCTATAGAATTATTTAAGTTGTTTTTGAGAGCATTTTTTAAACATCACATTACTGGTATTATAGCCATCACCAATACTGATGATAAATTAAATTATATCAAAGAGTTTTAAAATTAATATACCCAGGTTAGCCATCGCCCAGGGCCCTCCTCACTCCTCCCCTACCCATGGCCACCAGGAAGCATATATGCCCTATAGCAAATCAAAAACAACAACTTATATATCCATTCCCCAACCTACTGTTAGTACTAAGAAAACAGAATCTAGGTGCATTATTTAACTATGTATTCCTCATATGTATTTATTGATAAATACTAACTTTATCATGGGTGAAGGAGGAAGGATAAAGCAACTCTCCAGTAGTAGAAATAAAACTATCATTTTAGCAAATTTATGCACAAAAGAAGATGTTGTAACAAAATCACACCATAGTACAGAAGCTCAGATAATAAACATGGATGTGGCATTAGAGAATTTACTCTTACAAGTAGCAACTACTAGAACACTAGCTGATTCAGAAACATGACGCTAGTGGAGCATAGAGACCTAGCGTAACTAAAGGTCATTTCCAGGGGCACTTGGTACTGTTGCTGAAGTGGGTAAGCTGGCTGCAGCAAGGTGAAGCTGGGAAATTAGAAAAGGAGAAGTAATTTCAGGATAATGGTACTTTTCTTATCAAAGACAAGACTGTGGCAAGGAAAAAAAAAGATAGCATAAAGGAAAAAAAAAAGAAAGAAAGTACCACCCACCCCTAAATTTTATTCTTGACAAGTATTGTCAAGCATTCTTTGCTGGGTCCTGATGAGATTAGCAATACTATTGTTTCTTAATTACCTAAGGCTGTAATAAATTCCACGGACTGGCCTAGGGATATATTCACAGCTACTAAAAATGCATGCTGAGACCTAAAAAGCTGACTTATGAACAAGCTTCGTAAGCATGATCTATCTGTAAATTTAGGGACTGCATACACTCACCCTAACCTGTGAAGTTCTTCTCTACCACATTCATATCCACAGCTCAGGGTGGGGCCTTATATGAGCAATGCCCAGCATGAGAGAAATTGGATTCTCATATTAAAGTAGAGCTTCCTTAAATGTGACATACTTATTTCTGTGATTGTAATTTTATTCAAACTATGATGATGAAAAGAGCAATTTCATAGGTTGCTTGACATTGGTTTTGCAAATAACAAATGGTTTTGCACCTATTTCCCTAAAACTCTCACATCTCACACAGGTCTTCTAAACCTGGGCTCTCTTAACACTATTCACCACTGATTTTCTAGAAAACTGTTTTAGGGGTTACATTGGAAGAGAAATTATAGCAGATAATCATAAATAATCAAAAAGAAAAATAACAAAAAAGAACTCATCGAAATTATCTACTTAAATCACTCCATAAAGTTTATGTGGTCCAAGAGTACAAAATAATTAGTCTAGCAGCTGAATTGTTGTTGGGGGGCAGCATAGTAGAGGGCAGTGGTCTAAAAAGACATGAATAAATAAAGAAATATAAAAAGTATAAAAACAAGAAAATGTCTCTTTTTGTCTCTGTGGTATTTAGTAACAGAATAGCTGAGAGCAGCTTCTGGTGATATGTCACAACCTGGCCAAGGAAAATGGAAAGGCCAGTGAGGACATGCAAAGAGGGACCATGCAAAAGACCAACTTGTCCTAAACAACTCCCCTTTTTTTTTTTTTTTTTTTTTGGAGAGGTTTTTGCTATAGGGCGCATGCACTCATCAGACAGACAGAGAGAGACAGAGAGACAGAAAGCGAGAAATCACCCCCCAGGGGGGATGGTCACGCCGCAATCCCTTCTCCTCCATTCTCCTCTCGGGATCTTGGGCACACACGCAAACACGCGCCCGGCATGAGTTTTAAGCCACCGGGTCCAGGATGCGAACCGCTGTCGACTACGTGGGAGTCCAGCAACATAGCCATTACGCTAACTGCCGGTTCCCCTAAACAACCCCTCTTGTAAGAACTAGTCCAGGGGAAACGCACTTTCTCCCAAGAGATGGCATTAATCAATTTATGACTGTCTACACTCGTGTTAAGCCCCTTCCATTAGGCCCACACCTCTAACACCCTGGATTTGGGGATCAAATTTCAGCCTGAGTTTCAGAGGAGATATCAAATTGTATCAATGTGTCACATGGGGAAGGATGACAATGTCATGTACTGGGGTATTTGATTTTGTGGGTCAAACAATGACCACAAACGGTGGGATGTGAGGGAGACATATATGTGATGGAGTGGAAATATAAAAGCATATGTAGTGATATTAATACCTGATTCAAGATAGTGTTTACCTCTGGAGGAAAAAAGGGAAATGCAGAGATAAGCATACAAAAGTTTTATGTACATATTCTTATAGGTGTATTAGTGAATTAATTAATCTTTAATTTGCCAGAGAGTGCACGTACTCACAGGAGAAAGAGCAAGAGAGCTGGAAAGCTAGAAAGCATCCCACATGGGGCATTATCACGCCACAATCCCTTCTCCTCCACCTCTCCCTCATTTTGGGATTACGGGAACGCGTGTGCATATGCCCAGTGTGTTGCTCAAGCTGCTGAGTTTGGAACTCGAACCTCACATTCAGCCATGTGGGATCCAGCCAACCTAACTGCCAGGCTATGGGCAGGCTTCAAAGGCTTTATTTTATTTTATTTTATTTTATTTTATTTTTATGCTTGTCAGGGACAGTGAGATAGAGAGAGAGAGAATGAGAATTACCTCCTATAAGGAATGGTTATGTTGAAATTCTTTCTCCACTTCTCATTCCTTTTGGGATTTGGGGCAATCACACTCACATACCTGGCCTGATTTTCTAGCTGTTGGGTATGTAACTTGAACCACATGGTCCACCCCATGGGATCCAGCTCACGTAACCACTAAGCCACAGACTGGACAGGGTTTTATTTTATGAACTTTTACAAATTTTTATTATTTTTGAGATTTGCCCTATGGTGCATGTACTCATCGGAGATAGAGAAATGGAGACAGAGAGAGAAAGAGAGAAAGCACCCTCCCACTGGGGCATAGTCAGGCCGCATTTCATTCTCCTTCATTTCATCAGTCTGTGTGATTAGGGACATACACACACACACACACACACACACACACACACACACTTGCATTTCCCAAGCCACAGGGGCTGGAATTCAAACCTCGTAGTCAGCCATGTAGAATCTGTCTCCCTTAACTGCTAGACAATGGAGTAAGCCCAGAACTATTTTCTGTTTTTTAAATCTGAAATAAATATAGCAAACTATTAAGATTTGTTAAACCAATATAATGGATACATGAGTGTTCATCACACAATTCTCTGTGTTTTTCTGTAATGATTAAAATATTTAATAATGAAAATTATTTTTAAAAATACAATTTTATAAATATAAATGTGAAATTATGAAAAAAGGCCAAACAAGGGAACCAGCAGTTAGTGTAATGGCTATGTCGCTGGACTCCCACGTAGTCAACCGCGGTTCGCGTCCCGGACCCGGTGGCTTAGAACTCACGCCAGGCGTATGTGCGTGCGTGCCCAAGATCCCGAGAGGAGAATGGAGGAGAAGTGATTGCGCCATGACCATGCCCCCCGGGGGGTGATATCTCGCTTTCTGTTTCCATGTCTCTCTCTGTCTATCTGGCGAGCACATGTGCCCTAAGGCAAAAACCTCTCCAAAAAAAAAAAAAAAAAAAAAAAGGCCAAACAAGAAAACAATGACATCAACCAACAATGAGGTGATGTAAAACTTTGAAAATTGAAATATTGTTTGAGAAACTAAATTGTATGACTCCCCTAGAAGTATGTCAGGCAGATTTACCTACTTCCTGGCCACCTGGAAAGTCCTGTTTCTCCTTCCTCCTCAGAAAGCTGAATCCGCCTTGTATCCCATATGTTGAATGTCCCATACCATCTACTCACAGTTCTAAAAGTCACCAAAGAGCTGCCTCTGACGTGTTCTCTCTGAAGTTTCCGGCTACTCATCATTACATATTTTATTTTAGAGTTACATATGAGAGAGTAATGAGAAAAAATTGCAGAATGCATTTAATTTGGACTTTGATGTGATGTTTGCGATGTTCTTAAAATAATATGCACTGTTAATTTCTCTCAACAGAAAGGAGACCTTCCTGTATAAGTTGGACATGTTGATTAGGAAGCAGGAAAAAGGAGAATGCTGCCAAGAAAAATATGCTATTTTAACATCAAGCAGCACAAAGGAGGAATGGGGTTATTTCCAACTTAAAGCTGAGGCTACATTTGAAGCAAAGCTCTTAAGAGGCCAGATGCCTAACTCAATCTTTTTTTAAAACATCGAGGTGAAATTTGAATTACATAAAATCAACCATTTAAAAATGAACAATTCCATGATGTTTAAATACTAAATTCACCATATTATGTGACTAACAGCTTTAGTAAGCTCCAAAACATTTTCATGACCTTAAAGGAAACCTGTACCTATTAAGAAGTCCTTCCTCACTCCTCTCTTCCCAATCCCTGGCAGACATTAATCTGCAACCTGTCTCTATGGAATGAACTGCTCTAAACATTTCACATAAATGGAATAACATAATAGGTGACCTCTTGTATCTGGCTTCTTTCTCTTCATGTAATGTTTTGGTACATGTTGGATCTCATATCAGTAGCTCATTCCACTTTATGGCTCCATACTCTTTCATTGTTTGTATATTCCACATTTTTTTTCTTTTTAGTTATTCATACACTGAAACTCAATTTTATCTTTCTCAGAAAACAGTCATGGGCCTGGTAGTGATGCAAGGCTAGCACAGATAGATCCACTTGGGACGGTCCTGGTTTGCATCCTAGGACCTCCCTGAGCACGTGGGATGCGCATACACAAGTGTACTCATGATTTTAACTGGCTGAGGCTAGAGGTGGATTGTGACATAGGAGCCTATTGGGGGAGACTCTCTCTCTCTCTCCTTCTCTCTCTCTCTCTCTATCAGAGAAAAATAAACTTGGGTGCCAGCAGCTGGCATGATGGTTGAGGCACTGAATTTCCACATAGTTGACCATCATCTTCCACAAGACACAGACCCGGTGGCTTGAAAATTAAACTAAGCTTGTGTACATTCATGCCCAAAATTCTGAAGTGATAATGAAGGACAAGGGACTGCGGAGTGGCCATCCTTCCTGGGGGTAGGGGGAAGAGTGATTTCTCACTTTCTCTGTTTCTGTCCTCAGCATTTACACATACTCTATGGCAAAACCAAAAACAAACAAACAAACAAACAAAAAAACGTAAACTCAAAAACAAACAAAAACTACCTGGAGATGGATATGTATTCATTGGGAAGCTTAGCAGTGAGACGTTATTTGTAAAAGATTATAGTTCCTCAAGTACAGGCAATTGATCAAGTGATTTTTCCTTCAACCTAGTAAATGTTCTCAACTATATTTTTCAGATTTTCTCATGGGTATTAAAATAATTTTTTCTGTCATTCTTCCAGTAAATAATAGTCGATAATCATTGTTTCTGCTAATCTGTGCAAAATGTTTAAAGCTGCCTTGAAGTTGCCTATATATAAAGAAGTTTTTATTTCCTTCTATTTTCTTATTTTGTTATTTTTGGCACCAAAGTGTAGGCCAGCATTAAGATGCTAAGGAGGAGAAATATTGGCAATCACTGAAATGTTTTAGGGTTCACACTTTTAACCTCTTAAAAATTTACCTTCTCTGTCCTGTAGCTTTAAATTTTCAATCTTGGAACATGATAAAGAGAAAAATATTGATTTTTTTCCTTTTCCTTTTAGATATCTGTGGTTCATTTCATGCTTAATTCATACTCTGCTATTGGAAATGATCCAGGAATCATTACTTTCAAGAAAGCAACTCATCTCTCTGCTGCAAAATCAAGTCAAGTTGGGGATAAATAACACCATGTTGTGGTCATGTTCTAACTCCACTTACCACTGCCTCTCCTTCAGGGAACAACACCTTTTCCTCAAAATAAAAGTAAATTAAAGAAATGGGTTTGAGAGCTTTCCCATAAGAATAATATTACATTTTAAATGTTAAATAAATTTCCCATTTAAAGAATATGAGAAAATATTGGTTTTAACTGTGAGAAAACTTTCTTTTATAGTACATATTTTAGCTTTATGAATAAACATTGCAAACCGCTAAAACAAATAAAAGTCTGGTTTTTCTAGACTTGTTTGACAATGCAAACAGTTTTTAAGGAAACACAGAATGGGACTATTATTTGTCAGAAATGAAATCAAGGAACTTTCTAAAATTCTCTTGAAGTCTAAGGATTAATAAATATCAAATTATATATTGTCGTAAGTGAGAAAACCTAGAAAATGTAAGTAATTGTTTTTGGAAAAGCCCAAAATTTAGGATTGTTGTCACTTTAAAGTTTTGAATTTGAATTTGTACTGAAGTGAAAGTATGATTTCTTGCCAACAACCACAAAAAATTATAATACTCGGGCTACACATAAGAGGTTAAAAGGTGGGACCAGCAGATGGTTATGTTGGTAATGGCTATGTTGCTGGACTCCCACGTAGTTGACCGCGGTTCGAGTCTGAGACCCAGTGGCTTGAAACTCATACCGGGCATGTGTACATGTGTGCACAAAATCTCAAGAGGAGAATGAAGGAGAAGGGATTGCAGCATGGCCATCTCCCATGCAGAGTGATTTCTTGCTTTCTGTCTGTCTGTCTGTATCTTTCTTGTCTCTCCGCCAAGCACAAATGCCATATAGCAAAAATCTCTCTAAAAAATAAAAAAAAGAGGTTAAAATGTTACAAGGGTAGGAAAATAAAAAGAACTAAACTAAAAGGAATAAATCACTGAATCTTTCTAGTAGCAAACACCATGGTGTTCAGAATTAAACTCTGTTGTTTTGCCTAGAATTATTTTTAGATGTGTCTACACAGACATGTATGTACACACACATGCATGTATACATACAAACTCTGATTTTGAGATGATATTGAAATATACCATTCAGTATTTCACTATCCCTGAACTGCAGTTATAACTTTCCCATCATCTTCTCCAATGATTAATGAAGATCATTATCTCCCAATCTATGGTTTTCATAAATCAATATTTACTCAGTGCCAAGAGGCATGGCATGAGGTCTGGTGCCTCAGAAATACTGACTTAACAAAGACATCTACTCCTGCCCTCTGTAAATTTGCAATTTAGAACATGTAAGTGACACTGAAGATTAGATTAACATTTTTTTTTAGTGCAGTTTGGCACTAAGAACTAAGGCTAGGTGTTTGTAATTTGCATCGTTAAATACACCCCAGTTACTCTCAGGGTTTCCAGGTAGCATGCTGCTGAATAAAACAGGACTCACCCTCTCAGTTTCTAATAAGAGTTAATAAATATAACGAATTTCGAATACAGAAAGAACTCATTATGGAACAAGAGGATGTACTCCCTATTGCATTTACAGATGGAAATAGAGTAGGAATTTTAACTATAGCAATGAGAAAAATTAGAATTTCAGAGAAATCAAAGTTTAGAATTCAGGGAAATAATGGAATAAACATAACAAAGAAAGCTAATGGAGTAATCAAGTATAAATGGACACAGAAGGACCACAGACCTTAAGTGCCATAGTTTCTTTAAGCAATAAATCCACTGCATTCATAGCTTTTTATATATCTTCAGGTTGAGAAAACCTGGAGCCACATAAATCCAGGGGGTAGATTCCTGGTACTGAGCCAGCAGGAGCTGGAGAGTTTGGGGAGACCGCACGGGATGGGAATTTCTTCCCCACCTTTGCTTACGGATTGTCAAGACTATAAAGTACAGTTTGTCTGAGGGTGTTGGATGTCAAATAAAGTCAAGAAAACCTTGTTTTACTTATTTTGTGGTTTTTAAAAATTTTTAAATATGAATTTGCATCATTTAAAAGTACACTGTGATGCTTGTAACAGTATTGGAATCTAGTGATGAGCATCTGATAAGAATAATACGCTTTTCCAATTGAAGTGGAACTGAACAATAAAGACAATATAGCTACTCCTCATGTAATGACCTACCTGTTTAATGACCTGTCATGAGCTTACTAGTTCTTCAGAGCAGGAAATTCCCTTTCTCAGTCTGTCTCTTTCCCACAGTCAGTTAGTATTCACTGCACAAAGTGTTCACTATCATGCAAGACTACATATTCCATTTCTAAATTTTCACTTTTCTTTGTACCCAGAGTAGTGTTCAAAATAAATAGAAATAATTACAAGGGATTACAGATGATTGTGTTGTGGCATGTCTTGTTGCTTTCTGACACTTACTAGGTAAAAGCCTAATATAGGCTTTTTGTATGGATAAAATGGCATTATTCTCATGTGATGTCGCATGATATTGGTTGAAAACTACATACCCCATGGTACCATAACACACCACAAGACATCTGCCTTTAAGCTCCTCACTTTTTAAAAAATTTACCTAATGACCTAGTCATAAGAATGGAACTTATTTGTTAAGAGAGTAGTGACAGGATACACAGTAGTGATCCTCATAGCTGGCTTTGCTTCCTGATAAGTGAGGCCTTGCAGACACCATGATAGTCTGGACCAGAACAAACGATCCAATATTCCCCAGATCCAAGGAATAGCTCATACTACATCCACATCACCTCTCTAAGCACTTCTCAGTAGTCTCTGAGCAGGTCAAGACTTTACCAGATGTCCTGCAAATTTGGTCTATGCCTTCTCCATGGTAGTGCAAGCTAGTTATACTTTCAAACATTAGGCAGAAATTTTTAATTTGTAGGCACCAGCAATTTTCAGCAATGATTATCCCCACAACTAATATTTTTTTAACACATACAATGTGCCAAATATTGCACTGGGAACTGATAGCACAGCAATGGGTAAAATAAATAAGGATTCATCTTCACATGGAGTTTAAAATATAGTAGAAGTGAGTAAATAATAATCAACTAAGTAAATACCTATATATGTCAGATAATTAAGTAATTAATTTATCACTCAATTCTTTGGAAAAGAGGGATAAAGCAGGAGACAGGTTTAGGGTCTGCCAGTGGATGCTACTACTGTAAATTGGATGGTTGGGAAAAGATCCCTAAATTAGGGGCCCTTCAAACATTCAATTGATTTTGATAAATTAGTCAAGCTTCTTTTCTGGGGAAGAACATAATGATATAGAGTAAATGATATAAATAGATTAGTACTGATAGTCTCCCACTGGATAGTGGTGAAAGTGGGTGGTATATGATTTTGACAAAAATACACAGGATTGCAATATTTTTTTTTTTTTTTTTTGGAGAGGTTTTTCGCTATAGGGCGCGTGCGCTCGCCAGACAGACAGAGAGAGACATAGAGACAGAAAGCGAGAAATCACCCCCCAGGGGGGATGGTCACGCCGCAATCCCTTCTCCTCCATTCTCCTCTCGGGATCTTGGGCACGCACGCACACGCGCCCGGCGTGAGTTGTAAGCCACCGGGTCCGAGACGCGAAACGCGGTCGACTACGTGGCAGTCCAGCGACATAGCCATTACTCTAACTGCTGGTTCCCAGGATTGCAATATTTTGAGAAATTTGAAATTTCAGACACTTGGCTTCTTAGCCACTGTTGCCCTTCAGGACACCTCGGTAGGCATGGCTTTCTTGTGGTTGTAGATCTTAAACTTCCAAAGGCTTCTAACACAGTCTGCATTGCTTCGTCCATAAGTGACTTTCTAGCCTGTGTCTTTACTTCCTACCCAATCGCCATTCAACAACTCTCTGGTCTCCTAGCAACTTTTTTTTTTTTTTTGAGAGGTTTTTCGCTATAGGGCGCGTGCGTTTGCCAGCCAGACAGAGAGAGACATAGAGACAGAAAGCGAGAAATCACCCCCCAGGGGGGATGGCCATGCCGCAATCCCTTCTCCTCCACTCTCCTCTCAGGATCTTGGGCACGCATGCCCACGCGCCCGGCGTGAGTTTTAAGCCACCGGGTCCAGGACGCAAACTGTGGTTGACTACGTGGGAGTCCAGTGACATAGCCATTACGCTCCTAGCAACTCTTGAACAGTATTGCAATCTATAGTGTGGGGTAAGCATCTGAAGTGCTTGGGACCAGAAATGTTTCAGATTTCTTTTTTTTTTAGGTTTTCAAATATTTACATTTATATAATGAGATATCTTGGGGGTGGGCTCCAAGCCTAAACAATAACAAAAAATTCATTTGTTTCATATACACCTATACACATAGCGTGAAGATAATTTTACACAACATTTTTATACTACAGTGTTTTGACTGCCATCACCAAATAAAGTAAATTGTGGAATTTTCCACTGTGATGTCATGTTGGCATTCAAAAAGTTTCAGTTTTCAGATTTTGTATTATCTTTTAATGTTTCTTTCTTTCTTCTGTGAGAGACAGAGAAAGAGAGAAAGAGAATCTTCAACAGGGTCTTCATGTCATGATCCACTCTCAGCCCTGACCAGCCAAAATCATGATGGGCATGCATGCACCTGGTATGTCTAAGGAGGCCCCTGGATGTGAAACTCAGACTTTCCCATGTGAGTCCAGTTTTACTATCGATATGTCACCATCTGGTCTGGATTCCAGATTTTTGGATTAGGGATGTTCAACCTGTATGGAGTTCACAGCCTCTTGGACTTATAGTCCTGGCTCCCCTACATCCTTCCGAGCCTAAAACGCTCAATAGAAAAGTGAGTCTCATAATAATGCTCCTCCTGAAATCCTGCAACTCCCTGCCCTTCCCAGGGAGAGACCAGACTCTTCAGTGTGACATTCAAAGTCCAGCATGATCTCTCTTTAGCCAGTTTTTAGCACTGATCTCTCTTGGTTCACTGCCTCTTACTTTATGCTATAGTTACAACAAACATCTTGGAGTCCTATTATGTTCATGTCATTCCCAATTACTTAACCCCAGCATTCTTTTATTTTCTTTCTCTACCCTTTTCTGGAAATTTCCCTGACACTGTTCTTTCAGATTATAAGGAGAACCCCTATATCATTCTCTTATAATTCCTTGCATTGATGATTATTGTTGCATTTAGCTATTTATAGTTTATATCTCTTTGTCTTTATTATAAGCATTTTTCTGCTACCACCCATAGTTAAAGAAACAAGTTAAATAAATAGGCAAAGTGCCATTCTCCTCAAGCGTTTAGCATTGTTTCTGACCCTTTTTAAATCAAAGGCATGAATGAATGAATGACCAAGGTTGCCAGTGGGACTGTGTGGATTATTAAGGTTAATGGAAGAGGTGAGATAGATAAATAGAAAGAATCAGATGTTGATACTATGGAGGAAGTTGAGGTAGTATGCTAAAGATATTTAATTATCTTTAATAAATAAATTTAATAATTAAATTATTTAGATAATGCAGACAAAATGGCGTAAGTGATTACAATAGCTTTTTTAATAAGCAAACATCTTGGAGAATGATGAATAAACTGTGGTCTGCATCTAGTGCAGGGTCAAGTGCTGTGCAGCAGAAATCGGATCCCACAGATCTGACCAGACTACGAGTCCCCAGCCCTGGTTGTTTACATGTCATACATATACTCCTCTACCAAGGGCTTGCTTGGGATACTGATGGGGTGCAGAACTGGAGGAAAGAGGATTGCAGCCTGATCAGGCTCCACTGGGGAGTGCTCTTGCTATCTTTTTCTATCCTCTATATGACCATGACCTCTGGCACAACTTAAAAATTAAATAAATCAGGCCAGCAGCTTCTGTGGTGGTTAAGGATCTGGACTCCCATGATTCAAGTCCTAGACAATATTGGCTTGAAAATTGTACCAGATATGTTTGTGTGAGTTCCCAAAATCCTGAGAAGAAGAATAGAGAAGGGAGCGCACATGACCATCCCCCATGGGTGCTGATTTTTCACTTTCTCACTCTCTCTCTCCCCAGGGAGCACATGTGCCCTACGGCAAAAATCTAAAAAATAAATAAATAAATAATGCCCTGGACGTGACAGTATTTATTTATTTATTTTCCAAGTATATTTGCAGGAATCTTGCCAAGTAACTCCAAGCACTGGAAAGAAAAATGGAACTACGTGGTTCTTGCTTTCAAGGAGGTTAACGTCTTATTAATGAGACAGACATAAAAAGAAACATGCTGAGAGACTGCTGAGAAGCGACAACTAAGCCAAGAGCCAAAGAGTACTGAGAGTTCATGGGACCGAGATTGGAATCTGAAGAAAACTAAAGTGAGAGGGGAGAGTTCTAAAGGACATAGGGGAGTCCGCACGCAGTAGAAGAGAGTAAAGGAAAGCTGAGTACCAGCATGTCCTGGGAGGGCAGGAGGAGGGATTGGTTTCAGAAAGATAACAGTAAGTCACAGCTCACCTTTATTGGTTTATTGAGCACTTATGATCAGATATTGTGCAAAATATTTTTACATTTTATTTTCATTTGGTAATAACTATGAGGAAGTATAATTACCTGTTCCATATTACATTTAGTGTAATGATAACTTTGAAAAGTTAAGAAATTTGACTATAGTTTCAGCTACTGAATGGAAAAGCCCTATTAGAATCTATAGACCATGTCTCCAGAATCAATACTCCAGGGTGGGCAGGGAACACTGGGAGGTCAGATAATCATTTGCTCATTCACATATGGAGCTCTAGGAACTGGGATGTTGCTTGAACAGTTTCTTATATTTATATTTGATAGACCCTTTTCTCCTGAGACTGGTTCCCTACTTTGCACAAAAGGTGAAGCTGGCAGGGTAAAATATATGGAACATACCGCATCAGTTCAGATGTCTTAGTCTACATCTTTTTGCTGAAGCGGGATTACTGACGGTCGGGCATAAGACATACAGCATTTTAATGCATTTTATTTCTTTGAAAACTCTGGATTCTATGGATTTTGGTGACAGGAATAGATGCACCACCAGTATCTTATTCTTTAGGCTTTTCCTCCATGGCAACAAGGCAATTCCCTTCCTTTCCTGAAATACCCAATGCCTCTCAGCTGACACAGTACCTGAGGAGGCATTTGAGAGACTGTGAGAGAATGAGTGTGCACCAGTGAAGGCTTGGACATCTCCCTTCATATCAAAGTCAGTGGTGAGTACTGGAACTGGATAATGTGGTCCAGCTTCCATGAACTAGCTTCGGGAGAAACAGATTTTTTTTTTTTTTTGAGAGGTTTTTGCTGTAGGGCGCATGTGCTACATGCCAGCCAGACAGAGAGACAGAGAGACAGAAAGCAAGAAATCACCCCGCAGGGGGGATGGCTACTCTGCAATCCCTTCTCCTCCATTCTCCTCTTGGTATCTGGAGCTCGCACGCACACGCGCCCGGCGTGAGTTTCAAGCCGCTGGGTCCGGGACTCAAACCGCGGTCAACTACATGGGAGTCCAGCAACATAGCCATTATGCTAACTGCTGGTCCCGGGAGAAACAGATTTTGAAATGCCCTCAATTTTTTGTAGAGTTAAGAGAGAGAGAGAGAGAGAGAGAGAGAGAGAGAGAGAGAGAGAGAGAGAGAGAGAGAGAGAAACAGATAAAGAGAAAGGAGAAGAAAGGGATGTAAGAGGAAGAAAGAGAAATAGGGTCTCACCATACCATTATCCTCCCCTCCCTTTCCAGCCAGCCAAGATTACAGTGTCACCCACGTGTGTGCCTGGTATGTTCTGGTCGACCTGAAAATCCAAACCCAGATCTCCCATATGTCTCCAGTATCCTGCAGCAGGGTTCTACCACCTGCAGCACCAAAGCTGGGCCAAGAATAAGGCATTTATTTTATGAAGAGTTTAGCATCCCAGCATGTCACAGGGATGGAGAACTGTGCTGTATTCTCTAGGGAGGTCACAAGATTCATTGCCAGGATGGTTGCAGAAAGGATCTGCCTTTTTCTCTAGAAGTTTATAACAGAATATAAAGAAAAGAAGGCCTATAGGTGGCTTCTAAAATCTGCGGGTTTCACTCACCAGGTTTCGCTCATTGACAATTGCCTTGAGTAGCCCATGTCTTAGAACTTCCAAGCTTCTCCTATGGAGGCAAATGGACACCCAGCAGTGATGTGCTTACCAGACAGGAGTGTTATGAGGACTCTGAGATGCGCTGTCAGTTCTCTGGTTCTCCTCACTATGCATGAATTTCTTTTTATGGCTGCTCTGTTTCCCTGGAAGCTGGCAAGCATTTCTCTTGCTGATCTCGCCTTTCTTCACTATGCATTTTCTTTACTTAAGCTGTAGTTACATTAAACACTTGCATTTTCAGATTAGCATTTCCTTTTTAAATATTTATATGAGGAAATGATCAATGTTATATAACCTCAATCATTTTGCAATGAGGAATAAGGAAACATTTATGGCTTGTAAAGTTCAGAGAAAATACTTGAAGTGATTAAAGTCATTTCAAACTCTGTCCTTGGTTAAAATATTTAAGTTCATGTTTCTCAGCTTAGAAAAATAAAAGGACTCAGGAAAAACACAACTCAAGGAGTAAAATAAGAAATAATTACCGTGTGGCATACTTGGTTCAGGAATGGGGAGAGATGCACTTTCTCTTTTCAATTGCCAGAAGGGAAGAAACCGTCATTTTTATTAAGGTCGCACAGCATTTCAAATTCTGTATTCTGCAGGGATTACTCCAAGTTTAGGAGAGCACATGTTTTCACTGAGAACTCAAAACCTATCAACAGGAGCACATTTCCACCCAGAATCTCTGTAAGTCAGTTTCACTGCTAGAGAGCAGATGCTATTGGGACCAGAAAGGCTGCTTGACTGACAAATTACATTACTAAGTATTCCAAACAAAAACAAACACAAGCAAAAGCAATTACAGTGCGTGGAACTGAGGACCAGTGTTAAAATGTTCAGCATGAAACTTTTTTTGGACCATTCTATGTTATTAATTTTTTTTAAGTTCTTCAGTTAAAATGGTTTTGTATGCATGTGCTACCATTACTTAAGGTGAATGATGTATTTTTGCAGTTACTCCCTTCCATAAACAGAGAAAATGAGCAAAACTTCCTGTAACCAGCCTGATCATGAACTGTAAATTTCTAAAGGAGGCGTAGGGCTAAATACCATCACTTAAATTTATTTCCAGCTCACTAAAGAAATACAATAAAAATCCCTTACACACCTGAAACTTCGGTTTTCAGAGCTGGTGGTATGCCAAACAGAGGAAATGGACACCCTCCGACAGCAGGTCCTTCTCTGAGGTTTCATCCTCTTTCGTAGTTTTAACAGTCCTAACCTAGTCCCTGTGGACTCTGGTACAGACTTCCTTCTAAGAAAGATGCAACTGTTGCTTTTCTTTCCAAACTTTAATACTGTTTGTGCTGGCTCTATTCTTATTTCTGGATGGTCAGTGTATTCTAAGATCTTGCATTCTCCAAAACTCATGTCAGGAAGCCCTTTCAGGAGGTATCTTAGCAGGAAGGCTGGCGAAGCACGAAAACATTGACATAAAGTTCACCTTTTATTGTTCTTATTCCTATAGTGGGAAACCTGAATATGCTTATCCTGTATTTTATCAGGTGGGGAATATTTAATATGATTTGGCAGAATCATGCCAACAGCTTTTAACGACATGCTGGAAATCAGAGTTGGACCCAGGATCAAATCTCTCTGGCCTGATTTCTGCCTACTTGAAAATCATGATCACATAATCTAATTTGTTGAGGGTAGACGAAGAAAACCCAGAATACATATATACATGTAATAGTGCCTAAGAGTGTTTTTTACTTTGTTTTCTTTAGTGAGATTTTGATATGATTTTGGTTTTATGGGATCTGACAAATACAGCTCTGGGTTATTTATGTATAAGTGGAGAAATGTATTCACACTCACACATGAAGTGCTCCTCTCCATCCTTTTCTGAGATTTTCTATTTTCAATTCTAAGGGATGAATGCCGACTTTGGATATTTTTCTTGGTTTTGTAACACAGGTGTTTGATTCTTGAGCCAACTCCCATTCTTATTAATTGTGTGTTATGCATTTAATATTTAGTATTTAGTCTCCTCTAAATACTAAAGTGGATCCAGCAGTGTGCACTGTGCAAAAGAGTTCACATAGTGAGTCCAGGGTAAATATGAGATGTTATCCTTGGTAACAATCATCTTTATTGTAGAATCACTACTCCTTTTATGCTCATTTTCTTACATAACCTATCCTTTACATTATGTTAGTGCATCCCCAAGCCAGTTGTGAAGATTTTCTAATTATATATCAGACAATGAGAATAACTGGGGTATTATTCTCCTTGGTACTTACATTGAAGAGTGTTTCATGTTAGGATCCCTAAACCTTAACACTATAGATCCATCTACTCCATCTATTCTAAAGGCTGATTTTGCCTCACACATAAAAGAATTTGACTACTTGGGCCAGTAAATTCAGTTACAGTATATAGACAACGTTATAAAGTTTTCTGGCTAGAATTTATAGGTTGTTTTACTCTGTTGAGCAGCCATAATTTAAAAAGACATAAGATCACAAGTCTCAAGGTTGAATAATCACTGGTGGTGTCCTGATGAGCCAAAATGTCACAAGAAGGCTAAATAGCATATGCCTTTGACCCAGCTGTCAGGTGTTATTAATAGGCTGACTTAAAAAATGAAAGCAGTAGGGGTGTCATCGACATTTTGAAGCCCATATGCTTAATGCAGTAAAACACCTGCCAGGGTTAGTTTCTGGTTCCAAATGAAGTAAATCAGCTTGGTTTCCCCCCAACAGTTAAAAATACATCAACGCCTACTCAGAATGTTACCAAGTGCCATAACCCTGAGGCTACAACCTCTTCTACTCTCAACTGCTTGGGATCCAAGGTACAACAACCATTTTAGTTTTTCTCACCTCTAGAGGAAACTTTCTAACAGGTATTAGGTATGCCCTTTGCGTGTGTGCATGCATGTGTGTGTGTGTGTGTGTGTGTGTGTGTGTGTATACTGGGCTCCTTTATCTTTGAGTTTATTAAGCTAATGTAGCAAATCTATACACTTAAAACATAGAAAGCAAGAAGGATTTGGAAGATTCTATCTATAACTGTTAAAGTGTATTCAAAATTACACATATCAGAAAGTGACTCAAGCTTACAAACTGTTATTTGTCAATATATAATATATCTCTAAAAAAATTTATATCTATATTCTATATTTAAAGAGAGGAGTGGGAAATGATCATTTTTCTTGTTATAGGATAGAGTATATCCTCAGAAGTCATTCAAAGTTTGTTTCTATTCAGACTTTTTTGGTGATAATCTATTTTTAAAATCATTTTATTTTACATGGCTTCACTTAAAAGGACATTATTTATCTTTTTTTTTTTTTTTTTTGAGAGGTTTCCACTATAGGGCGCATGCGCTTGCCAGACAGACAGAGAGGGACAGAGAGACAGAAAGCGAGAAATCACCCCACGTGGGGATGGCCACATTGCAATCCCTTCTCCTCCATTCTCCTCTCGGGATCTTGGGCACGCACGCACACGTGCCCGGCGTGAGTTTAAGCCGCCAGGTCTGGGACACGAACTGCGGTCGACTACGTGGGAGTCCAGCGACATAGCCATTACGCTAACTGCTAGTCCCCTAGGACATTATTTATCTTGTAGGTCATTCTGTGGGGGTAATTCAGCAAGTGCCATCATTTAGAATTGAGCAGATGGGAATTTTAATTATGATTTGGTCCATCTCAAGAAACTAAAAGCACTTATTAGCTTTTGACTTGAATCAGGTCTCCTCACTTTTATAAATATAACCTCAATGATTTTGTCATTTTCACAAGAATTTATTATTCCTTGTGTCTATTCACCTGGAGAGTACTGGATTGAATGTGGAAGGGAGAATAGTGGAATGAATAGTGATGCTCGTAAATCCTATATTACCCCAGGGCTCTACTTCAGGGTATTCGCTTTAGTGGCATTCATTATTCTGCTTCATTTCCTTTGGTAATTGTTTAGTTTACATTTCTATCAATCTTTCTCATTTTCATACGTAGGTAAACAAATTATTTATCAAGAATATTTTTTTTCAAAAAGCAGCTCCCAAACTCTTTTGTAATCAATGACGTACACATTCTATCAGTGTATATTCTCTCAAAATTTTATTTTTTTTCTCAAGCTTTATTTTTACATTTGCTGTAAGGGGCATACACTCACTAGAGAACATTTTTTCAGAAAGCAGCTCCCAAACTCTTCTGTAATCAATGACATACTCATTGCACCAGGGTACATTCTCAAGTTCAATCGATTTTTTTTCAATTTTTAAATTTGCTATCAGGTGCATGCCTTCACTTGAGAGAATCAGAGAAAGAGAGAGAAAGTGAGAACTCAGTCCTCCCTAGGAGGAGATGACCAAGCTGCAATTCCTTCTCCTCCATTTCCCTCTCCTCTGGAGATTTTGGGCACACTTGTACATGAGCCTGATGTGTACCCTTGCACATGTGTCTGATGTGTTTTTCACATGTGTGTTTTGCACATGTGTCTGATGTGAAATCATCAAGTCTGTGGCTCAAACCATGCAGTTGGCCACATGGGAACCCGCTGCCTTAACCAATATGCCACCAGCTAGCCCTTCTCAAAGTTTAATTTAAATGAGGCAGAATTCTTTTGATGATTAATATATTTTTATTTTAAGAGTCTTATTATTGTTCTTATCTTGTTACTTTAAACACTGATTGTTTTACATTATTTGACCAATGACTATTCGGTACTGACAAGGGGCACTGAAATTTCAAGTGTCTTTTTTATACTGCCAGATGCTGATTACCAAGGTGAGAGACATTTATGTATTATCATTTGCCCTTTCTCCTTTTCCCTCCTGAGAACCAATCATTCCCATTTATAGTCTACATGTCTCCTGTGGCCTTCCCCAACTTGATGCTTACAGGAGGTTGAAACACCAATGCGAGTTTATGCCAGAGGCCTACAGCATTTTGCTGTTAGAAATGAACTGAGCTTACTTTTCTGTGCACTTTGGAAAAAATAAAGTAGTAATAAGATGCCTCAGTAATGGTTGTTGGAAGATAATTTCATGAGTAAATGTCAGATCAATAGTATTTTATTCTGCTGACATTTCTTCCTTTGTGGCGCATCCAGCTCAGTTAGAATCTAAGCTAGAATCACCTAATGAGCATCACCGCGGAAGCATCGCCTTTGACTAGTGCTCTATTTGAGTTCATTTTCAGGTGTTCACACCACCTGAAAGAAAAGACTTATTTCCTCTACGTCTGTGATCTTAATGATGCCTTCTTATTACTGCATTCACTGTTCTTCTCATTCTTTTTACCTCTCTGGTTTCACACTGGATTGCTTTATTATATCATTTTTACAGTCACACAACGACACTTACATATTAAAAAATGGTAGTGCCCTTGATTATTTTTATATCACTGCTCAACAGCCTCAGTTAAAACCCTAATTTTATATATGCACAGTGGATAAAAGGAGCTCAAGGTCTTTTCAGGCAATAAACATGACATGTCCTGCCTTTCACAGGCCATGAAAGTAACTTTGGTCTCCTAAAAATCACATAAGAAGCATTGTGCTTGCTTCCTGCTACTAGTCATTTGATGTCTCATTGTCACTGGTTCAAAACAGTCTCTCTGATCACAAATTTTCTTGAGATGGGCTGCATTTTCACTAAATACAATAGTACTTATACAAGTGCTAAAATAAAGACAGAAACAAGAGTATAATATCATTTTAAATGCTTTAAAATAGAATATTTTTTGAAATTTCTTGGAAATAACTTTGATCATTTAAATAGTCACACGTCACTTAATGACAAGGGCATATTCTGAGAAATGTGTTGTCAGCATCAGATCATTTTGTGGTTGTGTGAACGTCAGAGTTACACAGAACTAGAGAACAAACTAGCCTTTTGCTTCTAGGTTGCAAACCTGCACAGCGTGTCACCATAGTGAATATTGTAGGCAATTGTAACACCATGGCATTGGTGTATCTAAACATATTTAAACAGAAAAGACACAGCAAAAATATGGCATGAAGGAAAAAATGGTACAACTGTAAAGGACGCTTGCCATGTATGGAGTTTGCAGGACTGGAAGTTGCTCTGGCTGATAGTGCGTGAATAGTGAGTCAATGCAAAGGCTAAAACCTCACTGTAAGCCCTCACTGTAAGCTACCGCAGATTTTATTAACACTGTACACTTAGGCTACATTAAAGTCACAGAAAAATATTTTTTCAAAAATAATCTTAACTCGAGGAAACCAGCAGTTAGCGTAATGGCTATGTCGCTGGACTCCCACGTAGTCGACCGCGGTTCGCGTCTCGGACCCGGTGGCTTACAACTCACGCCGGGCGTGTGTGCGTGCGTGCCCAAGATCCCGAGAGGAGAATGGAGGAGAAGGGATTGCGGCGTGACCATGATTTCTCGCTTTCTGTCTCTATGTCTCCTCTGTCTGTCTGGCGGGCACGCGCCCTATAGCGAAAAACCTCTCAAAAAAAAAAAATAAAAAAAAAATAATCTTAACTCGAGAACCAGCAGTTAGCATAATGGCTATGTTGCTGGACTCCCACGTAGTCGACCGTGGTTCGTGTCCCGGATGGCTTAAAACTCACTCTGGGAGCATGTGCGTGCATGCCCAAGATCCCGAGAGGAGAATGGAGGAGAAGGGATTGCGGCGTGGCTGGGGGATGATTTCTCGCTTTCTGTCTCTATGTCTCTCTGTGTCTGTCTGGCGAGCGTACACTCCCTATAGTGAAAACCTCTCAAAAAAAAAAAAAAAATCTTAACTAATTGTTACATTTCACTTCATAAACTCTCATTCATTTTACCTTCTTGACTTTTGTGTCATTAACACTTAGCTTAAGACACAAACACACTTTACAGCTATACAAAAATATTTTCGTTTTTTATGTCCTTAAAAAATAACTTAAACTTTTAAATCGTTTTTGTTAAAAATAAAGACACAGGAACCAGCAATTGGTTGCTGGACTCCCATGTAGTCGACCATGGCTTGAGTCCTGGATTCTGTGGCTTAAAACTCATAAGAGGGACATGTGTGTACGTGGCCAAAATACCAAAAGAAGAATGGAGGAGAAAGGATTGTGGCATGGCCATCCCTCCTGGTGGGGTGACTTCTTGCTTTCTGTGTCTTTGTCTGTCTCATCATCGAGCACACTCCATAGCAAAAATCTCTCTATTAAATAAATAAATAAATAAAAATAAAGACACAAACACACACATGAGCCTATGCCTCTATAGGGGCAAAATCATCAACATTACTGTTTTCTTTCTCCATATTTTGTTCCACTGGAAGGGCCATGATAAACAAAACAACACAAGGTCAAGTTAAGCACAAGAGAAAATGATGTGATCAAGAGACTAAGTAAACACAAGATGTATAAGGCTGCTATTGGTGTTTTTACAGTAAAATCTTTTTTGTAAGTGGAAACACTTTAAAATAGTAATAAAAATATAGTGTAGAGGGATCAGCAGATCACATAGCCATTACATCTCTGGACTCCCAAATGGCTGACCGTTGTTCCAGTCCTGGATTCAGTGGCATCAAAATCACACCGGATACGTGTGCATGTGTGCCCACGTATTCTCCTGGGAGGAGAATGGAGGAGAAGGAACTGTGGTGTGGCCATCCCCCATGCAGGGTGATTTCAGTCTCCTTGTCTCTGTCTCTTTCTCTCTCTTTAGTGAGCACACATACTCTAAGACATATACCTCTTAAAAATATAGTGTAGTAAATATATAAACCAGTAGCATAGTTGTTTATTATCTTTATGAGGTATTATGTGCTATATATAATCATATGAGCCATACTTTTATATGACTGGCATCTTAATAGGCTTATTATTTACAGCAGTATCACCACCAACATAGTAATATGTTGTACAATGACATTATGACAGCAACCATGTTATGACAGCTACAATGTCATAGAGAAAAGAATTTTTCAGTCCCATTATGATCTTATGGGGTCATGTTACATACATGGCCCATCAATGAATAAAATGTCATTATATTTGCATGATTATAATTAAAACCTTATACAGGCTTTTTTTTCAAATAGTAAATATCAAATTTATCCTGTAAATAATTGGTGATAAAAATTTTCATGTTATCACATCCCGTTTTTTTAAAAGAATTATTTAATTTCATTTATTCATTCATTTATTTTATTTTTAAAAAATTTTAAAGAATTTATTTATTTATTTATTTATTTTTTATTATTTCGCATGAATTTTGCCAGGGAAAGACAGAGAGAGTGAGAGAAAGCAAGCCACCATGTCCAGGACTCGAACCACTGTCAGCCATGTGGGAATTCCAGTGGCTTAACCAACACACCACCTGCTGATCCTCATTCATTTATTTTAATTTGACTAGAGAGTGACACACACAGAGAAAAAGCAAGAAAGGGAAGTGGGAAAGCAAGCCACCAGGTTCAGGACTCAAACCATGATCGGCTATGCAGGAGTGTCCAGTGCTTTAACCATCATGCCATATGCTGGTCCCAACATCTTGTTCAATTTTATTTTATATATTTGTCCTATATAATGAATTAAGAATGATTTTACTTTACATTTTACTATTCTTTCTCTCACATCCTACATCTAACTCAAAGCAAATTCTCTGTTTTCTCACTATCTCTATTGCCATCTAGTTTCAGCCATCTCAGTCTCTCACATGAATTATGGAAACATCTTTCAACTAGTCTTTCTACTTTGGACCTTGCTCTTTTGTATTCTAGTCTCAACACATTAGCCAGAATGATCTTTTCAAAACTTGTCAGCTCATGTTATTTCCTTGCTCAATAACTTTTCAATTCATAAGAATAAACATCAAAGTCCTTGGAGTGCTAAGTTCCTACTTTGTCTGCAGCTCACCCCCAGACCCTACTTCTCTGATCTTAGCTTCTCTAAAGCCCCTCACCCTCCGCTCCGTGCCCATTAGCTTCCTGGCTGAGAGTGCAAGGTACCACATGGTATCTTTTTCTGCTTGCAATACAAACGCCCTAACAGTGGGGCCTTCCTCACACCCTATTCATAACTGCCATCCTCTCTCTTGTCCCTTCACAGTCACATGCTGCCTTTCCAGAACATTTGTTAATCAGCTGATATATTTTATTAATATATTAATTTATTTTCTTGTTTCTGTCCTTGAATATAAACTCCAAGGGGGCAAGGATATTTTTTTTTTTTTTTTTCTGTTTTACTACTACATTTACAGTTGCTAAGAGATTGCCTAGTATTATCCGGGGCTAAAAAACATTTTTTTGAGTAAATATGTACAAATGAAAGAATGTGCTTGGTATAATATTTTGAATAAGGTAAGTACAACATAAATGGTGGCTATTGTTCTAAAAATACATTTTCTCCCTAGTTAATCCAGATTATATATAATATCCAGGGACTATATAATATATAGGGATGCACTCTATACTGTGGAGTCAAAACTACATTTGAATTCCACTAATAAAGTTTGAACAAGTTACTTTCACTGCATATTCATTTCCTTATGTATAAAAAGAACTGTGAACACAATATGGGTTGTATTTTTTTCTTTTTTTTTGAAGAGGTTTTTGCTGTAGGGCACGTGCGCTTGCCAGACAGACAGAAAGAGACAGAGAGACAGAAAGCGAGAAATCACCCCCCAGGGGGAATGGCCACACCACAATCCCTTCTCCTGCATTCTCCTCTCGGGATCTTGGGCATGCACGCACACGCGCCCAGCGTGAGTTTTAAGCCACCGGGTCCAGGACGCGAACCACGGTCGACTACATGGGAGTCCAGCGACATAGCCGTTACGCTAACTGCTAGTCCCAATACTGGTTGTATTTTTTTATAAGTATTAATCAAAATGACAAGTTTAAAATGCCTATTATGGTGTTTGGTCTAAATCAATAGAGATATGCTCTTTCCCTTCTTTTTATGCATTACTTCTTAGGTCTTTTTGATTATTATTTTTTGTGACTCTATTATGTGCCAATCATTATGATTACCACTGGATATTACAACATGGCATGTAGTTCCTGCTCTTGAAATGTCTACAGTTTATTGAGAGACAATGATATAAGGAAAAAAAAAAACTTCAAAATGATAAAAAAAAAAAATTGAAATACTGAAAGTATAGAAAAATGGAAAATTCACCTGACAATGGAATTTAGGAAAATTGACAAGATTAAGTAATATCTAAAGTGAATCTTGAAGGATCACTGACATTTATCCTAGCTCAGAAACTAAGGAAGCATTTTCTGGGGGAGAGAATGGCATAATCAATATGTGGAAGCCTGTAGGAACATAGTATGTGTGGAAATTAATGACCAGTTCTGTAAGGAAACTTGGAGTGGTTGAAGCCAGCAGGTAATATGGTGGTTAAGGCACATGGCTGACTTTGTTTCAAGTCCTGGACCCAACAGCTTGTGTGTGTGTACCCAAAACTCCAAGAGGAGAATGGAGAAGGGGTTGTATGGTGGTCATGTAGACAGTGGATGATTTCTCACTTTCCCTCTTTCTCTTTCTGTCTCTGCAACAAGTGAGCACACCTGATGGCAAAGAAAGAAAAACAAAAACAAAAAATCAGCCAAGAAAAAATCAAAACCAAAAACCCCTAGTGTGGTAAGGAGTATGGAAGGAAAATATGGAAAATATAAGCATATGAAAAATCCTGTGTGTCTCGTCAAAGAACTTGCATTTTATATCATTGTCAATGGTGAACAAACGAGGGAAGAATGAAATGGCATAGTCACATCTATGTTTCAGAAAGATAAAGATGACAGATATGTAAGGATGGATTTTAGTGAGTGGCAGCAAAATAATGCTTTGCAATTTTGATTGTGTATGGAACTTGAATGGAAGTATGGCATTTGGAACCAGATTTTTAAGTTCCATGTCCACCTCTTCTACTATTCTTAATTTCAAACCTTCCCTCCCCCATATCCAATTATATTGGTAACTTCCACTTATTAACTGTGTGGCCCTGGGAAAGTTGTCTATCTGTATCAATTTTCTTATCTACCTCTGACAGTCAAACATGCTGCTTTTACTCTGCTCAGGTTCTTCAAGAAGATGTAATAACTTGGGGTGTTTTTGTTTTTGTTTGTTTGTTTGTTTTGATCTTTAAGGCACTGAGGCTCTGTTCACTCCCTGTTGTCACCTCTGAAATCTGTTTCAGGTTCAATTTCCTCAAACCTCTCTCTAGTGAATGGGAAAACATTTTCCTCTTCTTAGATACAATACTTTTCATATGGTATATATAGGAACAATTTCTGAGAATAACTTTTCTCAAAACTTAGTAGCTTAAAAGCACACAAATTTTTATCTCTCAGTTTCTATGGTCAGGAGTCTAAACATGGTTTAGCTAGGTTCTCTGATTCAGAGTCTCTCATGAGGCTTCCACTAAAGTGTTGTACGAGTCTATGGTCTCATCTGAAGGCTCAGTTAGAGCAGGATCCATTTTGGAGCTCACTCACATGATTATTAGATCTCAATTCTCTACTGGCGGTGAGCTGGCATCAGACCTCAGTTGGTTTCTTCACAGAGTGGTTCACTTCATAATTAGCCTCATCGGAAGAACACAAGGGAAGGAGGGGGAGAGAAAGAACCACAAGGAAGTCAGTTGTTTGAAATTCAATCATACAAGTAATATTCTATCATGTTTGTCATTTTCTATTCACTAGAAACAAGTACTAAGTCCAAACCATGCTGTGTGGAGTTATTACTAAATGGCATAAATTCCGTTAGGCAAAAATCATTAGATGTCAATTCAAAGCTGCCTACCACAAATAGAGTACATTCATAGTGTGTCTGGGACTTTTAGTGACATTGTTATTTTTAGCAGGGCTTCCTCTACTCCAGTGTGCAGAAGTGCTTCCAGAGAGTCAGATAGCTTCTGAAACAGGTTTATTATTCCTTTCACTTGCCCAACTAAGTACACCACCTACCCCCTCATTAATGGTGCTCTTTCTGCAATGTTCCTGCTGTCCATCCTGGAAGTCTTACCGTTTGTCCACCTCTAAGTTCCTCCCAGTGAATCACAGCACTCTAAGTAGATGTAGAAGCACAGTGGTGGTCGATGTTTGAATATATTTCTACTAGATGTTTAGATATTAGGTGAACCAAAGGAACTGGGCATAAACTAATTTGCTCTCTAAATATCTGATCATCCTGGAAACTTAAAGTGGGCCTCCAAAAGACTGTCACCTAAAGTCTTAATGTATCAGATTACCAGTTCCAGTTTGAATGAAAATCATGTAGTTACTATGCATCAGACATGTTTTCGTGGAATAGATGTGTTATGGCTTTATATATGAGTTCAGCAATCTATAATACAGTGGCTATTTTTTTTTTCAGATTGCTTCAAAACAATAGCCTTATTAAAATGTCAATATAATTATTTCCATTTTCTGATTAAGATTCTTAATCCTTTAATATAATTATAGCTTTTGGGACCAGCAGTTAGCGTAATGGCTATGTCGCTGGACTCCCACGTAGTCGACCGCGGTTCGAGTCCCGGACCCGGCAGCTTAAACTCACGCCGGGCGCGTGTGCGTGCGTGCCCAAGATCCCGAGAGGAGAATGGAGGAGAAGGGATTGCGGCGTGGCCATCCCCCCTGGGGGGTGATTTCCTGCTTTCTATCTCTCTGTCTCTCTCTGTCTGTCTGGCGAGCGCACGCGCCCTATAGCAAAAACCTCTCCAAAAAAAGAAAAAAAAAAAAAATATATAATTATAGCTTTTAAGATGACGAACTTTGGACTTTCATCTTCTGGCCCCTGCCCAGCTCTCCAAAATCACAACTATCATTCCCTCCAGCTTTTCTGAGTCACACAGAGTGCCAGCTCAAGCCTCTGTGCCTTTGAACATGTAGTTCCCTGCTCCTTTGCTTCATTCAGTCCTAGTCTTCCATCCTTTTGAGCTCACTTCAAGTGTACCATGTTTTAGAGAGCCTTGCTTGATTCTCCACTGTTAAGAATCAGGTCACCTTTAAAGAAGTAACTTTATACTTAGCTGAAAATTTCACAGTTAGCTGACATCTCCAGTTGCTAACCCCTTCAGCATTCACCTTAGTTTGAGTTGAAATCATGCTCTAGGACATCGGCATCTCTGGCCAATGACAGACCATGATAGAATCACAAGGGTCTAGGCTTTTCATCTTCAAGTCGGACTCCTCAAATGGTAATCCTTGTTCAGGATCTCCTTGTTGGATGAGACATTGTCAGTTCCACATTTTGGTCTCAGACTTTCCTTGTCATCCTGCTATTTTTGACAATTTTCTTCCACAGGTGTAAGACCCCAGTAAAGCTAAGATTCATTTAATTCTATCTTGTGGGGACACGTTTAAGAGAGAGAATCTGAGGTGTGGGGACATGCTCTGAGCAAACACTACCTGCTCTTTTGGGGTTTGGCAGAACCTTGTGACTTGTCTTTCCCTGACCTTGGCTGCAGACAGAGCAAGGGTGGAAATTACTAGGGGCATTCCAACAGACACATCTGATGGACTTCAAGAAACATCTTGACCCCAATTAGTAAAGTCCAATCCCTGCTCTACATCTGAAAGGTTCTTTAGTCTTCTCTGGGTGTGGTGGTGCACTCCTTATGGAGAAGTTCTTTAGCTCCTTCCCCACACCTAACAGCTAGTTTTCTCTGCATTAGAAAAGAAGATGAGGGAACCAGCAGTTAGCGTAATGGCTATGTCGCTGAACTCCCACGTAGTCGACCGTGGTTCGTGTCCCGGACCCGGTGGCTTAAAACTCACGCCGGGCGCGTGTGCGTGCATGCCCAAGATCCCGAGAGGAGAATGGAGGAGAAGGGATTGCGGCGTGACCATCCCCCCTGGGGTGTGATTTCCTCCTTTCTGTCTCTATGTCTCTCTCTGTCTGTCTGGCGAGCGCACGCGCCCTATAGCGAAAATCTCTCCAAAAAAAAAAAAAAAAAAGAAGATGAGACTTTCTCTTGATGGGATTATCACCAAGGGGTACACCTGGCCCAGTATGACTAAGCCTTTATAGATTTGTTAACTGCTTCTTATTGTCTGTAACCTGGCAACGAATCTATGAAGTGTCATGAAACATATATGTGTAATGTCTCCTTGTACTATAAATAAAGAGTTCCAGTTTGTCTGGGTGGCTCTAGCAGAGGCATAAGTTGCTTGGGCTACCTAGGCTCAGGCTGCCTGTGTCCATTTCTACTCTATGTTTTTGTCTCATTCTTTCCAGTTCCCCGGTCCTGGCAAGATGGAGGGCTCTCTTTCTCGTCCTCTTTCTCTTCCTCACCAGCAGCCCCCTGATCGTGATTCAGCCAGACCCAAGCCCTGGGGCGGACGCCGACACTATCTCACTTCCCAGAGGATATACCTGACATGTGAACTGAGAAGTCACTGCTTCTCTTCTGTTACGTTCCATGCAAATATCTTCTCCAGCATTCATCACATATGACAGGCAGAGGTGTGTACATGGTTCTGTGCATGTCTGTCACTTCTGTTATACTAGTGTTCTGCACAGCAAAGAGAAAGTTCTGTTCATATTTACCCACAGATTTTCACACAGAGAGTGGTGTACCACAGGTGCTCAGCAACGGCTTGAGTGACAAAATTGTCTGTACACCAGCCACTTGCCTCATGTTTTCATCTCAGACTACCTCGTCTTTCCAACAACTATTTTTTATCTACCACAAGCACTCTACTCCATCTATAAATCTCAGAGTTTTGCTGCCTATTGCTGTACCTCTTTGCAAGATGTTAAATAAAACTCACAATTCAGTGATTGTGACAAGTCAATTTATTTTTGTTAATTTATTTTTTAAATGTTTAGTTTCTAGATCATGTTAGCTAGTTTACTGACTTCAGCGTTATAAAAGTCTAAAGGGCAAATTATTTCCTGGAGTTACTTCTTTTGAAATCTTTTACTGCATGTCAAATTACCCTAAACCTTAGTGATTTAAAATAACATTTGTACTCTTGAGTTTCTCTGGGTCAGTAATCTGAGCATGACTTTCCTAAACCCTCTGACACAGGTAGCTCACAGGCTGCATGTGGGGTGGAGGCTGGACTCTTAGTCCTCCAAAGGCTCTTTTGAGTAGGTGACACTTTTTAAATCAGGCTCATGTTTGTTGATTCCCTGTGGGTTGTTGGGCAGAGGCCTTCGATTCCTGTCTGATTGTTACCATAAATGTGTCGCTTGCCACATATGTCTTCATCAAGAACTTTAAAACACAGTATCTGGGTTCATCTGTGCTAGGAAGAGAGATGAGCCAGAGTTAGTATGAGCAAGATGAAAGTTAAAATCTTTTGTAATATAATCATAGGCATGACTTTCCTACACTCTATATTTTGTCCAATAGAACTGAATCATTAGGTCCAGGCCGCATTCAAGGAGAGTGGATTACAAAATGGTATAGAGATCAGGAAGCAGAACTCATTAAGAGTTACCACATGCTCTAAACTGTGGACATTGGTTTCTGTCTTTGGTTTCGCCATGATTACATGTTCTGCTTAGATCCAAAGTTTTTATTGAACAGTTAATTTGTACAGTTATACTTCAAAACTATAACAAATGTCTTTACTCATTATTTGATTCAGCATGAATATTACACTATAATACTTCTAATAATTCCTTTATTCATGTAGTATATATTTTATTAAGTACTTGCTGTTCTCCTAAAATTATACTAGGCATTGGAATTTTTAAAATATATTAAAAAGGCCTCAAAGACAAGGTTTTAATCTTCACCAGACTTTAAGTATAATTTTGATTAGTTTTTTTTTTTCATAGTAGAATTGACCTTTAAAATTTTAACCCTGTAAACATACTTTTTAATAGAAAAATAATTAGTGCTTGGTATAAAGTACACTTCAAGAATTTGCTATCAGGTTAGTTATGTGTTTGAGTTTTTAGAACATGGCAAGATAAATACCCTTGTTTGAAAATGCATTATTGCTCCTAATTTTGTTGTTCCTATTAATGTTTTGTTTATACCATAAAACTGGCTGTAGTGATTTAGATTTCTGTTTATAATAATGTGCGAACCCAGACATTTATAGTAGGAACATTAAAATGAACTAGACTAGTATATATTCACAACTGTTACAGCTCCTTTTCTCTTTTTTTAATACCACTGATTGATTGTACATTAGTTTACATTAAACTTAAAGTTGTATTCCCTTTGCAAATTGCTTTTCTCCTTTACTCTCAAATATATAATAAATAATTGTAAAACTACTAAGCATATAGCTATGGATGGAAAACAACTACTTTAAAACAGAACAGAATGATACATGTGGTTCCTGGAAGTCTATCTAGTGGATGGTGTATCACATTCAAACATACACAGCTTGGTCTGACCAAGAATGATGTG
This sequence comes from Tupaia tana, assembly GCA_026018925.1. Lineage (NCBI taxonomy): Eukaryota > Metazoa > Chordata > Mammalia > Scandentia > Tupaiidae > Tupaia > Tupaia tana. Next base: position 107,020,405 of record JAKSZU010000001.1, read on the forward strand.
GGGCTGATGCTCAGCCTCATTCCACCTCTGTCGCAGTGGAAAAAGCAGAGAGTAGAAAGTTGTAGAGATAAACGTGACAGGTCAGTAGTACAGAAGAATAGTTACAGCTTGAGATTTAAAGTATAAATGACCTGATAATTATAAGGTGAAGGAATAGAAAAGTAAGACTACATAGTTTGATATTCATATAGAAATAGGCATACAGCTATTGTTTAACATCTTTTTTATTTTTTAAAGTGAGTTCTATATAATTACACACAAAAAAACCTTAGAGTATGAAAATAAACTACATTAGTCAAAATGTTAGAAATCCTTTCATTGTTTAACTCTGTCCAGTGACTCTTCTGTCCAGCAGAAAGTCACCTGAAGCATGCACAGAAAAACTAATGGAGGCACAGAGATCTGAGTGAAGAGGAAAAGGGAGAGGCCATACCAGGGATGCACCTGCTAAGCCTCTGTTGCCCTCCATATTCATTAGGGCAAAGGAGGAAGGAAAGTTATTTTTAGAGAAAGTTACTTCTAAGAGAATTAGAAAGATAAGGGTATTTCTGGAACAGGTTAATTTCAGTATCAATACGGGTGATATAGCTAAATGATGCCAGAGGCTGGACAGAACACTTGGAATTTGATGAGTACCTTTATCAGATCATGCATCCGTCTAAGGACTTCCACTCGCTTTTGAGCAGGAAGGCAAGAGGTCAGGTGTTTTTACCATTTTCCCAGCAGTTATTCATTCAGAGTTCATAAATCCAAGGTGTTCTAGAAGCATTATATTTCTGCTATTCCCTAACACTGTACTATGAATCCTTTTCTAGATATTTGGTAAAAAACATTATGGCAGATAACATATAAAATATTAATTTGTGGTATTGAAGCACTAACCACTATAGAATGTTCGTTTTGATGGCCACTGACCTTCAACCTGGTAGACCTGGGTTTATTATAACCCTAGGGATGAGGATAAGGTGAGGCTTTATCAATATCTAGCAAATAGTGGATGTCAATTTTATAGTCTCTCAGAGATTAGCATAGAAAAATAGTACTTAGATTTTAGTCAGAATAAAAATATTTTAGAATATACTTATTTTGATAGCTTCTGTTAACCACCTTTCTCATAGAGTAAAAAAATTGCTTTTTTATTGAGGAAGCAGTTGACAATTCTGCCTTATGTGAGACATCTGACGGTGTCTGAAGACATTTTTTATTGTGGTGACTAGGGAGGTTTTACTGATATTCAGGGATAGATCCCAGAGATGCTATTCAATTTCTATATGTACAGAACAGACTCCACAACAAAGAATGTCAATAGTGCAAAGGCCAAAAGTAACAGCAATGTTAAGACCAAGAAACCTTGAGCTAGTCATAAGTGGACACTGAGAAAGGAGGTGGTGGAAGGCAGAGTAGTAAATGTGATGCTTGTGCCCTTTCTTCCAAGGACACAGGAGGTTAAAGAAAGAAAAAATAGCTCCTGGCCAGAGAAGTGTATGAAGAAGCCCAAATCTGAGCAACCATGGTAACCTTTAGACACATGCAGAAATGTAATTCCATGGATAGTCATATGCAAGGCAATGAATGCCATTAACATGTGAATATGCTAGCTCCCTTCCCTCTGTGTTTCCGAAACTGCAGAGCAGTATCAGGTTAAAGGAGGCCACATGTGTTCATCAGAATTGGCCTAAGACGATTAGAGAGAGGGCTGGCAGGTAGTGTGGTGGCTAAGGGCTATGGAATCCCACATGGCCGAACGTAGAGTCCGTAACCTGGCGGGTACATTTCTTACTCCCCACCTCCCACCCCCATTCCTCCCTGATCAAATTAAAATAAATAAATAAATAAAGTTAAATTTAAAAAGTGATATATGTCTACATATGTGTCATTTGGTTTAAAAAAAAAACACATAAAAGGTTAGAGAAAATTTACATAGGACTACATAGCACCAGGTATCTTTGCATCCTTATCTCTTTTACATCTAAAAACAATTGGTTTTGCATTCTACTTCCCCTTCCCTCATTTTATGCCCTGTAAAAGAATAAACCTAGGAATAATTTGAGACCATGGTGGCCTCCATCAGAGGAGTTGGGACCACCCAACCCCCACTTTTCATAACTTGAATGTCTTTGTTTACTTTTATGTTTATTCTCTAATCCATGGCAGTGCCCCCCTCCCCTCAGGCATGCATTCATTTAGTTGTGTGGGATGGAGAAGGAAAAGTCTAAGTAAAGAGGAGACTGATGAACTGTGTCTTAACTGTGGCACAAGAAAGGAAGCCTCATAGATAGGCCTTAGAAGAAAAGATGGTGACATGAGAGGTCCTCAGGTAACCCCTTTATTTCCCACAGGTCACAGGGTAGCATAAGAAGATGAAAAAGTTTTCCCTAAGTTTAAAGTGATTTTGGGATTTAGCAAGGAGAGTGGATCAAGAAGCCATCCCCAAAGGCAGCCAAATGGGAGTAAGATCTCTCTTTACAAAGATGAACATGCACTACCAATGGAGAGTAAAGAGGGTAAAGAGGGGACAGAATGCATATCATGATTAGCATTTTGTGGAGCCAGTAAGTAGTGTGGTAGTTAAGGTGCTGGGCTCCCACATGGCTAACCATAGTTCAAGTAGTAGACCTGGTGGCTTGAAACTCACACTGGGTGCCTGTGTATGCATGCCAATATCTGAGGAGAGGAGAGAAGAGGCTTGTGGAGTGGTTGTTCCCCTGGGGAGTGACTTTTCACTTTCTCAATGACTCCCTGTCTCTCTGACAAGCACATACACCCTATAGCAAAAACCTTAAAAAAAAAAAAAAAAAAAAAAAAAAAAAAAGATTAGCATCTGGCTCTGTCCAAGATACAGGGACATGAACACATGGTCTAGCCTAGATCAGCTCTGGAGCCTAACAGGATGGACTGAAAAATTCTTACCATGTTCTATATGCCTAATATCCTGAAGAAATGGTATTCTATGATTTTAATGATGGTATCCCACCGTCAACAATAGTGTTAAGAGGTGTAGCCTTTGCGAGGTGATTAAATTATGAGAGCTCTGTTTTCTGAATGAGACGAAAAGCTTTGTAAAATAGCTTAAGTTTGAAGTAAACTTCCCTTGCCATTTTACATGAGAGTGTTACTCCCTTTCAGAAGATGGAAGTGCAACATGCATCTTGGAATCAGTGGGCAGCCTTCATTAGACATCAGACATACTTGTGTCTTGATCTTGGACTCTGCACCTCCAGACACATGGCTAGTAAATTTCTATGGTGCATAAATTACCTAGTCTATGGTATTTTGTTATAGTAGCTCAAATGGACTCAGCAGAGCACTCTCTTTCCTTCTACTACCAACACACACACTGTGTGCTAAACACTATATTGGGAATTGACACACCTGGACCAACACTGTGAAAGGAAAAAGGCAGACTCTTAAAGGGAAAACAATGATGTAAATATGGACCTTGAGCATTTATGGAGTACCCCTAATGTGGCCAAACTTTTATGACATGGCCTGAAATATTGTTCAAAGGGATTGAATTTACCAGAAATTTTACATAGTCATCTAAAAGAGTAGCAAAACTTAGTCAAGAAAAAAATTCCACTTGATTACATATCTGTTAAATGGGCTTTGTAAACTGTGAAATATCAAACATGTACAGCACTCCTGATTGTTTCTGCTTTTTGACATTGAATAGCAAACTGTGAGAGACAAGACCTTTGATATGACTGATCACTACTTTTCCTTGGCTTTATAGTTACATTCCTAGAAGTTGTATCCTCTAATGATATGGAAGCAGCTGCCAATAGTTTATGTTTTGGCATCAACCTCTCCTTTTCATCGCATTAATTCTTACTCATACTTTTTGTGTCAATTTAAACATCTCTTCCACCTGGAAACTTTCCCTGACCACTCCAGATTAGGTTAAAAGCCCTGAAATGCATTTTTGTAGCACTTAACAAAGTTTACTGTAATCCTTTATTAAATCATTCATTTACCTTGAGGGCAAGGTCATTGTTTATGAGTTACCACTGACTCTCCTGTGTCTAACACAGCACTTAACACATTGCAAGAATTAACAAATATAGACTTCTCTAAGTAATTAAAATCTGTTAAAATCTGCAATGACAGTCAAGTATTAACAGCTTATTATAGTTCTTATCACCACACACATTTTCTGAATTTGAAGGCCTTATTTTTCCCACACATTTGTGCATTCTTTATAAAAATAATTTGTTTTAAAGAATAAACTTTAAAAGACCAGGAGATTGCATAATGTGTATGTCACTGGACTCCCATGTACTTGATGATGACTTGAGTCCCAGACCTCGTGGCTTAAAAATCACACCAGGTGCATGTGCATGCATGTCCAAAATCCTTTTTTTTTTTTTCTATAGGGCACGTGCATTCGCCAGACAGACAGAGACAGAGAGATAGAAAGTGAGAAATCACCCCCCAGAGGGGATGGCCACGCCGCAATCCCTTCTCCTCCATCCTCCTCTCGGGATCTTAGGCACGCACGCACACGCGCCCGGTGTGAGTTTAAGCCACTGGGTCCCGAACTCGAACCATGGTCGACTATGTGGGAGTCCAGCGACATAGCCATTACGCTAACTGCTGGTCCCGTGCATGTCCAAAATCCTGAGAGGAGAATGGAGGTTAAGGAATTGAGGTGTGGCCATCTCCCCTGGAGGGTGATTTGTCACTTTGTCTTTCTGTCTCTGAGCACATGTGTCTGTATATAGAAAAACTCTCTCTCTCACACACACACAAAGAATAAACTTTAAAGCTGTGTCATTTGCTATCCCATTGGTGACATAAAGTAGGACCATGGCATATATGAATGGGAATGATAAATTAGATATTTGGGTTGGTAGTTTCCAAGGGCAAAATATTGGCCTGTTACATAATGCCAAAGGAATAGCTTACATATTGCAAATATTCATTGACTTTCCCTCAAAGGTGAGAGAGTATGACAGACAGGATCATGAGTTTAGACATTGGCACAATTAAGGCTTAATGCTGGTACCACTGTTTGCCAAGTTCAAGATTTTAGAAATACTAAGATCCATGTTTCACCTTCAATCATTTCAATTCTCCTTAGTCAACCACAATCTGAAAATATTAAATGGAAAATTCTAGAAATAAATAATGCATAAGTTTTAGATCATTCTGAGAAGTAAGATAAAACCTCGTACCATCTTACTCCATCCTATTTGGGATGTGAACCATTTTTTCATCTAGCATGTCCACACTGTACATGTTACCCACTTGTTAGTTCCTTTTTAGCATTCTTGGTTACCAGATTAACTGTTCCCTTATCCTAATACTACTGCTTGTGCTCCAATAACCCTTATTTTGCTTAATAATGGCCTTGAAGTGCAAGAGTAGTGATGCTAGTACATCATTATCATTTTTCTATTTTATTATTTATGTATTGTTGTTAATCTCTGTCTAAATCATAAATTAAACTTTATCATAGGTATGTATGTATGTATAAAAATAAACATAGTAAATGAAAGTTTACTGCTAACAGTGGTTTTAGGTACCCATTAGGAGTCTTAGAACAGGGACAAGCAGTTAGCATAATGGCTATGTCGCTGAATTCCCATGTAGCCAATGGCGGTTCAAGTCCCGGACCCAGTGGCTTAAACTCACACCGGGCACGTGTGCGTGTGTGCCCAAGATTTCGAGAGGAGAATGGAGGAGAAGGGATTGTGGCGTGGCCATCCCCACTGGGGGGTGATTTCTCACTTTCTGTCTCTCTGTCTCTCTCTATCTTTCTGGCGAGCACACACACCCTATAGCAAAAACCTCTCAAAAAATAAAAGTCTTGGAACATATTCTCTGTATATAAAAGAGCTATACCATAAGCTATTTAGGAGTCTACATTTTTAATATACAAAAAAGTGAGCATAATAACATTTATTTGATTATGATTATTATTATTTTTGACTAGGTGTATTTACCACAGACTTCCAATTCTGCTGATTAGAAAAGTCAACTGCCTGGAAGCAACCCTGATGCCATGATTTTTTTCCTGTGTTCAAGCTCATCACAAATTGGAATAATTTAAGTTGCTCTCTACTTTTCTAGCTATGTTGTTTTGTGCAGCATTTACTAGGTTTGTAATGATTAATTTATTAATTAACCTATTTCATCACTAAAACATTTAAAATAAAGTTTATTTTTTAAAAAAATATTTATTTAAATTTTTATTTAAATTTATTTACACATTCATTGTACATCATTACAGCATACAAAATGAGATTTCCCATCCAGAATACACTGTATTTTGGCTCAATCAAGCACATCAACATATGTGTTATCATCAACAAATAATTTTCCATTTCTTGTTCTCTGTATATTTTGCTTTTTTCCCCATCTTTGATTCCCTGTCTCTCACCCTCTGCCATCTCCCACCCTCCTCTCACACTGCCTCTGGTATCTATGGTTGCTTTCTATGCCTTCCCCCCACCCACCCACATTTTATTGATTTACTAAAGATTTTATTTATTGAATTTTATTTATTTTTATTATTAAATTTGTTATCAGGCACACACACTCACCAGAGAAAGACAGAGAAAAAGAGAGGGAGAAAGCAAGAAACGAGGTTTGGGATTTGAGCCGTGGTCAACCATGTGGGAGTCCAAAGCTTAACCTACACGCCACCTACTAAACCCCTGAGAGTGTTTTAAAAATTGGTTATTCCCTTTGCCACAACTTACTAATAAGGGAAGATAAGAAAAATGTCTTTTCTCTGCCCTTGATAAGCTGAACCAAGGGAACCAAGGTGTGTAGAATGCCAATGTCTCAATTTCACATTTTGCTTAAAAAGCTGGCGAAGCATGGAGTTAACAGAATGGAATTGCTGATACTGAGATATTTCATGATAGTGCTGATGACTGAAGATGTAATTTGTCTGACTTTTAATCCTACCACACTGAACTAGGGGAGGAAAAAAATAATTACATGTGGTTTTGAAATAAGTTATTAAAACTAAAAATATCCTTTATAATACAAAAGTATTGTAAAGGCTATCCATTTTATGTTTAAATTTTGGCATTGTACTCTCAGGGCCTTCTGGACGAAGTCCCACCTCCACAGGTTGATACAGTAGCCTGTGATCAGTCCCTTTCCTGTGTTTTCACCTCACTTTCTGACAATCATACTCCTTTTATACTGTGCTTTAGCCATGCTGAAATACTTGTGATTTACCTGAAAATTAGGTAAACTGTATGGCTTTACCCCTTACTGACCTAACCCTTCTAAGTAAAGTTTATTACTCCCATCCTCTATATTAATAAAAGTGTACACATCAACGAACGTTTATTAAGGGACTTCCATGTCCCAGTTATAGCAGGAGGCTCTTGGGAAATATAGCAATGAAGTCATGACCTGTTTCATTAGAGGACTTGAGGCTTTATAAGTGAGACCTGTAGATACATAAATGTTCAGAGCTAATACTATGGGTTCAGTAGATGTGGATTGAGCATACAGTAACAGACGGACATGGAAGATTTTAAAGAGGTGAGTTATTTGGGAGTGGGATTCAGAGAGGTGATAATTGAGCTGAGTCTTAAAGAGGAATAGAGGGATAGATAACTGTGGAAAAATGAAGACATTATAAACATCTTGCCGGTTTGGGAAAACATTTGGAGAAACTACAAACTAAATGGAATAGTGGTTAGCAGTTAATAGGGAGGCTTTGGAGTCACACATATGATCTGTGGCTACATGCCACTTGTCAGACCTCTCTGAATCTCCATTTCCTCATCGATAAAAGATGGGTAACAATCTTCACAGTGCCATAAAAATTGAGAATATATATAAAGTACCAAGCTTAAGTACATTATGAGAGCTCAAAATACTATATTTCTGTTTATATTATTATTCTGGAGGTTATTGTATTGTGTGAGGGGATGATATGTAGTGAAAGATAGTTAGAAAGGTAGAGAGGCACTAGTTAAAAGCAAGGCATGTGGCCAGCCTGTGGTATGGTGATTACAGGGCTGGATCCTACATGGCCAATGGCATGGGTCAAGTGCTGGATCCAGTGACCTGGAAAAAATGACAGTGCACATGTGCATGCAAGATCAAAATCCTTGAAGGAAAATAGAGTAGAAGGTTTGCATTGTGGCTATCCTCCCCAGGAACTACTTTCTCACTTTCTCTGTCTGTCTGTCTCCCTCTGTCTTCCCTGCATGAGCACACGTACCCTATAGGAAATTACAAAAGAAAAAGGCAATACATGCCAAACATGGGAGACAGAATACTAGGCCACCAAAATGTGTTCACATCCATCTTGGTCCATTTTCTATTACTATAACAGCAAATATAAGACTAGATAATTTATAAAAGGTAGTTTATTTTAGGTAATGGATGTGGCCACTAGAAAGCTCAAAACCATGGTATCAGCTCTCTGTCAAGGTCCAGAGGCAAAAGGCATCATATAGTGGGCATGCACAGTAGCAAGAGGACCAGAAGAAAACTGAACTCACTTGTATAATAAATCCACTCTCATGACAACCTGCTCCCTCAGGAATAAACTTACTTCATTTTTAAGGGGGACACTTTCATGATCTAAGTACCTCCCATTAGGCATCTCTACTCTCAATACAGCTGGGTTGAGAATTAAGTTTACAGCACATGAACATTTGGGGAATATATACAAACCACAGCAACAGTCTAATCCCCAGAACCATGAATATATTAGCTGATGTGGCAAAAGGAAATGAGCAGATATGATTAAGTTAAGGATCTTGCATTGGGGAAATCATACTGGATTATCTGGGTGGGCTCAATTTAATTACAAGGATTTATAAGAGGAAGTGGGAGGCAAGAGAGTCATATCAGACGAGTCATGATGAGGGAAGCAGAAGTCAGAGAGAAGGAGGAAGAGTTAAAGATGTTACACAGCTGGTTTTGAAGATAAAGGCAGGCACCGTGAGGTAGGGAAGGCAGGCAGTCTTTATCAGCAGAAAAGACCAGGAAACTCATTCTCCCTAAGGAGGATTGTAGCCCTGCTGACATTTTGACTTTAGAACTCAAGAAATGCAAAATAATAAATCTGTGTTTTTTAAGCCTATAACTTTTGTTAATTGATTAAAGCACCCATAGAAAACCCATATAAACATAGTATGGATATATACTTTATCTTAAAGTCACTGGAAAACCATAAGGATTTTAGTAAAGAAATCTTGTTATCAGGTATGTAGTTTAGAAGCAATATCATAATTTCAATAAAATAAAAGTTGAATTGGGACCAGCAGTTGGCATAATGACTATGTTGCTGGACTCCCATGCAGTTGACCGTGGTTTGAATCCTGGACCTGGTGGCTTAAACTCACTCCAGGCGTGTGTGTGTGCATGCTCAAAATCCCAGGAAGAGAATGGAGAAGAGACTGCGGCGTGGCCATCTCCCCTGGGAGTCTGGGAGTTGATTTCTCGTTCTGTCTTTCTGTCTCTCTCTGTCTTTCTGGCAAGTGTGTGCACCCTATAGCAAAAAGCTCTCAAAAAAAAAAAAAAAAAAAAAAAGTTGGATCCTAGATGAGAAATACTGTAAGTAAAGGAACTCAGATGAAAAAATCCCCAGGGTCTAGACTCAAGGTAAAAAAAGTTGGGTAGAGGAACTATTAAGCAGTGCATTCAGGTTCTATGAGTTCTGAAGTGTATGCAATTTATAAGTCTGTGGGAAATGATATAAAATTGTTAATGCAAAAATACATTTACTTAGGATGAGAAACAAATGAGAATAAACTGACAACTTCAGTGAGTGATAGATACTACAAATACCAACAGATTTTAGGAAAAGAATTACATAGAATTTATAATGCTTTTTACTCAACATTTCTGTTGCTCTGTCTTAAGAGAAGAGTAAGCAAATAAAGGGTCCTACTGTTTAAGTTTTGATAGTTTAATAGCAAATATACTCTGAATTGGATATATAGAATTGGAAACTAACTGCATAGAGGAACAGAAAATACATGGGGGATATGATTTGACTACCTGGATGGATGTTGGCTTCTTAGATAGAGCAAAGGGCATGATGCTTTACTAAGATTATTTCTATCTGGCTTTGTAAACTGAGTCCTTAGAGAATAGACTCGTATCCTACCCAGCTTATAGTATCTGCTGTAAAGTAGCTTCTGAATGCGTGAGATTAAATATCACAAGTACACAATTTGAACTGAAATTTACAAACACACTTTGCATTTTAAAGAAATGCTTTGTGAGACCAGCAGTTAGCATAGTGGTTACAGCTCTGGGCTGACTCCCACATGACTGGTCACAGTTCAAATCTCGGGCCCAGAGGCTTGAGAATCACCCCAGTGGTATGCGTGTGTGCCCAAAATCCCAGGAGAAGGATAAGTGATTGTGGTGTGCAGTCATTTTCCTTGGTGGATGATTTCTCACTTTCCTCTCACTGCCTCTCTCTAGTGAGTACATGTGCCCTATGGCAAAAACCTTAAAAAAAAAAAAAAAAAAGGGATCATAGTTGGTATAATGGTTACATCGCTAGACTCCCCTATGACTGACCATGGTTCACTGCCCAGACCTGGTGGCTTGAAAATCATGCCCAGCACTTACGTGTGCATCACCAAAATCCTGAAGGGAGAATGGAGAAGGGATTGTAGCATGATCATCCCCCCTGGGGAGGTGATTTCTTGCTTTCTATCTATCTCTCTCTCTGTCTCTCTGGTGAACACATGCACATGCGCCCTGTAGCAAAGCTTCTCTAAAAATAACTTTAAAAAGAAATGTGTTGTGGGACCAGCAGTTAGCGTAATGGCTATTTCACTGGACTCCCAGGTAGTCGATCGCGGTTTGTGTTTCGGACCCGATGAGAAAGTCTATGAAAATTTTTAAATAATTATTTTATTCACAGGAAGTTAAACCAACTGATTACTTTATATTTAAAAAAATTAGTTTCTTTAAAAAATATGCTTTTTAAAAATATCATTATAGTATGCAAAATAATTGGAAATAGCAACCAAAAAAAACCCTCATTTTAGGCATCATAGCTTAGATTGTGAGGTATTGCCAACCTCTACTTCTTTTTTCAGTTGTTTTGGTAACATGCTATGTTCCATTTTTACCCTTGAACCAAATTTTGACATATTTTTAAGCATAAAAACAAACTTCCACTTTACTATAATAACTTTATTACATCCAATGAAATGACATTCCAAATCCACCAAATATGTTAACATCCACCCACAATATTTTACCAAGAAAATTTTTGGATCAGAGATACTATCTACAACAAGTAGAAATTAATTCCATGCTAATACTTATAGCATATAGTCAAATCAATTGTTATAAGCCTACAAATATAACATAAGGCATGGATATTGGAAAATGAATTGGTATTTTCAGTATAATTTTTATAAAACAAATTCATCAAGTGTCTAGATACCAGTTCTTATCATGTATTTTTCTGAAAGCCACTAATGCCATCTTATGTATATTTGGTAATACCATTGATGACTTCCATTGAAAGTAATAAAAATTATTCTTATAATGACCTTACTTATATATGTGTGTACACCCAGGTTCAAGAAGACAGCAAGGTAGCCACATCTTCAGATGACTGTGAACAAATTAACCTTCTACATTTAACCACCTCAGTTTCAAAAATCAAATGGGATACCATGCATTAATTTGACTATGACAAGTTTTTTATATTTTTAAGCACTTAACTATATGTATGGTACTATTTCATAATATCGAAGAGGATAACATCCTTTCTGATTTTTTTTTATATTTCTAGCTTTCTTTTTATTTATTTATTTATTTATTTATTTATTTATTGGAGAGGTTTTTGCTATAGGGTGCGTGCGCTTACAGAAAGAGAGAGACAGAAAGTGAGAAATCACCTCCCTGGAGGGATGGTTACGCCGCAACCCCTTCTCCCCCTTTCTCCTCTCTCCTCTTGGGATCTTGGGCACACACACATACGTGCCTAGCATGAATTTAAGCCACAGGGTCTGGGACTCGAACCACGGTCAACTACACTGGAGTCCAGCGATATAGCCATTATGCTAACTGCTGGTTCCCCTTTCTGAAATTTTTAACAAATGCTAATGTATAGACCCAATTTGGTTTACCCAAGATCAAATTAATACCTGGGAAATTATAGTATATAACAAAAAGCATTTATTGTTGGCATCAGTGCTTTTTTTTAGAAACTGAGACATAATCCATTGAATATCCTTGAGACTGGCATATTATTCTTTCAGTATCAATTTCCTTTTTGAAATAGCAAACAACAATAAAAACTAAAACAACTTGGATGCCATCCTGGTGAACAATGTGCTTGAACAAACTAATAATATTTTTGGTGAAAAACAAGATATCACTTTAAAGAAGTGGATCTGATTTAATTTTTTTTAATTCTTGATACTGGAAAAGTAGGAAAGACAATTCTAAAATGGTTTTACATAATCATCAGCTTATGAAAAATGTCCAGAGTCATCCAAACTAATGAACTGAGTAAAGCATCAAGTTCTTGGATGTAAACACCCATCATTTACAGGTGCCTAATACAATTCATTATTTTTTCTTCATAATGCTAGCTTATTTAATTCTTATGTAACATGTCCTTTGTATTATAAGTATCAAAAGTAGAGTAACAAGACTGACTTTGTATTCTGTGAAGTATTTACTATATATTGTCTTGAGACCAGAATAACCCGATTTAATTCCAATTAGCAATTAAATAATTGAATTCTAATTATGTTAAATGAGCTCCAGATACTGAAAAAATTGCACAGCTAATGTTTAATTTATCTATACCAATTAGAGTTACATGATTATATTATGAACCTCACACTAATCCAACAGAAAGAAGGCTAAACCAGAAAATACTGAACAGTAACCCAGGTAACGTTTGACAAAGAATTTAGATAGACACCTATATTAAAAATTTAAAAAGAGAAAGATATTATGAAGTGTTGGAATAAGACCTGCAAAGTCTAAAACTCTTAATTACCCAGAGGCAGAGATTTAATTCAATAAATAGAAATAACAATTTATCATCGGATGCTATGATAGTGCATTATACTTCCTGGTGTGGTGAACTAAAACTGAAGCATGACAAGCATTCTACACTGATAATTGGAGCCCGTTGCTAGTCTTTCGTTATATCATGCCCAGCACTAGAGTACACACACATGTGCGTGTATACACACACACACACACACACAGTCCCTCATTAAACACATGTCTGTCTAGGATTTGTTTTATTTGGCCACTTTTACTGCCACTGAATGATTTTGAAGAAATTGCATGTCAGCCTCCTTTATCTCAAGGCCTTCATATTTTGATGATTTTTGCCTCTTATTGGGTCATTGAGGAAAAAGCATGATATATTTTTACATAGAAAAACGTTGAAAAATGTGTCATGACTTTCTCAGTGACCTAATAGGACCTACACAGTGATACAGCAGTAAAATGCCATGCTCTGCAAAACAATCTGACCTGGAAAGTTTCTCTGTTCAAGTTCGGAGACCTCCCTGAGAACTCCATTCACTTACATGCCCATGCTCTCACGTGGGCTAGAGGTGGATTGCAATGTTGACATCCTTCTGTGGTATTCTCTCTTCTCTTTCTCTCAGTAAATAAATAAATAATTTTTTAAAAAAATTTGCTACTCGAAAGAACTCAGAACATGAAAGTGTAATTACTGAGACACACTTAAAGAGTTGTATTTTTTCCTGAGATATAGCTATCTTTACATTTGCTTTCATTTCAGAGCATAAGATTATAGTTACTGAGACACACTTAAGTTGTACTTTTTTCTGTGATGTAGACATCCTTACATCTATTTTCATGTCTCATTATTATTTTAACAACTGACTTATACTGATTTGGGGCAATTTAAGAATCTGTATTGATGAATAAATAAAACATTATATGGATAAAAAGTAAAATATTGGTTATTTTTATTTTACCTGGAGGCTCATTAGATAGTAGCAAGTATCCATTTACCTCAATATCATGTGATTGTTAAATCTCTCATCCACCTGCAAACAGATTCACAGAGCAATTTATGCCTCTTACATAAGATAGGAGTGTAAGTATTTTTTTTTTTTTTTTGGAGAGGTTTTTGCTATAGGGCACATGCGCTCGCCAGACAGAGAGAGAGAGAGACAGAGAGACAGAAAGTGAAAAATCACCCCCCAGGGGGGATAGCCACGCTGCAATCCCTTCTCCTCCATTCTCCTCTTGGGATCTTGGGCACGCACGCACACACACCCGGCATGAGTTTTAAGCCAGCAGGTCCAGGACGCAAACTGCAGTTGACTACATGGGAGTCCAGCGACATAGCCATTACGCTAACTGCTGGTCCCAGGAGTGTAAGTACTTTAACAGAAGATTGCGAACCCTGTAATTTGTATTACCTATTAATACAAATAAATTTCTATAAAAACCGCCATTAATATTTAGCACACGGTTCAGTTTTGGTTGAAAGCTGACTCGTTCATGCTAACGGGAAAAGCATTCACACAAATGGCTCAAGGCTGTTTTTAAAACTTTTCTTCTAATCCACTTTATTTTTAAAAAAATAATTATTTTATTTTATTTTATTTATTTTAATTTGACCAGAGAGAGAGAGAAAAAAATTGAGAAAGAAGCCAAGCCACCAGGTCTAGGATCCGAACTGCAGTCTTGACCATGTGGGATTTCAGCGCCCTCAGCCATCACACCACCTGCTGGCCTCCTAATCTACTTTAAAGATAGTCAAGAATGCTTTAGTGCTTTCTACAGCAGCACATATACTAACATTGGAACAACACAAAGAAGATTATCACGGCCCCCCACATATTTATAGCATGCAAGTTTGCGAAACATTCCATATGTTTACATAAACAAACCACACATATTTGAGGTGATAGAAATGATAATTATCATGATTTAATCCATACACATTATATGCATATATTAAAATAACATACAGTACCCATAAGTGCATATTTACAATTATTATTTGTTAATTTAATGTAACAATAACAATAAATCATTTGAAAGACTTAAAAATAAGTCTTTGTCAGTATGGCATGGTGTTGATGTAAACTCGTCAATGAACTAGAAGGAGTTAGCTCAGCAGCTCACACCTCAGTTTTAGTCTTTTTCACTCTTACAACTGAAGCTACACACTTTGCCAACCTTGACCCAAGGCATAGCTGCTGAGTCTTAGTTACTTGTCTTCTCTCTATAGATTCTGTTTCAGTTTGTTCCAGTTTTTAATTTGCTATCGTCTATAGCGCTCTTTTTAAATATATATTCCCTGCCATTGACCCTATCGTAAACTTTACAAAAGTTTATTTTATTATTTTTAACTTTAAAGTAAGTAGTTCCAGATCAAAAGATTTCCAGAAATCCATCTTTCTATTAGTTGAAGCAAACTGGATGTGAAGTGTTAAGAATTGCCTGAACTTAAAGTGACAATCTTAAGGGCCGGAATTGTTACATTTCTTCAAAATGTTTTGCAGAATCTAGGGCACTCCAGGTGCTGAGTTACCCACTTAAAGGACTGCTTTCTTGACTCATAAAAAGAACAGGCAAGTATTTATGAAACTAATACAGAAAGGCAGAATAAATCCTTAAATCCTCCTCAACTTAAGACTGTTAAAATAGCTTACTGAGGACTTACAATCTTCTTTCTAAAACATAGCTCAACTTTCCCCAATGTATTGCTTTATTCATAATGTGAAACTCTAGTCTCAAAGTGTCAAGTAAATAGAAGACTATTATTTCTACAAAAGTGAGCACATGAGAGGAAATAACAAATTTAAGTTAAAGTACCAGGGAAAGTATTCAGCTTTTTTACAGATTGATTAAGCATGACATATTCAAAACTGCAAATATATCTACACCACTCTCACCAAAATAGTTAAAAATAACCATGTCATATTCAGAGTATGTAAAAATATAAATGATAGATATGTAGATATATGGGTAAGGAGTTTTTTATTTAAGATTTATTTTACTACTTCTTTTAAGAGAGACAGAAGAGAGAGAGAGAGAAGCACTCCCAACAGGGTTTTAATGTCACAGTCCACTCTCGGCCTCAGCCAGCCAAGATTATGGGCATGCGCATGGACCTGGTAGAGGGAGGCATCTGGACACACACCCAGGACCTTCCTGTGTGGGTCCAGTATCACGGAGCATTGGGTGATGACTGTGCCATAGCTGCCATCCTGAGAGAGACATATAATGATCAGGCTCCTCTGTTTGCCCCCGTACATGCTTCTTTTTTTTTATGATTTATTTTTACTACAAAAACAAAGGGAAAATATTATAAAGAACCTTCCTGTACTCATTATGCAACCTAAATCATTATCAATAATTTGACATTCTTGTTTTATCTACTATACCACATTTTTCCCCCCGAGTATTTAGAAAGCAAATTTAAGATTTCACTTGGCTTCGTGTATAAATATATTGGCCTCTGTTCTTGATAAGTAGATCTCTGGTAAAAATAAAATCTGGCAAGAGTAGCCATATATGATCTTGATATAAGATTCATGTATGAATTATTAATATTATTATTTAAGTCAGGTTTATAGACATAACAAAGGGCTAAAAATAGGGAAAATATTCAACTCATAAGATAACTATAGATTTTGTAGAATTCAGGATTCACTACATCAGGCTGGAATCTCACCTGTTTCTCTTGGGTTTTCCAAAAGAATTCATGTCTTCAATCAGTAATTTTTCTTCCAGAAGTATTCATGTTTTCAATCAGTAATTTTCCATCTGATGGCACCTTGGATAAATCACATTGCCAGAAATTAATACTAGTCAACTTTAAGCAACTGGCATTTTGTTTTTTTTTTTTCTTTTTTTGGAGAGGTTTTTGCTATAGGGCGCGTACGCTCGCCAGACAGACAGAGAGAGACAGAGAGATAGAAAGCAGGAAATCACCCCCCAGGGGGGATGGCCACGCCGCAATCCCTTCTCCTCCATTCTCCTCTCGGGATCTTGGGCACGCACGCACACGCGCCCGGCATGAGTTTAAGCCGCCGGGTCCGGGACTCGAACCGCGGTCGACTACTTGGGAGTCCAGTGACATAGCCATTACGCTAACTGCTGGTCCCAGCAACTGGCATTTTGAAGATGACGCAAAATATTTTTTTCTGTCAAGTTATCTTCCAATTCATCTAGAGTTTACCGTCAATGTGGTAAACAGAACTTCTGCAACTTTTCAGTCTCTCTTCTTCATTTTCCTATCCTTACTCATCCCATCCCCATTTAGTTTTTCCCACCTGAGCCATGTCTTTATTCTAAGATCATACACGAAGACTTAGAAGTCATTAGTTGATTTCTATTCTTCCCTGGAAAGACTCTCGAATTTCAGAAGATTATTTTTTAAAGGTATTTGTTGTTGCTGTGCTGATATTGACATCATCGGGGAAAAAATCAGTAAGCTGATAGTCAGTGAAATGCAAATTAAAATTACAGTTAGATAACATATACAACTGTTAACCTGACATACATCATATAAAGTGGTAATAATGCTGTAAATACATACAACAAAGTTATAGGTCTATTATTTGTATAAGTGTGAAAAATTATATTCATTTTAGAAGGCATTCTGAGAAGATACAATTAACTTTCAAAATATTTATAACCTTTTACTGCAAATTTCTAAACACAGAGATTTAATTCATATGTATATTACCAATCCATTGAGACCTAAATGAATATTTACTATAGTATTATCCATAGTGACCAAGAAAAAGACACAGGTGAATGTTGAATATTGGATAATGGCTGAATAATTTGTGCAATTAGATTATAAAAAAGATCTTCAAAACGTTCATGGAAAATACATATTATAAAAATTATGCATGGATTTCAAAAAAAAATTTGCACTACAATAATCTTGTGTTTTACTTCTATTTTTTCCATGAATGAGTTTTTTGTTTCGCTTTGTTTTATGGCTAGAGGGCATGTGTGCTCACCAGAAACAGGGAGAGAGAGAGGAAGAGGAGAAAGCACCTTCATGGAGAATGGTTACATTGCAATGCTTTTTTTTTTTTTTTTTTTTTTTCCATTTCTCCCTCCTTTCCAGATATTGGGCATGCACACACATGCATCTGGTGTGTTTCTCAAGTTTCTAGTTATGGGACTCTTGACTACATGGTTGGCTATGTGAGAAGTGGTTACCTTAACACCAGTTCATTACAAAGACAGCCCTTATGAACTTTTGAAGTACCCTCATATGAATTGAAATATATTAATCATATAACAGATGACTTCTAAGAATATATAGGATGTATGTTTAGTGTACAAAAAGCAAGATTTATGCAGCCGGCAGGTGGTGTGGTGGATAAAAGAGCTGGAATCCCACATGGCTAACCACTGTTCGAGTCCTGGACCTGGTGGCTTGCTTTCTCGTTTCCCCTTTCTCTCTCTCTCTCCATCTCTCTCTGGTCAATGAATAATAATAATAATAATAACAACAACAACAACAACAACAACAAATGAAAGTAAATAAATTAATAATTCTTTAAGAAAATAAAAAGCGGGAACCAGCAGTTAACGTAATGGCTATTTGGATGGATTCCCACGTAGTCAACCGTGGTTCGCGTCCTGGACCCGGTGACTTAAAACTCACGCCGTGCGCGTGTGCGTGCGTGCCCAAGATCCCAAGAGGAGAATGGAAGAGAAGGGATTGCGGCGTGACCATCCCCCCTGGGGGGTGATTTCTCACTTTCTGTCTCTATGTCTCTCTCTGTCTGTCTGGTTAGCGCATGCGTCCTATAGTGAAGAGAACTTCTCCAAAATAAATAAATTAATTAATTAATTTAAAAAAAAGAAAACAAAAAGCAAGATTTAGGAAGGTATATAAAATATTTCTTTTATGTAAAACAAATAGTGACTACACTCACAGACACAATTGTTTAAATAGAACTGTTTATATAGATACACACACATGAGAATACATGAAGGCAGAACACAATAACAGTCCATGCTGATGTAAGAAGAGAAATGATGAGAGAAAAAGTCAAATTAATATAACAAATAGTATGATTCCATTTATAAAAAAGTGCATGTCTTTGAATCCATTAATAGAGTGAGCATCAAAATGACAACAATGACAATTTTGGAGTATTAGGATTCAAAGATTTGTTTACTCATTATAATTTTACACATTGTGCTAATGTATATAATGAATATCCACAAATTATTTAATTGGTGGGTGGGGAGAAGCAAAAAGAAAGAAGGGAGATGAGGAAGGCTTCCCTGGCAGCCTAGGTTGCTCATTTATGGTCCATGGTCATGCCCATAAGGTAAGATTAGTCAATATGTTTGTGTGATTTCCTTTAACATCATTTACCCTAAAGGGATGTCTGTGCAAAAATGTAAAACATCTGAGTTTAACACAGGTTCACCTTTTGGCAGAAATATATAATACAAGTAGAAAAGTTCAGAGGAATTAAGGACATCTGAAAGAAAGTGATTGTGGTGACAAATCATAAAACCTGTTCTAGGTAAAGAATAAAATGTAGATGAAGGAAGATTTGTTGTTAAAAAACATCTGGGGAGCCAGCAGATGGTATGCTGTTTGGGGCACTGGTCTCCCACATGGCCGATCATGGTTCGAGTCCTGGATCGTTTGGCTTACTTTCTCAATTTCCTGCTCTCTTTCTCTCTGGTGAGCACAAATTAAAAAATAATCATAATAATAAATAAAATTAAATGAATATTTCTTTTTAAAAAAATAATCTGTGATACCAATGAGTTGGAAATTTTGATGAAATCAGAAACTAGTTGGTGTGAGAATCCATCAGAATTGGAATATTTATAGGAAAATGCCATAAATTTGAAAACATTTGTTAGTCAATATATACTTTGCACTTAACAGTTTTAAGGCTGAAGATTTGTAGAACTGTTAGCATTTGTGAAAGCTGACATCTTTCTCTAGCATTGTCTTACCACTAAATCTGAGAAATTATGTAGGTCACTCACAAAGTGACAGGTGTCTTCCAGCTTCTTCCTCTAATATAGTATAACAATGGATTAATGATGTGTTTGTGGTTGTTCTGGTAAGTAAACCTATTGTGCTTCCAGTCATGTAAAAGTATAATGCATATAATTATGTCATACTTGACAACTTATATACAAAGGTACTTAATACCTGGTAATGATAATGAATGATTATCCTATTGGTTTATGTATTTACTATGCTATATTTTCATCATTACTTTAGAGTGTACTCCTTTTACTTACTAAAAAATGTTTACTATAAAAAAAGCATGCCCTGTTAAGCTGACAGCAGACTCATACATTTTATGTTTGCCTCATCGCTTAATTACATCATTTTTCTTGTGCTTGATTTAATCTCATATCGTTTTGCTTATTATGGTAAAAACAATATGTTACAGTAAGCTAAGAGTGATTTGTTATTGAAGAAAGAAAAAAAATAAATAAATTTAGTGTAACCTGAGTGTCCAGCGTTTACAATGTCTACAGAAGTCCTACATGTTCCAGATCTTCACATAAACTCACCGCCCACTCACTGACTCACCCAGAGCAACTTCCAGTCCCTCAAGCACTATCCATGGTAAGTTCCCTATACACATGTGTCATTTCTTGTATCTTTTGCATGCTATTATCACTGTATATTTTCTATGTTTAGATACCATTGTTTTGTAATTACAGTATTCAGTGCAATAACCTGCTGTACAGATTTGTAGCCTAAGAGCAATGGGCTAAACTACATAGCCTAAGCGTGTAATGGACTATACAATGTAGCTGTGTATAAGCACACACTGATGTTCACACAGTGACAAAATTCTCTGATGATGCATTTCTGAAGGCATATCCTGTTGTTAAGCAACATATTACTGTGTGTGTACATATGTATATTTATTTATGCATTTTTTGCATTCCTTTGGTTACTAATGAGGTTGGGCATCTTTTCAGGTGTTTTTTGGTAGACTTTGATAATTATTTGTTTCTAGGCATAATTTATTGTTTATTTTGAAATGTAGGTATTTAGTACAAATACTATTTCTTTTTTAAGAACTTTGTGATAGAGAGCTCATGTACACACATGAAAGATAGAGAAAGTAGCTCATTTGCCAGTCAAGCTATGATTTCCATTCCCAGGCCCTCCAACCTGTCCAGATCCTGGACATGTACGTGCATGCCCGGCATGTTTTCAAGATAATTTAGGAATGTGAATTCATGGTCAGCCATGTGGCTTCCATCACTGCAATCCAGTTTGCTACTGAATCACCAGGTTGGGCCTCAGGTATCGTTTTCTACATAGAATTTTTCATCATCATTTCATGGAAAAACAGATTAATCCTGTCTTTCTGACAACCTTATACTCTATATTTCTATAATAGTTTCCCTAATTCATGTTTCATACCCACTCTCTTTGGAGTGTCTTAGTTATTTTTTTAAGTAAGTAAAGGTTAATACTATATAGCATAGTTTTATTTACATTAAATAAAACTCTATTCTGAAATTGTCATCTTAAAGAGATTCAAACTTTTACAAGTTGAACATCCCTAATCCAAAAATATTGTATTCAAAATAATTAAAAATGCAAAATGTTTGAGTGCTGTAAGTGGAAAATTCCATATCTGACCTCATGTGATATGTCACAGTCAAAACATGGCAAAAATATTGTATAAAATTACTGCCAGGTTACATGTTTGAGGTGTATGTGAAATACAAATAAATGTTGTTTAGGCTTGGGTCCCATTCCTAAAATATATCATTATGTATATGCCAACATCTCAAAATTCAGAACATCTGAAATCCAAAAAACTTTTGGTCCCAAGCATTTTGGATAATCAATGTTCAATTTGTACACATTTATATTTACATCTAATAGTCAATAACGTAATAGTAATTGTTAGCATTTTTTGATGCTTACTATGTGACTTCCACACCATTAAGCATCTAATCATCATTCTGTTAATCACATTTAATCACAGAACATCTTTACAATGTATAAAATGCTTTTTTCCCAGCATGAATACAGTGAATATCAGTCAAGTCAAGTCATTTTTGTGTCTTTTAAATGTTTATTTTCTTTACCTGACTAAACATTCAGTGTATTTTTTTTTTTTTTTTGTGAGAGGTTTCTTTTTTACTATAGGGTGTGTGCACTCACCAGAAAGACAGAGAGAGACAGAGAGACAGAAAGTGAGAAATCACCCCCTAGGGGAGATGGCCACACCGCAATCCCTTCTCCTCCATTCTCCTCTCAGGATCTTGGTCATGCACGCATACGCACTCGGCGTGAGTTTAAGCCACTGGGTCCAGGACTCGAACTCAGCTACATGGGAGTCCAGCAACATAGCCATTATGCTAACTGCTGGTCCCAACATTCAGTATATCTTGAGTGCCTCTCTCACAGTCTGACTTGCTTTGATCAGCATTAAATCTTCCATATTTGTCCACTTTGTATCAAGTGTCAAGATTTCTTTGTTTTTTATGGGTGAGTTATTAGTATTCCATAAAGTACCAGTGTTATTATCGATATTTTCAGACTTATCCCTGCCATTTTGTTCATTATCTTCTTGGTTATTTTGTGTTCTCTTATTTCTGTTTATCTCTCTTTAGTTTTCCTGATACAGTAATCCTTTTAATACTTCTTGTGTTGGTAAATTCATTCAGATTTTTTTATTTTAATCTGGAAATAATTTTACTTGTTCTTTCCACTTGAAGGATAATCTTGCTAGGTACAGTATTTGTAGTTAAAATTATTTTTCTTTCCTTCTTTTTTTTTTTTTTTTTTAATTAAGCTTTTTTCCATAGAGCATGTGTGCTCACCAGGGAAAGACTGAGAGACAGAGAGAAGAAAAATGAGAAATTACTCTCTATAAGGGTTATGTACACACCATAATCCCTTCTCCTCCATCTTCTTGGGACATTGGGAATACATGCACATGCACCCTGCATGATTTTCAAGTGACCAGATTCAGCACTCGAACTGTAGTCAGTTATGTGGAAGTTTAGCACCTTAAGCACTACTTTACCTGCCACCCCCCCCAATCGTTTTTCTTTTCGTGTTTTGAACATGTCTATCCATTCTTTCTTTGCTTGCATTGTTTCAGTTGAGAGGTTTCATGTTAACCTAGTCTTGATTTTTCTCTAGTGTCGTTTGAACACTGTTGTCTTTGTCTTTGATTTTTACCAATCTGGCTATAATGTGCTAAGGGGAAGATCTTCATAGGTTAATTTTATTTGAAGTTCTTTGTATTTCCTGTGTATGGGTGTTTGAATATTTCTCTAGGTTTTGAAAATTTCCTGCAAGTATTTCATTGAACACATTTCCTATGCTGTTACCAGATTCTTCACCTTCTGGAATACCAGTTTTTCAGATATTAAAGGATATAACGGTATCTAGTATTTCCCATATGTTGTCCTTAGTTTTTTAGTTATTTCTTCATTCTTTTTGGTGTTTTTATTTTTTTTTCCCTCTAAATCAGAGGCTTTGCCTTCTAGATCTGAGAGTCTACTTTCTACATGATCTAATCTGCTATTAGTACTTTTAAGGGTTTTGATTTCCTGTAATACAGTCTTCATCTCTAGAAGTTCTGTTTGCTTCATTTTTTATGGTGTTTATCTCTTTCTGAAGTTCTTCCTTCAGGTTGTGGAATGACTTCCTCACCACCTGGAGTTGGTTGTCTGTCTTCTCTTACATCTCATTCAGTTTTGTCACCATATATATGCTGAATTCTTCTCCTGACATTGCTATGAATTATTTTGTGCTATATATGGCTGAAGAGGAATTGTTCTGTTTCCTTGAGGGAGAGATATTTCCTTGTTTTCTCATTTTTCTTGTGCCTCTGAACTAGTTTTTGATCATCAGAATTTTACATTTCTTCCTACTTTGGGGTGTGGGGTAGATTCTGTAGTGTCAGGGGAAAGAAGAGTTCTACTCCTTCTAATCATATAAGGATGTATGTAGCGAGCTTTAGGCATTAGTTCCTCTCTCCATCACTCAGGATCAGATTCGCCTGTGGTGAACTGGAGAGCTTCAACTAAACGAATGAGTGGGCGCATATCTCAGAGAGCTGTGAAATCTTGAAATACATCTGCTTGGGCAAAAAGCAGCAGCATGGAAGTCTGAGATGCATAGTCCCTCTGTGACTCAGACCCATTCTCCTACTGTTGCTCGCTTCTGTACCATGGTGGGGGAACTCAGGGAGCTGATAGTGGTGAGATACAGGGGAATGGACGGTCCAAAAGCACATCTTTGTGGGCAAAAGGCAACAGCAAAAAAAGGCTGAGACATGTGGTCCCTTTGTGACTCAGTTTCTTTCTCCTACCATGGTTCACTTCTGCACCATGGCAGGAGTGGGGGTGGGGAGTGGTGAGAACACAGGGAACTGATGGTACAGGGGCACAGGGAAGGGAAGATGCAAAAACATACCTGCATAATAACTTTGTCTGAGATTGTACTGTTATGAAAGTGTTGAGCCTGAATTTTTGTTTTGTTTTGTTTAGCATAGCATGCATGCGGTAGCCAGACACACAGAGAGAAGAAAAGTGAAAAATTACTCCTCAGGGGGCGTGGCCTCACCCCAATCCCTTCTCTTCCATTCTCCTCTTGAGATTTTAGGCAAGCATGTAAATGCCCTCAGCATGATTTTCAAGTCATAGGATCTGGGACTCAAACCATAGTCAGCCATGTGGGTACCGAGCATGTTAAACACCACACCATCTGCTCCCTGAGATTGATTTTGATCACAAGCAATTAGGAGGTATCTTTATAAACACTGTTGTAAGAGAATATAGTTGTAAGACAAACTATTCATCTTAACAGAGAATGCTTGATATGTAGGAATAATATCACAAAGTTCTAAGGAGAATAGGCAGTGGCCTCTAAAAGCACTCTATTCATATCCCACATCTTAGATTCAATACATTTGTTTAACCTCACCCAGCTTAATTTATCTCTTTTGTTAATGAGATTAAAAAAATAAAATCCTCATGCTTATTGTAGACATGAAACTAATAAAGAATATAAAATTCTTAATATAGTACCTGGTCTCTAGAAAATAGTATACACCTTATAATTGGCTAAATAGTAGCCTGGGTCTAACTGAATCACGATCAGGGGGCTGCTGGTGAGGAAGAGAAAGAGGATGAGAAAGAGAAAGCCCTCTATCTTGCCAGGACCAGGGGAATTGGAAAGAATGAGACAAAGACATAGAGTAGAAATGCACACAGGCAGCCTGAGCCTACGTAGCCCAAGCAACTTATGCCGCTGCTTGAGCCACCCAGACAAACTGGGCCTCTTTATTTATAGTACAAGGAGACATCACACATGTATGTTTCATGACACTTCATAGATTCGTTGCCAAGTTACAGACAATAAGAAGCAGTTAGCAAATCTATAAGGGCTTAGTCATACTGGGCCAGGTGTATCCCTTGGTGATAATCCCATCAAGAGAAAGTCTCATCTTCTTTTCTAATGCAGAGAACTAGCTGTTAGGCGTGGGGAAGGAGCTAAAGAACTTCTCCATAAGGAGTGCACCACCACACCCAGAGAAGGCTAAAGAACCTTTCAGATGCAGAGCAGGGATTGGATTTTACTAATTGGGGTCAAGATGTTTCTTGAAGTCCATCAGATGTGTCTGTTGGAATGCCCCTAGTAATTTCCACCCTTGCTCTGTCTGCAGCCAAGGTCAAGGAAAGGACAAGTTTCAAGGTTCTGCCAAACCCCAAAAGGACAGGTGGTGTTTGCTCAGAGCATGTCCCCACACCTCAGGTTCTCTCTCTAAATGTGTCCCCATAGTAGCCATATTGCAATTCTGCTTATTTTGATGGTACAAAAAACTACAGTAGCTGTGTACACATCAGCTATGTACCCCAGCTTAGAAACTGAGAACTGATTGTAAAATAGGAAAATGAGTGACTCTTGTACTTCTAGTTATAGCCCAAAGAGAATCTTATATACTCTAAGGTTAAACTGCAGGTGTTCTATACTATAACTGATATCTCTACAGCATCAAGAATAATACTAGAGGGAACCAGCAGTTAGCGTAATGGCTACGTCGCTGGACTCCCGCGTAGTCGACCACGGTTCACGTCCCAGACCCGGTGGCTTAAACTCACGCCGGGCGCGGGTGCGTGCGTGCCCAAGATCCCAAGAAGAGAATGGATTGCAGCGTGACCATCCCCCCTGGGGGGTGATTTCTCCCTTTCTGTCTCTATGTCTCTCTCTGCGTGTCTGGTGAGCGCATGCACCCTATAGCAAAAATCTCTCAAAAAAAAAGAGAATAATACTAGAAGCACAGTAGAAATTCATTAAGTAATTCCTGGATTTAAATAATATTCTAGCCAATATCTATGTTTAAGGAGGGTGTTATAGAAAATATTATTTTCCTTACTGAACAACAATTTTTAAATTAAAAAATATATTTATTTAATTTTTTTATCTTATTATTATCATCATTGATTTCCTATAGGGCAGGTGTACTCACCAGAGAATGAGAGAGAGAGAGAGAGAGAGAGAGAGAGAGAGAGAGAGAGAGAGAAAGTGAGAAAGCAAACTGCCAGGTCTGGGACCTGAATCATGATCGACCTGTGGGAGTCCAGTTCCTTCACCACCATGGCACTGATATGGAAGGACCTTGAACTCATGAATAACTCAGGGCTGATAGCTGCCTAAAGCTTCTGCCCTCCAGCAAACTTCCTGCCCCTCCCAGGAGCTACAGGGTAAACTGAAAACCTTGAATAGATTGGGAGCCAGAAGTTAGCATAATGGCTATGTTGCTGGACTCCCACGTAGTCGACTGTGGTTCGCATCCCGGACCCGGTGGCTTAAAACTCACGCTGGGTGCATGTGCGTGCGTGCCCAAGATCCCGAGAGGAGAATGGAGGAGAAGGGATTGCGGCGTGACCATCCCCCTTGGGGGGTGATTTCTCGCTTTCTATCTCTCTGTCTCTCTGTCTGTCTGGCGAGCGCACGTGCCCTATAGCACAAACCTCTCCAAAAAAAAAATAATAATAATAATAATAATAAAATTAAATTAAATTAAAAAAAAAAGCAAACCTTGAATAGATTAGTACCTTGAGTAGAATAGACTTCTGTTTCTCTGCCTCCTCCCTTTGATGCTGTGTAGAGCATTCCAAGTCCCTGACCCAAT
Organism: Tupaia tana; assembly: GCA_026018925.1. Taxonomy (NCBI): domain Eukaryota; kingdom Metazoa; phylum Chordata; class Mammalia; order Scandentia; family Tupaiidae; genus Tupaia; species Tupaia tana. Next base: position 107,047,515 of record JAKSZU010000001.1, read on the forward strand.
GCCCCATAAAAGACCATGTCCAACCCCCAGTGGGGGCTGGAGATTCAGAGTGTTAACTCCTCCTTGCCTGCCAACATAATAAACAGTTCTCCTAATCTCTCCAAGTGCTGCTTTCCCTTCCTTGGTGTCTAATTCTCTGCAACAGCTGAGCCCCAAATTCAAATCTTTAAATTAAAATCTTTAAATTATTTACAATCCAATTATCTCATGTATCAGCTCCATCTTTATCTTCCAGTTTTCATAAATAGACATAAACATTTTGATATAATTTCTACCACATCATACCTAGACTTTTTAAATGAGATGACTTTCAATAAAGGGATATATTATATTACATTAGTACTATGGCAATACTGAAGAAGAGCTTCTAAAAAGTTTGTTTGTTTAGAGTTTAATACAAAAAATTTTCAAAATCTCAGTTTTTATGGTACATATTTTCCAACCTTTTGAAGACTACTAATATTACCAATTCTTCTTCCCTAATTCTTCTTCCTCACTAAAACAGCTAAGTGTTGAAAGTTAGGATAAACTAGGGACCAGCAGTTAGCGTAATGGCTATGTCGCTGGACTCCCACGTAGTCGACCGCGGTTCGAGTCTCGGACCCGGTGGCTTAAACTCACGCCGGGCGCGTGTGCGTGCGTGCCCAAGATCCCGAGAGGAGAATGGAGGAGAAGGGATTGCGGCGTGGCCATCCCCCCTGGGGGGTGATTTCTCGCTTTCTATCTCTCTGTCTCTCTCTGTCTGTCTGGCGAGCGCACGCGCCCTATAGCAAAAACCTCTCAAAAAAAAAAAAAAAAAAAAAAGAAAGTTAGGATAAACTATATCACATACGTACTACTTCTTCACCACTCCATTTTGTTTTTTCTCAGTATTCCCCAACTCTCAAGAAAAAAGTGTGCAGTAATTCTGATGAATACATTTACTTTTCTTTTCAATTAAAAATACTGTAATTTTTTTTTAGAATTTCTAATGAGACACTATCAACTCTAGAATATAAGAATGCTTCTTATACAGATGGAGTTTATGGTATTCAGTGGTTGAGGATATGGTATAAATGAAATTGAATTCTCAAACTCCTCTATGTAAAACTTTAATTAATCAAGTTTTCAATTAGTAACCCAACCTGAATGAACAGGGCATATTTTAGGGGAAAAAATTTCAAAAAAAAAAAAAAAAAAACAACCCAAAAACCAAAAAAATGAAGCATGGTACAAGGAATGTAAAATTTGTTATTTTCATGATCAAATGTATCCTTACTAAGAATTGTGCATATTAGGAAATATATATATATATATATATATAGATAGATAGATAGATAGATATATACACATATATACTTATATGTATGTGTATATATCTATCTATATATATATGGTTAAATCCTGTTGCTTTTGAAATTAAACACATTAAGCACTCATTGGTGTGATTAGTACAACTCATCAGACTCTGGGGTTGTTGAATTAAGGTATTTATTTGTATCTATATTCTCTTATGACAATGCTTTAGATAATTATATTATTTAAGTATTCTTTTGAAGAAAAGTTTATCAAAATTGGGCTGTCAAAGGGTTGAGGAAAATAATATGGATTAGCACATAGTGTGTGGAAATTCTGCCAATATCTCACTCGGTTGGAGACATTCACTGATATTTCCAGTGCACCGAATAGAAAAGCTGCAATCATGGTTGCATTCTGCCAAGAGCAATGGAACTATTGTTTTTTCAAAGAGTGAACTAAAAAATAAATTAAGTAAAATGATTACCTTCTTATTTTGTTTGTCAAGAATTCCAAATTATTGGTTTCCAATGACACTTAGTGGAATATCACCCCACCCTCTTCAGAAAGCCCAACTTCAGTTGAAATGTTAATGAAACTAATTAGGTCCTTTCTTTTTAAAATTTATTTTGTCTTTCAGCTTAAACTCTTTTAACCTGAGATGCTGATTTCATTTACTTACTAATTGTTTCTCAGGTTTATATATTTCTTTGTCTTTACAGGTGTAGTCAGGAATGGGGGAGGATAAATAAAAAGAACTATGAAAATATGTGTCTAGTTTCTGCAGTGATAAATCTCTTTTAGATTTTGATTCCACCTGGATAGCTGAATTTGTGTGCATCAGAATGTAAAGACTAAACAACTAACAGAAGGACTGTCAAAGGATTATCATTTCAAAGTTAGAAGTGGCAGAAGGCGACTCCTGCAGATTTTGGAAAAATTACTAAGCTTGGGCTATATTTAGATAGAACTAGTAAATAAGCAGAAACAAGCTTTGGATGATGGTTAATGTTCCTCTCTAGGAGAGATAATGTCATTTTTAGATGGTCATATTCACATTATTTTCCACTATTTTTTTTCAATATATTTTACTTTTCTAAAAAGGAATGAAATCCACAAAGGACAGTAAGTAGAGCTGAAAGAAAAACTTTAACTAAGGTAAGTTTAATAGAATTTATCTGAGCATTTAAAAATTCATGCATTGGGCAGCACTCAGAACCAGAAGATGTTTGGAGTGCTCCAGTCGAGCAGCCTGAGCAGCAGGCTTTTCTAGGTTGAATGAGTAATGACCTGATTAGCTACAGCCAGGGCTTTGCCTTCTGTGAGCATGATCCAATTGGAACACCCCAGTTAGACATTAGTTGATAGTAGTTAGTTAAGCCAAAATTTAGTTAAGCCTAAATTTTGTTTCATAGTTTATATTGGGTTTTAGTTTGTAGCAACTAAAAGTTCTGGAGCTGTCTTAGACTACTTATCTTCCAATTAAAAAAAAAAATTAATAGGAAAACTAATTTAAGATTAGACCTTGGGGCCAGGAGATGGTGTGGTGGTTAAGGTGCTGAACTTGCACATGACCTGTTGCTGATCATGTCCCAGACCCAGTGGATTGAAAGTGTTGCCAAAAACCAGATGACGCCAAGGAATGGAAAGCAGCACTCAGAGACATTAAGAGAACTGTTTATTACACTGGTGGGAATGGAGGAGTTAACACTCTGAATCTCCTGTCCCCAACTGGGGGGTTGGACATGGTCTTTTATGTGGGAAGGGGCTTTGGGACTGGGAATGGGCTCAGACCTCAACCTAAGCAACATCAAAGGGAGGAAGGAGAGAAGCAGGAAGTCTAATCTACTTAAGGTACTAATGTATTCAGGGTACTCAAGTATTCAAGGTACTAATCTGTTCAAAATTTTCAGGTTACCCTGTAGCTCCAGGGAGGGGCAGTAAGTTTGCCAGAGGGCAGATATTTTAGGCAGCTATCACCCTGAGTTATTCATGAATTCAGGGTCATTGTATATTAAGAGCACATGGAGCCTGTGTGTGTGTGCTCCAAAAATCCTGAGAGAGTAGATGAGAAGGGTTTGTGTTGTGGCCATTGCCCCTGGTGCATGCTTTCTCACTTTCCCTCTCTCTGTTCCTCTCTTTCTCTGGGGAGCGCGCATGTCCTATGATCCAAAAAATAAAAAATTAGATCTTAATGATCAATAATCCAGGAAGCTTCTGTTCTCACGGGATTATGCTTAGCTCCACCCTGGTCCTAAACTTAGAATATTTAGGAGGAGAAAATGGTATCATTTTTGAGGAAAGTGTCTTAGACCGTGGACACAGAACACTAGAGACTATATTGTTAACTCTGGGTATCAACTTACTGTGCTTAACTTCAGAATGTGTTTATAACATCTTTAAATGTTGTTGAAAAAGAGATCAAATAAAGAACTATTAACATTGAAATAATCTCATAAGGAGACTGGATATAAAATTTCTTAAACACTTCCTCCATATGTTGTGTGCTGATAGACACACACACACACATATAAACATACATGTATGTATATATACACACATGTATATATGTATATAAATATGTGATGAAAGAAACACAGAGATTTTTTAAAGAATATAATCTATCTCAAGAAGGTGAAACTTTTTTTTAATAATTCACAGCAATAAATGGAGAGAAGTAGTACCTTGCTCCTTGCTAGATTTACACAAAGTCATTCTTAGTCCAGGACTTCTAATTATAATTAGATTGAGAAAAATGTTAATGTTATACTAAAGTATTGGTTATGGTATGGGTTGTGTCCTCTATAGCTTACAAAATTTAAATGATCTTAAGGTTTTTGAAATGTAGTTTGAAAATAATTGCTAAAGAAATCTTCATGGACCAACAGGTGGTATGCAGGTTAAGGCAACTGGGTCCCACATGGCCAGTTATGCAGTTTGAGTCCTGGAACTGGTGGCTTGTAAAACACCCAGGTGCATGTGTATGCATACCCAAAATTCTGAGAGGAGAATGGAGGAAAGGGTTTGTGTTGTGGCCAAACCCACAGCAAGTGTTTTTTATTTTTACTTTTCCACAGTCTCTCTCCAGAAACCCATGGGCCTTATAACAAAAAGAAAAAACAAACAAACAAACAAACAAAAAAAAACTCACAAAACTTCATATTAATTCTGACATTTAGAGAAATCTGACACAGAAATAAAAGTATTAGGTAGAGGGAAAAGTAGTTAGCATAATGGCTATGTCGCTGGACTCCCATGTAGTCGACTGCGGTTCGAGTCCTGGACTTGGTGGCTTAAACTCACACCAGGCGCATATGCATGCGTACCCAAGATCCCCAGAGGAGAATGGAGAAGAAGGGATTGTGGCATGGCCATCCCTCTGGGGGGTGATTTCTCACTTTCTATCTTTCTGTCTCTCTCTGTCTTTCTGGCGAGCACATGCGCCCAATAAGAAAAACCTCTCAAAAAAAAAAAAAAAAAAGTATTAGGTAGAAAAATACTGTACATTACAATAATTATAGTAATTTTTTTGGTAACAACTACAGAGGCAATAAACCAATGTCATCACTATGAAAATGGTTGAAAAGATGATATCTATTATAATGAATGCACATAGTGACAAGAATGTTCTATATGTGTTCGGCATGCTACATCTTGGACAGAAGACGTGTGTGTTTTGTGTACGTAAAATTTTAGATAAGAAGTTTTGAACTATAAAGGAGTATTTCTATTAGTACAAATGGACTCTTAGAAATTAGTTGAAAAAGATTAGTTAATAATTATAGTATAAAAAATTAATTTTGTAGAGAGACATTTGTGCTTCAATGGAAAATCAGGCATTGTTTAGAGCATGCCTATCTTGGTAATCGTATTCTAGAATTATCTTTTTTGGAGTTATTTTAGAACTCTAAATTATAGACAGTTGATAACAATGCAAATCCTTTTTTATAAATAAGCTAATTCTGTCCTGTATAGGTTCAATTTATTTCCTTTTCCCAATGTACAAGAAGTCAGTTTTGCTTCCGACGGCACATTCATTTCAAAAGATCTGGTCCATAAATATTTCTTCGATTCTCCACTGAATGAGTTGTTAACATTTTATTAGTTTCCTCATTAATAATGAGTTAAATAAATTATTTAACATATGTTATTATTATGTCTGTATCAGATTCAGTTTTACTTAAAAATGATCCTTTCATAAACATTTTTCCAGGTTATTAAAAACAGTACATACACTTAATTAGATATACATATTTAACATATATAATTTAAAACATCATTGAGGAAGGTCAAGAGTATTAACTGCCAAATTATTCTGGTGAGCCACAGGGAGAAAAGCATTAAAGCTTTTGTTTTTAATTGTCCTTATATTCATGTATATATTTGACTTTCTGTATCCTTTTGCATGGTTTTTGTTTGCTTGGTTTTTGTTTTTTTGTTTTGTTTTGTTTTGTTTTACTACAGGGTATGTGTACCTGCCAGAAAGAGACAGAGAAAGAGGGAAAAGGAGAGAGAAAGTGAGAAATCATCCCCCAAGTGGGATGGCCATGCCATAATCCCTTCTCCTACATTGTTCTCTTGTGATTTTCACACACAGGCACACACGCCTGACATAATTTTCAAGTCACTAGGTCCAGAACTCAAATCACAGAGTTCTCCATGTGGGATCCAGCATCTTAACCTCCATAACACCTACTATTATTCTAAAGTATAAGTTATGGTATGGATTGTGATATGCATGTGATATTTTTACCAGCAATAAATAAATAAATAAATAAATAAATAAATAAATAAATAAATAAATAAATAAGGGGCCCAGCCACAGTGGCTCAAGCTGGAGGGCTGGCTGCTGGGAGATGGTTGAGGCCACATGGAAGGCCCCAGCTCAGCTCCCAGAACAATTTAAACAGGCTAAGCATGGTAGGGTGTACCTGTGGTCTTAGTTAACGGGGAGGCAGGGGCAGGAGAATCATGATGCAATTAGACTCTGTCAAAAATACTCTCCTCCTCTGTTTCTCTCTGTCTTGCACACATCCTCCCTCTAAACAAAACCAATAAAGAACAGTATACCAAAGTAGAGTAAACAACTTTGACAATTCAATGTATACTTCTCCTGAAAAATATAGAAATGTTATCAAATGGGCACAGCATAATGTAATTGTCAATGTTAAATAGAATAAATATGTCTGTATCTTTAATTTAATCATTACGCTCTGTATGCATAAAGTCACAACTAAGATAATTATTAAAATAGAATAAAATAAACAAATAATAGCTAATCATCCAGCCAGATACTACTGAAAGAGTAATTGAGGTTTTTGTTTGTTTAAACACATTTAGTTTATTCTAGTGAATAAAACACATTGAACACTATATAAAGTTCCTTAGTAGCAATGAATGAGTGAAAAGGACTTGCACTAATGTTTAGCATCATTTAAAGATATAATAGAAACATTTTTAGTTCATATGGAACTTTATTTATCCATCATTATTAGCTTGGTCAAAGAGAAGACAGTAAAAATCACCTAAATTTTGGGTTTTATCATGACAATACAGTGATAAGCATTCAAGGAAATTCATGCCTGTGAATATTTTCTAAATATGTGCCATATTTTTGTGGTTCACGGATACTCATAGTGTTCAAGGACAGAGTCATGTTAATTTCTTAAATTGCAATTTCTACTATAATAACAATTTGTCCTTTGCTTGATACTGTAAATGGATGGGAGAATGTTGAGCTGCCTTGTGATATCCTTGGTTCTTTGGGTCCAGATCACTAAAATTACAGATCTGTCCCTAGGTGCAAAATGAAACCACAATCACAAATGAAGTAGGTAGAAAAAAGGGTTTAATAGGAAAGAAAGGAAAGTACACCCAAAAAGGCTCTTGGGCAGGCAGATTGCCAGGTGGCAACTGTGCTTAATACCGGTTAATTGTTACTTTTATTATTAGAGTTGATCATAAATATTTATTAGTGGGAGGTCTGTCATACTACCTATGTCCTTCCTTTGAATTAGAATCCGCGTGTTTTCTCCTGCTCTTGTGCACTTTTCTCACAGGTAAGGAATGAGGAATTTGACTACCTTATTGCTCATGCCCAGTGTGAGCCAGGTTGTTTAATTAGACTGCCTAATTAATTCATCATCCTAGTGGGAATTAGGGCGTTGACCAAACCCGGTGTTGACCAAAATGCTTGCTTGGGGATTAGGGTGTTGACCAAAATGCTTGCTTGGGTCTTTTTAATAAGAGAAAAATCTAGGAATCATCCCTGTATGCTTCCCTCAGGCCCCAAGGAAGGAAGAGGGCAAATTGCCTGGACCTCCTGGCGCCCAGGGCTAGGTGAGTCTTTTGCTTTTCTCTCAGGGCTGCCTGCTCATGGCTAACTGCCTACCACAATACTTGGAGAGGAATTTGAGAATAAAGATTGAGAATTTATTCTAATATTTGTAATAGTAAACAAAAGTTTAAAGTATAGTGTTCTCATTGCATGAGTGATGCTCCTATCCACTGAAACCCATAACAAAATTTTCCCCCAACAAATTGCTAATCCATTCATTTAATAATGCATATATTTATTTCCTAAACAAATACACATTGAGCACTTTCTATGTGCTAGGCATAATCTAGTCCTGGGTTTCAGTGATAGACATAAAAATGTGGACAGAAGTCTGATTACTTTTCCTATTTTTCCAAAATCTTTTCAAAAAGTACTGGGGAAGTCATGCCCACAAACATTAACAGACCATTTATTTTCTATTAGCAGGATTCTTCCTACCTCCTGTCCCTGGCATAGTATCTTTGAGATGTATATTTCAACAGATTACAGTGTATTATTTTGCTTATCTCTTTCCCAAGACACAGAACTTCCCTTTTCCTTGAGATGTAGATTAAGCCTTTCTTTAACTAAGACACAGATCTTCCCTTCCAATCACCAACCTAAGAATTGTGGAACCCACCTATAACCTATATAAGCCCTCCCCCCCACATGTCCCACCTTTTTGGGCCAGACCAGTGGAAAATCTTTTCACTAAATGCTGTCAGTCTCAAAAACAAATAAAAGGAACCCCTGTACATGATCACCTCCGAGAAAAGGCAGGTATGCCTCGTCTCCGGGCCTAGGTCACTCACAGTTGGCTTGGAAATAAACCGCATTAATTATTAATTATTAATTATTAATTTTACAGTTGGTTATTTTTTTCTGTTGACAACAATATCCTTTTTTTTCTTTTCTTATTTCCATTGCAAAGTGTAAGGGCTAAGCTTTTTCCTTGCCAACCTATTACTTCTTCAATCTTGGTCTTGTCAACGGAAATAACAAACTCTGCAATAATAATAATTACTGTGGTTTATTTATAAGCACAAGTGTGTGCAAACTAGGCCCTGAGAAGAGGAAAACATGTCTTTCTTGGGGGTAATCAGGTACAGGAGATCCTTTTATTTGATTTTGAGAGTGAGAGACAAGGTTTGGAATTTAGTGACTAGAATTTTTCCATTGGTGTGGCCCCAAAAGGGAGACACCTGGGAGCAAGAGCTGGTAGCTTTTTGGTGGGTTTTATAATTCTTAAGTTGGTGATTGGAAAGGAAGGTCTATTTCGGAAAGGCACCAGCAAAGAATGTACTGTAACAGAGATAAGTATCTTGTGTATGTCACAAGATACTGCCCTGAGTACATGATGGAGGAAGGGTCTTGTTATCAATGAGTCAATGATCTCTCAATGTCTGTGGATGTGACTCACCCATCAAGGATACTATGCCAAGCACAAGATGTAGGAAGAGTACTGTTATCAACTGGGCCAAAATGATCTGTTAATATTTGTAGATATGACACACCCAGGCCCTGTGGAAAGGATTTTGGAAACAGGAAAAAGCCTGTCCTCAGACCCATTCCAGAAAAGAACTTTCTATTTCTTCCCTTGAAAAATAATTTCTTCCATTTTGTTTTGCATATGTGTTTATTGCCCGAAGGCATGTATGCTTGCAAGAGAGTGAGAGAAACCCCACCTCCCGCAATGTGACAGGATCATACTACAGTTCCTTTTTTTCTATTTCTTCATAAGTCAGTATTTGGTGTGCAAATACACAGGAAACGGATTTGGTTTTTCAGTAACTGGGGCCAGGATTTAAATCACTGTTGCCTAAATGGGATTAAACATTACATACCTAACAGTTAACCACTGCTATAGGCTAGCCAATATCTCCATATTAAGATTTTGTTTGTTTGTTTGTTTATTTTTTTCTGCACTTAAATATTATCCTCTTTAAAAGTCATTCCTGACAAACCATTCATAAGACACCAACCCCTGCATATTTTCTTGCATGCAATGATTTTTATTTTCTTGAATACCTTTTTTATGCCTGAATTATTTTATTGATACATTTGCTTTTGGGTTTATTGCCTGTGTTCTCCATATGTATATATATGTATGCTCCCTGAGGTCAAGAAAAATATTTATCATGGTTTCCCCATATTTCTTCAGAATAAATTAATGCTCAATAAATAGTTAATGCCATGTGGAGATTGCATTTTGGTGAGTGAAGACAGGTAAACTGCCTATCTATATTATGTCATTGATAGCTATATGTTTTCCATAGTTATGACTTTTAAGAAAGTAGTAAACTAGGGAGGGTAATAGAGCAGTGTTTTACAAAGTTTTGTCCTAGACTAGTTACAGCTAGGTTGTATGGATTCTGAATCAGAATTCTGAAGGTGGTTCCTAGCAATACATTTGTTAAAGAGTCCTCCAGATTCTGATGCATACTAAAGTCTGAGAACCACTGAAAGAAAGATTTGGAGGTGTTTTCATAGAGTCGTGTTGCCACAAATGAGCTGCTTGTGATGTGTGTAGTCTAGTCCTTTCGACTGACATTGAATGGTTTGAGGATGTATTTTGTCCTCCCTACGTTTTGTCTCTTTATCATAGTCTCTTCAGCCCACATTAGCTCATTCATTTTCACCAGTGAACAGTTTCTAAGAAAGCAAGAACAGAGGTTTGAGAAATGAAAACACTTGCAGAACATTCGTGGAGGACTTTGATAGAAATGGAGCAATTTTTCAGTCTAATGATTTCTGTTCAGGTAAGCTGTTTGGTTATTTTTACTCAGACCTTGAAGCTATTGTGTCAAAGACAAAAAGTATCCTAGATACTTAACATTTCCGTGTTTGGCTGATTTTACGTATTTTTATGCTTTATATTTTAGATGATATTTTTAAGTACTTAGTGCCTACCTACTTGAATGATTTAATTGAAAGTAATGTTCAAACAGTTTTTCAATCTATAAATTTATAATAAAAATCTAAGTAAGTATTAGCATATAATATAAAAATAATATTTTGGCCATTAGTTATATCACTAACTTTAAATAGATTGCCTAAACTTTTAGCACAGGGCAGAAGAGGAGTATATTTCTTTTTCTTTTTTCTTGTAAATAAAAGTGTTATATCTGGCAAACTGGAGAGTTGGTGATTCAGGTACTGGATCTCACATGACTAACTAAATGTTCAAGTCCAGGACACAGTGGCTTGAAAAACATGGTAGGAGTGTGCATGGGTTTGTGCTCAAAATCCCCAAAAGAGAGAAAAATAGAGAAGGGATTGCAGTCTCTGTCTCTCTCCAGTGATTGCATGCAGCTTTTAACAAATTAAATAAAAAATACGTTAGAGTACCATGTCCTCAAAATCTCATTAACCTTTCAGATAGTTATTTAGCTAGTTATTTACACTTATTTGTGTAATTTTGCATATATATGTGTGAATATATTTCAAATGTCTAGCATTGAGTATAAAATATCAATCTACATCATCTTTTTTACTTTAATAAATTAAATGATTTTAAGATAATATTTTAAATGAATAAATTATGTCACCCTTAATTAATCTAACATACTACTTAAACAGCAATTTGTCTGTTTATAACTTTTATTTTTTGGCTATAGGGCATGTGTGTTTGCCAGAGGGAAACAGAGAGAAAGAGAGAGAGTGAGAAATCACTCCTCAGGAGGATGGCCATGCCACAATTCCTTCTCCATTCTCCTCTTAGGATTTTGGACACACAAGCACACAGACCTGGAGTGTTTCTCAAGCCACCAGGTCCTGGACTTGAACTGTGCAGGTGGCAATGCTGGATCCAGTTGCCCTAATCTCCAAGTCATCTGCTGCCCATGTTTCTAATTTGTTATCACAACAATAATTAGATGATATCCAGTAAGTTCCAAGCTGTCAAATTTATGGATGAAAGGAAAATTTGATGTTGTTTTCCTAATTTCTCCTTAGAAATGCTGCATACACTTACCTTTCCACTGAGCATATATGAGGAGAAGCTTTTTCTCAGCAATATGACCTAATAGCATTGTTTTTTCTTTACTGGTACAAAGGTGAGAAATCATGACCCCTCACTCTCTAAATGTTTACCACTCTGATAGGAAAGGGGAATATTTTATTAGCCGTGGCCCATTGCATTTCTTCCTCTGAGATTTGTTGTTAATGTTCTCACTCCATTTTTCAAAATTGGGGTAGGATATCTATTGTTTTCTTTAAAACGTGTATATTCTCATTACATATCATTATTATTAAATTGCATGATACATTTGAAAGATTTTAGAAGTTTCTGCTTTGACTTCTTTTAACTTTAGGGAAAACTTAAATTTTCAGTGTGTATAAATGTCATGTAGTCAAATTATTCACTCCTGCTTTATGGCCCCTTAATTTGTCATCATTCTTAGATACACTTTCTTAATCCAGAAGCTTCGATATACTTGTCCATACACACATATGTGCATGTGTTCTTCAGACCTCTGTGCTTTGTATCTTTGCATTTTACTTTATAGTTCAACTTTATTTCAATGTGGTGCTCAGTTTGAAGGTAGAGTTAAAGATGAATTTCTTTCCCCCTGAATGGATGGCATATTTTTAGAAGCCATTATATTTACATATGCAGCACAGGTAAATATTTTCATATTTTAGATTGTGTTCTTTACATAGAAAGACAACAGTGAAGAAGTCAGACAAAGTATCTACTCTAATGATAATCAGACTTGAAGGAGAAATAACAGAAAGTAAATTGATCAATCAAAATTTCAAAAGATTGTGGCATGCATGCTATTTAGAATTTAACAAGGATTTCATAATGGATAGGATAGAAAACATAATTCTAAGACGAACTCAAGATTCCCATTCTCTGGTGCAGAGGCCTACATAATTGCCATGTGCAGAGTATGGGCAGGACCTGTGAACATGAACGGAGACTTGCTTGCTGGCTTATTTTTTGTTGTGTAAGGCTCCATTTTAGTTAACTGAGGGAAGTTGGGTCTTGGTGCCTCTGAAGAAGGAAGTGATCATGATGTGAGAGATCTGCATAAATAGGACCAGAGAGAGGTCAGTAACTTAGCTGCTGAGAAAACCCTTTAGCTGCAGTCCTCCAGAAAACAGGAACCTCAGCTCTATAACTGCAAGAAACTGACTTCTGCTAAACATGTGAAAAATGACCTGGATTCCAGATGAAAATGAAGCCAATCAACGACTTAATGACACGTAAGACTCTGAGGAGTGACCATAGAGCACAGAAAACACAGATGGGTATACTTTAAATAGGACAGTCCCGTAATGACTAAACAGTAGGGCATTCCTGGCATTTGAAAACATAAATGCAATGTAATATGAACCATGCCTTTAAAAATACTCTCGATTGCTTCAGAGAGATAAATTCTAGAAAAGGGAGAAGGCAGCAAGAAAACCATTGCTGTAGAAATACCCCAACTAGGAGGAATAAATGTCTTGGACTATAGCTGTTGCTGAGAAGATGAATATTGAATAGGTACAGGACGAGTTTGAGGGGTTGTCTACAGTTTTCTGATAGATTGCATTGAAAGTTGTGGGAAATAGAGGAAGTGGGAATGAATCCTTCATTTTTGGCTTAAACAGCAAGGTATTATTGGGTTGTCACATTTTTTGCATAGAAAACCAGAAAATAAATGTCATAACTTTTCTGACAGCCTAAAATTAATACTTAATCTCTTCTCTTCCAAAATGATCTATTTGAACTAACAAATTCTGTTCCAATTACTGCTCTAGCCATATTCTTATCACTTGAGATTTGATATACAGTACTTTTTTTCATAACTTTTTTATAAATAAAATTTTTTGTCCATCATGAATTTTCTATTTTTGTCTCATTAATTATTTAAAGTTATTTTTAAAACATATACACATTTTTAGGTTTCTCTAGTTTTCTTTCTGCTTTTGATTTCTAGACATGGCAATGTAGTCAGAGGATGCAATTTGCATGATGGAATCCTTTGTACTTTGTTGGAGCTAGCTTTGTAGTTTGGCACCCGATGGTTGGGTAATATGCTCCACATAGTTCTTTTGTTGAGTGTACTATTATCTAAATGTCCAAATGTCCATTACATTAAGCTTACTAATTGTCTTATTTAAATCATACATATGCTAGTAGTTTTTTAAAATTCTTCTCAGCTCTCTCAATTATTTGGATGTAGTAAAGCATTTCCTTCCAAAATAATGAATTCAGTAATTTCTGCTTTAATCTTGTCAATATTTTCTTTACATATGCTGTGTTCTACTGAGTATAAATTTAGAAACATTATTTTACTACTGAACTAAATGTTTTGGTTATTTTCGATTGAGGTTATTACATTGAGCCTACTTATCTGAAATACCAAGACCAGCAATGTGTTGATAGTATTTGCCTGATATATATTGTTCTGAAAGGTGGACTTTTTCCCTGTGTCTTTACTTTATTGATATGACCCCTGTAAATTATACACAGCTAGAATTTTTAAAAATAAGTTTTGGTAATCCTCATGTTTTACATTGAAGAGCTTAGTCAACTTATATTAGTTGTAGTGAACGACATATTTATTTAAAAAATTTTAAAATACAAAATGATAAAGATTAGTAAAATAAGCCAGTCAGTTCCAGTTCAGAACCCAAGTTCCTTGGGTCTGAACTACCTTTTTTTTTTTTTTTGTTAAATTTCATTTTCTTTTATATATTCAATCACATTATTTGGCTTACAAAATGGGTATTTCAACAGGTGAACATTTCTCCCTAGTATAGTTGATAAAACTATAAAATATCTTTAACTACCGTTTTTTTTTTTTTTTTTTTTTTTGGAGAGGTTTTTGCTATAGGGCGCGTGCGCTCGCCAAACAGAGAGAGATAGAGAGACAGAAAGTGATAAATCACCCCCCAGGGGGGATGGCCACGCCGCAATCCCTTCTCCTCCATTCTCCTCTCGGGATCTTGGGCACTCAGGCACACGCGCCCGGCCCGAGTTTAAGCCACTGGGTCTGGGACTCTAACCGCGGTTGACCACATGGGAGTCCAGTGACATAGCCATTACGCCAACTGCTGGTCCCTTTAACTACCTTTTTAAGGGTATTTCTACAGTGACAGCTTTGGAAGCTAGAGTCTCTCTGGAGAAAAGGGAAAGTTCATTTACTGTCCAGCATAATAAAGTTAATGTCTTTCTCTGTGGCTCAGGTAATGTAATACACAAGTTGCAGTGTTTTGATGCAACTTCAAGTAGTTCCTTTCATGCATTTATGACTAATAACTAAACAGATATACATTTATTAATTTTTTTCATTTATTTTACTTTGACTTTATTTAGGAATTACATTTGAAATGTAATTTTTACAATTATGCAAAATAATTACATTGTTCTAAAATTATATGTGTTAGACAAGGAATCTTTAGAAAAATCTAGCTTCAATCTTTGCCCTTTACAGTTCGAGTCCATTTTTATCCTATCTTATATAACTGCCTGAGGCCATGTCCTGTAGAAGTAGCACCTGAAATAGAACTTTAAGTGTTGGTCATTTGTGGGAGAAAGTAAACGAAAGATATGATAGGAAAAGCAAGGAACTCAGTAAGAATATGAGTTTGCCTACATTATAGGCATATACATATATATAGTACAGGGAGTTCTGGACAGTAAATTATATTATAATTAGTATCACCTGGAGATAAGAGGACTTGTTTTTATGTCAGTTCATTGGTGGTGGAGTGCTTGCTAAGGAAACATGATCTCCCAAGTAAGAGGGCTTTCATTCTACCAAGGTAAAACAAAGGAGGAGCTTAGAGATAGCAGAAGCTAAACTTACAGCATCCAGATGCACCAGGCTTTTCAAGGGTATCTGGTGCTTCACTAAAGCGTTCACTAAAGTAATTTATCCAAAGTCTATTATTGCATTGCAATTTTAAATGTAAATGTTTTATAGTCCATTCATGAGGATAGGAAAGACTCCCTCCCAATGGAACAGTTTAAACCTTTAAACTAATGACACCCCATGCACAGGAATGCATATGTCTGTCATTCACACCATCAGGTTCTCTAGAGAGAAGGGCAGGAACAAGCTGTTTCTGGAAGTAAGAATTTGGTCAGTAGGAGGCTGGGATGTCGGTCCGACTTGACGGCTGGAGTGTCGGTCTGACTTGAGGGCTGGAGTTTGCATGGTTTAGACTTCCTACAGACACCAGTGGAAAGACCATGCATTGTGTTTTATCATCAATCTGCTCAAATGTGCGGCAAAATAGGGAGACAGGATCGTGTGGTTTGAAAGCTGCCATTTGCAAAGTACTGACACTAAATTTTTTCTCTTTATCGTAATGAGTTTTTGCTAACAGCTGTATCTCGGATATAGTCTGTAGACTTACTTGAGGCTGGATTCGAGCTACAACTTCTCAGATATTTTTTGCTCTTCATTCAGAACCAAAGGTGAAGCAGGTGAATTTCTTTATGGTTCTTTCCACATGACATATTTATTTCTTTCTGCTTTGCATGTATTGTGTGTCTTTTAGGGATTGATAATAGTAATAATTATCATTATTACTATTGCAATTATTTGTTTATATTCATATCATATTAGGTATATGTACAAATGAGAAAGAAAGAGAGACCTTCACAGGGTCTGGTGATGCTATGATCCCCTTCCTCTAGGCTTACAGCCTGTTGGATCTTGGGCACTTGCATATGTGTCCAGTGTTTTCCGGGCTGACAGGGCCAAGCATTTTAACCATGATTGCCATGTGAGATGCAATAACTGAACCACAGAGTCCACCTTAGACATCTCAGCTTTATACATGACTCTCTTACATTACTTCTTCCCTCACATAGGCCTTAAACTTTTTTTTTTTTTCTTTTTTTTGGAGAGGTTTTTGCTATAGGGCGCGTGTGCTCGCCAGACAGACAGAGAGAGACAGAGAGATAGAAAGCAGGAAATCACCCCCCAGGGGGGATGGCCACGCCGCAATCCCTTCTCCTCCATTCTCCTCTCGGGATCTTGGGCACGCACGCACACGCGCCCGGCGTGAGTTTAAGCTGCCGGGTCCGGGACTCGAACCGCGGTCGACTACGTGGGAGTCCAGCGACATAGCCATTACGCTAACTGCTGGTCCCTAGGCCTTAAACTTTAACCTTTATACTGCACATATATTCTGGAAAGCCAACAAAATACGGTCTGCAGCAGAGACCCCTACGTAGGCTGCTGTGGGGGGCCCTGGTTCCTGCAATGCCATATATAGAAAGAGCAACAAAGAGACCCTGCAATCCCAGAGATAAAAGGTAGGAGCTCATGTTCCACATGTGCCAATGCCATTCTGCCTCTCACCCATCCAGGACAAACAGGCAGGCCTGAGCCAAGCTGCTCTGTTTGAGCTCATCAATAGGGACCCCTGCCAAGTCTGCCATAGGAGGGGAGATCTCCAACCAGTGCAGCATTCAAATGCCCCATGCAAAGTGGTCTACTACCTTACATTCTACCTGTCAGCTCAGCCTCCATCCACATTGGCAGCCTTTAGCTTTGGGTATATGAAAACCAAACACCTGCAAATAGGAGACTCTGGAGGAAATTTTCCCCCCATAATTCTTTAAGTAGTAAAAGGAGAGAAACTCCCCTCTGAAAACATGAACCCCAAACTCCTACTGTGAATTCCACACTCTCAACCACACTAGAGAAGGAAAATTGACACAGATCCTGCATATATCACAGAGAAGTATAGGAGCACACAGCTACAAAAACACGTTTCAAAGAAGTACCAAGAAATAAGTCTACCACCAGATGACTAAAAATTAAAGCAGAGTCCCCCCAAATAGGAGAAAATCAGGAAATTCCTCCTCCTCAAAGGGTCATAACTCCTCACCAACAATGGATAAAGCTCAAGAGATCACAGAAATGTCAGAAAAACAATTCAGAATATTCATTGTAACAAAACTCAAAGAAATGCAAGAGAAAACAGAGAACCAATTCCATGATATTAGAAAATAGTTCCATGCTGTGAAGGAAGACTATCATAAGTAGACAGACACACTGAAAAAGAATCAAACAGAATTTCTGGAGAGAAAAAAAAATATGATACAGGTAATCAAAAACTCCCTCCAAAGTATCAACAGCAAATTAGACCACTCGGAAGAAAGAATCTCTAATCTTGATGACAAAACCTCCAATTTAATCCAGCAACTGAAAAGAATATAAGAATAACCAATAAAAATGAGGACAATATATGGAAATCCTAGACATCATTGAATGGTTGAATATCTGCATAATAGGTATTCCAGAAGGTGAATAGAGAGTAAAGGCATAGAAAACATATTTTATAATATATTAGCTGAAAACTTTCCAACTTTAGAGAGGAGTATAGATATCCAATCCAGAAGATACAAAGGATACCAAATAAACATAAGAAGATCCTCTCCAAGGGATATCATAGCCAAATTGGTAAAAGTAAAAAACAAAGACGATATTCTAGAAAACGGCAAGGGAGAAATGCCAAGTTGCTTACAAAGGTTACTCCATTATATCAGCATTGGATTTCTCAATTGAAACAATGCAGGAAAGGAAAGAATAGGAAGATATATTTAAAACTTGGAAAGTAAAGCAATTTCAGCCAAGAGTACCATACCCATTAAGATTATCCTTCAAATGAGAAGGAGAAATAAAATCATCCCCAGATAAGTAAATGCTGAAAGAATTCACCAAAACAAAACCAGCTCTTCAGGAAATACTTAAGGTACCATTATACCTAGAAAGCTAAAGGGAAACAAATAGAAATAAGAACATAAAACAACTAGAAAATAAAGGGTAGGTTCACACTTATTGATAATAACATTGAATATTAGGACTAAATTTCCCAACTAAAAGGCTAAAGGTGCATATTCAACGACTTTACACACAAGCAGGTTTTAATTCAGCTTCATCAATTATTTGATAGACAGTTATCTCCACAGATATCAATGTATATATTTATTATAACCATTAATTGTTGTATAAAACTAGATAATAGAGGAAAAGTCCACAATGTTACAAGTATCTGAGTCTTTCTTTGGAATTAATTTTTATTTATTTATTTTATTTTATTATTTTTTTTGAGAGATTTTTGCTATAGGGCGCGTGCGCTCGCCAGACAGAGAGAGACATTAGAGACAGAAAGCGAGAAATCACCCCCCAGTGGGGATGGTCACGCCGCAATCCCTTCTCCTCCATTCTCCTCTCGGGATCTTGGGCACGCACGCACACGCGCCCGGCGTGAGTTTTAAGCCACCGGGTCCGGGACGCGAACCGCGGTCGACTATGTGGGAGTCCAGCGACATAGCCATTACGCTAACTGCTGGTTCCCGGAATTAATTTTTAAAAGTCTAAAATCAAGAATGTGTGGGACCAACAGATGGTGTAATGGTTATGTCGCTGGACTCCCACGTGGTGGACTGTGGTTTGAGTCACAGACCCAGAGGCTTAAAAAACTCATGCCAGCCATATGTGCCCAAGATCCCAAGAGGAGAATGGAGGATTGCAGCATGGCCATCCCCCATGGAGGGTGATTTCTTGCTTTCTGTCTCTTTGTCTCTCTCTGTCTCTCCAGCGAGTACATGAGCCCTATAACAAAAATCTCTCTCTAAAAAAAAAGAACATTATAAAGCCTATAAATCACCAAATCACTAACTTTACCATGTCTTCACTTTTAAACATTTCTTTCAAATTTTGCTCTATTTTTGCTTTTTTGAAGGCTTATTTCTTCATGCACAGTAGAGTACTACGTCTTACAAGAATTCACAGTGTATGAGTAAAAGCTTCCTTTTTCTATCTCTTCCTAATGAGCTATTACTATGCACAATTTTACCTATTTCTAACTGGACCAATGATTAATATGTGCAAAATATTTCGCATTATAAACTCTTATCTCCTATAGTCCTCTACATGGAAATTGCAAATTATTCTTTCACTGGCTATGTTAAGATTTTCTTTGTTAATTTATGAGATTGTTTGTTGCCTTATTTTTAATGTTTTTCTTCAGAGCTCTATCTCACAGTAAAGAATATCATAGACAATTTAGTTCATACTTGCAGAATAACCATTGGAGAGGGTTTCAAGTGTTCACAATGTAATATAATGTTAAAATGCTGGGGGAAAATACAGTATGTAGGCCACCACGAGTATATAAAAGTTTCTTTTCCTTCACTTATATCCAAGGATTCTTACTTTCAGTACTTTGACCCTAAAATATTTCCTGCTTCCTTGTAGCTCATTATGTATATACTTGGCATTCCATATCTGCAAGTTTTAAATCCATGTAATCAACCAACCTGATGCAGTCATGCTACACCAAATGCTAGGAAGTGGAGAAAAAGGTGATTCCCCAAGAGCTGCTGAAGAAGTTTATCTACAGATTGTCCTTTTCACTTCTATGTGATTCTATATTACTTGTAGGTAATCTAGAATTAGATTAAAGTATATAAAAACGTTCACAGGTTATATGCAAATGCTATGCTATTTTATATAGGGACTCACACTCCTTGGATTTTGGCGTCCATGGGAATTATGGAGCCAATCTTCCACAGATACTGAGTGACTATATGTACACACACACACACACACACACACACACATCTCAGTATGTATGCTTACATGCACATGTGTGAGAACTTGTGAATTTTAAGACTTTTAGTTGTTATTTTCTGTTGTTTAGCAGAAGCATTATAACTTTGTATTTTTTTAATCTGTACCATGTATTATGTTTGACACAATTATTAACCTTGAACCCAGTGCAATAGCTCATTTTCAAAGTAAGCATGTAGTTCATGACACTCAAGTCAATGATGTTACCATATACATAATTTTCAACAGAGGAATTTATATGCTTTTGCTTTTAAGTATTTCTTCCCTTTCCCTCTCCCATCCACATTCTTTTTTAAAAATAGATTTTATTTTAATTTTTTTCACATACGTCACTTAGCTTGCAAAGTGAATATTCCAACATGTATACATTTCTTTCCAATCCAGTTGAGAATACTGCACAAATCATCCCCAACAGACAATAACCCATCTCTCTGTCCCACAAATGTCTCGCTGCTCCATTTCTCTCCCCAGTGACCCTGCTCAGCCTCTCCTCCTTCACCCATCCTCTTCCCACACTGTCTCTGGTATTTATAGCCATTTTCTATGTTTTTATATTCTCTAGTCATTCAGTTTTGGCTATAGAGTGTGGACACTCGCTATATATTAAGTGGAGACATGCAATGCCTGTTCTTCATAGCCTGACTCGCTTCACAGAAGTAAATCTTCCATATTCATCCACTTTATGTCAAAAGCCAGGGTCTTGTTTTTTATGGCTGAGTAGTATTCCATAGAGTATATGTGCCACACTTTTTCGATCCATTCTTCTGTTCGTGGGCATTTGGGTTGGTTCTATGTCTTAGCAATTGTGAACAGTGCCACAATAATCATCAATATGCAAGCATTTTTCAAACTAAGAATTCTTCTGTCCTTTGGGTAGATACCAAGGAGTTGGATTGCTTGATCATATGGTAGTTCTATTTGTAGATCTTTGAGGAATCTCCATATTGTTCTCCATAGTGGCTGGACAAATTTACATTCCCACCAGCAGTGTAGGATAGTTCCCTTTTCACCACAACCCCACAGGCATTTATCATTTTTTGCTTTTTAATCTTAGTCATTCTGACTGGGGTTAGGTGGTATTTTACTGTGGTTTTATCTCCCTTACAATGAGAGATGTTGAGCATTTTTTAATATGCCTTTTGGTTATTCACATATCTTACTTAGAGAGTGTTTTTTCCAACTCTTTCTTCCATCTTTTAATGGAGTTTATCATCCTTTTTTGGGACAGATTCTTGAGTTCCCTGTGTATTCTGGTTATCAGTCCGTTATCTGATGCATAGTTTACAAAAATATTTTCCCATTCTGAGGGCTGTGGATTCACGCCGATTATTGTGTCCTTGGCAGCAAAGACACTTCTTTGTTTGTTTTTGGTTTTTTTTTAGGGAGGTTTTTTTTTTTTTTTTTTTTTTTTTTTTTTTTTTTTTTTGCTATATGGCGCGTGCGCTCACCAGACAGAGAGAGACAGAGAGACAGAAAGCGAGAAATCGCCCCCCAGGGGGGATGGCCATGCCGCAATCCCTATTCCTCCATTCTCCTCTCAGGATCTTGGGTACGCACGCACATTCACCCAGCATGAGTTTTAAGCCACCGGGTCTGGGACACGAACTGCGGTCGACTATGTGGGAGTCCAGAGACATAGCCATTACGCTAACTGCTGGTCCCGACACTTCTTAATCTGATGGAATCCCACTTGTCTATTTTTGGGATTATTGACTGTACTTTGGGGGTCTTATTTAAGAATTCTTTGCCTACCCTAATGTCTCTCAGAGTTTACTCAGGGTTTTCCAGCCATAATTTCATAGTTTGAGGTCTTAGGATTAGATCTTTGATCTACTTAGAGTTGATTTTTGTCAATGGTGAGAGGTAGGGGTTTAGATTCATCTTTCTGCAAGAGGATATCCAGTTTTTCCAGCACCATTTGCTAAAGAGGTTTTCCTTTTCCCACTGGACTGATTGGTATTCTTTGTCAACATTCAGTTGGCTCTATGTTTGGAAGTTTATTTCTGGAGTCTTTATTCTGTTCCATTGGTCCACCTGCCTATTTCTGTGTCAATACCATGCTGTTTTGATTATCACACTTTTGTAGTATATTTTTGGGCCAGGGAGTGAGATGCCGCCCATTCTACTCTTCTTGTGCAGAATTGCTTTGGCAATATGAGGTCTTTTATGATTCCAGATGAATTGTATGATTGTCTTTTCTAGATCTGTGAAGAACGTCTCTGGCACTTTGATTGGGATTGTGTTAAATATGTAGATTAATTTGGATAGAATTGCTATTTTGATGATGTAAATTCTTCCAATCCAGGAACATGGGATGTCCTTCCACTTTTTTGTGTCATTTTCAATTTCTTTTTTTAGCTTCTCGTAGTTTTTCTTGTGGAGGTCTTTAACTTCTTTGGTTAGATTTATTCCTAGGTATGTTATACTTTTTGTGGCTATGGTAAATGGAATTACTTTTTTCAGTTCTATCTCAATCGGTCTGCTGTTTTTATATAGAAATGCTATAGATTTCTGTATGTTGATTTTGTATCCTGCAACTTACGGTATTCATTTGTTACTTCCAGGAATATTTCAGGAATACCATTGGGTTTTCTATGTATACAGTCATGTCATCTGCAGATAGAGATAGTATCACCTTTTCTTTTCCTATTTAAATACCTTTTATTTTATTCTCTTTACTGATTGAATTGGCGAGGAATTCCAGTACTATATTGAAGAGAAGTGGAGAAAGTGAGCATCCTTGTCTTATACCAGGTTTTAGCACAGAGGCTTTCAGCTTTTCCCCATTCATGATAATGTTAGCTATGGGTTTTTCATAGATAGCATTTATTGTGTTGAGAAATTAACTTCTGTGTCAATTTTGCTGAGAGTCTTGATCCTGAAGGGATGTTGTATATTAGCAAATGCTTTTTCTGCATCAATTGATATGATCACATGGTTTTTATCTTTCTTTCTGTTAATATGGTATATTACATTTATGGTTTTACTTATGTGGAACCAAACTTGCATACCTGGAATAAAGCCTACCCCTGGTCATGATGCATAATCTTTGTTACATGTTGTTGAATATGATATGCTAGTATCTTATTGAGAATTTTTGCATCTATATTCATCAGAGATAATGTTCTGTAGTTTTCCTTTCTTATCCTGTTCTTGTCTGTTTTAAGGATATGGGTGATGGAGGCTTCATAGAACAAACTCGGGTGAGTTCCACCCTTTTGGATCTTCAGAAATAACTTGAGCAGAATGGGGGTTAACTCTTCTTTAAAAGTTTTGTAGACAGAGGTGAAGCCATCAGGACCAGGAATTTTCTTTTCTGGGAGGTTATTTATTGCTGATTCAATCTCCTGGCTTGTTATGGGCCTGTTCGGACTACATCCTCCTGACTCCATTTCGGTAGATTATATGCATCCAGGAATTTGTCCATGTCATCCAGATTTTCTTTTTTGTTAGTGTATAGTTGTTCATAGTATCCATTAATGATGTTTTGTGTTTCTATTGTCTTTTGTTATACTGCCTGCTTCATTGCAAATTTGATTTACCTGGCTCCTTTCTCTCTTCTGCTTATTTAGTCTAGCTAGTGGTCTATCAATTTTGTTTATCTTTTCAAAGAACCAACTTTTTCTTTCATTGATTTTCTGTATAGTTCATTTATTTTCTGTTTCATTTATCTCTGCTTGGATCTTTATTATTTCTTTTCTTCTGTAGTTTTTTGGATTTTTTTTTTTTCTGTTGCTTTTTCAATTCTTTGAGACATGGTGTTAAGTGGTCCATTTGCCTCCTTTCATTCTTCTTCTTAAGTGCACTAATTGCTATGAACTTCTGTCTTATGACTGCTTTTGCAGTGTCCCAAAGATTATGGAAACTCATGTCCTCATTGTCATTGGCTTTCTTGAATCTTTTGATTTCGATCTTAATTTCTTCAGTAGTTGTGAAGTCATTCATGAGTAAGTTATTTAGTTTCTATGTATTTGTGTACTTTTGAGGACTTTTCTTGAAATTAATATGAAGTTTAATTCCATCATGGTCAGAGAAGATGCTGGATATAGTTTCTATGTCTTTGAATCTTTAAAGGCTTTCTTTGTGCCCTATCATGTGATCGGTCTTCAAAAAGGTTCCATGTGGGGGTGAGAAAAAAGTATATCTCTGATTTGGGGGTAAAATGTTCTAGATGTCTGTTAAGTCCATTTGATTTATGGCATAATTTAGGTCCTTTATCTCTTTACTTATTTTTTGTCTAGATGATCTGTCCAGGGGAGTTGGTGGGGTGTTGAGGTCTCCAACAATTCATGCGTTGCAGTTTATCTCTCCTTTTAGATATAACAGTTTTTCCTTCATGTGTTTCGGTGCTCCTGAGTTAAGCGCATGGATATTTATAAGTGTTATATTTTCTGTGATGGATTAGCCCTTTTTCTACTACATAGTGCCTTTCTTTGTCTTTTCAAACCTGTTTTTATTTTTAAGCCATTTTGTCAGAAATTGCTATCACAACTCCAGCTCTTTTTTAGTTCCCATTTGCACTTTTAGTCTATGTATGTCTTTATCCATTAGATATGTTTCTTGTAGGCAACAGATAGAGAGTTTCTGTTTTTTTAATCTATTCAGTCAGTCTGTGTCCCTTGATTGGAGAATTTAATTCATTAACATTCAATATTATTATCAATATTTTCAGACTTGTCCCTACCTTTATGTTAGCCATTGTCTTGGTTTTCTTTTATTCTCTTATTTCTGGCTGTTAATTTTTTAATTTTCATGGAATAGGGCTCTCTTCAGAGTTTCTTGAAGAGCTTGTCTGGTGTTGGTAAATTCTTTCAGGTTTTGTTTGTCTGAGAAGATTTTTTTTCACATATGAAGGATAACCTTGCTGAATATAATAATTTTGGTTGAAATTGTCTCTCTCTTAACATTTTCAATATATCTTCTCAATCTTTCCTTGCTTGTACTCTTTCCATTGAAAGGTCCAGTGTTAGCCTGATGGGGTGACCTTTGTAAGTCACTTGTCATTTCTCTCTTGACAATTTTAGTATCTTGTCTTTATCTGTGTTTTTGGCCAGTCTGGTTAAGATGTGCTTTGGGGAGGATCTTTTTGGGTTGATTCTATTGGGGATCCTTTGTATTTCTTGGTTCTGGAT
Organism: Tupaia tana; assembly: GCA_026018925.1. Classification (NCBI taxonomy): domain Eukaryota; kingdom Metazoa; phylum Chordata; class Mammalia; order Scandentia; family Tupaiidae; genus Tupaia; species Tupaia tana. The sequence goes on from JAKSZU010000001.1 coordinate 107,072,831, forward strand.
TTCTTGGTTTGAGTGCTTCTCTAGACTTGGAAAGTTTTCTTCCAAGATTCCCTGGAATAGATTTTCCATGCCCTTATTAGTTTCTTCACTTTCTGGGTGAATTATTTGAATGTTTGGACATTTAATGAAATTTAGTATTTCTCATATATTATCCTCTTTTTTTTGTTATTTTCTCTATCTTTTTGGTGTTTCTTCCTAGGTCAGAGATTTTATCTTCTACGTCGGAGATTTGATCTTCAGCATGGTCTAATTGACTTTTACTACTTTGAAAAGAGTGTTTCGTTTTCTATATTACATCTGGTTCTTTCTTATAATGACCATTTTCTTCTTTCAACTCATGGAAGGACTTCTTCATCTCCTGGAGTTTGTGGTCTCTTTTCTGTTCCAACTCATAGAGTTTTGTCACTATGATTGTTTTGAATCCTTTGTCTGACATTTTGGTAACTTCTGTTTTATCAAGAGATGGAGAGAAGTTATTGTTTTCTTTTGATGGAGACATATTTCCTGGTTTCTTCAAACCTGAGGCTCTTCTACTTTTATCCAGTGGGTGAGGTATTCACTTGTTTTTTTAGTGGGAGAGGTTTTAGCTATAGGGTGCATGTGCTCGCCAGAAAGACAGAGAGACAGAAAGCGAGAAATCACCCCTTAGGGGTGATGGCCACACCGCAATCCCTTCTCCTCCATTCTCCTCTTGGGATCTTGGGCACACACGCACACGCTCCCAGTGTGAGTTTAAGCCACCAGGTCTAGGACTTGAACTGTGGTCAAGTTCAGTGACATAGCCATTATGCTAACTGCTTGTCCTGATGTATTCACTTTTGGATACCTTTTTGGAGAATGTTTCTGGCACTGGGAACAAGTTTGCTTCCCTTTTGTTGCGGATTGTTGTGTGCCAAACTCTGTCTTCTGCTGTATTTAGCAATGTGGTCCACACAGGGGGAGTCCTCTATTCAGGTGTCTGAAGAGCAGTTTCTCCTTTTTTGTAGGTGGGCTAGTAAGAGAGAGAATCCCAGGGGGCCTCACAATACAAAAATATTTGAAAACTATACTTCTAGATCTGTCTAGTCCCTCTGGGTGGGAGGAGGATGACAATGCAAGAGGGAAGAATAAGAGTATGGAAGAAAGAAAGAAAGAAGGAAAATATTTCACCGGGGGCTGTAGATAGAACTGGTCGCTGCTGGAGAGCTGAGGCTGCTCTAAGGGGTGAGAAAAAGTAGGAAATTAACTAAAGAAAGAAAAAAAAAAGGCAACCTACCTATGTTTCTGGTGGGTGGAAGGGCATGGGGGCGGGTTGGACTCTGAGCTTGGGAGAGCTGGGCTGGGACCTGAGGAACTGGAGCTGGGGCCAGGGTCAGTGACTGTCCCTGCCTCAATTTCCCTGAGTGGCCAGGGGGCTGCAAATGGAACTGGGGGTCTGTTGGAGAGCTGGGGCTGCCCTTTCTGGTGCAGGGAGGAGGTCTCTGAGCTTGGGAGAACTGGGCTGGGGCCTGAGGATCTGGAGCTGGGGCCAGGTCCAGTACAAGTCCCTGCCTCAATTTCTCTGAGTGGACAGGGGGCTGCAGATGGAACAGGGCTCTGCTGGAGACCTAGAGGAAGTTTTTTTTTGTTTTTGTTGTTTTCTTTTTGTTTTTGTTTTACGAAGGTGTCTAAGAATGACCTTAGACACCTTGAAGGTACCTTCAAGGTGTCTAAGGTCATTCTCTCAAAAACAAACTTTATTTTTTTGTATATGCTAATAAAATAATTTACATAAAACAAAAATGCATAAGTCACTAATAAAACTAGAACTTTCCAATCACATTAAGTGGGCAATATGGTTTTTAGTTGTAGGTCCTAACTTAGCTCAGTTTCTTTCTATTCTAGTTTAATAATTTGCAAGAAGATTTCATTTAATTGCTGTTTTTACATTTTAAATATTTTATATATATATATAGCATTAAAATGTTAATATTCTCTATATATCTATCTAATTCATTTATTTTCTGAGATTATTTGTGCCTCTATATTTTATCATGATTATATTCAGAAAAGCATTTTTGTTTTATTAATGACTTTTATTTCATCGCATTAGCCTTTTATATAATCGTGTACTTCTCATACTTCCAACATAAAATGGAAATCTCTGTAAGGTCACCTTCTGAGCTTTAGAATGTATAGCATAGTGTTGTTCATTCAGAAAATATTTTTTGGCTGGACATAGAAGATTTAGAATATTATCTTTATTTTTACCCTGAAAACTTTAAAATTGTATTTTCAATGATTACTTTCAGCATTTTTTATATTTAAAGAAGAATAAATTTTGGACATGTTCTACCCTAAAAGGATAAAATAGTAATTGACCTACTCCAGTGGGTTAGTTTCTTTTTTACTGAATATAGGACTAGGTGAAAAGTGTTATAGTAACAGTAGAAATGCAGATTAAAAAAGAAGGAAAGGGGTCAGCATGTCCTCTCGACAATTGAGTAGACTGTTAAAGGTAATTTTAAAATATCTATTGTTATCCTCAACTATTGGAGTACCCATTATTTTGTAAATATAATGCTGCATTCTATTAAGACACATAAAAAATATTTTATTATATCTTATTTATCTTAATACAATTATATTTTCCCTTAATAAAATCATATTCAAGTTGGAATGTCAATTTATATAAATGTGAATACATGAGTGAGTAAGAACGCAAAACAGGGGTAGGCCAGTGATGTGGTGGGTAAAGTGGCCGAATCCCATGTGACTGACTGCACAGTTTGAGTTCTGAACCCAGAGTCTTGAAAAACATACCAGCCTATGTGTGTCTACCCAAAATCCTAGAACAGAATGGAGGAGAAGAGTTTGCAGCATAGCTATCTCCCCTGGGGGTGTTTTCTCACTTTCCTCTGGGCCTCTGTGTCTTTCTGGGGAGCACATGGTCCTATAGCAAATTAAAAAAAAAAAAAAAAGAAAAAAAAAAAAGAACTGCAAAATTGCATGCTGATAACGTGAAATGATGTTAGTTCAGCTGAAAATACTTAAACTGGAGATAAATCATTACTTCTCCGTTGAGCTGACAAAAAGTGACTGACATATCTAAGTCCAATCTAATCCCATTCATGCTTATGTTTATTTTTTTACTCTTTTCCTCTTTTGACTGCATCTTTAATCTATATTTAAGTCTGAGAAACTGCATTTAAAAAAATATGTCCAGGCTCAATGGAAAGCAAAGAGTTCTTCATTATTGTTAAATTATTTTATAAATAGGTAATTAAATTTACTTCATGTTAACAAAAAATCCAGTTTCCAAATTATAGCTACCTGAGTTTTATAGATTCTTGTCACTTACTTAGATACCATATTTATTAATTAAATTAAGTGATAATGATGGTCCTGCTTAGTTTTCAAATGTTTTTCTTATGATTCAATTTAAATTTTTGAAATTTTTTATACTAGTAACTTAGAGAATCATTATATATTAGACCTCAGGAAAGTCATAACACATTTTTGCATAGAAAAATAGAAAAGTACATCATGAGTTTCCTGATGACTTAATATATTTCTGTCTAATTGTTATAGTACAAAAGTTATTTTCCAATTCCTTTTCTTTCCTGAAAATTGTATTAAAAACATCGCTAAATAAACGAAGTGTATTGAGGGAACAGCAGATAGCATGGTAGTCAAGACGCTGAATTCCCACATGGCCAACTGAGGGTAGAATTCCAGACCTGGCAGCTTAAAACTCATGCTAAACACATATGTGTGTATGCCCTAAATCCTGAGAGGACAATGGAAGAGAAGGGATAGCATAGCAGCTATGCCCGGGGGAAGGGGTACAGGGGTTTCTCACTGTCCCTCTCTCTGTCTCTGGCGAACACATATACACTGTGGTAAAAAACAAACAAACAAACAAAAAAGCAGAAACAACAGGAGAGAGAGAGAGGGAAGTATTGAAAGGCCTTTGATTAAATTGAATATCAAATATTTTCTCTGGAATTTTTGCTAAGAGATTTTTTTATATATATTTATTAACTTCTACAGAAAGAAAGATATGGGCACTACCTTGACAGGGTCTTGATGCTGCGATCTGATCCTCTCCCAAGCACTGCAGTACCCCAGGATCATCAGTTCACCTAGTATGTTGAGGTAAACCTGGGAAGTGAACCTGGAATCTTCCCACATGTTCTCCAGCATATTGTGCAGCACCCCTGCTGCTTGTACCACCATAGCTGATCCCCTAGAGAGTCTTTATATTTATTTATTTACTTACTTACTTATCTTTTTTTACTATAGGGTGCATGTGCTCACTGGAGAGACAGAGAGACAAAAACTAAGAAATCATCTCCCCCAAGGGGTATGATCACATCAAAATCCCTTCTTCTCCAATCTCCTCTTGGGAATTTGGACATGCATACACACATGCCCAGTGTGAGTTTTAAGCCACCAAGTCCAGGACTTGAACCATGATCGACTATATAGGAGTCCAACAACATAACCATTCCACTATCTGGTGGTCCCTCTAAAGAATCTTTTATGCCATTATTGAAACCTGAGTTTGAGATATAAATTTGTTTTCCAAGAATATTTTATCAAAGGCAATCTATTGTGGTAGTTCAGGTTGCACACTAACTTCCTTATCAGAAGTTAAATTACATGAGGAACTAACTTGATTAACTCCTGCCAACCCCCCTTCCCATTGGTAGAATAACTGAGAAACGCAAACTTGTCCCTCTTTAACCGTTCTGATGAAATGTACTGACATTTATAGTAGCCCTCTCATAAATTCAGCAAACTGTCACGGACCAGCCTCATCGTCCAGTACTTTTCCAATCTTCCTTCTTTCTCTAATCACGGTACATCCAGAGTATTGTCTTCCTATTATAAAAAATAATTTGATTTGAAAAATATTTCTTTTTAGAGTATCTGAAGGTTTATGAAGGGGTTTAACTATATTCATATAAGTTTTTAAGACATTACTTGATGAAAAGTGAAATAGTAGATTTTATTGCATAAGTAGAACTCGATGTAAAAAAAAAAAATAGTGAAAGATCTCTGGGAATAGAATTCCACTGTGTATTCTAGTCAGTGCTTATAGATTATACCAGCCAGCACCATAGCTGAAACAGATTGACCCGGGGAAGTTTTCAGCTTGTCAAATGATCTCTCTCTGAAAGTGTAGCAAGGTTAAACTAAAGATCTGCTTAACTGATTCCCTGGCTTAGCGCCAACATGTGCAATGACACAGGTCTGAAGCATTGAGTCCTTGATCATTAAGCCTGTGCTGGGAGGAAAACAGTTTGGAAATTGGAGAACAACAGTACAGACATCTAATTAACCCTTCCAGTCCAAAGCTTCTCAAGCCAAAGATAAATGTCTGCTTTGAATCACTTACTGGATTCTGTCATTTGTATTTGTTCTGCCTGTATTACCAAAGCTCCTGGTAAGATTTTGATGCAGTGTTGAGCACCTACAGTATACATGAGGGACTATACAGATGAGTAAGTGATTTCCAAACATCAAAAAGGAATGAGACTATAATAAAAGTCACATAAACAACATATGATAAATGTCATGGAAACTGTAAAAGGGGAAAATATAAGAAATTTTAACAAACAAATTATCATTCAACTGACACCAGGAAATCTGTTATGAGAGATATGAAATTTAAGATAATGATAGAAAATATGCAGCCCAAGAAAAGGTCAGCAGTAGGCTGTTTCCTGGAGAGAAGAGACTACGCAGAAATCAGGCAGGTGGAAGCTTTAGAGCATACATGACAAACTACAGTTTAGATCCCTATGGTTAAATCACAGAGGAGTCGTGGGATTACATTTTTTTTAATGTTTATGTGTAGTTTATAGGTGGCCTTGGATGTCAGAATTTTAGTTGATATGTGAAAGCTTCTGAAGATTTTTGAACAGGAAGCAACACAGCCAGAATTGCATTTAAAGATTTACTTGGCAAATTATTTAGGATAGAAGAAGACTGAAAGAGTTAGAAGCTAAGAGATTTATTGTGTTATCCAGCATTTTCATTCACTCAAATTAGTCTAATAGTAAGAAGTGAACTAGAATTTTTGACTTTCCAAGAGAGATTGATATTGTACAAACAGGGGCAAAGAGGAGAAATGTGTAGCCTGCAACAGTTTGCATGTTTGTCTCCCCCAAAACTCATGCTGGAATTTAATCACCATTGTGACAATATTGATAGATGGCACCTTTAAGATGTGAATAAGCCAAGAGGACTTCACTCTCATGGGTGGGTTTAATTCATTAATAAAATAACTTTGATAAGTGGATTTATTCTTGCCTTGCCTACTCCTTTTGCATATAATGACACAGCAAGAAAATCCTCTTCAGATGCCGCACCTTAATACTAACCTTAACCATTAAATTTCTGTTTCTTATGACTTATTCAGTCTGTAGTATTCCTTTACAGCAGCACAAAATGGATTAAGAAATAAGGGAAGTTGATAAGATTTTTGAATATTTGAATGTTAGCTCAAAGCCAGTGAAGTTATATAGGAAGCAGGAAAGAGAAAAGAATTACAATGTGAGGGAGAAGTTAGAGCAAGTAAAGACAACTTTGGAGTCATTGACTGAGGAGTGGGAATTGAGGCCTTCCAAGAAAATAAGAACACTAGGGACCAGCAGGTGGTGTGGTGGTTAAGGCACTGGACTCCACACTGTGGTTCAAGTCTCAGACACTGTGGCTTGAAAATCATGCCAGGGGTATGATACATACCCCAAATCTCAAGAGGAGAATGGAGGAGAAAGGATTGCAATGTTGCCATCCACCTAGGGGATGATTTTTTACTTTCCCGCTCACTACTCCTTCTGGCAAAAATCTGAAAGAAAGAAAGAAAGAAAGAAAGAAAGAAAGAAAGAAAGAGAGAGAGAGAGAGAGAGAGAGAGAGAGAGAGAGAGAGAGAGAGAAAGAAAGAAAGAAAGAAAGAAAGAAAGAAAGAAAGAAAGAAAGGAAAGGAAAAGAAAAGAAAAGAAAAGAAAAGAAAAGAAAAGAAAAGAAAAGAAAAGAAAAGAAAAGAAAAGAAAAGAAAAAAGAGACCAGCAGTTGGTGTAATGGTAATGGCTAAGCCACTGGACTCTCATGTAGTTGACCATGGTTTGAGACCCAGACCCGGTGGCTTAAACTCACGCTGGGCACATGCGCGTCTATGCCCAAGATCCCAAGAAGAGAATAGAGGAGAAGGGATTGTGGTGTGGCCATCCCCCCCGGGGGCGGGGGTGATTTCTTGCTTTCTGTCTCTCTGTCTTTCTGGCGAGCGCACTTGCCCTGTAGCAAAACATCCCCCCACCCCAAAAATAAAGAAAGAAAGAAAAGAAAGGAAGGGAGGAAGAGGAAGGAAAAGAAGAACTGTAAGGACAAGAGTACAAACAGATGAGATTCTGCATCACCATGTGACCTTATCCCCTGTTACGCTGTTACAGTGGTTCATCTTCTCTGAGGTTTTGCTTTCTGTGGTTTCAGTTACCCATGATCAATCATGGTTCAAAAATAATGGAAATTAAGCCACCGGGTCCGGGACTCGAACCGCAGTCAGCTACATGGGAGTCCAGCAACATAGCAATTAGGCCAACTGTTGGTCCCAGTAATTCTTTTTCTAAAAAAGAAAAAAGTATGATTATGTTTATTTTTGTGTGCATTTAACATCAAACTCCTCAGCGAGACTATGTACCAGTCAGAAAAATATTAAACAGTAGATGATTCAAATGGGGGGGCGGGATTTAATATAAGAATCACTCTCCGAGGCTGACCTACATTGAAATATTCCAAGTTTGCCTCTGGAGACTTCCTTCAGTATTCAGGCACTCTCTCTCTCTGTCTCACACTTGGGTGAAATAAATAAATTAACTTAAGGGAAGAAGAAAAAGATACAAAAAGGTCACTAAAATTTATTTATTCTAGTTATCTCCTGCCCACAGTCTTCCTCTTATTTCCTCACTCCAAAGCTCCCAGGTCAAATACGTATGTCTGGTATTCCCTTATATTACATGAGCATGCACAGATTTTAGTGGTTGTAATCAAAGATTCTTAATTCAAAATTCTCACTTTCAACCTTTTGGGCTATTACGTTTTTCTTTATTGCTGACTTATAAAACTTGTTTCATATTGAGACTTTTAAACATTTGCTGCATACAATGTGGTTATTGCTTTGTAATTTTTAATTTGTCTTTTATATTTTTAAATTTTTTTCTCTGGTAAAGAAGCTCTAATTTTTTTCATGTTCTAATTCATTATAGTCTTTATAACTTTAGAAAATATTCCTTCCCAAATATTAAGAATGTTAAATTAAACATTAAAATTATACTTTGGTGACTACTCTAAAGTAATTATTATTAGATAGTCTAAGTAAAAAGAATGATATATTTTTTGGAACTATGGACAATCCCGTGAAAGTTAAAAGACTGAATTTTATAGGAACATTGTTTTGTGTCATTACAGTATTTTCTTAGTGTACATGTACGGGTTACTAATATTTTCTGAAATATTTATAATAAAACATGAAATAATTTTGACACAGTCCAAATGGGTCTGGAAATGATCCCAACGTATAGGGTGTTATCTTACCTTCTAGACTGAAAGCCATTTTTTTTTGTTTCTATATAATATAGAACATCTAGGGGACAGTATTCCAAAATTGCTTACTAAACACAAAGACTAATCTGTCTCTTTTCTGAAAATTAAGACACTATAATTCTGGATTGAGGTCCAGAAACCAATATATTTTAAAAACTCTCCAGGCGAATATTGGTTTTTTTATTCACCTGCTGTTGTTACCACAGCTCTTGGGTAGAAATTGTTTATGTTGGAAAAGGCAGTTTGAGGGAGAAGGGCATGGCTTTCAAGTTATTTTTGAACTCCCCAGGGAAGAGCCCATTCTTAGACTAGCTGCAGTAGCTCCCACTGGTAGACCCTGATGCTTTGCAAACTGAGGCTAATGAGAAGCACGGGTTTGATTCCTGGCTTATCCTAAAAACTGGACATGGTGGCATGCATATGTAGTCCCAGCTACCCAGGAGACTGAGGTAGTTGGAAAAAAAAATAAAGACCCACTCTTGGCCTTTCTATTTTTCTGGCAATTTTAGGTTGAAAAGTGCAAATCACAGTCCAGTTTTTTTTTTGGGTTTCTGAAAGTAGCTAGCAGTAGTAGAACCATCTTAAACAAAGACAATCACGAGGGACAACAGGGAGGAAGTTTGCTATTGTATGCTTTAGAAATTCTTTATATGTGAAGGAAATTTTTGAAGAATTACTCGCTGAAATTGTGTTCTCTTCATTCTTCGGTGAACCACATTATCGTTCCTACAGTGGCAGCCTTGACAGACATTATTATTTGCCTTAGAGATGGGAAGACTCAGAACATAATCAAATCTTTGACTTGCATTTCTTAAGCTTAAAACGTAGGATTACACATGACTGAGAACAGTATGTACTCTGTTGGACATGGAGCTTCCTCTCCTCCCCACTAGACTAGGTTAAAATATAACACAGTCTTGGGGAAATGGAAGAATAATCATATACCTGGATAATTAAAGGCTGGTTGATGACTCTAATAATAAACCCTTGTGCTCTCTTCTTTGCTAACGTTCTCCTGGAAGTAGTGGGAAATAGATGTACTAAGTTTATCTGGGTATCGTAAGTGTTAGAGGGACAAGTTCTTCATTTACTGTGGAGCCACTGGAAACCACTGAATGAAAAATACAGCTCTATTGGTTGGTGGGCTTGGCAAAGCCTCAGAATTCCAGTGTAGTTATAAAAGGGTCATCAAAAAGTTTATGGAAGGGACCAGCAGTTATCGAAATAGCTGTGTCGCTGGGACTCCCATGTAGCCGACCGTGGTTCGAGTCCTGGACCCGGTGGCTTAAACTCACTTCAGGCGCGTGTGTGTGTGCCCAAGACCCCAAGAGGAGAATGAAGGAGAAGGGATTGCAGTGTGCCCATCCCCTTTGGGGGGTAATTTCTCTCTTTCTGTCTCTCTGTCTCTCTGTCTCTTTCTGGCAAGCGCACACGCCCTATAGCAAAAACCTCTGCCAAAAAAAAAAAATTTATGGAAAATACATTATTTTGAAAAAAAACCCAAAAAACTATGCACAGATTTGTAAAACTTTTTGGATCAAAATAAATTCCTACTGCATTTTGCATAATTTTTTGAAGTACCCATTTATGTCTTCTATGGCTTTAAAGTGTGAAGAAGGAGGTAAAAAAGTGAAATTAGTTACATTTGTTTTTTCAAGGTCAATTAATACCCTGTAGTTATTTGCATGGAATATTAGTGATACAATAGATTAAACTGAGGCTGTTTTTATGTACATTTTAGACTGATGATAACATGAATGAAGCCAACAATTTCCTCCTTCCAAACCCACTCAACCAATACCATAATCTGCTATAAAGCCTTGAGTGGAAGGAGGCAAGGCCTTTAAATGAATATACTTTCTTTGAATTATCTAAAGTGATATTTTTTCCCTGTACACTATAATGTTAAGTTCTCTTAGGTGGAAAAATAGATGTTCCTACATGTTAATGGAATTTGAAAGGAAAGAGAAGGAGAGGATTGCAGATAAAAATAACGATTTTATGTACTGAATCAGTCCATAAATAAGCTCGTGAAGCTTATCACTCCACATTTAGGAATTTGGGAAAGGGAAAGTTTCAGTAGAGTGTGGCATCCAGGTATTTCTGAACTTCTAGGATATACTTCCCCAAGTTGCTCTTCTATTCATTCATACAATTAAAGTCATACTTAGAAATAAATCAAGGTCAAAGAATAAACAAATGTGAAATATTCATGTGTTACGTTTTGCCAGATGCATATTACTGGTTTTATCTTTCTTACTTACCTACTTAGACTAAGAATTTAGGGACCAGCAGTTAGCGTAATGGCTATGTCGCTGGACTCCCACGTAGTTGACTGAAGTTCGCATCCCGGACCCAGTGGCTTAAAACTCGTGCCGGGCGCATGTGTGTGCATGCCCAAGATCCCAAGAGGAGAATGGAGGAGAAGGGATTGTGGCGTGGCCATCCCCCCTGGAGGGTGATTTCTCACTTTCTGTCTCTCTGTCTCTCTCTGTCTGGTGAGCGCACATGCCCTATAGCAAAAACACCTATTCAAAAAAAAAAAAAAAAAAGAATTTAGCAAAGACAGGGATCAGCAGTTAGTGTAATGACTATGTTGCTGAACTCCCATGTAGTCGAATGAGGTTCAAGTCCTGGACCCGGTGGCTTAAACTCACGCTGGGTGTGTGTGCGTGCTCGCCCAAGATCCCGAGAGGAGAATGGAGGATAAGGGGTTGCGGCGTGGCCATCCCCCTCGGGGGTGATTTCTCGCTTTCTGTCTCTCTGTCACTCTCTGTCCTTCTGGCGAGTGCACGTGCCCTATAGCAAAAACCTCTTAAAAAAAAAAAGAATGGAATATTTATTCAGTTTCAAAGTACTTTCTCACAAAATATCTGTAATTTCCAAGGAGAAAAGAGTTATTTTATAGTCTAAAGGACTAGAAATGGGCCAAATGAAGATTGCTGGCTGTTTCAGAGGTTGCTGTGAGAACACGATGTTGCTTCCATGATATTCCTGCGGTTCTCAATTGAGACATAAGGCAACATGAGACCAACCCAAGTTGAAAAATATTCTAAAAATAACATGCTTCGAATGTGCAAAAGTGTCAAACGAGTGAAATTTAAGGAACTTTTTTTTTTTTCCATGCTAAAAGAGACTAGAGGGCCATTACAACAAAATGTAACATGTAATTCTGATTTGGATCAGACATTGGGACAATTGGCAGGATCTGAATAGAGTCTGATAATTAATGGTAGTAACATATTAAGGGTGATGTTCTGATGTTGATGGTTGTATTGTGCTGACTTTGGAGAAAACTCTCACGTGTAGAAAATACATGATAAAGTATCAGGGAACAATGAACCAGCAAGTCCAAAAAAACCTTTTACTCTACTTCCAAGTTTTCTATAGGTTTATGATGAGAGAGAGAAAATGGCAGAGACAGGGAAGAGAGAACTATTTAAAATCATACTTATTAAAAGAACACCACCAACAAAAATATACTATGTAGTAGGAAAAATAAACTAATAATTTATAACTTTGATATTTTTATATTAATAATTATCTTGATTTTTTTTTCTTTATTTAATAGTCACTGCAAATGATTCTACTCATTTCTCACTTTAATCCACAAAGGGGTCAACAATATCCTGGTCATTACCTCATGGCATTGTGATATTGCACTTTTCTCATTTCCCAGACTCATTTTTTTCATATCTCAAAATAAGGAGAATGGGAAAAAAGAAATTCTCTTACATGGAGAAAAAAGCCTTGGAAGTGATCTCTTCTGAAAGTTTTATGCTTATTGCTCTCCTTTAGCTTTCCCCAAATGCTCGTAAGACAAAGATTTCATGTGTTATCTCTGTAATTTGGTAGTTTTCACTTAAATTATGCATTAAAAATGAATATCCATTGTAAAACAATTGAAATGATTAATTATCTACTGAATTTTTCATTGTACAAAAGGCAGTGTTTTATGCCAACACTTACATAGTTAAGGGACTTTTAAGTCCCTTACTTTTTAAAGTGCCTGACTTTTAAGTAAGAAAGACATTGATGTAAAGTCAGGAATCAAGTTAAAATTCCTTTGATCTCATATTCTTACTTTAGATTCACTACTTTCTAAATTTCATCTTAAAACCTCTCTTTTATTCATAGCTGTATTTTGAAGCAATTAAGTGTAAAAAATTTAATACTATTTACAGTGGGAAATGTGTACTTGAGAATTAATGACATGACAAATTAAGACCTGATTGTTAAATATAAATACGTATTTTAATGTACAAATTGTTTTATCATTTTCATGAAGTTTTAAAACGATTGTTAAAAACTTATGACTGAATATTTATGTAGAATATATTTATGCAAATTTTTATCATGCACCCTGATTAAAAGAAATGCTTTATAAAATAACAATGTGTTAAATAAATATAATAATAGTAAAGTAGAGGTTTCTATCATATTTTTTAAATTAGGCAACATTTTTATTTTCACATATTATTTTTCAAATGTGTATATATTTATTTATAATTATATATGTACACACTCATATATATAATATATATATATATATATATAAATCTCCTTATATATGGAACTTATCAAATGATTCATTTGTTCTAGGACTGCTGTAACAAAGGATCACCAAAACGAGAGGGTTTAAAACACTTTTTTCTCTCACAATTCCGAAGGCTAGAAATCTGAAATCAAAGTGCTAGCAGAACTATGTTCTTTCTGAAGTCTCAAGGATGATGCTTCCTGGTCTCTTTCTGTCTCCTCCTCTTGCTCCTTCTTCTGAGAGAAAAGGGAAGAGAGGCAGAGGGAGAGGAGTATTTTTGACTGGTTCTCACCTTGTTGGGATCCCTCCCCAGCCTCCTGGTAAGCCATCCCAGGTACACAGCACTGTACCTAGCCATTGTATATTGACCTGGAACTGAACCCGCCTTCCCGGTTCTTGCCCGTGGCCGCAACCTGGAAAAGCTGAATCATGCCCCATTTATTGCCACTGCAGCAGGGCCTCTTGATTTTATTTATTTTTGAGAATTTTGTTTCATTTTGTTTTGTGCTAAAAAATGCTTCTGCTGGCCAGAGAAAGAGTGAGAATGAGACAGAGTGAGAAATCACCCCCCTTTTAAAATGAAAACACCGGTCATTGGATTTGATTCCATCCTAACCCAGGTCTTATCCTAATCTATGACATCTTTCTAACTAGGGTCCAATTTCTAAATAAATCAGATCCTGAGATTCCAGGCACGTAGAAACTTGGGGTAACAGTATTAAATCCAATATAAGTGATAAACATCCTTTCCGTATTCTAATTATCATTATTGTGTAATAAAAGTTCTGTAATTAAATAGTACAATTGATCTGGCTGTATCAGATTCACATGACTCCGACCTTAGCTGTTATCAAGATGTACCAAGAATTTCAATGTTCTGAGTACTAGTGAGGAACAGGAGAAGCAGGGGTGTACTGAGGAACTGCTTTGCCCGCCAGCACTGTTTCTCTTGTGAATTGCTCAAGTTAAGAGAGAAGGTATATAATTGCTATCGGTATTTTTTTCTTATTAATAATAGAACACGTGCACATGAATGACAGCAAGAGAGAGAGAAAGTATCTTCCACAGGGTCTGGTCCCACTACAATCCCCTTCTTCCGGTCCTCTAGCACATCGTGTCTTAGGTACTCACGCATGTGCAGGGCACATTTGAAGTTAGAGTCAAGGACTAAAACTATGGTCACTGAGGAAGGTCAGGTTTTCTTCAGCAGTATATTATCACTGCTCCATGGAGCCAGCCCAAGAGATAAAGTTTAAAATGAAGAGTACAACCCCATTACTCATGCAGAATGAGCTACTATTGTCTTGAAATGCCTTTTCAGTCTCCTATGGTTCATAGTGTATAGGGCCTTTTCCAGAGTCTATGTCCCATCAATCCATAGATTTTAGGTTTTAACACAACCAATCTTAAGCAGCTTGCGTATGTTATGCTAAAAGCATTCTATAGCTAACGATTCCTCTTGCTAGCTTTGTTTTTATTTACTTATTTATTCAATTCTAGTAGGTTTGTCACTAGTACATAACAAGGAGATTAGAACAAGCTTCCTACCATCTCTTTCCTGAGAACATTCTAAACCTGCATTGGAGTAACCTTTTGAAGTTTCTCTAATATATCTTTAAAGTTTTATTCTACAATTGCTCAGTAACTAGATTTTAAGTATATACATCATGGATATGTACATACAGGTCATGTAATGATTAAGGTAGTAGACGCACATAGCTGATCAACATTCAAGTCCTGGACCCAGTGGCTTGGAAATCATGCTGGGTACATGTATGTGTGTGCCCAAAATCCCAAGGAGAGAATGGAGGAGAAGCCATCATAGCCATCATTCTTGGAGCTGATTTCTCGCTTTCCCTCTCTCTGTCTCTGTCTCTCTCTTTGGTGAGTGCATGTACCTTATGGCAAAAACCTAAAAGAAAAGAAGAAGAAAGCTATATGCACCATGTGTGTCACCCTTTAAAATATAAATGACTTATATTACCCTTAATAAAAGCTGATGTAATTCCAATTTTGCAAAATTTACTTATAGGCATCCTTTCTTGTGGAACTTATAAATAAAATCATTTAAATTGCTTTGCATATCCTATAAAAATAGATACAATTAAAATATCCACCATATTTTATACCCATGTGAGTAATCTCATACACTGTGCAGTCTGTTTCCTTCCGATATTTAGTTATTATGCTTTATTTTTTTCCTACTGGATAATGGGAGAAGGTGGATGGGAGATTTTATTAATAAGATTCAGGAGTCATTGGACTGAAGCCTCTTTCATATTATAACTTAAATTGGCCAAAGCTGGTTCTTAGCAGTGGAATCTTTTGATATATTACAGGAAAATAATAAGTTTGGAAATAACAAAGCATTCTACTTCAACTTTCTTGAGTGGGAGGATAATTTTTCTATAAAAATGTGCTTAAGAATGCTGCTTTAAGAAGAAAGCAGTATTCAACTTCTACTTTTGAAAAAAAGAAATATGAGACTTATTAATGTTCTCTTCTCAAGCAATAATTGACTGTTGGCACAGATATCCTGAGTCTCTCATTGGGTTTAATTGGTCTCATTTATTTATTTATTATAAACAGTGCACAGTTTTAATAAGAGCAGGGTGAAGTAATATGAAATGAGCAGTGTTAATTCCCATCTTCAAAGCTGACTAAATTTCTGTCTGCTCTATCAGACGGTTTATTAGAGAATAGAAAATACCAACTCGTCTGGACAACTATCCACTTTAACCTCTTGCTATATACTTAGTTATTTTAAAGTTTACTTATTTCTTCCACGCGTGAGAGAGAGCGAGAAAGTGACAGAGTCAGAGAGAGACAGCATCCTCAATGCAAATTTTTCTTTTAACAATGTACACACATATGTTAAGAAAAAGTAAAAGAAAAGCAAAAACAGAGAGAGAGGGGCAGCAGGTGGTGTAGTGGTTAAGGAGCTGAACCTCCACTTGACAGACCTGGAATCTTAAAAAAAAATCACATAAGGATTATGTGCATATGTGCCCCAAATCGCAGGAGGAGAATGAATTGTAGCATGGCTATTTGCCCTAGGGGATCTCTCACTTTTCCTTTACTGTTTCTCTCTGGTAAGTATACAAGCCCTATGGCAAAAACCTTAAAAAGAAAGAGAGACAGAGACAGAGAGAGACAGAAACACTCTGAAGGGATGTCATCACTTTGCTATCCCTTTACCCTACACTCCGGCTTCTCAGGATCCTGAGCACTCATGCATGTGCCCAGCACGTTTCCAGCTGACCTGAAAATACAAATCTGAGGCCACTATATAGCTTCCAGCCTTGCAGAGCACTGGTTACCACTGTGTCACGGTATCTGGGCCACTGGTAGATGCTTGGTACTGCAGTCCACCTTCTGGCTCTCATCAACCCCGGATCACAGGCACATGCATGTGTAGCATATAAAAGGGGGTCTCCAGACCTGGAGCTTTTCCATGTTGGTCAGCTCTGCAGAGTGTCGCGTTTTACTGCTATGCCACTATCTAGCTCCCTTCTGCTTTTCAAGTTAGAAACAAAACAAAACAACAAATAAATACACACACACACACACACACACACACACACAACACAATGATAGGTGGACTTTAATGTGGTTTTTTTTTTTTTCAGTTATAAATGGTTGACCTACAACATTTCATCTAGAAGTTAAGATTTTGAAAACATTTTTCCTGTGTTACATTGCTTTCAAAATTGGGTAAGAATTTCATCCATTTGGCAGTCTTCATTTTAAAATATAACAGAGAAAAATTTAGTCACCATCAAAAGTTATTCTGGCCTTTAAGGTCACTTCAGTGACTTGCCAGAGTTGCCTTCCTATTACTGCCTTTTTTTTTTGTCTTTAAAGAATTGTAGCTAACAAGCTTATAGCCAAGACTCTAATTAGATGTCTGAGAAACCCCAGATTGTGAGCAGTTCATTTAAGTGAGACTGTAAATATTCACAAGTAGCCATGGTTTCCTTAACTGTGTTAAAATTTTTACAAACCATTGAAACATGCATTAGCAAACTGCTTGTAGGCTTTGCTCTAGCAATACCAGGTCTGTGACCTTGTATTCCTCAGATCTTAGAGATAATCCATTAATTTCTTCCTTTGGTGCTTCCATTTGCAAAATGTTTTAAATACATAGTCACTTTAAAAATATTTTTTCTTAGGTTTATCTTAATTTTGGGGGAGAAGGGTAGTCAGAGGACACAAGCATTTGCCAGAGAAACAGAAACAGAGACAGAGACAGAGGGAGAGGGAGAGGGAGAGGGAGAGGGAGAGGGAGAAAGTACTTCCCAACAGTGTGTGGTCATGTCATATTCCCTTTTTCATTTCTCTACCCTGTCAGAATTTGGGACATGGATGCACATGAGCCTGGCATGTTTTTCAAGCTATTTGAATCTTGAGTCCAGGATTCAAACTTCATGGTCAGGCCACATGGAATACAGTTCCCTTAATCATTATGTCACAAGGCCATACACTTATTTCATTCTTAACACATTTCTTGATTTGATTTGATTGTTTAAAAACTGTTTTTAAATGTCAGCAGGTATCATGGTGGTTGGGGTGCTAGACTCCCACATAGTTGACCATGGTTTGAGTCCTAGACCTAGCCACTTGAAAGTCACACCGGGTGTGTCAGTGTGTGCCGAGAATCCCAAGAGGAGAATGGAGGAGAAGGGATTGTGGTGTGGCCATACCCTCTGTGTCTGGTGAGAGTATGTGCCCTATAGTGACAATCTCTCTCTCTAAAAATAATGAAAACTGTTTACATCCCAAAATGAGCTCTACATCTGGTCCTCTGAAACATCTATGTCATACTTAAATGTTATGGATACACTGGCTTTAGACAGAAGTAATTGGAGAGATTTAATTAAGCTTTAGAACTTAGTTTACATCATATGCTACCAGGAATTTGACCACCCAAGTGTAATGTCCTAACTAATTGATCAGTAATTCTTCAAGGTATACCAGATTTTCACAGAATTCCTTTATCAAAAATAAGAACTTATGATTCAGCTGTGGAGGTGCACGTGAGAGGATGCTGCTGTGTGATGCTGGGAACCGTAGAAGACCTGGGTTTGGTTTCTGGACTGGTCCAGGTAGTCTGGGCATGGCAGCATGGGCCTGTAATCTTATCTAACTGGGAGACTGGGTCAGGTAGATAACAACATGACAAGACCTTGGCATATTGTGTCATTGAGAAAGCCATGACATGTTTTTACATAGAAAAACAGAAAAATATGTCATGACTTTCTTGATGACTGAATATATACCTATTTCTCCTCTCTGTCTGTCTCATAAAATAAACACATATCTGAAAAAAAATGACAGCTTGGAAAAAAATGTTCTAGATTCTATCATGTTTTTAATTATACAAGAGGTAAGTTATGGCATTTGAGTAAATACATTGCCAAAAATCAGAATACAGTTTATATCTAATATATAATAACTCCTGAATGACATTTTTCCAAAAGAATAATCTTGAAGAATTTTGCAGATATGATTACAATTTTTATTTCTTTGCTTGAACCAATTTATTTCATATGACACCTTCCCATAGAGGTGAAAATGTCTAATAAAGGTCATCTTGGGCAACTGCCAATGCAGCACTGGTGTCTTTTATTTTGAATGCTAGTTAAATTAAAAAGTCTCTGTTTCTTTTCATTTATCAAAAATCCTCAAATAAGCTTTGTCAGAAAGTTTAAGTACCATGCACCATATTCATTATTTTTAGTGAGAAGATTGAATATACCCTATCTAGCAAGAATTCTTTTATTTATTTATTTATTTATTTATTTATTTATTTATTTTTGCTATAGGGCACGTGCACTCACCAGAGAGACAGAGAGAGACAGAGACAGAAAGTGAGAAATCACCCCCTAGGGAATATGGCTATGCCACAATCCCTTCTCCATTGTCCTCTTGGGATCTTGGGCAAGCATGCACACACGCTCGGCATGAGTTTAAGCCACCAGGTCTGGGACTTGAACCATGGTCGACTACATGGGAGTTAGCCATTATGCTAACTGCTGGTACCTCTAGCAATAATTCTAAGCAATTGAATTATGACACTTTAACTGTGTTCCTGACTGGACAACATATGTACATGTAAAGGAAGTATTTTGGGTTCATAGTGATTGTAAATATTAGCCAAGCTACCAACTCTCTCTGCTTTGTAGAATGAGTCCTTGGTCTTAACTAGAAATTATCATCAATATGGTTTGAATCCTACCATGATGTTGACTATAAATGGTTACATGTAAAAGTGAAAATTAATTCTTTTACTTAAACTTCATAGACAACCTCAGATCACAGTATTATGGATATGATTGAATGCTTTAAAAAGTCAAGAGGTTTTATATTAATAATTTTTTAAGGATCCATAGTCTGGAGAATGGATAGCTTTATTCAAAGTACTCTAGGCATTGTTTGCTTAAGGGCTATGCTGTTGGAGAATATGTTTTGTTTAGAATAAAAAGGAAGTACAATTAGAAGTGTAAATACTCTTACAGGTATATACAATTTGAAACATGCTACTTATTGTCTTATTTTCAATGACAAATATATTCTTAAAATAATTTAAAGAAAATAAAAGCATAGGAACTCGGGGTTAGGAGCCAGCAGGTAGCGTAGTGGTTAAGGCGCTGGACATGGTTTGAATTTCTGACATGGTGGCTTGAAAACCACAGTGGAAGCAAGTGCGTGCAGGCCCAAAATCCCAAGAGGAGAATGGAGGAGAAGGGATTGTGGTATGGCCATCTTCCCTGGAGGGTGATTTCTCACTTCCTTTCTGTCTGTCTCTGGCTGTCTCTCTGGCGAGCACACACACTCTAAGCCAAAAACCTAAAAACAAAAACAAAGCCTGAAGCTATTTAGTGAAGAGACTGCACACAAGTGTGTTGTAGAAAACACATTGATTTTTTAAGTACTGGCACAGGAAAGCTTAAAAGATGGTCACAGGAAGCTGTAGAATAAGGAAGGAGAACATAAAACTGTTAAGATGCATCATTTTCTCCAAAACATGCAAAAAGTTGTTCAAGTAAATATAGTGTAATACCTCAAATATGTGGAAAATATGAATACACAGAGAATAATAGATGCATTTATTTATTTATTTTTCAGAGAGAGATTTTTGCTATAGGCCGTGTGTGCTCGCCAGAGAGACAAAGAGAAACAGAGCAACAGAAAGCGAGAAATCAGCCTCCAGGGGTGATGGCCATGGCACAATCCCTTTTCCTCCATTTTCCTCTTGGGATTTTGGTCATGCACGTATACGTGCCCAGTGTGAGTTTAAGCTGCTGGGTTCAGGATTCAAATGACAGACAACTATTTAGGAGTCCAGCAATACAACCATTATGCCATCTGCTGATCTCTATAGATGCATTTATTAAATATTTATCATATGCCCAGCATTAGTGCCAAGCACTTTTTTCTACATACTTTTGTTTTATCTACAAAGTAAATAGTTTTGTTCATTTTGTTTACATAACAAAAAGAGACTTGGAAAGGTAAATAATTTCCTCAAAGTCATAATACAGCCAGCAGTGCATTTGAATTGAGGCGTGCCTGAATGTAATGTTACTCTGTTTCTTGGCGAGGAGTAAATATAATAGTTAAATTTTCCTGTATAAGTAAGTCTCTGATTGTGTCCCTGGTTATATCCTGTTTGCCTTCCTCCCCAATCTTGATTCCTTGGTTTTAGTCTGGTATTCTATTTATTTTGTCCCATCTGGTTCCCAGCAAATGAAAAGTTTCTTCCAATGCGGAAGATAACCAGAGGTAGGACCTCACAATTAGCACACCAAAGCTTTCTAGAGATCCTAGTCACAAAACCTTTGTAAATCTGCTGCCATCTTGAATCACTGACTTATCAATACTCAGTAGGGCTGGTGATAGTGAATGCGTTTTATCATTTGCATGTTGTATTTTTCAGTAAGACCAGTAGTTGAAACTTTTATCTTCTAATTGTTTTATTTATCAGCTTACATATTTGGATTTTAATTATTCCTGTGTGAGTGGGACCTCAACCTTTCCTGAGAATGATGAATAGCAAAATGCCTTTCTTGGCCTTGTAATTGTTAATAACTCTGCCCTTTCTGTCTTTTAAATCCTCATTTGTTCTTTTTTTTTTTTTTTTTTGGAGAGGTTTTTTGCTATAGGGCGCGTGCGCTCGCCAGACAGACAGAGAGAGACATAGAGACAGAAAGCGAGAAATCACCCCCCAGGGGGGATGGTCACACCGCAATCCCTTCTCCTCCATTCTCCTCTCGGGATCTTGGGCACGCACGCACACGCGCCCGGCCTGAGTTGTAAGCCACCGGGTCCGAGACGCGAACCGCGGTCGACTACGTGGGAGTCCAGCGACATAGCCATTACGCTAACTGCTGGTTCCCTCAATCCTCATTTGTTCTTAAACACAAGTGATATAAATTGACACCTTATCCTTATTCACATACCAGCCCGTTACTACTGGCTCGAAACCTCCCCTTGTGTATATTTAAATTGCTTGACATCTCTGCTTAGTCTTCATTGATCCAATTTACTTTTCTTTCAAACGTCAAATTTTCTTTAATCAAAAACTTTGTTTTGGGATGGCTCTGACCTAGGGTCTCTTCCGATTGAATTCCTGAATTACCTGACTGGCTTTCCTAGAGGCCCACTTAGGGAAGGAGAAAAGACACTTAAGCATTTCTGGAGTAATTATTTCCAATCATATATACACTAAGTTCATTTCATATGACCACCTCTGTGAAACTACTCTCATAACCCTGGGATGTAAGAGTTTATCCATTTTTTTTCCCTTTTTTTTAATCCTCAATACCAGCACTTTGTTGAAATTTGCAGATCATCCCCATGGACCAAGCTGTGATCCCAGACATCCAGGACCCAACACAAAGTTCTGTGCAGACTCTGAGCCTCCCTTTTGGACTCCAAGAGAGGGAGCACATCGCCCTGATGCACCAGGCTTTTCAAGTTACAGATAATGGAATTGCTGGTGTCGTCCATAAGTTCCATGCACACCTGCGTGCACTGTCCCCTGAGAGCTAGTCCTGCTCAGCACTTTGGTGACCTTGGCCAACTTGGGCTGTACATGGCTTGGGTCCATGGTGGTGGTGCAGCAGTGGTGTCGAGTTGAGAGAGAGCTTACCCATTTTCTTGTATTCCAGTTTAATTCCTAGTTTATTCTATTGTTTATTAGGTAAAAGTTTAACTTTCCAGATAATCAATCTTTTGAGGTCCAAGCTATCTGTTTATATTTTATTGCATTTCACATTATTTTATATTTGTTATAAAACAGTAAGTGTAATATAATTGAGACAACAAAGTATATTCATATTAATACTTAATATAGATTTTTCAGTGTCTTTTTCCCCCTGTGTGTATTAAGTAGCATTAGCTGCATGCATTCATAGAAAAGCCACTTGTGTGCAATAAAGCAAGAGATCTTCTTGTCTGTGGTGTAAATTATCTCTCCTTTGTATTTAGTTTGAAATAATATTTGGAGGACCTAGATTTTCAGAAAGAAGAAAGCCTACTTCAAAAGATTTCGTTGACTGTCAAGGTTGTATTTGCAGCACAAGTCTTTGAATGCCTAGTTGAGGGGTTAAAAAACACACTTTTTACCTCTTTGTATCTGTAACAAGGACCTTTGATCCTGGCACAAAGAGAACATTCAATATTCTTTGTTGAATGAATCAGAGTAAGTGTACCTTAATATAGCTAAAATAAAGTAGCAATGAAGTAAATATCTCTGGAGAAGTACAAAATGGAATGATGACTGCAATAGTCAGTATGTTGTACTAAATATGGAAAGTATCAGGTATTCCAATCCCTTCCATTAATATAATATTATCTTGTGATCTACTGAGATAAGTGAGGGAAGTTTTAAATTGCTTTTCTGAAACTAATTTGCAAAACCAGGCATTTAAGGATTGATAATTATTAGTTTGCTGTATTATGGTAAAATATAGCACCATGAAAGTACTGAAAAGATAGCAAATTATTTTTTCTTTCAGCTTAATATTTAAAGTAAATTACACAAACTGAGGGATAAGTCCATTGAGAGAAAGACTATTGTTTTATTGCCCAGTTAAGCTCTTAATTGAAATAATAGTGATGCAATCAAATTCTCTGTAAGTGGCTATTACATTTCTGAATTAAGAAAAAAATATTAATCAATATGTTGTTAACCTGCACAGCAATTGTTCTTTATTTTTTTTTTTTTTTTAAATCAGAGAATTTAGCTTTGTATTTAGTTTGGAATTATATCTGGTGTACCTAGATTTTTAGAAAGAAGAAAGGCTACTTCAAAAGATTTCATTGTCTGTCAAGGCTGTATTTGCTATCTTTTTTCTTCTGAGGTAATTGCATGATGAAATTATGTGTGAAAAGAGAATTTTCAGCTACTACCTTCAATAAAGGTTGGGGAAAGGTTATGTTTAGCATAACTTCATTTCCAACACATTGTTGCCCTATAGGCAAAATAATCTAATTCTACTTCTTTCCTGATCCTAGTAGAATACTGAATTCCCATTTTTTCTATGTGTTTTTCGACTCTTCTCACATCCATATTTGCATTTCTTCCCAAGATTATGTGGGAAAATACAATTATATGAATGCAGTGATTTAAATATTACTATTTTGTTTGTTTTTTTTCCTTTTAGATTTCTGCCATAAGTTGCATGTGCTCACCACAGAGAGACAGAGAGAGAGGGAAAGTGAGAAATCACTGTCTAGTTGTGATGGCCACACTGCACCCCAAATATTTTCCTCTCTGGGGCACAATTGCACAAGTGCCTGGTGTGTTTTTCAAGCCTTCTCATCCTGAACTCAAATTGCAGAGACAGCCATGTGGGAATCCAGTCTTTAACTGCCATGCCACCTGCTCGCCCAGATCACTTGTATATTAGTTTCTGTCTTAGATGTTGCTCAATTTGACAGAAAAAAAAATAGAAAATTAATCAAATATTCCATCTTGGCTTTTGTAACAGTGGAATAATATATAGTACCAAGGTAGCATTAAAATTTAGATTAAAGAATTACTTCTTGTTAACTTTGACTATGTTACTTTCTCTACATAAATAAAATGGTCAGTTTTTCGATTATTTATTTACTCATTCCTATGCTACTTATTAGTTACTATGTGCCAAATATTATTTTTAAAAATTGCTGATAAATAATTATTTTTAAAAACTAGGTGCCCCAGTTGAGGATCATTCTAGAAAATAATTGACCCATACTTCTCAAAATTGTCAAGGTCATAAAAAAGCAAGAAAGGCGAGAAATGGTCACAGCCAAGAGGAGCCTAAGCACACGTAACAAGTGAGATGGGGTACCCTGGACGGTTCTTAGAACAAAGATACTAGATGGAAAGTAAGGAAGTCTGACCGAGGTACACTCTTTAGTTAATAGAGCGATATGTGTTCATTGAACATACCAGTGTAAGGTATTAATGGGGGAGACTGGGGGAGAGGCATATGGAACTTCTCTGTACTGTCTTAGCAATATGTTTTATAATTAAACACTTTTAAAAGAACAAGTTTATTTTTAAAATTTCTGAAAGGAATCTTAGCTATAATATGTCTAGTTCTAAATCCTTTCTCAATTTATAGAGGAAGAACTGAAGGCCAATAGAGGCTGATAACTTCTCTGGAGTAGAATACAGCTTACCTGACGTGGGACAATGGCAAGTTTTTGGGATAACGGGCAATGAATTTATTTTTTAATTTTTTTAAAATAATTATTTATTTAATTTTATTTATTCATTCATTTATTTTTTAATTTGACCAGAGAGAGATACACAGAGAGAGAGAGAGAGAGGGAAAGTGAGAAAGCAAGCCACCAGGTCCGGTACTCGAACCGCGGTCGGCCATGTGGGAGTGTCCTGCATCTTAACCACCACGCCACCTGCTGGACCCGGCAATGAATTTATTATACCATCAAAGTGTTTATCTTGGTCTCTATAGCAAAGTCACCCTTAGTACGTATTTCATGCTCATTGACCTTAATGCTACATTATATTAACTATGTCAGCATAGCCTCTTTTACCAATAGTTTAAAATGTTTAAAACATTGTTTCCCTGTAGTTTCTAGTACTGTGTGCTGCCCTTTCTTATCTTGATCTCTCAATGACCCATCTATGCCCTTTATTTGCCTCTGCAAAATGGACATTTTTAAAAATTTATTTATTTATTTATTTATTTCTTACATAAACAAGAGAGACTGAGAGAGACACAGAGATAGCACCCCCACACAAAATCGTGATGCTGTGATCCACCCCCAGCCCCAGCCAGCCCTGACTGTGCACTTGCCCAGTGTACTCTGAGAAGTCTCCAGACACGAATCTCGGAATTTTCCATGTGAGTGAGCCCTGCAGAGTGTTGTATTTTCTGTTTTGCTATTGCACTACAGTCCGACCCCAGTATTTTCTATATTTGGTCTTTTTGAATTCCATTTATTTTTATTTCAGTTTTATGAATAACTTTGTGGAGATTTTATTTCAAAGTCACAAAGAGTATACTCCTCTACTATATTGTTCCATGTTTGAACTGTGGTGAAATGAGTAAAGCCAAGAGAGTGACTAATAAACTTTATTTACAAATGTATATATTTAAAATATTTGATGTATATACATAGTTACTTAGAAGGTATTTTAAAACATAAGAGGATAATGTCTTTTTTTGGGGGGGGTGGGGGAGAGGTTTTTGCTATAGGGCACGTGCGCTCACCAGAAAGACAGAGACAGACAGAGAGATAGAAAGTGAGAAATCACCCCCCGGGGGATGGCCATGCCGCAATCCCTTCTCTTCTATTTTCCTCTTGGGATCTTGGGCATGCACGCACAGTCGCCCGGCGTGAGTTTAAGCCACCGGGTCCAGGACTCGCACCGCAGTCGACTACATGGGAGTCCAGCGACATAGCCATCACACTAACTGCTGGACCCAGGATAATGTCTTCATACTTACCTTATGGTGTCTGATTAGTTTGTGTTGATCTGAATACAGGACCTGAATTTGGACCTGTCAGACATGTGGAAGGCTTTGACCAGGTATTGAGGTTATTGTTCATGAAATATTATTGTCTTTGTAGGGGATACCTTGGCTTCCTACTTTATACCATTTATTTTTTTTTAATGCAAGTGAATGTCTAACATGCTTGAATAATGAATAAAATCCAGAGCTAGGTATGAATAAAAAAGAAGAGATAACAACATTGACTAATGAGTAAAATTCCCAAAGAAGTATTTAAAAGGCATTAGAGTAGGTGGATAGGAGAGTTATATAAAAATTTAGTGTGTCGACAAAAATAATTAAGTTCCTCAAGGCTGTCACTTCAAGATTTATCATGAAACTAGAAATTGTACCTTATCTGTATATAATCAAATCTTATTTTAATGAACAGAGCAAGACTCCAACACAGTTGAAAAACAAGGGGTGGGAACTAACAGATGGTGTAATGGTTACGTCACTGGACTCCCACATAGTTGACTGCGGTTTGAGTCCCAGACCTGGAGACTTAAAACTCATGCCGGGCATGTGTCCGTGCATACCCAAGATCCCGAGAGGAGAATGAAGGAGGAGGGATTATGGTGTGAACATTTCTCCTAGGGAGTGATTTCTTGCTTTCTGTCTCTCTGTCTGGCTAGTGTACATGCCTTATAGCAAAAATCTCTCTTAAAAAATAAGAAAACCAAGGGATAGGGAAAATAAACACTCTAAGACTGATGAAGATGGCTATCACAGGAAGGAGTTATGCGGTATTGGGTAGAGCGAGTTGCTTTTATCTATGCAGACATACCACACATTAAATCTATACCTACAGATAGAGAAAACAATGTGGGTAGATTACATCACTTAACATGGCCATTTCTTTAAGGGGTTAGAAAATGTTTATTATTCACTTTTCAAGGGGAAAAAGGGGCCAGATGTGAAGAATTGCATTTACCCTGAAAGGTGGGGCTAGGGACTTTTAAAGAAAAGGGACTTTAAAAAGTGAGGTGATTTAGGTACCACATTAAGATGACATCTTTTGATATTTGCAGGAAGAATAATTAGAAAACTCATACCACATGTTATTAGGACCCAGTCAGATAATGAGAACTGTGAGAATGTGCCAGTATTGCTGTAATGTGATCAAATTAACAAATGGGGACAGTTAAATCTGAAATAAGAAGGAAGAAATAGCTGCATGTCCTCCCAACAGCTGTTTTTGTTGGATATACGAAAGCGTCTGAGAGTGGTTTGTGGATGACAAGCCACTGTCTTGAGGAAGAGGGGAGAGAGAGAGAAATATTAAGTCCACATAGTTATGGTAAAGATTACTTCCTGTGCTTATTCTTTTTACTCACCCTGGATTTTCAGTCCTCTTTCCTTGGCAAGTAAAACACAATAGGAATGTGTGTAAAACTTCTTGTCCCACTGAAAATTGTAGAACAGAACTTTTTAGGGACATGTAGTCTCACTTCTATAGTAGAATGACAGAGATGTCTGACATTCATAAGTGCCTCAGAAAATGGGATATGTGACAATTTGTATGCGTTTGGCTTAGAAGCTGCTTCTTAGATAGAAACAACTTCAGCAGGTTTAAAGCTAAAGCAATGCTGGATTACAGCACCTGTCTGTAAAATGTCCTTGAAAATACAAGATAAATCTTTTTTGAAAAGACAGTTTGTGGTCCAGCAGGTAGTGTGGAGGTTAAGGCAGCTGGATCCCACATGGCCGCCTTCACAGTTCAAGTCCCAGACCTAGCAGGTTGAAAATAATACAGTGCATATGTGCATGCCCACAATCATGAGAGGAGAAATGAGGGAGAAGAAATTGTGGCACGACCATCCTTGAAGGGTGATTTCTCACTCCCTTCTTTCTGTTTGGCTCTCTCTCTTTCTCTCTCTGGTGAGCACAAGCACCCTATGGCAAAAACCTAAAAAATAAAAAACAAAATGTGTGGCAATTAAGTATTTAAGTATTTCAGTAGATTACTTAATTGTACTAACCAGATGTGGGAACTTTTAGGAATTTACTGATTACTATTTATCACTTACATCATTGTAGTAATTTGCACCTTCAAATACAGATAAACACCGGACTGGACAATGGCACAACTGTAAAATGCAATGCTACGAGGCAGTTCCACTTGGTGAAGTTCCCAATCCAGGTCCAGAGACCTCCCCGAGTATATCAAGTATACACGCTTACTCATGATCTGGAGCTGAGAGCTAGGGGTGGATTGTGGCATCAAGACTCAGTTGCCTTTTTTATTTTTTTCCTCACTCTCTCTCTCTCTCTGTCTCTTGCACATCAAGAAAATAAATAAAAATAGACTTTAAGAAATAAGCTGACATAATTCTTTAGTAATAACAGCATTAGTATCCATGAAATAAGGGAATGCTGGATTTCAAGGATTTTCCATGCTGAACTTTTGTTCCATATTTAGAACAAGTGAGCTGATTTCTCTCCTTTGTGCTAGTAAGTTTTCAAGTCACTTGGGTATTTAAAATATTATTTAGATTACAGAACTGGAAGAGATAATAGATTTGACATTTTCAAAACTACCTTTTCTAGAGTGGTCCCCAAACTGTAAATTGATATTTCCTGTCTAGTGCAGCTCTAAATAAAAATCTGAAGCATCTTCTCAGAAGAATCATTGGTCCCATACCAGTAGGGGACAGTTAGAAGGAGAAATTTGCAATAGATTTTCATAAAATGCCTATTCCAATCAATGGTAAAGGAAAATGTATTTTCCTGGGGAAAAAGATACTTTATAGTGTTCTACACTCCCCTGACATCCTAGTTCCAAAAGTAAGGTAAAAGAGCCTCACCTCACTTATCCTAATTTACCCTCTAGCTGCCCAGTCTTGACAGACTGAACTTGGCCCAGTCTTTGTCCTGGAAGAACCATGCCCTTGCCCTCACAGGCTCTCTGGAATGCTTAGAGAAATTATATGAATACACTTTAAAGATCTGCTGCTATTATAGTTGGTTGGTGCATGGAAACCCAGGGAGCAGGAATGAGGAAACACTGAAACTGTGAAAAAAAAAAAACAAACCAAAAAACAAAAAACAAATACATATCAGGATCCATTTTCAAAGGCCACCGTTTGGTATTGAACACAAATGATTGTTCAAACTTGTAAGACCAGCAGTATAAAAGGTTAATTATGAAAGCCATTTTTTAAAAGAGATTTTTGCTATAGGGTGTATGTGTTCACCAAAGAGACAGAGAGAGACAGAGAATGTGAGAGATCACACCCCAAGCAGGTGGGGGTAGGATGACCATGCTATAATCCCTTCTCCTCCTGTTTTCCTCTTGGTTTTTAGACATGCATGCACACATGCCCTTGGTGAGTTTCAGGCTACCAGAACCCAAACCAGGGTTTGCCTTGTGGGAGTCCAGCATCTTTTTTTTTTTTTTTTTTTTTTGGAGAGGTTTCCGCTATAGGGTGCGTGTGCTAGCCAGACAGACAGAAAGAGACATAGAGACAGAAAGCGAGAAATCATCCCCCAGGGGGGATGGTCACACCGCAATCCCTTCTCCATTTTCCTCTCAGGATCTTGGGCACACACGCACATGCGCATGGCATGAGTTTTAAGCCCCTGGGTCCGGGACGTGAACCGCGGTCGACTATGTGGGAGTCCAGTGACATAGTCATTACGCTAACTGCTGGTTCCCACCAGCATCTTAACCACTATGCCACGTGCTGGCCCTGTTGAAGTCATATTAAGGTCTTACTGGACCTTTGGTTTAGCAAGCAATTTTACTATTGTCTGTACTCCTGAGAACAGATTTCTGCTAGTTTCTATTTTATTATTTTTTAAGTTTTGGTTTCTTGTTCAAGCCTTTGTTCTGATTTTCTTTCTCTTTCTCTTTTTCATCTTTCTCTTCATCTTTCTTGATCTTTCTTTTTTTCTTTCTTTCTTCTTGTTTATTTGTTTTGTTCTTTTGCTGTAGGGTACATGTGCTCACCAGAGAGAGAGAGAGAGAGAGAGAGAGAGAAGAAAAATGAGAAATAACCACCCTTGGGGGGAGGGGGGATGGCTATGTTCCAATCCTTCCTCCATTCTCCTCTTGGGAGTTTGGGCATGCTCACACATTCACCTGCCATGGTTTTCAAGCTGACGAGTCCAGAACTCTAACCACACAGTTGGCCTTGTGGGATCGTCACCTTAACTTTCACACCACCTACTGCCCACTGATTTCCTCCATGAATGCCCACTGGTTCATATATCCATTTAGCTTTCTATTTTGCTTCAGACAAATTTAATTTGTAATGTATTTTCTATGTTTTTCAGGTACCCCTGGTTTGTTCACAGCTCCTTATAACCAGGATGTTTCATTTTTCATGTTCTTTAATTTTCTGGCCAAAGACAGGGAATATCCTCCAGATTCCTATTGTATTCCAAGATAAAAAGTCTTGAAAAATCTCTCTAGGATAAGTGGTTTATTCATATAATACTTCTAAACTACTTAAATTGGACACATATGCCTCTTGGAAATTTATAAATTACATTCATGTATTTTTTTTAAGCCCTTCACAATCAATTTGTAAGGGAGATGTTTTCCTCAGGTGCTATGGAGGTGTGAAGATTCCGGCTCTCAGAGAATGTGTGGCTTGCCTAGAGTCACAGGACTGGTAAGTAAGAATGAAGAAGAACTTGGAGCAATGCTAGTTTTAGAACTGTACTTATTCTCAGGGAAGCAAGGAAAAAGCAATATGACTTTGGAAAAACTTAATAAAGCCACCATGCTTCAGGTTAAAGCATGGTATTGGATAAGGGCAGACTCTATTTCTCTTGAGCTGATGGAGATTATGGAATGAGACCTTCTCTGTTAGTCATAGTACATTACTCAGGGCAGATACATGTGCTTGACCATGTTGATCAGATAAAGCAGATGATCAATTAAATCCAGTGTTATATTATGAAATGTGGCTGTATGTTCTGCTACTGCTATTTAATGTAGAAATGTAAGAAAGCTGTTCCCTGTTGGAAGGAAACTCTCACAAAATAAACAAATAACATCGTATCTATTAACACTAGCAAATGAGAACAGAAAATAGATGACTTTGAAAATCATCATTTTTAACATGCCATATGAATGATACAGATTCCTTGGGGGTGAAAAAAAATTTAGCAATCTGTTCATATTGGTTGCCAGAAAGTTTCTGAATTTTAAATATGGATATTTCCATTGTGACTGTGAAGGCAAACAGAGCTATATGTCTAAAATTTGAATGAGAATAATCACTAAGGCCAGGGTAAGATAGCAGATATTCCGGACTCCACTGTGTATTCATCAATGCAAATATCTTACTGGGGTATAAGTTGGTTTTTCTTGCCAACGTTTTCCTATGATAAATATTTTTACAGTTTCTTTTTTCCTTGAGCGAGAGAGAAACAGAGACAACTATCCCTCACAGGTTGTGATCTGCCCCCAGCTTCTGCCAGCCAAGGATGCAGGCATGCGCACTCCTGAGGTATTCTGAGCAGTCTCCAGTAAGATCATGTGGGTCAGCCTCATGGAATACTGTGCTCAAACTAGGCCACTGTCTGACCTCCTAAGATACTATTATAGACTTTATAGAATAGATTCGTTATGCTAACTTTAGAAGAACCATAAAAAACAGAGACCAGCAGTTAGCGTAATGGCTATGTTGCAGGACTCCCACGTAGTCGACCGCGGTTCGAGTCCCGGACCCAGTGGCTTAAAACTCACGCCAGGTGCGTGTGCGTGCATGCCCAAGATCCTGAGAGGAGAATGGAGGAGAAGGGATTGCGGCGTGGCCATCCCCCCTGGGGGGTGATTTCTCGCTTTCTGTCTTTATGTCTCTCTCTGTCTGTCTGGTGAGCGCACGCGCCCTATCGCAAAAACCTCTCCATAAAAAAAAAAAAAAAAAAAAAAAAAAGAAGAACCATAAAAAAGAAGTGATAGAGTAAATGATTAGGAGCAACAGATTAAAGCATCACCATTAGATCATATTTAAGGGAGGTGGAAGGCTATCTTGAATGCCATTCCATGTGTGTGGAGCACATTCAAAACATTCCTGACAGGGATTCTGAATGAGACAACACACAAATATAAGTCTCTTTCCTTTACTCTCCTCTCCCTCTAATGTTACGTATATCGGGCCTATCTAATTAGAAATATGTCCAGTCAGATGTCAAACTGTTAATTATTTCCAAGCGATGCAGTATAGAATTCTGGATTAGATTTGGGTTTACAGACCAAATGAATGCTGTTATTATATTAGGAGTAGTTCCTGATTTAGGACGGCCTGGTTTTTTCTTCTTATAACTCTCTGGTCTAGAAAGTAAACCAGAGATTCAGTCAGACTGAAAACCAAGTCAGTAGGTAATCTTGACAATCTGAGCAGTGAGAAACATCAAGACTACATTTCTGGCTTGAGAAAGTGAAGGGGAGAAGCACAACAGGGATGGAGAGGCTGATGCTTTCCTTTGTCCAGAGTTGTCTAGAATAAGAAAACGATAGAACCTGAGAGAAAGAAATTCATAAGGCTAATGAGCAGGGAATCAATCAAATTAAACATCAAAATTTGTGTTTAAATAACTTTCTTTTCAAGCAAAAATATTTTTTGTGCTATGCATATGTGTGTTGCAGTAGTGTGTGAATGTGCCAGAATATTTCCATTTTGTGAGAACTAATGCCATCTTGGGCCTTCCACCCTTCCCTACTGGATGTGGCCTTTATTAACATGGAGCAGAAATTTCTGCTTAAGTGAAACTCTCTAGCAATTGTTACCTGGGAAGTCTTTTTGAACCTTTCGGATAAGAGCTTGTGCCACCTGACCTGCATCTTACTGGTACCGCTGACCTTTAGTAAGGAGAGACCAACAATCTTTGACCCCAGTTCAGTCACATTTCACATCGGGTGACTGACTTCTCTTGACCCTAAGCCCAGGGCAGTCAGATCTCCCCCAGGTGACTTGCCCCTCTCTCCCCATTTATCCCTATTGCTCAGCTCTGCTGTAACTTCACAAGTGCCACCTCGCTGTGACAGGGTGCAGACTCTGTAGCCACAAATGTATGAGGATGGCTTGTCTGCCCTCATCCTGCTTCCTTCTGTCCCTAAGTGACCTTCTGATACTAAACTTCTGCTAAGTCTTCAGTAGAACTGCCTGCTTCATTTATTGGTCTCAGAACCCTTTCAAGCAAATGTGCCGAAAATAAGGAAAAATAATGTCACATGCCTTTCTGACATGTATAGATGCAGTAGTTATGATGAGAAGAAATCATGTAAAAAGCTGGAAGGGATGATAAGGATGTTTGTGAAAAATATGTTGCTAGACTCTCATACAGTCTAAGTAATTGCTTAGATTATCTCTTAAGGAAAGCAATGTCTTCTTCAATTTCAGTTATGGTGTCACTGTTTTAATATGTATTTTTTTTCTTTCTGGCTGTACTCTTAGTGAAATCATAATGCTAGACTTTTCTTTAGCGAGGCAATTATTAAAGGAGCACTGAGCTTCTCTAGTGAATCTATAATCATCACTTTTTGATGGTATCAAATAGGATTTATAATTAGACCATCATGTAAGTAGAAGATCCTTAAATTTCCCTGAGTAGTGGCTGGTTACACAGACAGGTAAGGCTGTCGTCCCTGAAGAAGGCTTGAGTTACAGGCAAGCTATGTATAGAAGGGCTGCTTAGAAAGAAGAGTTAGGAGTGGTGGGTAGAGGAATGTGTTGAGGGCATACCAGAGAAAATGTTAGCTTTGTTTGATGGCCACTGCTTAACCAGAGAAGTGCTTCTCAATAGTGTTCTGAGTTGGTTCTTATTTCTCTTTTAAAAACTTGAAACCCTATAAGGTCTTACCTAATCACCCAGACTCATATTTACATGAATAAGTGAAATCTTGCTAATGTCTGATACACAATATGTGATAAGATTTCCAAGAATTTAAGACACTACCAAGAAACTTATATCTGCTATATTTAATTTAAAAACAACTTATTATTAACTGTTAGTAACTCTTTCATGTTACTAAAAAGAATCATTAGATTATCCAAAGTGAGATGAAATAAATTTATCTAATTCTCAAAAATTCTTTGTTCTCTTCTTTTTCTTTTGAGACAATCTTTCTTCTATAAGAAGTTACTCTAAATATCTGGCTAGCATTTCTCATTCCCAGAAAATTTAACATGTGAAAATTTAATATTGGAGATACTTGGATATATGTAAAATAATTTCTTCTTGTCAAAGAGTATGTATCTTTTTTTTTTTGGAGAGATTTTTGCTATAGGGCGCGTTCGCTCGCCAGACAGACAGAGAGAGACATAGAGACAGAAAGCGAGAAATCACCCCCCAAGGGGGGTGGTCATGCCGCAATCCCTTCTCCTCCATTCTCCTCTCGGGATCTTGGGCACGCACGCACATGCGCCCAGCGTGAGTTGTAAGCCACCGGGTCCGAGACGCGAACCGCGGTCGACTACGTGGGAGTCCAGCGACATAGCCATTACGCTAACTGCTGGTTCCCTATCTTTTTTTTTTTTTTTTTGAGAGAGATATTTTTGCACTCGCTAGACAGACAGACAGAGGCAGAAAGCAAGAAATCACCCACTATGGTGGATGGCCATGTCACGATCCCTTCTTCTCCATTCTTCTCTTGAGATCTTGGGCATGCATACACACATACCTGGCATAAGTTATAAGCCGCCAGGTCCAAGACTTGAACCGCAGTCGACTATGTGGGATTCCAGTGAGGTAACCATTATGCCATCTGCTGGTCCTAAGAATATGTATTTTGAGTTCTTGAAATGAGATGGTATCTATACGAAGGGATATAATGGGGAAGATAAAAGAGGCTCCAGGCAGCACTTATGTGAGATTAGTGTGGCAGTGAAGTCAGGAAGATGTCCAGTCAGTGTGTTCTCAGCCAAGAGCTGAAGGAAATCCATGTACAGTAAGATTCTTCCCAAGACCGTAAAACACAAAGCATAAAGGGCAGGATATAGTAAGTTGGAATCCATGACTTCAAGTGTGAGTATCTTGTTGAGGGGACTTTAAAATAGAGAAAACAGGGATCAGCAGATGGTGTAATAGTTACGTTGCTAGACTCTCACATAATCGGCCATGGTTTGAGTCCCAGACCTGACAGCTTAAAACTCACACCAGGTGCATGTGCTTGCATGCCCAAAATTCTGAGAGAAGAATGGAAGAGAAGGTATTACAGCCTGGCCTTCCCCCAGGGGTGTGATTTCTTGCTTTCTGTCTTTCTGGTGAGCACACGTATCCTCTAGCAAAAATCTCTCTCTAAAAAAGAAAAAAAAGAAATAGAGAAAACCATGGCTGACCGGGCACAGGTAGAATCTTTCGGAGCTTCACATTTTGTGATTTCCGCGACTATGTCAATAATCTCAGTTTTATAAAATCAACTTGCCAAATTTTCAGCTTTCCTTTTCAATAGAGAATTAAAAAAATAACAAGTTTAAGGATTCTTTCTGTCTTCACACTGCATAAAAATGGAAAAATAAGAGTCAAATTTTTCAGCCAATAATGTGACCAATTACTTTTTTAATAAGTAAAATTGTTGTAAGTGAAGATGTTTACCCACTAAGTGATTGACAAAAATGGACCATCTCTGGTTTACCATAAGTCACTGGCACCACTGCTCCAAGATAAACTACCAGCCCCTTCTCCTGACCCATGAAGAATTCCTCCCTTTGCAGAGCTCTGTGGCTCCTTGACTAATCTCCAGGAGTTGTTCTCTCTGTTCCCACTGGTAGAAGCACCTCTCCTCTTCATTTTCAGAGGACCTCTCACCCTGTTGCAGGTGGGTTTCTCCTCTCAATAGATAATTACAAGACAATGTACATGTAGGATCTTGTAAGTTATCTGCAATGAACAGAGGGGTCAAAAGTAAAGGTGAAAGACACAGTCCTTGAATGCTAAATCTTGTTGAAGTTTAAGGATATGTTCTTGCATTGCCTGGATTTCTGTTAGGTAGAGATGGCCTGATAGCAAGAGACTAATGTTGCAAACATAAAGGTTGCTGAACCTAAACGATCTTAGGAAGAAGTGATTCTTTACATGTAGGTATCCAGGTTGCCACTTTAGAATTCATTTTCATCTAAGTGGAGGCCATGCATGGACATATTTCCTGTAATTTTTTTAACTAGAGAAATGAATATTTTATGATTAATATTTCTGTAGTCAGCATAGTTTCCCTGACCCTATGGTATGACCCTCCCATATCAGGAACAAGATTTACCATTTGGCCTGTGATTTACTTTTGTGCCAGGATTTTACCTATGGGCTCAATTCTGGTACTGACCAGCAGGTAACATGATACTAGGTCAGAGGGCAGAGGTCATAGGTCAGTTCACCAAGATTACTGTTTACCATTCCAGTTGTTAAATATTTATGAAAATATTCGTACAGCTTGGCAAAGGGAGAAAATAGACCTGAAAAGTTAGCTGGGGCAGGGAAATTCACTTGGAAATCACTGTCATACAATATGGCTGATTTTTTGGTTTGCATTGGAATTTATTTATTTATTTCTTCTAAGAGAGACAGAGACAGAGACAGTGATAGGTTCCCCTAAGAGGGGACACAATCACAATTATAGGCCACAATCTATCCCCCAACCATCCCAGTTTCAACTAGCTTGAGTCACAGTCAAACACACACCTGGCATGCTTGGGGTGTCCCAGGGTACAAATGCAGGACCTTTCTCATGTGGGTCAGTTGCATTACTGCTGTGCCCTGACCTGGCTTCTTACTCTTTCTCTTTGGAGTTTATCTGCGTGGATTGTCAGTCTTATTCTTGTCTTGCTGATCTTCAGTTGGGAACTGTAACTGCCGTCCTGGCTTCTCTGCATTAACTTGTTTCATTTTTGTCTAGTTTTCTGAAGTCTGCTGTAAGAGCTTCAGAACTGATGTGTCCTCTATCTATTTTCTTACTCTTGTATAGTTTAGAAGATAGTTGTATAAATCTGGAATGTTTGCTTCAAACTCTTGGACTTATTTCAACTCTGGGGATCAGCCTCCCCTGGTCTGTTTTGTTCAGTACTTGCCAACAAATGGACATGAGTGTGTGTGCTAAATATTTACAACTCGTTATATAGAAAGTGAAACTCTGGTCCTCTGTCTCAGTGTAAGCTATTACATTATGTAGTGTGGATCATTTTTGGCACTAACATATCATTATCTTTTGCTTTTAAGTGATATCAAGTTTTATAAGTATCTGTGGGAGAGAAACAAATATGGTATATATTTGTATCTAATTCTGACATGGAAAGATGGTC
This sequence comes from Tupaia tana, assembly GCA_026018925.1. NCBI lineage: Eukaryota > Metazoa > Chordata > Mammalia > Scandentia > Tupaiidae > Tupaia > Tupaia tana. The sequence goes on from JAKSZU010000001.1 coordinate 107,110,201, forward strand.
TTTTAAATATAAAGTTATAGTGTCTGCTGTTGAAACTTTTTCTCACATTCCTACATGGTCTGCTCAGAATTCTTCCTTCTGTGATGATCGGACCCCAAGATGGCCATTTTGCTACTGTCTTAGTACCACCCATTCTGTTTTGGGATCTGGAGATTCAGAGCCATTGTTCTGTGCTCAGGTTTTATTACTAGTTACCTCATTTGTTCGTTGTTGTTATTTTAAAACTATTAATACTTTTTTTGTTGTTTTATTTTTATTTTATTTTTTTCTCTTTAAATTTATTTATTTTTTACATTAATTCACTATACATCATTACAGCATACAAATGAATTTTTCATCCAAAATACACTGTGTATTGGCTCAATCAAGCACATCAACATACATTATCAGCAAATAATTTTCCAATTCTTATGTCTTGTATACTTTGTTTTTTGTTTTGCCATCCTTGATTCCCTATCTCTCACCCTCTGTCATGTCCCACCCTCCTCCTACATTGTCTCTGGTATCCATGGTTGCTTTCTATGCCTTCCCCCCCCCATTTAATTGATTTGCTAATGAACTTAATTAGTCTAAATATATCCAATAGCTAGCACAGCTGATATATACCTATACATGAACCCAAGTCTGATTTTAGGCATAAACCTCAGTGAGTAGAATGAAAGTACTATAAAGTAGTACCCAGCTGGGGCTATATAGCTTACTGCAGTCATCAAATGTGCATTTTTTTTTTAATTTCGATACAAACAGTTTTACTGTTTTTTGTTTTCTCCTGCAACTTTTTTTTAAATTACTTAACATTCATTTCCTGAGCATCATCACAATATACTAAATGTGGTTTCCCATCTAGAATAAACTGCATAGTGGCTTAATCATGCATGTTATCATCAATAATATTCCATTTCTACTTTCATACGTATGTATAAGTATATATATGTTTTTTACCCCATGTTTGACCCTCTGTCCTTTCCCACTCTCTTATTACACTATCTCTGCTATATACAGTTGTCTTCCATTCCTTTTCCCCCAACATTTTGTTTGTCACACAATATCATAAGTAATCTAAGTACTTTCAATAGCAAGTTCAGCTGGTAATTTCAAGAAGAGCAGTTTTGAACTGGTAATGATATTTCCTTGAAACTTAAAGCCTAGAAACAGGTGTCGATAGGTGCATGTACCTACTATTTGAACAGAATACTCACCTGTTTCTAGGCTTTAAGTTTCAAAACTATTAATACTTATTTTAAGGTTGTTTATTTCAAAATAATTTAGGCTTGGGAATTTGCAAAGATAGTACTAAGAATTTCCTTGTAAATGTCATAGAACTTTCCCAAATATTAACAACTTTACTTATTCTTAGCCAATTGTCAAAACCAGGAATTACCACTTATACTCCTAGGGAAATTATAGACTTCATTTAGATTTATCAATTTTCCCAGTAATACCCTCACTTTCTGGGCTGAGATCTGATCTCAGATCACACAATTGTTCATCATTTTAGTTCCAGAAAAGTTTCTCAGGTCTTTCTTTAGCTTTCATGAGTACTGGTTAGATGTTTTATAAAATGTCTCAAATTGGGCTTGACATGTTTTCTTATGTAGTTTAGGAATTTCTGGTAGAGATACTCTATAAATGCTGATGTTGTTTTTCAGTATATTCTATCACAAAGTAGATATTTTTCACTACTGGCAATGTGAACTGTGGTTACCTAGTTATAGTGATGTCTCTCTCTCCCCTAGAAAGTTACTATTTTCCCCTTTATATTTAAATTTACAGAGTGTTTTTTTCCTCTATGTTTATTCATTTATTTCTTGTTTGGACTTATGAATATTAGTTTGACTATAGATTGTAATCAGTCAACTACGCAATGAGTGGATTGGTTATACTGTGTTAGCACGATCATCAGTTTCCTTGCTCAAATTGTCCTGGATTAGACACTGGGAACCTGCTCATGTCAACTTCTATTTCCTTTGATAGCTCCATCATCTATTGCGACATCCTTACTTTCTGAGACCACAAAATGTTCCAGTTTTATCTTGTTCTTTTCTTATGCAGTCCTGGAATCTTATGCAGTCCTTTTGTCTAAAGAATACAATTTACTTTTGTTGAAGAATGATGATTAGAAACCATAAAAGATGTGCTCACTGCTACTGGTATGTCAGTTTTCTAAGTCTTCTAAATGAAACAAGATAGGAAATGTTTGAGGGGTCTTCAACTTTTTATGGAAAATGCACATTATGAAAAACTACGTGTGGATTGCAAAATATTTTACACCAAAACACACTTAGGTTTTAGTTTTATGTTTTATTAACTTTTTGAATTCTCCTTGTATATATGAAACACATTAATGTATTTATTTACATATATCTGTATTTATTTTATTTGTAGCTATTTATATTAAAAATAATTATTTTATCCTGATACATTCAACTCTAGTCCTCATGCCTCATTTCTCATTTTTTTCTGTCTTATCACCCGCAGATAAACAGGCTTATTTATTCCTGTCATCTATTTTTTTCTAATGTTCTTTTCTTTGTTTTCTCTTTTCTTTTTTCTATAAAAGGATCAATAATGTATATCTCTTTATACCACTTTCTGTCTTACACAACAGAAAATATACTCTGAACATTTATTTTGCACTTTTCTTTTTTTCATCTTACAGTAATAATTACCCTGGTAATTATTTCATAAGTTCACAGAGATTCTTTTTATTCCTCTACAGCTGCATTTACACTGTATTTATTGTTTACTTAATTGCTGTCTAATGTATGGGCATCTAGATTGTTTCCAAGATTTTTCCATTACGAAGTGTCACTAAATAATTGTGTTCATATGTATTCTTTTTAATTGCAGAAGTAATATTTTTATAGTTTCCAATTTTCAATATGTTACCTCTGTGGCAATTGTGGCAAGCTTCCAGACTTGGCAAATGACTTTTGATAGTTCTTAAAAATAATATTCATGTAACATTGAAGCATTTTCTGATTTCCAGGGACAGACATAAGAATGTTCTGCTAGGCCCAGCCAAAGTGGCAAAGTGGGTAAGGTGTCACTGTGTGATACTGGAGCCATACAGGGAGGCCCTGGGTTCAGGTCCTGGGTTGAGTTGGACACGCTGGGCATGCTGTTTGCCCGTGAACATGCTTCAGATGTTGGCTGTCAGGAAGTCTAGGGCAGATTACGTTATGACAAAACCTTGTCAGGTATACGTATTTCTTTCTCTCCAAAGAGAAAACAAACTAAACATAAAAATAAATAAAGACTGTTCCAGTAATATCCTCACTTTCTGGGCTGAGATCTGATCTCGGATCACACAATTGGCTCAACATGTATTCTTTCTTCTTCTTTTTAAAAATTTGCTAAAGGGCAAATGGGGGGATGTCCATGGGGACATGGCCATGACACAATCTTTTCTCCTCCTTTCTCCTCTCGGCATTTGGGGCATACTTGCCCAGTATGTTTTTCAAGCCACTGGGTCTGGGGCTTGAACGGCTCAGTTCGCCATGTGGGATTCAGTCTCCTTAACCACCATGTTACTGACTGGCCCTCAAAACATATTCTAAATGTGAAATAAAAAATGTTTTGCTAAATAAGAATAAGAATAAAAATAAAATGTGTGTGGAGTTTTCCATAGGTATATCATTACTTAACAAGTATTAATTTCCTCAATGATAAAATAATTTTAAGTAATTGCTACTATTTATTGTAAAAACATTTTCTTAAATGCTTTCTTTTCCTTAATTTTTTTAAAAAAAGATATGTTATATCCCTTACACTCAAATAGAACTCAGTATGTTTTCACAAAGTTATATATACTTATTAAGAGAAATGGGGGCAAGGTAAGATACATATTGCTCAGTTTTGTCATCTTTCAGTTCATCTCACCTTCACAACATTTACAAAAAATTACATTGGGTCTCTTTTTACATTTTGCCAGATCAACTTACAGTCCTTTTGCTACTGCTGCAAATGATGCCAGATTTTCTCAGCTTCTCCACAATTCATTTTCATGGAACAGCAGCAAAGCAAAACATCCAAATAAACCAGAAACATGTTTCTTCAAATGTAAAACAGAAGTAATTATATTCTGCACTGTAAATAAGAAAAGATTAATGAGTTAGTGCCCATAAAGTATTCATTTAAAAAGCTCTGAGAAAAAAATTAAATATACGTTTTGACAATCACTTAAAACATAAAATTAGGGAGGTTTCCAATGAAGGAGTTGAACCATTTTTTTTTTGTCTTCTCATCTATATATTTGTGGAGTGATAGCCTATTATCCTTCTCTCACATTCAGTGCTTCGCTCCCATTATCTCCTATTTTTTCTACATCTTTTGTATTCAACGTTCTCTTTAGTGCCTTTCTGCAAACCTTGTCTTTGTTCTGTTTTATTTTTCTTATGACCTTTCTTTGCTCCAAGAAGGAAGGCAAAATATTTCTCTAGTATCCATTAGTAACCAATTTATTTATATCTAATTTACATTTGATAATTTTTGAAGAAAGGGGACTCGTGATATATTTCATGCTGTAAAATATCCCATCTCTCATTATAATGTATAATAAATAATGAGAATTTTGAGATACATGAATTTCAGTATTCATTTATTTTAAATTAACCAACCAGGGACCAGCCGGTGGCGTGGTGGTTAAGGCGCTGGATGCTCCCACATGGCTGACTACGGTTCAAGTCCTGGACCTGGCGGCTTGCTTTCTCATCTTCTCTCTCTTTCTGTCTGTGTGTATCTCTCTGGTCAAATTAAAAATGAATGAATGAATAAATAAAGTTCAATAAATGATTTATAATTAATTAATTAATTAATTAACCAAGCAAATAAGAGCACTGAAAATGTGCACATTTTGTAACTATTCACTATCAGACATATATAATTTTATCATTGTAAAAAAGTCTTTAGTTATTCTTACAAAGATAGTATTTTTTATGTGATCATCAAAGAACAACACATAATATTGTGTCTGAAATCACATTATGGAAGCCAGTAGGTGGCATGATGGTTGAGATGCTGGACTCCCACATAGTGGATGATGGTTTGAATCTGGAACCTGACAACTTGCTTTCTCACTTTCTCTTTTTCTCTCCCAGTCTTTCCCTAGTCAAATAATAATAATAACAACAAATAAAGTTAAATAAATACTTTTTTAATTTAAAAAAAAAAAAAGAAATTGCATTGTGGAGCTAGCAGGTGTCCTGATGATTAAGGCACTGGGCTCCCACATGACCAATAGCAATTTGAACCCTGAACCCCACAATTTGAAACTCACATGAGGCACATGTGCATGTCAGCCCAAAATCCTGAGAGGAGAATGGAGGAGAAGAGATTGTGGGGGGTGATTTCTAACTCTCTCTCTCTGTCTCTCCAGTTAGTGCATGTCCCCCATAACAAAAAAAGCTCAAAAGAAAAAAGAAAGAAAGAAAGAAAGAAAGAAAGAAAGAAAGAAAGAAAGAAAGAAAGAAAGAGAGAAAAAGAAGACAAGGGGATAAGCAGATGGTGTAATGGCTACATCACTGGACTTCCATGTAGTTGACCGTGGTTCAAGTCCTGGACCCAGTGGATTAAACTCAAGCCGGGTGTGTGTGCGTGCCTACCCAAGATCCAAGAGGAGAATGGAGGAAAAGGGATTTCATTGTGGTCATCCCCTTTGGGAGGTGATTTCTCCCTTTCTGTTTCTCTGTCTCTCTTTGTCTTTCTGGCAAGCATATGCACCCTATAGCAAAAACTTCTTTAAAAAAAAGGAAAAGAAAAAGAAAAGAAAAAAGAAACCATATTACTTCAATCTAGAAACATTTGCTATATTCTTCATTCAATATAGTTCATTTGTGTGTGGGTTAGAGGGTGTTTGTGGACCTGTGAGTGCGTATATTTTATAAGGCCAAACAATGACAATCTTTACGGTGCTTTTAAGATCTTCCTTTCCCAAGGGTTTATCATTTCTAAGTAACTGTCCTATTTTTGTTGCCAGCTTATTAAAAATGGCCATACCTGTTGCCTAGGGCACTATTATTCCTTTAGACTGCCACAGTAGGGGAAGAGTTTCTTTTCTTTTTCTACCTAATTAAAATAAAACAAATTAACTATAATAGAAATCATAAAGTCACCATAGGATATTTTCTTGGGCTATCAGCTTTCCCAGATGGTCATTAATACTCAGAGTATAACACATACCAATTCTCATTACTCTTTTTTATGCAATGCATTTTGAAAACAAGCTTATTAAATATTTGGAAACTAGCTAGCATTATTAGAAAAATAATCGTATACAGTGATGACTCTTAACTGGTTTAAAGATAGATTAAAATTAGAGAATACTTGAAACCAAAAGGAAAAAAAATACATGTAGTATTCCATGAAGCAACAGGCAGAATTTTGTAGTGCTTTGGACAGGAGTTTAGTGGACTCAGTCAATGAGGAAGAAGTGACTGCTCCTGTGTGCCCTGACTTACTTTGTGCCTTTGGGGCTACAAGGGAAATCCTTGTCCTCAAAATAGGAGAACAGGTTGACTGTATACCTGTGTACAATCAGAGATTCGTGGGGGACTGTGGAGACTCAGTTGTGTAGCCAGAATTTGCAGAAACTTTTCCTCACCACTCCTGCTTCCAAATAAGTGAAGAGTCAAAAGTTCAAAGTAACAGGATATAAAAATTTGATTTTTTTTAAATGAAACTTTCACGATATCACCTGCATGAGTAGAACAATTGATTGTTCAGAAATCAGTGAATATGATGTTTGAAACAGAATTTAATTTAAAATTTAATCAATGATCTATAGAGATTGCTACAAGAAAAAATAGAGGAGAAATGTGTCTATGAACCCCATAATTCTTTATTTACATTTCTTTAGAGGTATATATTTCTTTATGATGAATTTGGTTTCATTCATCATACCTAAATTGCTCAACCATTACCTATTAGCACTTGGAAATCATTCCCCACTATTGTGGTTCTTAAATGCCTTCAATATTTCACGTAATGAATTCAGAAATGCAATTAGCAAGCTGAATAGCATATCAACATTTGATAATTACACCCAAAATATACAGCATATTATACAGTTTTGCTTTGAAAATGTTATCCTTTTATTCACTCCCAGAAAATTTCCATTCTTTTTGGCATGTTTTATTTTCCTTCTTTATACAGAGATGATGGTGCTGAATGCTAATGAATTGATTCTTTGTCACATCTCAAGCAGTTATTTTAAAGTAATTAGTTCAGGCTTTTGAGTTTTTTGACATTCTGCAAACATTATGTTTGGATTTCTGATTTATCTTTTCTTAATAAGTCAACTGCTGACCTTTAATAAATACTCATCCTAGGGAATACAGGGATCTGGGCACAGCCAGCACAGCTATGCTTTCTGATTGGACTAGTAGCAAATTCTGGCAGTGTTTTAGGCTTGAACATTTGCCGTGAGTATCCTTGAAAATTAGCCATTTGGCCAGAGAATGTGAATGCTGGCTTCAGTAGGCAAGACTTACGTTTCCAATTTTATTCACCCAATACTGATATTGCTGGTGATTAGAGTAGTTGGGAAGTTCTTCAAGATTCCAGGTGTCTTGAAACATGAAACTCCTTTAATTTCTTCTGGGAATTCTCTAACTGACTGCTCCAGCAGTATGGTAACTCCAATTTATTTTTGGTTCTAATGGTGTCTCCCCAAACTATTCTTTCTACAGATATTACTTAAAATCAGAATCATAGGATTTCTTACACTAATCTCTCCTAATCTTTTGCCTATTGAGAGTTTGAAGATTAATTCCAGAAACTTCACAGATAATCCTTGCAAGCAACGGAAAGAATGCTTCTTTATTGGTATTTCAGAAATCTCAAAATTCATGAATGATAGATACCTTTGGAGAAACATATTATTTCACATGCTTTCTTCAGAGCAGACTAAATAAGTTGACTATTTTAGAATAGAAATACTAAGTAGCCACAAGAGAACTTGTTTTTCTCACCAAGTCTCTCAAATACCTAAAAACAATATTTTCTGTCATTATGATATCTAAATCTGCCTCGGCTCCATTGTTTAAAGTTTCTATTATTTTATGTCAGCACTGTCTGCAGTGTACCTCCACCCTTCAAACATTTTCATTCATCGCTAGTTCATTCAACAGATTGGTCTTAACACTTCATATGTGCCAGATGCTTTATCAGGCATTGAAGTATAGATATCAAGAACACATATTTTGTGATTCAATAAGCTCATGGTCTGATGGACATACAAATAGTTAAAGTAGCCATTATAGAACACTGACCATTGCAGTGACAGAGTACCAGAGGACACGGCAATATCACATATAAAGAGTGTGCACAATATAAACAAAAAAAATGTTAAAAAACTGTGTCAGAGAAAAGACACAAACAAAACAAAACAAGTGAAAGAAAGAAGAAAGAGAAAAGAGAAAGGAAAGAAGGAGAAAGAAAAAGAGAAAGAAAGAGATTGGTCTTGGGTTGATTTTGATCTATAACCTGAACAGATTACTTCTTTTTTTACTTTCGTTTCCTCATCAGTAAAGTAATTTTACTTTCCTTAATTTTATTTTTTTGTGAGAATAATATATAATAAAAAAGATGTGCTTCAGACAGTGCCTGGCAAAATAAATACTATCAACCTCGATTCTAACTTCTCAGGTTCCCATGGAAGTTTCTGAATTGCCATTAACCTCAGAGCGAAGTTTTCAAATTGGGAGAATAAAATGAACAAAGACAAATTTCTGATTTATAAATTCTAAATTATCATCCAAAGGGTAAATAATGGATGTAAGTGAGCATAGCTCAATTTTCCTTTCACTTCTGAAACTAAAACACCTTCATGTTATAGGAAAAACTACAGTTTGTTCATATTCTAAAAGTTTTATCCAGCGCTGAATAATATAGAGGCTCTTCAAGAATACAGACCCCTCCTTGAGACCTTGAACTAGGAATGTGAAAGAAGGAGAAAACAATGCTTCAGCAAAATTGTGCATATGAGAGTCAAATGCTTGATGAGTTTCTAGGGACAGAGTAAGAATCTTTCAGGTACGAAAGTCCTAGAGGGCATGGCACATACACATTCCTAAGAGTTCTGAGTGAGGCAGCATATTTAAGGGGGAAACAGAGAGGCAGAGAGAAGGGAGGAGATGTGTGTGTGTGTGTGTGTGTGTGTGTATACACACACATACATATATTGAGAGAGAGGGGGAGAAAGAGAGAGAAGATGTAGAACACAAGAACACAATTACCAGAAGGCAGGCTTGGAATATTAATGTGGTGACTGGGCACTCATCAGAAGGTTGTGAAGTAGATAACTGTCTCCAGAGATAGTGAGAGTACATAGCTGGCCTCTTACGGATCAATAAGAAGCTAAAGGGGCCAAAGCAGAATCCTTGGATTATCATAGTCAGTTCTATGGATGTTCTCACCTCCAGCTGAGAATCAGAGACCACATTTAGAATAAGCAGGCCAGTGTGAATCTGAACCAGGTGGAGACCAAGGAGCAGAAGCCCTACTTCCTAAAACATGGTGGTGGTGATTGTTTAAGTCAACCCTGTCATCCTTACTTAATCTCCCAAAGATAAGACTCAACTCCTTGGAGAAGTAGTGCAAAAAAATAAAAACAAGACTATTAAATTCTTTTATGTAACTAAAACATAAATTTGAATTGACTGAGAAAATCACTGTGTTGGACTCATTTTACATGAAAGTGGTTAAGCTGATTCTGAACCAGATAGATACAGTTTGGAATTAGAAAATCAAATTAAGTTGTAAGAAAATAAAGTTGAAGTTTTGGACAATGGCATCTGTGACTGTGACTGTCTACACCCCCTACATAACGAGAGTTTTGAACTTGTTTTTGAGGGCAATTAGAAGCCATTGAAAGACATTAAACTGAGAACTGGCATGATCAGATTTTTATTTTAGCAAAAAACCACTTAGGGAGAAAATTAATTGGATTGGAGTGGGAGGAAAAGCATCAGGGCATAAATAAGGAAAATATTGCTGAAGTTCAGGTAAGAATTAAGTTCCTTAAATAATGTGGTAAAGTGAATGAACCTGACAGGCATTGAGTAAAAAAAATACATAGGATTTAATGACTGATTATATATGGGGTGCTGAATATGAAGAAAATGAAGGACACATTCATTCATTTATTCATTCAATATTTAATGAGCATTTAATGTGGATTTGTCAGCATGTAAATGGAAGGGATATAATAGTGAGTGAAAGAACCAGTCATGGCAGTCAGTGGTTTTATAGTCTAAATGGAGATACGAGGGCCCAGCTACAGCAGCAGGCACTGCTAAACCTCTGTGCTCTGCTGTCTGGGACCACATATGAGACTAAAGTTCAATTCCTGGTCTAACCTGAAGTGATGTGTTCCCATAATCCCAGGGATTTGGGAACCTGAGGCAAGAAGGTCACTAGCTCAAAGCTAGTCTAGGCAAGATAGAGAGATCTTGTTTAAGAAAGAGCCAGTTGTGGGGCTGGTGGGTAACATGGTGGTCAAGGTGTTGGATTCCCCACACGGCCAACCATGGTTCGAGTCCTGAATCTGGCAGTTTACTTTCTTACATTCTCTTTCTCTCTCTCTGGTCAAATTAAAATAATAATAATAATAATAATAATAATAATAAAAACAAAGCCAGTTGCAAGGGCATGTACCTATAGTCCCAGCTCAGAGGCTAAGGTAGGAGCATAATGATATGGCAAGATCCTGTCTTTTAAAAATTTGGAGGGTGGGAACCAGCAGTTAGCGTAATGGCTATGTCGCTGGACTCCCACGTAGTTGACCGCGGTTTGCGTCTCGGACCCGGTGGCTTACAACTCACGCCGGGCGCGTGTGTGTGCGTGCCCAAGATCCCGAGAGGAGAATGGAGGAGAAGGGATTGCAGCGTGACCATCCCCCCTGGGGGGTGATTTCTCGCTTTCTGTCTCTATGTCTCTCTCTGTCTGTCTGGCGAGTGCACACGCTCTATAGCGAGAAACCTCTCCAAAAAAATAAATAAATAAATAAATAAAGAATAAAAATTTGGAGGGTGAGGAGAGAAAGAAAGAAAAAGGGCAAGCTCTGTGGCACAGCAGTAAAGCAGTACTCAAGAGTAGCTGGATCTCATATGGCAACTGCACATTGAATCCCAGGCCAGGTCAACTTGAAACACTGTAGGCATGTATGGAAGCGTCCAAGATCTGATGGGCTGGAGCACTGGAGGAAGAGTATCATGGCGTGAGAAGACCCTATGGAGGACGCTTCTCTCTCTCTCTCTCCCTCTCTCTCTCTCTCATGAGCACACACATACACTCTAGCATGAATACAGAAAAAATTTTAAGAAAAAAGAGATATGTGGGACCAGCAGTTGGTGTAATGTCTATGTTGCTGGTCTCCCATATAGTCAACAGCGGTTTGAGTCCTGGACCCAGTGCCTTAAACTCACGGCAGGTGCGTGTGCATGCGTGACCAAGATCCTGAGAGGAGAATGGAGGAGAAGGGATTGCGGCATGGCTATCCCTCCTGAGGGGTGATTTCTCACTTTTTATCTCTCTGCCTCTCTCTGTCTTTCTGGTGAGCTCACATGCCCTATAGCATAAACATCTCCAAAAAAAGAAAGAGAGATGCAACTATTAGTCAAATAATCACACAAAGAAATATTAAATTATAGTTCTGATAAGTAGTAGTATTTATGGTTTCATGATGTGACACAAGTTTTAACCCAGATAAGGGATATGAAAGAAGGTTATCCAAAGGAGGAAAAAGTAAGCTTAAAATTGAAGGGTAAGGAAGATTAATTTAGTTATTTGAGAGGAAATATCAATCAGACATTTCCGATATTATCTAGCTATAAGAAATAGACCTTACCTAATGACTTAGTACCCATGCATACAGTTACACAGATACACACACACACTTGCTCTCAGACACAACAAAAGCTTTGAGTATCAAATTTATTCTACTTTCATGCACTCTGTCAATCTATGTTAACCTTTTTAAATTTTTTTTAATATTGCAGACAACCCATTAAGTAGATTTCATGATCCAATCATGAGTTGTGATCTACAGTTGACAAAATATCAATTTACAATGATTTTTGA